>JAYRBT010000001.1:11358441-11378666 GCA_036023395.1 Myiotriccus ornatus
CTCTGCCATGACAGGGATGCAGGAGGGGAAGGTGGTGCAGGTTCTCAGCTTGTAACACAGTCTAGGGGTGTGCACAAGTAGCTGCTGCCTTACCTTCTGCATCACTTCCCGCTCACAGAGCCAGCTGGGATTTTAGCAGGAGGCTGAATGAAGAAAGAAAACTCTCTTTAGAGAGTTTTTCTCCTTTGACTCTGTCTTGCCTTTTTGTTTGCCTCTCCTGTGGCATATATTACATTTCTTCATCCGGCAGACTGTAAGGAGTTCCTCCTACACGCCCCTCTGAGATGCACGTAACAGAGTACTGAGAGTGACTGGCCAAATTTGAGGGGAGGCTGTGTGTGTCAAAAGCTACAAAGGAGCATAATATTATTTGCCGGACATATTGTAAGGTATGATTACTGTTTTACAAGTTTTGGACTAGGTCTGTTGGCAGCTTTTTAACTCTTGATGAACTAAAGTGGTGTTCAGTGTTTGCTTCTCTGCACCACTCAGTCCCAAATTAGCACTGTATTAACGTGCCAGAGATAACCTGAGATGTTCAGATATGCTTGTGATCAAAGTCGTCAAGATGGATTGAATTTGGGTCTGATGTAACATGTCTGCAGGAGCTTTCCTGCAAGCATTTCTCCTTGTGCCTCAGGACTTCTGAAGTTTTCTCTTTCCCCCTTAATATCGTACCATATATGAAGTCATGTGGCAAGAAAGAAGATATATATTTATTTATTCGAAGTTGCACAAAATCTCTGTGATAATCAGTTTTCATATAACAAGTTTTAAACCCCCAGCTCTCAAGACCTGTTGCATTTTTCCTTCTTGCCATAATAATTACTTTTCCATGGCTTGTAACTCACAGCACTCTGTGAGAGCTGAAGAACTGAGGGCAGCACTGAGCCATTTGTGGTGTCAAATGTGCCATTTGATGGATTTAATTAACGCAGCAGCTGCTCTGTGCTTGCTGCTCCTCTTCCTTGGCCAAAGGTGGTGCTCTACCTGCTCCACTGAGCTCAGCCTGACTGTCCCAGCCGTGTCACACTGTGCGTTGCTGACAGCGTGTCACAGGGCTGTCAGCCTGGTGACGATGGACTTCTGTCACTTCCCAAAGCTCCAGGGCTGACAGCAGTCCTCAGCTGCCAGCCTGCTCCCTCCAATTCCTGGCACAGAATATAAGGAAATATGTCATGCTTCTGGTGCTGAGCTTTTCCTCTAGTTCCCCTTTGAAATGCTTTGCTGAGAAGCATCAGTAACTTCTTCGCCTGTACATCGTACTCAGTGTAAAATATTCAGAGACAAGATTTGCCAAAAGTCAAGGATGGAGTTAATTCATGCAGTAATACACTCAGTAATATCACTTGGTTCTTGTATCACATGGATCTTTATTCATTTTATGCAAATTGGCTGGGCTCAGCCTGGGGTGAGAAACCTGTAGCTGTGGAATGCCAGACTGAGGTATGGAATTCTTCTTAATGGACTATCTACAGTGGTAGAAGAATTAAAATAAAAAGAGCAATCTTTTCTGGTATAAACTCCAAGAAAACAGTACTTTGCCTGCCCTTATGTTATTACCACCTATACGTGTGCCTTGTTGCAGAACCAAAGTGTGCAGTAAATTGTTTTCTGTCACTATAGTCCTTGTTTTTGCAGTTGTTAAGCTCTTTCTAGAATATACTAGGAGACTTCTGAACTAATTTGTTGTCCTGTGTTAAAACTAAAATAGTGCAGCACTATCCCCTCTTCATGTATCAAGGGTTGTAAGTGTTCTGTGCAGTTCGTTCAGCAAAGTTTATGCTGTAATGGAAACGTTCAGTGGGAATATGTAGTTATAACCTGCACAGTCTGAAATGACACACACTTGGAAAAAATCTTAATGTGATATGTTGTAAATGGGGGGTTATAAAAATATGAAAAATAGATTCCTGCCCTTCCCGTCCTCTGAAAGATGAATTACACGCTTCTTGGAAACGTGCTTTCAGTTTTGGAGAGCCTGTCGTGGTTTATGAGCAGATATTCCTGAGCAAACACAGCCCTGCAACAACTCACTGGGGACAGGGAGTAGCACGAAACTCGGAGATGTGTAGTCTCATCATCAGCTCCTGGTTTGTGTTAGAGTATATTCCTGAAACCCCAGTTGAGAGAAGTTCTGCTGTTAATGTACTAAAATCATTGATGGTATGAGTGAATAATGATCTTGAACATCTTTTAATTTTAAAAGATAGAGTGGAGAAAGATGTGTCCTCCCCAGTGTATGGAAAGGAAGCTTAGCAGAAATGGAAGAAAACTAAGGTTGGGCCATGTGTTTGAGAACTGTTTCTGATTGAGTCTTACTTCTAGAACAGCGAGCTTCTAGAGACACTGGTTGAATGCTCTTTCTTTCCCATTCAGGAGAACCCAAACTGAGTTAAAAACAAAATAAAATGTTGATTATGTGCTGTCAAATCAGTCTTCATCTGTTCTTCCTATAGATCAGACAGAACCTTGCTGTCTGTAATTTGGGATTGGCATAAATGTGTCTGTTTATATATAAAAATATATATATGTGCATGCATGTGTTTTTGTGTGTATTCTGCCTTCCTCAAGAAAGGAGAAAATGGAATATACTGTATGTTCAGAAAAAGACAAACTACAGGCTTGCATTTCAACAAGTTCTGGATGGCTGTAGGCTGCCACAGGAGCAGATTTGTTTCCAAGGGCTCAGTGGTTCAATCTTGAAAGCTGATAATCAGTGTTTTAATTCAAAGCTACTAAGACCTCTGCAAACACACAGTTTTAAAAATGATTTAAAGATTCTTTTTTTTTGTTTTGATTTATGAAAAATTAATACTTCTAAAAATAATTTTCAAAAGTCATGAACCATAACAAAATTTAAAAGAAATGCAAAAAACTATAGAGATCATAGGTCAAATATAAGTTTACAGGTTTTAGTGCTTTGTGGAACCAACACTTTTCAGAATGTTAGTTAGCCTTGTGTATCTGATATATTCACACTGCAAGTCTTGAATAATATTGTCAGTTCATAGGTAGTATGAAAGAAAATGTTATTTACAATATGGTTAAAAACAGAAAAAGATTCATTTTAGAAGAACTGTAACATCAAAGTCAATTAAAATTCAGTGTTATGCCAGTAATAAAACTATTGGAGTGAGTGCACCATAGGGAATTATTCAGCTATTAGCTATTTCTGTGCTAAATAGAACTTCAACAAAGCTATTTTTGGGGGGCAAATGCCAGAGCGAAAAGTGAACTTAAAGTGTCATTTTTGGCTTCTAATTGGTATCTTCCCCTCCTCCTCTGTTAAAGCCTTTGTGTCCCAAGCAAACTGCAAGATTCCAGAGGCTGGAACTGTTTTGTGTGAGGCTTTTTGCATGGCTGCCATGGATCGGTGTTTGCACAAACACCAGCAGCAACTTGGATACCAATGCAAAACAGTCTTGTTAAACAACCATTTAGTGGCAGCTGGTACTAGGATCCAGCTTTTAGTCCTTATTTAGTTGTACCTCTTTCCTCCTGAAGGAAGAGGAGGGGAAGAGGATTTCTGTCATCACTCGTGTCAGAATTAGCTGCTTTCCAGTCCTCTCAGTCATAATAGATCAAACCACAGTTCAAACTTATCTCAGCAGCAGGTGGAATGAATAAATGCACAAGGGACAACTCCTCTCCCATCATCCCTGAGAAGTCTGGAAGAAGGAGAACTGAGCTGAGAGTTGCTGC
The DNA here is from genome assembly GCA_036023395.1 of Myiotriccus ornatus. NCBI lineage: Eukaryota > Metazoa > Chordata > Aves > Passeriformes > Tyrannidae > Myiotriccus > Myiotriccus ornatus. The sequence goes on from JAYRBT010000001.1 coordinate 11,362,147, forward strand.
CACAGAACTGATAGTGCTGCAGAAAACAGATGGGCTCACAGGAGCTGTTTTCACACAGTGGTTTCTTCTCTGCAAACCTCCTCAGTGCTAGGCTGTGGAATTGCCAGGGAGCTCCCTGAGCCCACTGCCTTACCAGGACTCCTGTGGGACTTGCAAATAAGGGCTTAGCTGTCCTTTTCCCTGTTAATGTCTCGTGCTAAGTGCTCTAGTGCTCTTTGTAAACTCATAGTAATAATATTGACAGAGGTGGTTGTTTCTATTTTGCTTTACAAACCAGTGCTGAAGGTACCCCTGTAATTCCCTCCTCCATTTCTCAGAAGTAAATGCCCTGCTTGTTTCTGAAGTGGAGGAAATGTGCAGTTTCTAATCCCATCTTTGGAAATCCTGTTACCTCTAAAATCGTGGAAGGCAGAGAGTAACATTAGACACATATGTAGAATATAATTTCCCTTTCTCTGGGGCAGTGCCACCTGCTTTTTCTAAAATCCTATTCAGCACTTTTTCTCAAAGTCTTAAATGCCAGAACAATTCAAGCACAAGCTAAAAAGCCTACATAAAAGGAGTGCCAAACTAGGAAAGTGTGTAACAGAAGAAATTTGAAGCCATGAGCTGTGTTTTCCATACCTGGCCTTCTGGTTATTATTATTTATTACTTATATAAGATTATATTTCTTATAGTAGGAAAAGATAATTAGAATAGAAATGCAATGACTTTGCTATCAGAAGTGAATGAAAACTGAGAATTTTAAATCTCATTGCTGCAAAAGAATCTTGGGTTTAACTTCTGCATGATCAGGATGCTGTTGGTTTGGCTTGGGTATTTAAGTTCTATGAAAAAGGTGAGCATGGATGGTGCAAGAGTGAATAGTAATGATTAATATATCTATGTCTGTGCCTTTTGCCTTTCCTTTTAAATTTAGGGTGAGCTTTAAGAAGAGACAGTACTTCAGCAAACGCCTTGGAATCATTGGCATTGGGGGACAACACTAAATTTCCTTAAACCTGTGAAAATCCAAATACTTTCTATGAGACGAAGAAGTGTTTAAGCAATAGAATGTATGAAAACTGTCTGATCTTCCGTCAAAAACAGGAATGTAAGCTATAAAGGCTTTCACAAATGTGTTCTTCTCATGCAGCACTGTAAGTTTTAATAATACTGAAGGAATGTGGATGTGCTGTGTTGTGGTGGTCTTGTGAATGTGCCCATTTTCTACCAACAGTGAACTGCAGAGGAGCTGTAACTCTACTGTTTTAGATATTGATTTTTTAAAAAATGTTTGTTTGTTTCTTTTGTTTAGAACTGTTCGCTTGGGCATCTGAAAGTCAGACTTGAAATGTACTATTATATATTGACTTTTCAGAACCTCAGTCAATCGTTTAAAGATACTGACAATTTTTGTCACGTAGACTTGGGAAACACTGTACTCTTAATATGTCTACAACACTGTGTTTTACTATTAGTTCAAAAATCTGATAAACCTATTTCTTAAAAAGGGGGTTATTTTAATTTTTTTTTTTTCCATAGGATGGAGGAGACATCAGGAAAAACTGAGCAGTTCTAATAGAGGAAAACTTGGTCTTCTGATGAATATATTTTCTTGCTCATCTAATATGAAGTGAGTGTTCGTTAGCAACGTAAACAGCCAATTTTTATTCTCATATGCTTCAGGTAAAATATCTTGTAGCAGGGACTTTTCTCTTGTTGATGTAGAGATAAATGACTCCTAGAAATGCAGAGGGGCTTTAGCCTGGGTGAGCAGTGAGCCCTGATGTTGGTGGTAACCTTGGAAAGAAACATCTGCTGGCTCTGTAAGCCCCAAGGCTGCAGGGTGTTAGAAGCTGGGAGCATATAGTAGAGGAAAAATCATGATGTGCTTGCCTCAGTGTGTTCCCTAGGATAGCATCTGGGACAGGATATGGGGCTGGAAGAGCTTTTAGCCATGGCCCTTTTAATGTCTTTGTTATCTGTGGGGTCTGAGCTTTCCTGGCTGCCTTATCCTTCAATGTGGACTTTGGTGATGGGTCCTCCAAAGCACCTCTGGATCCACCCAGAAGGTTTGGGATGGGGGTCCCCCCTGCACCTTCTGTGGTTGTTTTCTGCCCATTTCTGCAAGAACAGGTGCAATTGTGTTCATTCTTCCTTGCGATTTGCTGACCCTCCACCAGCAAGTGAAAAGCATTCCCTGCAAGGTGCTTGGGTGGGGAAAGAATAGAAAGTATTTCAACTGAGAAACTTCTTTGGCCAGCTGTGCTTTGCAGTGCCTCTCAGTAGAAGGAATTCATCGTCTTTCTCCTGTCTAAACCAAGACCGAAATTTAATTTGAATGTTTTCCAGTCATGCAATACCCCTGGGAATGAACCCTGTAAAACAGCCTGAATCAGGCCTGTACAAATTGTAGACCTGCTTAGTCTGAATGGGCTTTAACTTCGTTATTTTAGTACAGAATAATTAGTAGAAAACCAAAATGCCATTTTGTCTAAAAGAATGGCAGTTCTGGGGCTTTACCTCACCTATAGCCTCGCAAGGCTTTTAGTGTCCTGACAAGCAATCTGTCAGAGCAGGAATGTTGAGTGCCTTCATTTTTTACCTCAGTTCTTTTCTTACAGGAGCTCAAGTGACTCCACTGAAACTCTGGCATTTATCACAGACAAAATTAGGTCAGAAGAAAGCACAGAGGTACCGAACTGAAAAGAGAGAAATTCATCCTTTGCAGGAAAAAAGAAGTCTCAAACTGCAAACTTGGGTTTAATTTGTCTCCTCCACATAAGGTAAGATTTTCCTAAGGGATTTTACAGGCAAGCTAAGGGTGTCTTTGATATAAATGTACTATCAGGTCTTGTAGGAAGAATATTAAATACTTTTTTGTTGAGCTATGTAACTTCAAGTAACTAAAGAAGAGCATTTTTTCCTAAAATTGAGCAAAAGCAGCCTAGGGAAGACTCTTGATTGATCAACTCCCAGGTTGATCTTATGGTTAGTGTCCAGTCGTGGAAGCTGCTGAGCATGTTTATGTAGCAGCAAGAGTGGTGGGATTTATTTGTAGTCCTTATTTGTAGGACCCCAGTACTTGTATTCTGGTTACTACCAGGCTGATGATAAAGCTGATACATAAAATCTGGTTGCTGATTTTATATCTGGCAGCTATGACTGGCTGCTGGTATGACATTTTCTGGTGAGAAAAATTACAACTTTCCAATTGGCATTTAAGGAATCAAATATTAGTGTATTTGCTCTACAACATATTCCTTGATTGCATATACTGTTATATTTTAGAAAAGGTTTGAATGTTTTGCTGGGCCTGATGGAACATACAGAAACAGCACACTCTTAGTAAACAGCCTCTTGAAGAAGATGCCTCTGGTTTTACCTAAATACCTTTTGGAACATATTGATGCATTTGCCTACTGACCTTCATCTCATGTAAATCTGGTATTACTCCCATTTTTTTCTAAAGGGATTCTTCTCATCTAAAAGCATTTGTAAGCAACTATTTCTCCTATGAATTCATTACCTAAAGCCATAGCACTATTGCCTCTAATAATAAACTGGGTGAGAATGGGTAACAACTACAGATTTATCAGTTATTTTTTATATGGCTCTCCCCAGTAATTATTGAAAACTTTTTTTGCAACAAGCCTGCAAGTTTCTACAAGGGGGGAATCACGTGGTTCACACCATCCAGCGCTACATCTGACATTTAATAGTCCTGGTGTTTTTTTCAGTAGAGAGGATGTGGGGAAGAAGACTGGAAAGGGCAGTCAGTATGCAGGGGATGGTTTCTGACAATTTTTCTAGTAGTAATAGTGTGTCAAATATCAATGTACTGTGTGCTGGTCCTGTTATTTACCTTTATGATGTGACTGAATTCCTTGAGGCCACTCATGTGTGTGCAAACCTTGAGCACAGGTGTGTTTGCAGCCTCAGTCCACTGCTTGTGTGATCTACACTCAGTCTTCTGAGGGGGAACAAGTTGCAGCTGGGTGCAAGGTTCTGCAAACAGGAAGAACTTGGCCAGGAGAAGGAACGTGGCAGAGCTCTGGCCACCAGGCTGCCAGTGTGACAGTGAATGGCCAAGGTGACCAGCGACCCCTAAAATGTTTAAATCCAGCACGAAGCAAGTCAGCAAAGCAGGTGTGGTTCTGGATGTTCTGTGGTTTGTGTCAAATCAAGGTTATGAATAGAGCGACCTATTCATAGTGACCACCTAGCCCAAGTGAAAAACACCTGAATAGGAGAAAGTTTGACTTTTGGACCCTAGCACCAAATTGTCATAGTTGGGGGTAAGTTTAGTGGCGTTTAGAAAAACAGCTAGTCCTATTTTGAATGCAAAATGCATACTAGTTAAAAAAAAAAAAAAAAATCCATCTGAATGTAGATCTTGTTTTCCCTCAGCTCATAGCAAAATTGTGTGGGAGTGTAGTGCTTTTATGCAAATTGTATGTGACAAAAGTAGTAGGTGTCTGTTTAAGAGCCTCTCTTATCACCAAGTCATTTCTAATAATAGCTTAACTTTTGATACTTCTGATACTGCAAATACTTTTCGTAAATATTTTATAACAAATTGTCCAATACTTGTGTAAAAGCATTTACTGTATTTGCAGCTGTATCTTGGGGTGGCAGACACTGACTTTTTAGCTAATTTATTGTCAGCATTACTATTCTTATTTAGCATATCCCGTATTAAAGTCAGATTCTGAAAGGTAAGGACAGACTTTTTATAAGGTTGGTGGTAAATCAAAGTTATTCTGTCAAGATCCTACTGTTATTACTAGAACATTTAATTAACCAGCTTCTAAAGAATTACCGCATCTGCATATGGGAAGAATAAATCACTGAGGTAGAAAGCACAAGACCTTCTTAATGTCCTTGTAAATAACATGGAAAATCTGAAGATTTGCCTGGAAGCTGTTGTAAAAGAAAAATCTAGTTTAATGTGCTGACCTGATTCTGTTCCTCTTGGTAACCCTGCTATAAGGTTTTAAATCAGATGGATGGAGCATATCTGAAAACCTGATAGAAAGCAGCACGGATAATGAAGTGTTTTAAATTAAATGCAGAAAAATATTAGTAATTTTCAGTTTGGGGTTGGGATTTTTTGGCTTCCAAATATGGCAAATGATTTTAGAGCATAAGTATGTATACACCAAAGCAAGATTGTTTTCACATGTTGTGACTTAAAGAAAAGAAAAACCTGTGTCTCTGTGCATTAACATACATATGTATGATTGTACACACACATATTTAAATGGAAGATAATGGTTGTTTTCTTAAGAATAACAAGTTACATTTTAACACAAGCTTTAGGAAATTAATGATTTTCTTCAGATTTAAAGAAAAGGAGTATATATATACTTTTCCTCACCTTAAGTATCAGCTTTGTTAGGTGTCACAGCTTAAAAACAGGACTGAGAAAATTAAGCTATGTGTCTCACTAAGCAATAGTACATTTGCCAAGAAGATGATATTGGGAATTACAGTAACTCAAACTGCTTTCTCTGATACCAAATGCTAAAGCATTTCTCTTTGAAATGCTCACAAAGCTGCAGTTGCTCAAGGGCTATAAGGGGCAATCATTTGAGACAAGGACAAGTCAAATGTCTCTTTTGAAGTGCCAAATTGTATTTTTTGAGCAGTATTCTCGAAATGAAAGATAAAGTTCAGAGTCTTTTGCAAGGGAGCTTCAGTGCAATGTGCACTTTGGAGGAAAGTCACTGAGGTTTAAGTGTGAGTGATAAGGACTTTTGCTGTACTAAATGAAAGTGCAGGACTTCAAAGTTCAGTGTCTGCCTTACAACAATTGCCAGTTTCTGATGTCCAGACTCTGAAGTGAGGTTGAGTTAGTTGATCTTTGCTCTCAAAATTGCTAATTTTACCTCAGAGGTTGAAATTGTTGGGGGGGAATCAGATCTCCCTAAAGCTGAATTCTGGCTTTCATTTCAGCAGACTGCTCTTGGGTGGGAATTGTCAGGATGCCTGCACAGCTCCCCACTTCCCCCATGTCTGCCTTGTATGGGTGGAGCTGATGGGGACTTCTCTCGTTAGAGAACCCTGATCTGATTTATAAGAAATCTTCCTGGCCACCCTTTGGGTGAGTGGAAGAGAAGAAGAGAGAAAGGTTCAGCTGTCAAGTAGCAAGTAATATGTTAATGAAAGCCCCTCCCAGGAAGCTGAGGTTCAGGCTGAGGTTTCTGTATTGCCTGCATGAGTGGAGAGGCTAGTCCAGTCACCAGCTGTCCAGGCACAGTCTCCTTGCACTGTTGGTACAAAGTGGAATAGCTCCAGCAGAAACAGAGGTACTCCCTGCAAAATAACTGGTGATCCAAGTTGCAGCTTTGGGATCTTGGAGGTCAGAGTTAAATTCTTCTTCTGAATTGCTGAGAAGAATTTACTTTTGGAAGAGCTTGAACACAAAGGTTTCTCTGTCTTGTAAAATCCCACTTTGAGCAAATCAGGTGTGTTAGTCTGTATCTCAGAAGCCTAGATGAGCCCTGAAAGCTTGTCTGTTCTGAAATGAATCTGGGTCCGTAGTTGTGAATGAATGGAAAAATTTGAGAGCCCTCGGTTTCTGTCCTCACGTGACTTCTGTTGTTGAAGTGTTGCCCTTCCCACAGGATTTCTGTTAGTTTGTAGGGCAGTCTGTGATAACACCATGTGGGTATTACTGACGGTGGAATAGGCACATGACGTGTGCCTCTCTACCTTCCACCCCTCTCAGAAGGCTTGTTAAATACCATGCATTGCTCCGATCACCTGCCAGCAGTGAATCGGGGTTGTGCAGCAAGTTAGGCTGCCTGTGAGATCCCAGCTTTGCCCTGAAAACTATGTAGATAATGAGGGAACTGGAAAAGGAGGAAAGTGCAAAAGAAGGCAATGAATTACAGATAAGTCAAATGTTACCCCATGTACTGTGTATTTAAAATATACTCCCCTGCAAAATGAGTGTAATTCTCACTAAATGAGCTACAAAATGGTTAGGTGAGGATAGAGTGACTGCACAATAGTGGACTTCTCTGAACTGATTCTTATTTCAGTGAATGGGAACTACTGTCCTATTAGAGATCAGTCTGTTGGGAGACATCCCTGTGACTTCAGCCTTGTTCTCTCATCTTTGTTCATTGCCTCCTCCTTGCTTTATTCCCTCACCATCCACCCCAGGCCTCTCTTCAAACTTCTGCCACCTGCTCCTTGACTCCTTGTCTGTCCTGCCTGTGCTGCTGCTATGAAGGGCCACCAAGTTGATTTGAGGGATGGAACACCTTTCCTGTGAGGAAAGGCTAAGGGAATTGGGATTGTTCAGTCTGGGAAGGCTCTGGAGTGACCTAGTTGTGGCCCTCTGATACCTGAAGGGAGCATACAAGAACGATGGGGAAAGACTTTTTACAAGGGCATGGAGTGACAGGACAAGGGGGAATGGCTTTAAAAGGGAAGAGAGTAGGTTTAGGTTAGGTATTAGGAAAACAATTCTTTACTGTGAGGGTGATGAGGCACTGGAACAGGTTGCTCAGGGGACTTGTGGATGCCCCATCCCTGGAGGTGTTCAAGGCCAGGTTGGATGGGGCTTTGAACAACCTGGTCTAGTGGAAAGTATCCCTGCCATGGCAGGGGGTTAGAATTAGATGATCTGTAAGGTCTGTTGCACCCCAAAGCATTCAATGATTCAGTGAAATCAGACTAAACAAGATTTGCCCGTGCTGTGCCCAGGTGAGTGTTCAGGCATGCTGCAGAAGCAGAGCCAGCCACTGAAACAAAATTAAATGAAATCATTGCATTTTAAGTTGCAGAGAATTTATAGATCAGTCAGGCTTGCTTTCTTGCTGAGGCAGGCCTATTTGGAAAATTACCTCTAAATATTTTTAGATGTCAAAATATACACGTAGATGAAAACATATTCCTTGTTCTCAGATGAGCACACATTCCAAAGCATATTGGAAAAAAACCCCTGGTATAGAAAACACAGTTCGCTGACATGTGAGAATAAAGGCAGCAGTGTTAACTGCATGTGTAGGGTGTGTGATACCAGGACTGTCACCAGTCCCAGGATTACTGGGACCACATGGCTCAGTGTTACATCTCTGACAATACACTGCAATCTGAGCCACTCACGAAGAGTTGCCAGCAGTGGATGCTTAAGGCAGAATGTATCAGCATACAGTGAAACTTCTCAAAAATATTTTCCTAACCTGCAACAATTTTTGGTTCAGGAACTTTATGAAACAAGGATAGTGACTTTGGAGTGAAAAACTGAATAGCTACCCCGTTTAGTATGTGTAGTGAGGGATTGAACGCTCATTTAGCCAATGTTATATGAGCACATAAAGACACTCTGTTCGGTCTGTATATATGAATGAGATGGGGAATTAATTTCCCGATTTCCTGCCTTATGAATGTTTTATTTAAGAATGTTTATACTATTTTTAGTCAAGCTCTGAAAACAATGAGAGAGTCCCATGGTAAGGAGGCATTTGATAGGGGAAATCAAAGAGCGGTATTTAATTTAATGTTAAGCAACGTTCTGGATGTTGTGAACAGTGTTTCTTTTTTCCCATTGGAACTCTACTCTTTAAAAGTAAGCAAGTTATTTTAAATCTTGTGACCTAGTCATTCTTTTTATAGGTGAATTGGTTTATCACTACTAGGACATTTAATCTATCATGTAAGACTATAATATGGAAGTGAGGATGACCAGATACATCTTTTGTGTGATTTCATTGTAGGCACTGATACACATCTCTGGAGAATATTTTCATGATGTGAATAGCTGTTCCTTATGTTCTGTTTCTAAGAATCTTGTGGCAAATATATATAATTTTTTAGTTACTTTTATTTATTCTTAGAACTATTTCTTTGTTGTTATTGCAGAAGTGCAATAGAAAGTAATAAGCAAATATTAAGTTTGTTTATTTTGGAGAGCAGGATTTAGAAAATACATGTAATTTAATCCCTAACACAAATATTTCTGTGTATTACACTGCATGATCATTGAGAGATCCAGCTTTAGACCCAGGTCCTGCAAATTCGACCATATAAGATTATAACATAAGATTCTGGAAATCTGGTGCCTCCAGCTCTGAGCAAAACCTTGGAAAAATCTGCTCAGGAAATCTTTTCTAGAGATGCCTGGAGATCTCTGCAATTTAGCTTATCTAGAATCTGGATCTTATCTAGCAAGATTGAGGTTTGTTCCAGGCCTCACCATGGTGATTATTTATCCATTAGTCCGTTGTCTAAAAAGTAGAAGGAATATTGGAGTTGAACTGAGGAACCCTCTTATTTTTCCTGACTGCTCAAGAATGGCAAAAGGCCATGTCCTCCTGCTGGCAATCCTTCCAGATCCATCAGTATTCATCTCCTGATTGTACAGTAATGCTGGATGGAAAATGCCCCTCGTGTGAAGGGTGTTCACTTGGATTGTAAGAGTGGCAGGGTGTGTCTGTCTGGAATCTGGTTGTTTCAGTGCCTAAGAAAATGGTCTAAACATAAACATAAAAGCCTGTCCCACAAAAGAAAGATGCTGTCATCTTCCAGTTCCCTGAGTTGTACAGGTAGAGATTCAGGTGTCCGTTTATGTTTGTTCCTGGATCAGCCTCTTGAACTTGTGTGCCTAAATTCTAGTTTCTGAATTTTTCTCACTTTAGGTACTTAATTTATCAGTAGATTTGGCCTTCAGCCTGCTATGATTAATCTTGTTCATAGACAGAGTGACAAAATCCCTCTCCCCTCAGACTTTGGTGTCATTCTGTGAACTAGCGTAGATGTGACTGCTTTATTTTTAATTCGTGTGATTAATTTCCCTATTACCAGAAACTCTTGTGGCTATTTTTATTTGTGACTTTATTTTTTTATCAGTGAAAAACTTTAGCCTGTTACGGGAAAACCGTAACACTTAGAGACTAGTGAGGTGATTTGGATGGTCTGAGGCTGTAGCACTCTCAGCGCCACGGTTGTTTGCCAATCTCCCATCTTCTCTAATTGGAGTATAACAACCCTGGGCCATTTGTCATTAAGCATTGCAACATCAGTCTCTGACCTTTTCCTGAACTCTGAAGAATTGTGACTTTTCTTTGAACTCCCAGCTTTTAGTTCCACTGACCCTATTGCCCATTTGTAACTGCTGCACCATTTATCACTCTTGGGCTTAGAAATATGGTTGGGGGGAAAGACTCAAGTGCAATCATTCACACCTACAGGCTCTTTGTATTTGGACTTCACAGTTTCTGTGTAGCGTAACTGATAGGGAGAGATTAGTTACAAAACTGTAATTCCATTGAAGGATTGTGATAATACCCTACCATAAACTGTATATGATGCTCAAGAGGTTTGACATCATTGGGGTTCTGAGATTGTTACAGATTGTAACCTCAGTATAAAATATAGGATATTTTCTAAGTTAGGAAACTTGCTGTTGCATTAATCGTCTCAGTCAAGTTAATAGTTAAACCATAGCGTGACATAAATCAGATTTGGTACAATAAGACATAAATATTTATTTTTACATACTACAAAGAAATTCTTTGTATTGACCACTAACAAGGTCTTGGAATATCAGACCAAACTGGGACTAGTTTGGCATTTAAACAGTTGTGTATTCTAGGAAAAAAAAAAAAAAGGAAAGAAAAAAAATGGCAACATGTAAACCTATCAGAAGGAGTTACTGGTGAGCCTAGAGTATCATTCCTGGAAAAAAAAAATCAGGGTGTATTTTAAAATCAAAACAAATGTAATCCTTTTTTTGCCCTCTTACATTCCATTTTCTCCATATATCTTCTGCTGTTTACACACACACATACATGTACAGTTACTTTTCGTGTGCCACTAGGAAACCATACATTTCCTTCTTTAAGCTGTTTTCCACACCTTTCTTTTATCTAATTTTTCCTCATTTCTCTTTCCCTCTGCTTTTCTTGTTAATTTTCCCATCACTTACATGAGAAACAGTTGAGTACGTTGTGCTTCAATGTGATTTTGGCCAAAGAATGCTCGTTTTTAGACTCCATCCAAGTATGAAGTGTTACATATGGATGAGAGATCTTTTCACAATTTGTATGAGGGAGATTAGGTAAGGGAATAGTTCAGAAAACTGAGCAACTATATCTAAGACTTCGGGAAGAACTTTCTTCTCCTGAGAATAACTCTCCTGTTATGAGAAAAAGATCGAGATCTTATAACAAGGTTTGGAATTTCATGCCACAGAAATAAAAAATGTCTTCTTTGAAATAATAGATTACTATTTTTTTTCCTTCACTACAATATGAACCACTCAGGAAGAGAATTATTAGAATAATTATTTCACTTGGCATTCTCTAATCAAATACTCCAGTTTTTATGCAAGACTTAACAAGTTTATTTGCCGTTCTTCCTTATGCTTCCCTTTTGCCTCCTGTGTCCAGGCTTCCTGGTTGAACAGTGTCTCCTCCCATTCCATCCCTCCATGAATGCAGCATTCCTGCACTGTGTTATGATGTAGGAAGGAAGGCTGAACAGGTGCCTGAGCCCTTTTCCTGATGTCTACCTTCAGTGGGCATTTTTAGGATGGAGAAATATTAAGTTCTTATGAGGATTTCAATTTATGCCCAAAAAGTAATAAACGAAACTATTTTGAGATAAATAAATATCAAAGATGGGATAATAAAATTAGATAAAGTGTTTTGAGATATTTAATGTCAGATTTCACAGTTAAGCTGTACCAAAGCATCTAACAACTTCCCTTCCATTTTCAAATCCACCTTTCTTTTTACTGTGAAAGACAGACTCCTCTTTAGTGCAACCTTTTGTTAGTGAGGACTTTATGAAAATTTCCAAACTCACTGGAAGGAAAAAAAACACATAAGAGACTAGCTATCAAAAGGACCAATTAGCCAGAAAGTCTCATCCCCCATAAAAGGCTCAGACAGGAAAAATTGTGGACATAACTTTTTTTTCCCAGCTTTGAATCCCCAGTGCACAGCGGTACTTTCTTAAAATTCTGATTAAAATGTCTAATGTCCAGGTGAGACATGGGACTGGAGACATGTGGGTGTTTTTGTGCATTCTCAGCATTTCCTATTACTTATCTGTAAGCACTTGCATGCCAATACTCAAACTTTGCCTCCTCAGTGAGGTGGTTGTTCTGAGTCATGTACTGAAGTGCCTGACCCTGGTGAGAAAGCCTTGTTCCCTCACAAACATCTGAACTCCAGGTATTGTTTGCAGGTCTAATCTTATGCTTTGCAGTAATCACCATTTGGAAAAAACGAAATGTTGTGGTATCTCAGTACAGCCCTTGGTTAGGGTGCAATGCCACTTACGTTTAATTAGTAGATAATTACTCATTAGTAATTATGAATGTTGTATATGCTGCAAGTCTTTGCAACCAGCATTGATGTGTTGAAAGAGTTTCAATTTTCATTCATTCAGGATAAGGTACTTAAGCCACTTTGTGTCTGTATTCAAAGTTAGTACTCAAATCAAGCCCTGTAAATCTATGTTCCCCTCAGAGGGGAAGATGTAAATGACATGAACTAGTCACCACTAGATGTTTTAATGCTGGCCTGTTCAAGATGATGTAGTTTATACAGTGTTTCATAAATCAGGTGGGTTTTAGTGTAATTTAAAATACTCTGTTTAGTTTTAAAACTAGAACTGTAACTGAAACAGAGACATATAAGAAAGGGAATGTTATCCTGGTTTAAATGTAGGCAAAGTGGTCAATTGTTTGATTCTTTTGTCATTTACTGGAAGCTTCTCTGGTACTTCCTTTCTCTCTAAAATGTTGCTCAGCAATTTTTAGCTATTTTAAATTACTCTTTCACAAAGATTGAGGCAAACATTTCAGTGGAAGCTTCAATAGATTTATATTTTTTTGACGCTTGAGTAAAACAGTGTTTGTATTACTCCTCTTTTCCACATAAAAAAGGCACTGTGTCCTCTCCTAAAAACAAAAAAGAAAATGAATATTCTGCTTCTAGAGGTTGGAAAAGGGATCTTAATATCTTTTTGTGGATGATCGACTGAGGGTTTGATTTAGTTACATAAAAGGTGGCTCTCCACAAGAGAGCTGATTTCATAACTATGTCTCTGTATCAGAAAATTATCTTCTGTCTAAGAAATGTGTGCGTGTGTTTTAGGGCTACCTGTGTGAAGTCAGTTTTATTGTTTCCTGAACAGTTCAGAGAGCACTGAGTAGCAGCAGTCTGTGTATTGTGGTGATATAACATCATACTCCACATGTGCTCTTCTGTTTGGGGGTGGCATTGACTTTTTCTTCCTGAAATGGTAAACCCCAGGGAATTTCCCTCCCACGCGTGCAGAAATAAAAATTAGGACAATGAAGTTGCTTATCCTTTTAGTTAATTTTTTCTCAGTGGGTTATGAAAATTAAACAATTAAAATTGGACTATAAATAATGTACTGAACTTGCTCTGCTGAGAGGCGCAATGTTGTCCTTCTCAGTAGGAGGACAATTTATACTGTAAATAAAATGAGTTCATTCAGTTGTCCAGGGACTGAAGGGGCAAGTGGGAAAGGAGGGACTAACGCAAGCTGCACTGCGGTAAGATCCAGCTTTAATTTATCAAACCTAACCTTGCTTCTGCAGATCCACGCAATTTAAATAAGGCTTATTTTGGCACATACACGTGAATGTTAATGAGTACATTCCCTATCTGGTGATGTGGTTTTGTTTGTTTTTGTTCGTTTGTTTGTTTGTTTCATATGTTTTATGTGAGCTGTAATAGATACTCTTACCTTTCACTGAGATTTGAAAAAAAATTGTAGTGGCTGCTTATGCTGTTTTTTTTTAATGTGCTTTTTTAACATTCTGTTCTTCAAATTTGAAGTTCAGGAAAAAATCCTATATTTTAGTGACAGCAAAATGCCCACAGCTTAGAGTCCTTGAAAAAGTGAAAATGCTTTGTGACATGAATGCAATTTAGCCTTAACATTCTCTGCTCAGTGTTCTCTGCTTCCCATGTACTTTCAACCCCAGTGAAAATGCCTTACGGTCCCACTTGATAACACTTGTGAGCCACAGTGCACTTTGGAAAGTAAACCTTTGGAAGATGATCAGAATGGTCTGCAAACTGATGCACCTGAGTGTTGAAAAAGACTTGGGAGAGATTGCTTTCTTGATAATAGTTTTGATGCTTGGATTTATGTGTACATATCAAGGATTCATTTTTGACAGATCTCTACTTCTGAATATACAGAACATGCAAATTCAGACACCAAAATATATTTTGAAAGGTGGTACCTTGATTGATATTACCTCAAGTAAAGCTATTGTAGGAGAGGAAAAAGAAGAAGAAGAAGAATGATGAAGAAAAAATTAATCTACAGCTTTTATATAGAAAGTTGTGAGAAAGAGATACAACTTTAAGAGTTAAAAAACAAAAAAAGAAAGAAAAACACCAACCTAGTAATGGTGCACCTGATTTTGGGGGCTTTTTTGTTTGTTTGTTTGTTTATTTTTCTTTCTTTGTTTTGTTTTTCCATAATTGCATAACTTGGTGTAAGGTAAGGCTATGATTTTGCATAAGATTTTCTTTTTTTTTTTTCCCATTTTTTTGAAAGCTTGGGAAGATTTTTTAGTCAAGTTCTTTAAAAGCACCCTGACCTAGTTCCTCCTGGAGAGAAAAGAGATCCTCTAAATATAGTAGCATGTGTGTAAATATAATACATCAGGAAAGGGTGGCTATTATGTGTGTAATGGCATTATGTAGAAATAATAGGCAAGGCTGTCCACTTGAAACTGTAATCATTGTCAGCGTTTGTGTTGCCGACAGATTTGCTCTTAGGACCATTTCATGCTTACCTTGGATGTTCCTATAGCTAATTACAGGCTCTGTCCTGTGATCTATACCCAAGTTCACGCTGATTTCATGACTGAACCTATTGACCTTGAGTGTTTAAATTAGAGCCACAAAAGTAGTGTAAACCAGCTTGCAATGTCAAGGACTTTGAAAGCCTCACAGTATTTCAGGCTAAACCAAAATATCTTAGCAGGCTGGAGGTCTGTGTTTGCCCATGTGTATCCTTTGGCCAAGTAACACAGTGCAAGCTCAGGGGCTGTGTTTTTAGTAGCCTCAACACACAGACAGTCATTGACCTGTAGGTTTTGGTCACCAAGTCGCAATTATCAAATAGTAAAACATTTCTCATTAATGCCTGTTTCTTCTGAAAGTGTATTTACACAGCCTTTTGTTACCGTCTACAATGCAGTTAAATGTATAGAGAATATGTTGACTATAGCAGGTATTCTGTGACCAGTTAGGAATTACTCACCTTTTGTGTGGAGACTGAACCAGTTTATCAATTGCCACTGTCAAAACATTCTGGTTTATTACATGCCTTACATAATTTTCTTCATATCTACTAACTCTTCAAGAAAGAGTAACAAATAGAAAGGACTGGAGTGCTATTTTACTGTAGCTGTGCTTGAAAACTCCACCCAGAACAATGTTTCTGCTGTCTCACATTCTATATGTGTGGAAAGAGAGAAAACTTGAGCTTCTTATAGTCTAATTATACAAGACTTTCTTTGAGGGGAAAAAAAGAAAAAAGTAGTATTGCTTGTTTTGCAGAGAGAGTAAAATGAAGCTCAGAAAAAGAGCCAGGGATCAAATTTTCATTACCTCAACACAAGGTGTTTATATGTTTAAAATTTTCCAATTTCAGGTACCGAACAGTCAAGCCTTAGGTGTCCTCACAGCAATAGGCTCCCTATGCATGTTTCCTCTGTATTTCACTCTCCAAATTATTACTGAACAATTTTGAAGATGCAGGCTGAGGATTTTGAGTTTTGAGCATTGGGAAACCTGCTCGTTGTTGATTCCACAAAGATAACATAAGAAATCTTTGGCAGAGGTGGAAAAAAATCTCATTGACTTCCAGTGCATATTTTCAAGGCATCACTTCTCTGTTTTCCCTAGGTTTTGCATGTAGTTTAAGTACATGCCATGATCAGTGAATTGCTGGAAAATATTTGTTCAAGTTGGGAGTCCTGCTGGTGCAGGACCACTCTAGAATGTAACTCTCCTTTTAGCAGCTAGTACATAAGGAAGGCTTGGTTTCCAGCTTTAAATCTAACTGTTTTAACTTGAAAGAAACTCCATATTGAAATAAGAGATGCTATTCTTTTTCTCTTTTAAATTTTTTTGTCGCTTGTATTTCAACTATAAGTAGTACTATTTCATTAAGCTGTTCTGGTCTAGCACCTTGATTTGTACTTTGCCCAAAGCTTACTGTTACAAAGACAATTTAAATAAAAACAACAACCAAGCAAAACCAAACCCAAACCAAACCAAAAAACCCCAACAACCTAAAAAACACCAGCCTTGGAAATAAAATGCCATGACATTGAATTAAATATTTTTAGGCCTGAAAAATTGTTTTATTAAACTGATTACCATTAAATATGCATTTTTGGCAGTATAGTAGGAAAAATTTTCATGTGTTGTGGTTTTGCCTTGGGTCAATTTGCTTTTACACCCCCCCACACAATTACTATTAGTTGAGAGAAGGTTTACGCAGACAAAAGAGACCG
>JAYRBT010000001.1:11378766-11395552 GCA_036023395.1 Myiotriccus ornatus
GGTTTTGTCCGGAAATCTACTTGGACAAAACCATTCACAGCCCCAGGGACGGGCTGGTGGGCAAAACCACGACATCATGCCAGAATCATAGTTAGTAGCAGGAATTTTCCTGTGTTCCTGTGTTCTGACACAGAAATGCATTACCTCCTAATAAGCTTTTCTCTCCTTGTACGTTCACTCTTACGTCCTTTGCTTCTGTAGAATTTGTATCTTGCAGATTGTGAGATGTTTTCTTCATAATACCCTTGTGCAGGCAAGTTGGCTGCATCATGTTTATAAATAGAAGCTGATGAAGCACAGTCTGTGAGTCTCCTGAGCTTCTGTCTACTAATGTGACCTTTGACCATCACCATTTCTCTTCCTTCTTATCACTTACTACTTAAAAAACACTTCTACTGGATTTGTGAGTTTTCAGCAATGGAATTAAGATAAAGTTGAAAATAGTTTTGAGGGTAAGCAATTTTGAACATTAGATTAGTTCTAAACCCAGTCATTTTCTAACTTTAATTAATTTTTGTCATCATTGCATGTTTTTCTCTCATCTTAAATATTAATAGTCCAAAGGAAGTACAGATAGAATGCACTGTTGGTCAAGCATCTTTCAAACTGAGTTAATTGTAGCTTCTTGTTGACAGACAACACAAATATCCATATTTTGAAACTTTTTGGCTGTAAGCAACTGAGACTTGGAAGAGAACTCATTATTCACATTATCTTTAGAGAAACCCTGTTGTTGTTCTAAAGTGAAGCTGTTTCAGTTGTGCAAAATTGGTCTCAGACCTAAAAGGTTTTCTTTTTCTCTTTGCTCCATGCAGTAAAATTTTGCTGTCTGTATATTCTTGAGATTCTTCAACTTGCAAAGCCTGAAGAGGCACATGAACACTTTGCTGTGAGAGGTGGTCCCTCTCTTTATGATGATACTGGAATGTCAATCATGGGGGTGCTTGGATAGAATTCAAGTAATAAAGTGTGAAAAGCACCACCACAAACATGCTTGTTATTAAAAACGCATGAATTTAGCACCTACTTATACTCCATTAGAAATCTTGTGCCTGAGCATAACTTGTGCAGTCGGCTCACAGATCTCCCAGCTCTCCAGCTTCCAGGTCTGTCCTTAGTGCATCACCACGCAAGTCCTTTGGGAAAGTTGTACTTGGCTCCGAATCACCTTGTGCTTAGGATAGGGTGGAAAGCCTCTCTTCTTTTAGGACAAGAGGGCACGGGGTTAAACTCTGCCAGGGGAGGTTTAGGTTGGATATTTGGAAGAAATTTTGTACAGAGAGAGTAATCAAACACTGGAATGGGCTGCCCAGTGAGGTGGTGGATTCACTGTCCCTGGAGGTTTTTAAGATGAGACTGGATGTGGCACTGAGTGCCATGGTCTGGTAATCACAGTGAAGTTGGATCAAGGATTGGACTGGATGATCTCAGAGGTCTTTTCCAACCCGGTTGACTCTGTGATTCTTGCCTTAATCAGCAGTGAGTTGCAGAGAGTGAGACTGAGCTTGTTTTCTTGCCCTGGGGCTTTATAGCTGTTGGGGTCAGAGGCAGTGTGTGCACACAGGCTCCACAGGGATGCTGGCTGTGGGTCCCTGGATGCTCCTCAGGTGCCTGCCCTCGAGCCTGCACTGCAGCACACAGAGCTGCTTCCAGGTGTGTTCCCCTCCTCTCAGCAGTAATACCTGTTAATTGTGCCCTCTGGAGTGACCTGTGGCTCCACAGAGAACCGCAGCTGTGGAGTGCCTGCTGCTTCCCCCACAGGCAAATATTTGGCTTTGTTGTTGTTTCCCAGTGGGTTCCCACAGGAGTCGCTCCCTCTGGAGCATGATGTGGACAGGCATGCAGACCAAGCCATATCCTCAACAGCATGCGGGTCTGTATGGGTTGCTGAAGCCATAATTTTCTTTGAGAAATAGCTATTGTGAAAGAAACTAAGAGATATGGAAGGAATCAAGTGTCACTAACTTTTTTGGTTGTGTGTCATTTGGGGGGTTGTTTGGTTTTCTCCTACTGCTCAGCAATGTGCCAATTAGAGAAACAAGGTGTCTCTGACTCTCCCTTATGGATGTTTTTATTGAAACTGAAGTTGCATTATTCTCATGTAATAATCACTTTATTTTTCAGATTACTTTCAGATTTAGCTGACAGAACCTGTAGGGTAGGAGTTTATTAAATACAACATAGAAGGGCTATATATATTATCCTGAGGCCATTATGAAGTAACAAAATACTATAATCCCTAGTTATGTGATGGAGAAATGGAATCACAGACTAGTCCAAAACTTTAAAGTATTTGGCATGCTGAAGATTTGGAACGCAGAAGCTTTCTTGGCCCTATGCCCCAACCACGAATAAATAAGGCTGATTCTCATTAGAACTTATATTTATAACTTGAGGTTTTGATCTAGTACTGAGGGAAAATCCTGCCCTTGATTTGAAGATGCACTTAGTAAGCTTGTGTTCTTCTATAACTGATTTGTGTCAAGCAGATTTATCACCTTATGTTATGTAAGAAGAAAGTTGGTGTGTGAGATGCTCCGTAAGATTTAATGGCAGGAACGATATTCCCCCACTCCCAGTTCAGCCCTCAAAGTGCTAGATTTGTTTTGGGGGAGAATATACAGCATTTGGGTATGCACCAATATGAGCTCTTTCAAACACATGCCATTTAAATGTTAGGTTACATCCAGTCATTCCATTCTGTTAAAATAATGCTGTTTTGAATGCTATTCTTGTCAAATGCCCCTATCAGAAAGGTCCTTGCTCTCAGACAAAGCTTTGGTTTCTGCAGCAAGCCAAACCCTGTTTTTTCTAACAACCCTGTGTGCTTTGCTACATTAAGACTTTGTGTTGCATAGTCCAGATGGCTTCAGGTGGCTTTGATTGAGAGTATGTAGAATACACACTTCCCCATGTAATTGAGACTGGTTTCAACTGCTCAGGGTGTGCATTATTACAGAATCTTTGTTGCTCCTCACCTTCACAGAATCACAGAATCGTTTAGGTTGGAAAAGACCTCTGAGATCATTGAGTCCAACCTTTGAACAATCACCTCTCTGACTAGACCGCAGTACTCAGTGCCACATCCAGTCGTTTCTCAAACACCTACAGGGGTGGTGACTCCACCACGTCCCTGGGCAGCCCATTCCAATGTTTAGCAACCCCTTCTGTGAAGAAATTCCTCCTAATGTCCAACCTGAACCTCCCCTGGTGCAGCTTGATGCTCTGTCCTCTTGTCCTGTTCCTGGTATGAGTTGACCCCCACCAGGCTACAACCTCCTTTAAGGAGGTTGTAGAGAATGGCAGGGTCCCCCCTGATCCTCCTTTCCTCCAGGCTAAACAGTCCCAAATCTCTCAGCTGTTCCTTATAGGGCTTACATCTACCTTGAGTGTCTCTTGTGTCCCTGGAGCCATAGTGGTTTGCACCAGCTGAGATCTCACCTAATTTACTGTGATTTTGCAAGAGAAGTCATAGCTGGGATGGTGAGCTCTGGCTTTCTACATGTCTGATACAACCAGAGTAGAATAATTCTGAATTTGACTCATTTATAGCAATTGCTTCAGCAAACGCCAAAATACCTTCAAAATAGTAGAACAGTTTATGAACCTCTCACAGGCTTATGCAGTTTATATGTACTGATAAAAGTAGTAAGCCTAAATACAACCATTCCAGGATGTTTGATGCCACTTTTAATGTTTTAGTAAGTGATATGGTTGCATTGAAATGCAGAAATACAAATTTCAATTGCAGTTTCCAGGCTCTAAATTTTATAACCTCTTCCAGGATTTTTCCTAACTAAATAGTATAGCTTTTGTGTTTTCTGGCACAAACCTGGAAGGATTAATCATTGTAAGTACATGAGATTTTTGCTTTTTTCTAAATGTCACTTTGAATTTCAGTTTAATCTTCTACATACTAAGGGTTTGAGGAGCATGATATGATGGAAATGTTTGTACCTGTGGCTCTAACTCCTAGTCCCTTATATTTTAATTACCTTGATGAATATTCAAAAATGAGTATGGATAAATGATCAGATTAAAAGTGTGTGCAGCTGCTAAGCCCTATATATATAATTGTGGAAGTGGGCAAAGTATTGCAAAGAATTTTTTTTCACATCCTGTTTAGTTGCTGGTGGTATTGCAGATCTCTGCTACGATTACCTGTAGTGTCTTGTAATTAATGTAGAAAAGACGCTGGGAAATACTTGTGACATCTCTAAATTATAAGTTGTTCTGGGTTTACTGATGTTCCACGATTTCATCCTGCAGATGCTGAGGGTTTCCAGCAGAGGTCAGGATGATATTGTCAGATATTTTGTAAACGCGTTGACCTGAATAGGTGCCTTAAAACACTTTCCTTATTCTCACAGGCAAAACGTTCGGGTGGGGTTGGTTTGCTTTAGGTTTTTTAATATGCAGATAAAGCAATGTATAATTATTTTAGTTTCCTCCGGACTTCATTGTCAACTTTGTAAAATTTGATGGCAAATGTATTGAGTTTCCTGGGAAACTCACTGTGAAAGTTGGGAATAGAGGGAAAGCAGTGGGAAGGGGATGAAGAATTAATGCTGCTATTGAGGTAAAGCTCTTTTACTGTACAAATATTAGTATTAGAGGGCATGTGAAATCGGTTTAAAATTGGTTGAATTTTTTAGGCTGAGTGTGTGTATGTAAGTATATACATACATACATACTTGTATATACACATATATATGTATATATGCATGCATATCACACACACCTACACAGACATACTTATATATAGGAGCATACATATATATTTTGTCTAAGACTACACACACAGCAGCAACACTTAAGCAGCCTTGGCTTTGCCCCTCATCTCTGCTTTTTCACTGTAGCTACTGTGTTTTGGCTTAACTAAAAGAACAGATCTGGCTGAGAAAGTAACCCTATGAAGCAGAGGGGAAAAAATACAGGTGTTTGGGGTTTTTTTTCAACCACACCAATTACTTGATCGTTTTTGCAGCATAACAATACAAATAAACATATCCCCCGATGCACTGAGCTACTTGGGGGATAATGAGTGCCTAAGATGTCTTGGTGACTGGAAAGAGCTAGGGAATTGTATTAAGTCTTTTTCTAGAATCTGGAACATAGGTTTTCTGACTGTGGTAGATTTTGTGGTGGGTTCTGTAATGCAGAACCACAGAGTCCGTGTAGCCTTCCGTGCTGGTGCTCTCTCCTAACACTGTGGATGTGACTGTGCACGGAGAGATCACAGAACAGCTCACTTCATTTATTTTGCACAGTTCACTGCTGGCTGACATTGCAATATACGTTTCTGTTTTCAGGTTTGCTTTGCATTAAGATCTCAGATAGAGCTCCATGTGCTCATACACGCAATCAATGCATAAGAAGTCATCTGTGGCGTGTTTCATACCTTTGTGTGGTTACAGAACTGTGGTGTTCAGGCTCCACATAGTTACTGGCAACTGATAAGGGGCACATCAGCAATTTCCAGGTATTCACACACATAAAGCTCTCTTGTACTGTGTGTTGTTCTTTTCTGGATGTGTGTAGGGCTCAGCTCTTGCAACCTCACTTTCAGTGGGCATCAACTGCTGGTGCACTCATGTCATCACCCTGTTCAGAGACACTGCTCTCCCTCTCAGGCAAAATTACCTTCCCCACTTGGGGTAGGAACCAGCTACAAAATGCACAAAAAACTAAGGCCCCAAAATGGAACTTGGTTTGCTAAACTGGAGGGGATGATGTTCACCATCTCTGAGTGTATATATAAAGCATTGTGGAGAAAGACAAATAGCTGAGGGTGAGGTGCAATAAGATGACAACAAAATAAAATCCACTTTTCCTGATGTCTGTTCTAAATTATCTTGACATTGAAAGTTTTTTCAGACCATGGTGTACTTTCCAGAGGGAAGTGGTGAAAGTTCGTATTGCTGGTGACATTAAGAGCTGGACTGGAAAAAGCACTTTGAATGCTTATAGGGAATGAATCAAAAAGTTCAGTGAGACATACAAGGTAGCTCAGTTGGTCTTTTTTGATTTTTTTATTGTGACAGAGTAAAATCAAATATCATGCTTTATCACTCATGGTGTAGGAATTATTTTATATCTGTATAGATGTTTCATCCTTGTATTTGAAACAAAAATATTATGAAATGAAGCAGTTCTGGACCAAGATGGCTGCAAATGGCATAAAGTAATACTGTCTCACATTATATGCTCCATAATTTATCATAGTAGGCAAGCATAGTTTACAAATGACAAGGTCACCCTGCTTCTTAGGGGTTTAGGTTTTCTTACCAAAACCAGGGATCTCTTTCCTCTTAGTGATTCTTATAATTTAATAAGTCTACCTAATTAGGTGATGAATACATACTTACTTTCACAGAAATCCTGAGAGAAGTCCTTTGATACACTGGGCATAAAATACAGCTATTGGATGAGGAAGAGCAGTATTTCTCTCAAATTCAGGGATGTTCAGTCCATTAAGATCAAACTACTTCTTCTGAGATGAGAACTGTCTGGGTGCTTCAAATTCAGGTTCATCCTCACTAATCAACTGTTAAAAAATAATTCTGTAGCAGAAGTACATGTAAAGCTTTATTTTATTTCAGTGCATTTTTAAGAGAAGAGGTATTATTGGTAGACACTGAAGTGGCCCTTGGGTTACTTGGGCTTTATAAAGAGGTCTACCTGAGATATTTTTTGAGTTTTAGCCCAGGCTTTTTTTTAGTTCTTGTCTGTCTCTGCCTGGCATTTACTCCCAGTGTAGGAATACTCGCTCTCGGGTTCTGCCAGCTTTTATTCTGTTGGGCTTGAGCAAGCTGCGTTCCTGCAGAGGCCTCCCAGAAGACAGTCCCACAACTCCCATGCTTCCCCTGGTAGCTGTTTTCTGTCACCAACCCAACTTTAACTCGTCTTTTCCATAAATGGCAGACTTGCAGATGGTCTTGCACAGTGGCACTCGTCCTGTCTTACACAGACCCAGCTGGCTCTGAGCAAGGCAACGCTGATGGTTATCAGTCCTGTATCGAATGGGATGCCAGTTCTTGAGTCCTCCTTGCATTTGTTTTCCTGACTAGCTGCCTTTTGCTATGCTGGAGTACACAGACTTTTGTCTAACTATTAACCTGTCGTCTGAGCTGCACCAGTGGAAGGTCTTGATCTCTTATAATACTCCAGCCAAATAATTTTTCAATGTAAGAGGTACCACATACCTCTGCAGCACCTAGCAGACCAGTGTGGAGGAAGGATCTCTGTTTCAGCTTTGCCAGCTTCCAATCTCGCTGGCCAAGTTCTCCTCTGCTCTTGACTCTTGAGTAGGCAGGGATTTTTTGTACTTGTTTGTGTGATTTCTTTGCTACTTTTATGCCAGTAGGTAGAAAACAATGCAGTCTAGCCTGTTGTTTGGAGCGTGTAAAAAGGATAAAAGTCAGAGCATGTGTCTTCCTTTCTAGTTAAAGCACAAAGTCAACACTGTTAACAGAGAAGATATTAAAATAAAGCACAAAAACATTTGTGAAAGAGTGCTGCTTCATTCTGGAAATAAAATACCCACTTATTTCTGCAATACACAAAGTACCTGTTTTCCAGGGTAGTGTTTTAGGAATGTGCTGTCCTGGGGAAAAGGCCTACCATAACTACAGTTATTGTAGTTATTGACAAGTAGTAACTCAGCTCTGTTTGTCTTCCAGTTCAAGTGCAAAGATCTGATTTATGCTCTGTTTTTGTTGCATACACATTACAGTCTTACTTCACTTTTCCCAATTCTTTTGCAGAGACGGAACAAACTTTGCATTCCTATTATTAGTAGTTTAGTTTTGACATTGAAATTGAGATTGACACAGACCATCAAAGGAAGAGAATCAATCTCCTATCCTGTTCTTTTTTGCCCAGATCCCTTATCAGTAATTTGAAGCATGACCTCTTATATTTCAGATCCACAAAGTACTCACCTTTTTTGCCTCTGATGTCCAAATAGCATCCACTGAAGTATTTCTAAAGACAGGTTTTTCCTCTGTTTCTTAAATAATGTAGTATTTCATACATAAAACAGTAATCTCTTCTTATGTGAAGCCTCCTTTCAAATTTAGTTTAATGCATCAGATTTTTAGTAACCAAAAAGTTTTATATAAGTGCCACCATTTTGATGACAAGGATGTAGTCTTTATTACTACTTGATCATGGTTTGGACAACCAATATAAGTTGCATCCTCAATTTTGAATGGTTTTTGAATACATTTTTGTGGTAAATCTTATGAGTATAAAAAAGCTTTAATCCTGTTGTGTTTAGATCTGTGTTGAGCTCTTATTGTGTGTCCTGTTGCCCCATTCCATATGCTTCTTGTCTATGTGCACCTGCCTCCCAATTAAACCTTCATTAACATGTGCATCTGCAGAAACTCTGCTCACTTTCATCCCACGTGAAGCATTAGATGTTTTACATCATATATATTTCTTACTTTTCTTCTGAACTACCAAAAAGAAGCACAGAATTAATGAAAAACCCAGAAGTGAATAAAGACCCCAATATTAGCACAACTTTGGGACTCCGAAGTTGGTTTAAATTTTCCCTGGTTTCTGTTTTATTTGTATTTGTTTTTCATATCTTTGTATTCACTGCAAATGTAAATGTCTATAAGGATTTTTTCATACAGTGTGGGATTGACTGAATGTTGTCTGGAGTAGTTGATGTTCTTCCCAGAAAGCTCTGATTTAATAAGTGAACCTCTTCAAAAGTCTCCAAACTGTGGGACTGATTACAATGGGAAGCAAGAGATCCACTTGGTTGCTGCACTCAGGGGAAATAAATTTACCCCTGCTGCCATTAACACCTTAAGTAAATCATGTGCTGTACATATGTTGTGTATGGGTTCAAATGAACTTGCATTGAACATCTGACTTTGTAAGAAGATGTAACAAATGCTCACTGATATAATGACTGGTTTCTGTTCAGTACTAGAATCACAGAACTAATGCTTAGAATACAGAGACTGAATTGTTACTCCTAAGGAAAAAAAAAAAAGAAATATAACCATTATTTCAGGTCACCCCTGAGGTCACTGACAGCACAGCATGGGGGATTCACGTAGAGCAGCATGACTGCAGCTAGCTCATGGCTGTGAAAAGACATCTTTAGTCCCCACTGCCGCTATATGATTAAATTGGAAGAAGCAAGGATACATTCTTTTGTATTTATTTACTTTTTTTAAAAAAAAAAAGGAAAAAAAAACCTTGAAAAATGAAATTTGAAAAGAATCCATTATAAATAAGCATTACTGTTGGTCTTGCTGTATAGTGTTCCATGATGATGTTGGCTGTTAAATCAGTAAAATCAAGGGTGAATGGGTTGGTGGGGAGACCCCTCTGCAATCCATGCACTGCTTGCTTTAATAATTAGATATGGTCCTGCTGTCAAACTGTAGTCCAGCTTTTATCATTCTTGGCAGACAGAGCAGAGCAACACTCTGGCACTTGACCTGCCCATAAAAACTTGAACAGGAAACAGCAATAAATAATCCACTCAAAAGGCCCTTGAGAAAAGCATTACACTTGATTCCTTATAGGAATTGCATGTTACTCCAGGGGCAAAGTGGGCTCTTTCAAAACACAAGCTTTGTATTGTTAGCATTTTTTGAAATTTATTTTTTACAATTAAATGCCTTTATAATAGCTTGAAAGATACATTTTTATGTATATATAGCAGAGCTGAGAGAAGCTTCAAAATTGTTTCTGGTTTTATTTGTTTTAATCAACATAGAAATAAATTTACAGTATGTACACAACCAAACAGTGTTTCAAGAAAAACAACCAGCCAACATCTTCCTCCAGAGTTGGTCCTGGCTTCTTTCACATGGGGAACCTGATTCTTCTTGTTCTGCTTTCCATGGAAACCTTCATCCTTCTGAAGTGACCGAAGAGTTTGACCCCCCCATCCCTTACCTCAGTCAGAACGCCCCTGCTAACTTGGTGCCTGGTCATTGAAATGGGCATGAAGTGAAAAAACTGTTCCATTTTCTCTGGAAATTTCTTTCCTCAGTTTCTGAGGGGAGTGGAAGGGTATTTCATTTCCTTCTCTGGCCTGAAACTGATTCTGTTTTTATTTATTGCAACCTATTTATAGTCTCTGATGCGATCCGTTCCACAGACATTTGCTTTAATCTCTGGCTTTTCTCATGAAGTGAATTAGAGAATTAAGGGCATAATATATAGTGGGTTTAGTCACAGTAATTTTTTTTCATGTGTGTACAATAATTTAATTTTTCATGTTCAGTTCAGTACCCTGGATGAACGTATACTACTTGATAAGGAAAAGGAAAATGTTTAATATTTACCAAGAATAATTTGAGAGAAAAAGGCTTATGCAGACTACTATTACACTTCTTACATTTAGCAAATTGAAATGGTTGTTACTCAAATGCATAATTGTTTTGCTGGGTCTTTTTAATTATTATTTTCACTCATATAGTCTTTGTTTTTAGCTCTGCCAGCTTCTAAATAGACTTGGAAATTTTGGAAAAAAACCAACCAACCCAAACCTTTTATTTTTAAGGTTATTTTCAATTTTTAAGGTTATTTTCAATTTTCAAAGGTTATTTTCATTGAAAACTATACTCATTTTTTCCACTCTTTAGAAACCAAACTCCTAGATTTTTGGCTGGTTAGACAAATCAGTTTTGTTGACATTATTTTCTTGGCTTGCTGAAGTTACATGCATTTAAGTATCAGGGCAGTGATTGCTCAAAGACAGATATTCTATGAAATATTTTTTCAATTTAACAGGAATGTTATTTATCAGAAAGAACCAGTGTGCTGCATGAAGAGTAGATTGATTGATAAAATTCTAGGTCTTCCAGTCTTACATCTGGTTTGGGTTCAAAAGTTGCAAACCCAAATGATCATGAATCTTGTCTTGGGGAGGAACAGAAACTAGTATCTCTGTTTGGTTGCATTATTTTTTCCATTTATTTCTGCAGTTCAGCCTCCCAAAAAGCACTTTGAATAAGTAATGAAGAAAGGTACTTAGGACCAGCTTAGCAGGGTAGCAGATCAAAATAGTTGGATAAGTTGATTTATTTCTGCAGTGTTATGGTTTCTTATATGGCACACGTTGAAGGTATATTGGTGATGGAGAGGCCCATTCCCGAATAGGCATTGAGCCATCTGAGGTATTTAGCTGGCACTGTGGTCCGTCTTCTGGCTGTCCTTGCAGACCAGGTGGACACAGACACTCAGGACCACAGCAGTGCCCTGGCAGCCAGGAGGGCCAACCATGTCCTGGGGGGCAACAGGCAAAGCATCGCCAGCTGGTGGAGGGAGGGGATTGTCCTGCTCTGCTCTGCACTGGGGCAGCCTCACCTCGAGTCCTGTGTGCAGTTTTGGGCACCACAGTATAAAAAAAGACATTAAGCCATTAGAGAGTGTCCAAAGGAGGCCCATAAAGATGGGGAAGGCCCTTGAGGGGAAGCTGTATGAGGAGTGGCTGAGGGCACTTGGTGTGTTCAGCTGGAGGAGACTGAGGGGAGACCTCACTGCAGTTACAGCTTCCTTGTGAGGGGCAGAGGAGGGGCAGGCGCTGATCTCTGCTCTGTGGGGATCAGTGACAGGGCCCGAGGGAATGGCCTGAAGCTGTGTCAGGTGTGGTTTAGGTCAGATATTGGGAAAAAGTTTTTCACCCAGAGGGTGGCTGGGCACTGGAACAGGCTCCCCAGGGAAGTGTCACAGCACCAAGCCTGACAGAGTTCCAGAAGTGTTTGGACAGTACTCTCAAGCATAGGGTGTGATTCTTGGGGCTGTGCTGTGCAGGGCTGGGAGCTGGACTTTGATGATCCTTGTGGCTCCCTTCCAATGCAGAATATTCTATGATTCTTGCAGAACTTGCAGGAATTGACCTATTTTGGATAGGGACAAGGAAGTGGTGCTGACCACTGTAAGGTGTTCTATGGTCACCACTTCCCCTCCTTAGTGAGCAGCCTCCTTCCAGCCACATGCCTGCTGAGATTTGCTGGTAGGGCTGTCTCAGTACACTGAAATGTTGCATTTATGTGCTTTACTGCTTGTTCTTTCCTCTTTTTCATAAGCTGAATATTATGAACAGCTTGAATGCCTTGAAATTTGGTAATCTGTATGTTTTTTATCCAGACTTAAGTGCATGAGTGATTTGGTAGCAAGGACTGGTAAAACCACCATATTCTGGCTGGTATATAATTGTTTGTTTATGGCGTGTTTGTTTTTTCAAATTTCGCATTAAATGTTTGAAGAGCTTATTGCTGTGTGGCTTTTGCAAACATCCACCCCTGATGTATATCTAATTTATTTTTTTGAGAGGTTTACCCTTCTACCAAATATTTATTTGCCTACATAGAATTCATAGGTTAGTGGAGAACTCATTTATTTATTTACTAATTTTCTTGGTTATTGACTATGCAAAAGTTTCCACTAATGAGAATTCTTCCCTGTTGTGAATCATTAATACATTAAGTACACTTCAGATTCCTCCAGTAATGATACAATGAGAATTGCTTAGCTGATTTAAATGACACAGATGTAGTACTAATTATACATTTTAAATTGGCAACAAACACAATTAATTTACTGATTATCTAAAACAAAAGTAAACTTTTTTTATTATAGTAATTTGCTATAATTTATCACACAGCCATTTTCTTTGTGTAATATTTATGCATTTGACAAACCTACAAAGAGATATGTAATTAGACCTGTTTCATCCATCACTGGCTGCCTTTTAACCAGAGGTCTTACTTGAACAGCTTACAAAGACACTATCAGATTAACCAAATCATAATGGTGGCATCTTTCAAATCAACAAATGGAATTCTTTTTTTGCTAGTAATTTATGTGGATTATTAAAACTGAATTGCTTTATTTAACTTAGCTTACTTGAAGGCATTTTACAGAGCTGTTGTTTGGATAGTGGTTTGTTTGGCTGTAGTTTACCAGATCTCTCTGTTTAGACTGCAAATATTTTTTGTAAAATTTTGAAACAAAATTCTATTTTGGGCATTTTTGAGGAGAACCCTCCAAAACAAAACTACACAAAATAAAAACCTCTCTCTAACCCCTACTCCCCCAAGAGCAAAAACTCCCTCTAAATGCTTTGTACTCGGGAAAGTTTAGAATCATTTGTCCATGGATTTGGGAAATAAGAGTGAGACTTTTAAAAAAAAATTTTTTTTCATTTAAACCTAGATTTTGGGCAAAAGTGTTCATAGAGCTCTGTTATCAGGTCATTTATTTGTCTATTAAATACTGTCTTTAGTGAGTTTTATCCTGGTACCCATAGTGTAATTGAAATATGCCAGATGTATGGCATCATTAAAGTAGTCTTCAAAGTCTATTTTAGCATTGAATAAACAGGAATATCTTGTAGGAGGTTGTAATTGTTGGCTCTGGTGTAATTCTTTAAAATGACTGTTGGACCAGTAATTAAAATAAGAAACCACAAACCAAGCTCCCCACCTCCCACCCTCCCCACTCCAATACAAGCAAAACCCCCTCTGCTGGGTGCTTATTCTGTGTTTTCAATGTCACTGATCCTTCTAGGGGAAATGTCTGAGTCATGTTTTTATGGATTGGAAGTTTTAATTATTTTAGAAATTACGTATATTTTCAGGTAGTGTTGCTGTTGTGGCCACTGTAGACTAGAGAAGCAAATTTTATCAGAATGTGTAACATCCTTTGATCTGTTCCCTCCTCATGCTTGAGACCTTCATTTTAGTTGAAAATTCAGTTTTGTTTTCCATTGAGTTCTTCCAAGTAAAAAATTTTGGCACTTGCTTTTTCTAGGTTTATGCATGGTGCATATGGGGGTATGGAATCTCCTACTTGAAATCGAGTTTCAAGATGAAAAATCATACTCATCATGATGTTTTTTTCACATTGGAGATTGTTATTAGGGATTCCCAGGAAATAATAATATATCTAAGTGGAGGATGTGATCTCCTAAAGAGAATACAGAATTTGATTTCCTTGGACACCATCAGTGGCAGTGCCAGTGATGACAAGTGCCAGCAGCAGTATTTGTCCTAGGTGAGCATAGGTGCATTTGAAGGAGATGCACATCCATTCCCTCTTCTAGAATGTCCATTTGCCTCTTATCATCTATCTACAGGTAGGATCACTGCCACAGCCAAGAAACACTTTTCCATCTGTTTTCTCAACCCCCTAAAATACTCCTTTAAAAAAAAAAACACCAAAAAGCCCCTAACTTGTGTTATATTTTCAACAATTAATCACCTGATCATGGAGGAAAAGCACCTATTTCTGCTTTGTAAAGCATTTTTTTCTGTATTTATTTATTTATTTCTCTTTTATTAAACATAGGTTTGGTAATGAGCACTTCCACGTTTCTTCCTAATTTTGATTTAGTTTTCCTTCCTTTTTTTTTTTTCCCCAGGAAGGAAGATGGGTAGTGGTAAGTGTACAGGTAGGGACATGCAGTTATTTGGCAACAATTAAGACTCCCTTTTATAAGTGGAAAATGGCTATTTCATTATGTAATATAATTTTACTGTGCTGTACCTTTAAAAAGAAATATGCAGTTGTTCTTGAACTATTAAACTATATGTGTCACCGATTTATCCTGTTACCAAAAGGATCTCATGTGTCACTTGGCAGAGTGACAGCTTTTTTTTCAAGTCTATTGTATAATTGTGTTTTGTTAGCTGTTTTTGTTTTATAAATACTCTGCCGAAGGGATCTCTGAAGATCAAGATTTTTGATGCAGTATTTTTCTTTGCTGTTCTTTGATGTTGACCTTCCCCTCTCCCATCACAGCAACAAGCACAGTATTTTGTTCTTAAAAAGTTGCCAATTCTATGTCAGGAAAAGAAACATTTATTTTTCATGTCAGAGTTTTTGCGAGCAGACCGAATCCATTCCAGCAGATTCCTCACTGAAACTCTTCTGAAACACCCCAGAAAAACTAGGTTTGTGAAAATTTTCTGTACGTGAAAATCTGCAAAGAGACTCCAGTGCTATCATTCTTCCTGTGTTTAACTACACGAGGTTGGAACACTGGCATTGGCATATGTTATTTT
Organism: Myiotriccus ornatus; assembly: GCA_036023395.1. NCBI lineage: Eukaryota > Metazoa > Chordata > Aves > Passeriformes > Tyrannidae > Myiotriccus > Myiotriccus ornatus. The sequence goes on from JAYRBT010000001.1 coordinate 11,393,814, forward strand.
TGCTTCTGACAATTTTCCCTTCTAGCAAAAGCTGTGACACAGACTCTCTCTCTGCCTCTACAGTCAGAGTGAAAAACTTCTCCTGTAACATTTAATTGAAATCCTTCTTACTGAAAAATAATTGAATAAGTTCTTATCCTGCCTCTTGGTAGTTATGGAGAGACTTTATTTATTGCCTGCTTTATAACAGGTTTTAAATATTGTAACTCTGTTTAGAGCCCTTCCTCCTCCTAATCTTCTTGTTATACTGAACATACCCCTTTCCCTTAGCCCTTCTTCCCAGATCATGCTTGTGAAACATCTTGTCAGTCTGAAATTTTCCCTTGGGGTTCTCTGCAGTCTCTCTGCCTTTCTCAAGGAGAAATGACCCAGCCTAACAGTGTTTCAGCTGAGCCTCCTCATTGCCAGGAGAGCGGAAAATCTGCTTTCCATGTCTTTTCCATGACACTTGAAAAATTATTTTTTCAGATTGACATTTGCTAGCGTTAAGTTTTTTGCTTCAGTTTGAGCTGTTAGAATATCAGCTCTGTTTCAGCTGCTGCTGCTTGGCCAGGTAGCTACCCTCATGTATTATGTTTGCATTTTTTTGAAGAGAAATATTTAAATTTTGTCTTCATTTAATTGAATCCTGTTGGTATTATAACTGATCCAATTTTTGAAATTAGTATGAAATCTAATCCTGCTCTTGAGGGTGCCTGCAACCCCTCCCAGCTCAGTGACAGCCATAAATATTCTAACTTATTTTCTACCCAAGTTGTTAATGAAAATATTTAAAGCTTCCCAGATTATTGCCAAGAGGCCTTGCATGATACAACCCTCTGGTTTGACAGGGAACTTTTTTCTTTGGGAACTGTTCTTCAAATTGCGATGAAGGGTGTACCCGTTCTAATTGCTCCAAATTAGACGTGTGTGTATTCCACTTTGCATTTATTAAAGAGGAGCACCTGAGCAAGTGAGGTGCAAGCCTCAAAACTGGGATGTGACTGCTATGCTTGAGCCTGCTGAGCTGGAGGAAACTTGTGGAGTGCAGGGTGGAGCAGGCAGGCAGCCTGTGGCTCAAATGAGAGGGAGATCTCTGTGGAGCTCAGGGAGCAAGCACAAAACTGCTCATGAGATGTGCCATAGCAAGCCATTGCAGGACAGGCCTTTTCTCCAGTCTTGCTCCCCAGTGTCACAACTTTCCATGGCTTCATGGGCTGCAAAGAATTTCTACCTAGTCTCTCCTGGGTCCCTTGGAAAGGGGCATATGGTGGGCCAGAGTTTCAGTCCTGCCTATTGTTGTATTTACACATTAAGGGGAGTAGTAGTGAGTTTTAGAAAAAAGTTATATAGGAGGTGTAGAAGATATTTTGTGAGGGTTTTCTGACTATACATATGTAGTCTTCTTTACAGAGATTCTCCAGAACTTCGAGCATAGCCAGAGCCTGGTGTGCGACATAGATCGTTGAGGAGTTAGGGGGAAACCCTTCCACAAAATTGCTGTGTCCTGAAAGCATTCTCTGCGTTGTATCATCCCAATAGGACAGAGGGGCAGAGAGGGAGCTGGGGAAGCAGTCAGCATTCTACAGCCTTCTTGCTTAGTGGACACCAGTGAAGACTGAGAATGACATTCTGTTACAGAGCTAATGTTTAAACTATCTTTTTAACATGTTTATGGTAAATCAGACTGTGAAATTATGTTCTAATTATATTCTGCAAACACTTGCAGTTTTCCTAGGGTCTTCAAGTTTACAATATTG
>JAYRBT010000001.1:11404455-11508188 GCA_036023395.1 Myiotriccus ornatus
TGGTTTTGCTCACTTTAATGTTCTAGGCAGGCTGACACTTAAAGTGCTCAATGCACTTATTTCTATACCTGCATTTTGCCCAACTGTACAGTGATGGCATGAAGTGACATGTGAAATAGACTGAGAGCCCAGCAGGACAGGCAGCACTGCCAACGTATCAGAACCTGTATCCTGCCAATGCTTCCCTTTAAACCTTTTATTAGCCTCCCTGGCTGGAGACATAGGAGTAAAGACAAATTCAGAGCAGTTATATCTCCCTGCCAACACTGAGATGCATATTTTCAAAGCACTATATAGCTAAATCCCTAAACAACTCCCACTGATACTAATGGGAATCCCACAGTGAAATCCCTGAATGTTTCCTTGAAGCATGTATTCATTAGGACTTCCTCTCCTGCCCTCTGTCTCCCACTGCTGTTTTCAAGTAGAGGGCCAAGAGGTCTTTTTTTGAAGCAAAGCAAATGAACAAGGAAACAGTTAATACAAACATTACCTTCTGAGTGACACATCTATGCAATTATGAAAGTCCTTGTGGTATGTAACATCTTTGGTTTGATGTGGGAGTGAATAACTCGATGAGCTGTGGCAAAAGAAAGCTAATTTCTTATGTGCCTTGTGTGTTACATCCGACGATCATCGTGTACAAATTTTGTCAAGGATGGACTTGTCAAGGATTTCAGCAACCCCTATGTGTGTTAAATCAAGGAGAGGGCAGCGATGCAGATTGGGACAATGAACATTGCTGTTGTGCAGAGAGCACAGTTTGACTTGGGAACAATCCAAATCCACAATTATCAATACGCTTCAAACAGTAGCTTGTGTTGAACACATGCTTCTGTATTGTGGGAAACCTATAATTTATTAATCCTAGCTATTAAAGTAATACATAGGGTTTTTTGATTGATGTCTGGCTCTGATTCCTAAGAATTATGCAAAGGGAGGAGTCCTAATGTAATAGATATACCAGTTTTCTGATTGGTAGAAAGGAAGTGTTTAGGTGTCCTCACCTGAATATTCCCATGGCTGCGTATGCGGATTTGACTTGGTCAATATTTTTTGTCCTTTGCCAGTTAAACTAGGCATTATTTTATGTATTGTTTCTTTCCTCAGCAGCACACTTGTTTGGAGGAGCCAGAAGTCTGTGGAGCCTGTCCGTGCTCATACTTTTGGGCCTCGGGAGAGCAGGTGCTGACAGTGAAAGCTGGTTCTGCTCTTTGTGCTTTCAAGTGTTGCAGATTCATAACCGGCAATACATAATAGCAACCTCTTAGATCACCTCAGCTATTAATTGCCAGAGAAGTCAGAGACAGTGAGGCTTTGAGCAATTCTTGTCAGAGTTTTTCTTTCTGTGTCTCCAGCTTTGTGGAGCTGAGACGGTATCAGGAGTTTCTTGTACCTGTGTATGCAGAAGAAATGTAACTACGGGACAGAAAATGGTCTTTATGCATGTTTTGTTCTGAAGGCTGCCTGGGAATACCTGTCTGTGGAAAACTAAATCACTCTGAGGAGAAACCTGTGCTTGGATTGAAAAGCCATATCCTACTTCAGAGAAGCCCTTCACATGGGCAGACTGTGAACACTCTGTGTGTGCTCATTTAAACTCTGTGTCAGCTGAGGAAAAATGTGTGTGAACTGCTGGCATTTTTCAGTCAAGAAAGCATCAGCAGAGTGCACTGGGCAGAGATGCCCAGGGGCTGGCAGGAGCTGCTGGGCAGCAGTTCCAGGCAGCTTCAACTGACCCACCACAGGACAAGGCTGAGCCCACGGTGGTGGTGCCTTGGGGACAGCCGGGATAAAGGAGGGCAGAACCTGCCTGGTGGTGTGAGGAAAAGTGTGAGAAACAGCCCTGAGAGACTCGAGGGAAGAACAGGAGGAGGGGGAGGAGGTGGTCCAGGTGCCCCAGTGGGTATCCTCTGCAGCCCCCCGAGAGACTATTGCGGATCTGGTATCCACAGTGCAGCCTGTAGAGGGTGTCACACTGGAGCAGGTGGATGTTCCCTGAAAGAACTTCAGCCTGTGGATTGCTGATGCAGGAGCAGGTTTATGCTGAAGAACTGCAGCCTGTGCAAAAGACCCTCACTGGAGCAGGGAAGTGTCTGAGGAGGAAGGAGCAGCAGAGAGGAGCTGTTACCAGCTGACCACAACCCCTGTCCCTCCTCCCCTCTGTGTCGTGGAGGATGGATGGCAGTGAGTTAATTTTTTTCCCCAAGTTGAGTCTGTTTTGTCAGTGATGGAAAATGGTGAGTGATCTCATTGTCTTTATCTTGATCTGTAAACTTTTGCATCTTATTTTCTCCACCTTGACTTCTTCAAGATTAGTTTTGTTTGAAAGGTGAAGGTAAACTCAGAGGATGAGATTTGGTATCTTAAAACTGGGCACTGAGTGCCTTTTAAAGCATGGGTTTCTATGCAAACCTTTTTCATATGTTGGGCAGCAGCCATTCAGGACTCACGGTCTCCCATCCAGGGAGGCCAGGTGGCATTAAGTTATTTAACACTAAATACAGACCACCAAATCCTGCCCTATTTGCTAGCTTATAAGGTGCAATGTATGTATTATTACTGATAGATGAAGGTTTTCTGTGTTTCAGGGGAAGGGGTGGAAATTCCTTGTGTAACATGTCAGAGGTACCTGTCAGAAGCCGTCCTTCATTGCCTTGCTGCTTTCACCCGGTAGCCCAGACTGACATTGCCTCCCTCAGAGATTTCACTTGTGGACTGAGGGGACTGTCATCTTGCTCTTGACATCTTGTACTTAGTGTTTAGACATCTTGTGCTTAGAGGACTTCCTAACTTCACATTTTCTTTCAAATACAGTGTTTGTTTTCTGTGTTTGAGGAGAGTTAACCTGAGGTTACAAAGCGGTGGATAAGTGGAGTTACAGCTGGGTAGTGTAGGCTTTCTGCTTGACTGCCAGCTGCATGATTGGCTGAAATATTACCCAGAACAGGTAATTAAAAGTAGACTGTCATGTTCAGTGTAGATTAAGAAATTCCAAATATGTCCTTGAAGCAAATTTTTAATACAACAAAAATCTTCAGTGATGTAGATGGCTGTGTTCACTCCTCTGCATAGCAATGCTACTTCATTATGAATAAGGGGAATAATACAATTGAATAAATTACTATCTTTGTCTCTGGGTCCTGGTAATTCAAACATCATAGCATTTACTGGCCTTCAGATAGACCTTCTTATTCTATCTTGAGATGAAACAACATGTGAAAGGAGACCCATGATGTAGCATGGGGTTGTTTTGATCCTTGTATCAAATGACAAACCCCAGAGTGTTTGCTCTTGGAAATGAATATTTATTCACTTAATGCACATGGAAGAAAAAGAAATAAAACCATGTTAAATCAGCCGTATAGTTCAGTTAACTCAGTTACAGCCACAGTTTATGGCAGGCTGTGAAAATACAAGTTCAGATACTCATGTGGTAACAGCACATGTAACTTCACCCAAAGAATCCTGTTGCCAAATAAATGAGAAAAGGGTAAGGGCAATTAGGTTTATGCTGGGTGGAGTACTGCAAGGTAAAAGTGCTTACAGCACCATAACTACTGTGGAGAAATAGACACTTAATCGTATGTTTACATGCCTCTACAATCAGTTTAATTAAATTACTGTCAAAAGCGTATCATTCAATTTTTCCTCTTTAGGAGGACTAAGTACAGCCTGAGGAAAGGATGAATTCTGAATAAGAAGATGCAACTGAGTTGGAAATTAGGGTTAACATAACCCTAAGGTAAGTTTCTTCAAGGGGTAAATGAAGATGAGTTTTTCACTAGAATGGCATATGCTTTTAAGTGTCAAGGACTTTAGGTAGACATTTTTTATGCATTCTTAAAACAGATTCATTAAAAATTTTCCTAAATGTGACTTCTCAGGGACATTTAAAAGGGCCAATCAATTTGAGATCAGGTAATTTAAATAATAAATGAATAAAAATATTTAAAAATTGGGAAAAGGCTCCAAATAATATACGAAACACTAGATGTACACGGGTTATGGATTTACCCCAAAATAATGCATCTTTATCTGCTTTTATTAGTCAAGGTTTTAAATGTGTATGCTCTGTATTTATTGTGCATGTAGCCCAGCAAACTTTCTTGGAAAATCTGAGTTAAAAAACGGGATAAAAAATGCTATAACTATTCCCACGTAGGGTTGTTTGGCCAAATATTGTCATGAAAGGTACAATAGTGGAAATCCTTCATTGAATTGTCATCTGTGTGTCTCTGTCAGTGCCATCATGCCAGAGTAGTTTACAACTAAACTGGTTCAGCCCTGGACAATGAATTTCCAAGTTTTTAACACTTCTTCTGATAGAGATATTAAATGATAACAAAACATTTCTTACTGAAACTTTTTTTACAGACCTGATATTTTATATCAGCCCACTACTAATCTGGTGTTGCCCCAAATTTTAGTAGCAGTCTTGAATGCTACATTTTCCACCTCTGAAGACATCGTTGCTTTTCCGCAGGAGGTTACAAGCCCAAACCTGGAAAGCTCTATTCCATCATCAGAGTTTTTGGGATTGTTAGAGTTACTAGAACAAAAGAGATCAGGTCAATATTTGCATCAGGTCCTTTACAAAAGCAAAGTGTTTTACATCTGCATCATATTAAGGCAGTCCAGTTAATGGGAGCTCCTGTAGTGTATGATTGAGCAACAGGTTTTTGGCAGTTCTGACAGTAAGACGACCTGCTTACTTAGGATCTAAAATTTCCGGTATGTGGTACTTTTCTGGAGTGAAGCTCATAACAGGGCCAGAGTTTAAACAAGGGTGCCAGAACCAGAGTGTTTTTTGAAAATTTGAACCATAATTCAATTGAAGCTGAAGATGTTGCAAGTAAATGTGCCAAATATCATCATAATTAACACTGTTGACATAGTATGGTGTATTCTGGGAATTTATAAGAACTTGAATAAAGGGCTGAGACTGATATTACTACATGCCATGAAAGTACAGAGGAAAAGTTGATAGTTTGCCAAGAAAACAGCAATTGAAATTATAGAAGGGTGTAGAAAACTGATGTGATGTATGATGCTATTCTAAAATAAGAAACCTTATTCTAAAATCAATTTTTTTTTTAAACTATTGTCCATTTCATTTTATGCCAGTTATAACAAATCAGATAATCTCTTTGCTGAAATTTCTTGACTTATACTGTTGTTGCAAGTGTTTACTCTGCTGGAATGAGTTAAAAAAAATGCAGTACGGTAGAGATTATAAAATAAAATGAAAACCTGCCTATGTTTAGAGGTATGTGATTTCATTTACTTCAGTACAGGGCTTGAAGTTTGTCAGGTTCATTGCTACAAACTAGAAAGATACTAATTTTTCTCTCTCAGTAAGGACAGAACACAAAATTACATATTTTCTTTAAGCAAACCTGCCTCACATTCTTCCATGAATACTTGAAGTTTTCTGATGTTACCCTGTAACAAAAGCTTCAAATCAGCACTAATGTACTTGACGTTATGGAGTGGGGTTCCTGAATAGAGGCCATGCTAAGGTTTTTAAAAGATTCATGCCTTAAAAATTATATCACTATTCTGCTCTCTAAATAGCAATGAAAAAATAAGCAGTGAAGCTTATTTTTGTGCTGTATGATATCATAGCCCAGACATTTAAGCTAAAGGGGAAAACTAATAATTAGCTCACGGATTTACAGTCACTGGAGTTTGAATTTTAGGTAAAGACAAACACAAAGAAGGTATTTGACAGGTTATTATTTTGACAGAGACCATAACAGTGGTCTGAGTGGAGAAATGTGCTTTAGATAATATTACTGGCTTTAAATAATTTTTTACCACTTATTTTGCTTTTTTTTTTTCTTCCTAAAAAAACCCCAAAAAACATAAACCCCCAAAAGCAATTTCTTGTGCTTATTTTTAAATAAAATTTCAATATTGTTAGTTGAATTTACAGTGATATCTTAGAAAATATCTATCAGCTTTTAACTGCATTTTTTATAATGTAATATATAATTTCTGTCATTATAAAAATGTTACTGCATGACTGTGTCGAAGGGCTGTAATTCAAAAAAATGTATAGTATACAAATGTAAATTAAAAAAACCCTTCTCTTTTGTTCTTTTGAGAAGTATTGAATGGAGTATTTTGTGAAAACTGGTATACAACAAGGCCTGTCAAACATGGCTATTACATTAAAATTTTCCATGCAAAAATTAAATATTTTCACCTTGCTATCTGTAGTATTATCTTTGTTAAATGTAGGAAAATGTAAGGAAAAGCAGTCATCCGCAGGTAATGTTATCTGACTATTATAAGGAAATCTGGGCTGTTTTGAGTGATGGCTACCAGAGAGATAAACAAACATTTAAGAAACTATTATACTAAATGCAGAAAAGGAGCAAGGTTACAGTAAGAATAACGTGTTTATTTATATGAAATTGTTACACAAATCAATGTGCTCTATGTTTATGATATTGCCTGAATTATCTTTCCTCTAGTGTTTTTTTGTTTTTTTTTTTTTTTTTTAAAAAAAACAATAGAACCTGAAAGTCACTCAGAGGATATGTTATATGAGGTTTTGAAAACATGCGGTTCTAATAAGTTGGATAAAAACCTCTATGGTAATGAGGAACACCAGATTTCCTGGGAAAGGTATAGTTCCCTAATTCAGAGCAGGCATTAGAATATGAAATCAAGATTTTTAGATATCAGCTGGAATTTTCATTCCTTTCTGATTCATTAGTATTTTTGTGCGCTCCTGGATGAATACGTCCCAAGCATCCTTAAACTGAAAATGGTCTCTAATGCAAAGGCAAAACTTGCAGAACATTGGGCACCAACTGGAAAAGGATTTGATTTCAGCTACCAGTGGATGATTACTAATAACACAGATTTACTTTGCCTTCGTGATCAGAATACTTACATGCTTTTGTAAGCCGTCTACCCAGAATTTATAGATAGGGAATAAAATAACCCTCGAAAGCCAAACAACTTCTTCTCCTTGTCGCCATATGCTGAGTCTTTTCCCCCTAGGTTTTGTATACTCTGTGTGCTGGAGAATGGTGTCTTTTCTTTTCATGTTGCTCTGTCGGCGGTCATAACAGCTATTCTCTTCATGAATATGTAAATCCCATGCATAAAATCAGAAAAATTAGCATGGCGATTCCCATTACAGAATGTGCCCAATTATGTCTGTCTAATACGTGAATAGTGATGATTTAATCTTTTGACTATACGAGCGGATTCAGGTACAGTTACAAGAGCTGCTGTAATTACAGAGTACCCAAACACACAAGCTGGGTGCGTGCACATGCTGGGGGATCATCGGGCTTTAATAAGAGCTGGGCATCTGATGCCTGCCTATGATGGAGTGCACGCAGATTCATTTACAGGCGCTTTCTCTGATGGGTAGTGACAAGGGAGAAAAATGCCCTAGGTCTGCAATACCCTTCCCCTTACTAACTGAGACTTATTTGCATCTGAAATTTTTTTTTTTTCAGTTCCTCCTCACTGCTTGCAATTAGAACGGAACGAATAAAAGTTTGGATAAATAAAGGAAGAAAATGGTGACGGTGTTTGCTGGGCGTCCTTAACTCACTTGGTTTATCAGGAATGGGTGTTGGAGCTGGTGGGGGGAGGGAGGAAGGAAGGACATGCAGAAAGCAAAACCAAAAGGCACCACCAGCAACTGATGCATTTTTGTATTTAAATAAGCAGGCGTGCTCATGCATATTTATATGACGTGCATGCCTATGCGCCGCTCTGAGCAGTGGCTCTGCGGCTCAGCTGCAGTAATTAGGCTGATGTAATTATAGCAAAACAAAGCAAGCTTAGGCTGATATTTACTTTTTTTCCCCGTGCAGTGGGAACATTAAAGACATATGCGTGTTCCAGTGTACAAAAAATGAACCTGCACCGCTGTCAGGGGCTAGGAGGACAGTGTGGCCAGTGCACCTATTGTGTCACTGCTGTAGAAAGCAGCTTAGCGATTGGCCACTGTCTGCAGCACATAATACTGACTGGTTATAAAGGACTTGTCTAGAGGAAAGCCTGTAGGTACTCCATTGTCTGGCAAAGTTGATATGACTGCATTCTTTTTGCAGGGGGTCAGACAGCTGAACTGTAAAAGCTGCACTGATTTTTTTTTTTTTCTTCTTCCTCTGTCTCTGTCTCTCTCTCTGTCTCTTCCATACAGCATTTTTCTTTCATGCCCTGTCTCAGTTTGCATAGTTAAAGAGAATGCTAATTAAGATCCCTTGTCTTAACCTGAAAATAAGGACTTGGATGTAAATAGAAAACTGGCGATAGTTTAAAATATTCTTGCGTAGCACCAAGATATCAGTTACCATTCTAGGGGCAAAAAGGAAGAATTATATTTTTTGTAATCAAGGTAAACAAAGAAGAGTTGTTGCTTCTCTTCCTTCCTTTCTTTCATTCTTTCTTTTTTTTTTTTTTTTTCTTTTTAAGCCAATAATGCTGTGCTATTGCAGGTCAGGTAATATTTTATTTCAGCAATAGCGCTAGCTACATAATTTAAAAGTCCACAAATTTTGCAATTTAGTGCTTATTAATCCTTCTTAGGATGTAATTCAGTGAAAGAACTGCTTTAAAAAAATTCTTTTCTGTATTATAGACGGATCTAACAACGCAGTCTGGGCTCTGTGCCAAAGGCTGGTATTTCACAGCAGCGACCGCCTTACAGATGAGCTGTGGGAAGCAGGAGGGAGACTCTCTTAGGGTGCCACTACTATGGAGACACAGCTGGGCTGAACAAGATTTGCTTCAAACGACAACAAGAGAGACAGAAAGAGTCTGGTTCGACCGCTGCCCAAGCAGGCAGTAACCAGAAGAGCTAGCAGCCAATCCGGCCATGCTGCACTGTTCGAAACCAGCTCTACATCCCAGCCAATCAGTGACATCACTGGTGAGAAACTCATTTACATCATGCAGTAATGAACTTTGTTTAACGTATCCTTTTTTCTTTTCCTTTTTTTTTTTTTCCCTCACAGAGATTAGGTCCTCCATTAATTATTCTGCCAGCATAATTTGAATCGCTATGCAAAACGGTGGCTACAATTTCTTGATTTTTTTTTTTAACTGTGTTCTGTCTCTGCAGGTAACCATGGGCATTGTTCCATTTTTTTTTCTGTTGGCCCCATAAAACCTTTAAAAGTGTCTATTATTGTTAATATTGTGCATATATTTTTCTCTCATGCATATTTGTCTCCTTGTAGTCCTTGCCTAATGTGGTACTGCTTCCTCCAGTTATAGCCTGAGATTACCTTTAACTGTCTTGAAAGGTAAAAAGGGTGTTGCTGCAGCATTGAGTTTGCATCTTTAGCTGCCATCACGGTCTAAGTACTTATTCTAATGCTTGAGAAATTATTTTGCTGTGGCCGTTTTACATATCTGGCTTTCTCTAAAGGTTCTTACATGCATCTGTTACAACTGAGTGAAGTTCAGTACTGTTATATTTCATTCTTCACCACTTTCAGCCAAGATGTCATTTTATTAATGAATAGAACTGAGAACATTTCTGAACAAATTTCACCCCCTTCCTTCCACCTCGACACAATGCACCTGATTTGCATCCATTTACGAGAATAAATGAATACAAGAGCCAGTATGAAAGGAAGTCAAGGGAGAGCTTGCATACTGCTTCAGGGTATGTTGCAGCAAAGCGAAATATAGAATTTTTGCTTAGCTATTTCTACTTATAATGTGCTTAATCTACACAGAAAAGATTAGACCTCAGATTGAAAAACTATTATCTAGCCAGCTTTTAATATTAGGGAATAGGTTTGGTGTGGCTTTTTTTTTTTTTTTTTTTTTAATAATAAACATGCAAATTTTCTTGAGATGTGCTCAGTTGTAAATGGAAAACATTTGGGCAAGCCAACGTTGTGTTGAACATTTGGATTTAGTTCTTTGTGAGTAAAGTAATTTGTTGTGCGAACAATTTAAGACCAGCCCAGAATACTGTGGAATGCAGAGATTTCAGACTGCATAATCTAATGAGGCAAGGTTTTGCTCTTCAGTATTCTAATAGCTGAAACAGAATCAGATATGAGACAAATTCAATATTGTGTTATTAAATTAAAGCTATATCTGTTGCTAGTGGGCTTCAAGAGGTCAAGTCTTTGGTAAAGCAAAATTTTATTTAAGGAAGTAGCCTGAAGTAGAATTTTTGTGACAACGTGATAACTTCCCCCCTCCACGCACACAATAATGTACAATTTGTTTATGGTGCTTCAGTTATATATATTGATCTTCCTAGTCACTTTGAAAAACAGAGGATTTAAACACTAAACCATAGCTCTTTCAATGCATGATGCATTCCATCATCCCATCATCAGTATTCTGTGTGCAGCTGTCCTGATTCAGCCACGAGCTCCCCTGCTGCAGATCCTGTAATTTGAATCATGCGTAATAATATATTATCCTACTGGGGGCCTTCTTTCAGTAGGAGAGTGGTTTTATACCTTCTGCTGTAAGAGAACTGTTGGCTCCTTGCCATCTCGTAGCCATTAGTCACGGAGGCAATCAAGATAGTCTTCCTTAAGGAATAACATCTGCACAACTGCCTGTGCCAGAAATATGCAGCCTCCCCTCATGTTATAAATTTGGTTTTCTTGTGAGCGGGAATATTTGAGAATACTGGAGCAGAAAAACTGGACATTTACAGGAATTCATCAAAAGTGTATTGAATGTGCCATGTGCTGAAATCCAGGCTGTGAGGACATTTGGAGTGGCTAACAGAGGCAGAGGAGAAGAAAATAGAAGCTGGTGGCTATTCTGTAGTTCTTGCTATTTTTTTTCCAACTCATGTTATTGGCTTAGCTGATGATTGGTGCTGTATTAAAAATGTGACGTTATCCTTGCTGACAAGGTAATTTCCTAACTAGAATGCTGATGGGGTGGTGTCAGTTGGGACTGAAGGTGCATTTCCCAAGTTAAGAATCTAACCTTATTTGATGCATTCAACAGGATGCGTTATCAGTTAGTAGTGAATTAAATACAGATACTGAAAGGGATTAAGAGTGTAGAAAATATGAACATTTCACAACGAATTAGCAAATCCCAGAAATGCAGAATCTGAGAATATGAATTGTATTCGTACAACATGAATTATATCTGCTGGTAAAAGCTCTGGGGGCAGATAAAGAGGAATCCCAGATCTGAGCAACTTTGTCATCTCTAGGATGTGCACTGCTGCCGATGTAGTGGCCTACTATTTTCTGTCATTCATATAAACGTCATTCCTAAACCACACACACAAAAATATATCCTGAGATCTTATTTTTATAAATACTCTTTTTGTGTAAGCATATAGAGGAGTGGAATTTCTTGTCATGTACAAACTGTTTGACCATCCCTGTTAACAATAACAACTGTTATTTTTGGTTTAGGGAGGTATTGGGGAGAAAGAGAAGAAGTCTGATTTAACATGTTTATCTCATCCTGGAGCTTACATATTCCTGGTTGAAGAAAGTCAGTACAACTGTAGTAACTAATCCTACATGAGCTGTGTTTATTTCAGTACTACTGAGGTGTATAAAGAGGGGAGAGTCTTTGTCATCATCTCTTGTTTTACCTTCTGCAAGACAGAAATGAGGTCCATAACCTGGCTGAAAGTCAAAAGTGCTAGTATTTAGGAACAGAAATTCTTTTGAGACTAAAAGAATGATAGTTAAACAGGGTTCACCTGGTGACTGACTTCTAAAGAATCTTCTTAGAGGGAAGATGTCACCTCAACACCTAAATAATCTGTCATATTTAAAATACTGACAAAAAGGATTGGTATTCTTTACAGAAACATGGAGAGTCCAGTAATGTGGCCTAGAAATAAGCTAAGATTGCCTTTTAAGGCAAACAGGTCAGTGATTGGGGCTTAATCCCTGATTCACACCACCTAGCAGGGAGGAAGTTTTCTAGGCCATTGATGCTACGCTGTAGAACATTCTCCATATAGTCATTAAGTTTTCAATAATAGGGATCAATAGGAAAAACAATACAAAAAAACATAATGATTTGATGCATCACAGGAGGACAAATCACCTTTCTGACAGCTGAACTCTGACATGTGAAAACAGACTAAGCAGAGAATGGCATTTGTCATAGTTCATCCTGTTTAAAAGAAGAGTTATATCACTCTGAAGGATGAGCCAGCAAATAACAGCCGCTGGAAATAACATATTTCTTTTCTACTTCTGTGAGGAAACACATTGTACTTGGTTCTGTTTTGTGCTAGAATTTCTGCTTTCTGATGAAAGTCCTAACCGAAAGTCCATTTCACGGATTTCTTCTTTCAAAAGCCTCTTATTTCAAGAGCTGATGTTTCCAAGTAGGACAGCTACACCAAGAGGGTATAGATACTAAAACTTGTTTTTTGCTATTACTTAGTGTACAAACACCTACGTTTTTGCACTTCAAGTTGTAGTGTTTATAATAAAAACGAGACTGGACAGCAGAGGTGACACTAATAGTGAATTACTGCATTTAGATTTTTATCTTTAAGAGAATATTCCTATTTCCTCAAATAGTCAATACTTAAACAGTTTCATTCAACCAGTTATTAGAATTAAGGACGACAATACTAGGAAAACACACAGTCATGGTTTACCCCAAGCAGCTGCTCTCTCACTGCCCCACCAGCGGGATGGAGGACAGAATAAGAAGGGTAAAAGTGAGAAAACTTGTGGCTGAGACAGATTTTAATAGGTAAAGCAAACCCAAATGCACAAGCAAAGCAAACCGAGGAATTAATTCACTCGTTCCCAGGTGGTGGCAGGCAGGAAGCGTTCAGCCTTCCCCAGGAGAGCAGGGCCCCATCACGTGTAGTGGTGACTTCCTCCTTCCCTTCCTCCTTCTTCCCCCAACTTCACAGGCTGAGCATGATGCCACCATATGTTATGGGATGTCCCTTTGGTCAGTTGAGGTCACCTCTCCTGGCTGTGTCCCCTCCCAGCTCCTTGTGCACCCCCAGCCCACTCACTGGTGGGGAGCTGTGAGAGGCAGAAAAGGCCTTGGCTCTGTGCAGATACTGTTCAGTGATAACATCATCTCTGTGATACCAACACAGTGTTCAGCACAAATCCAAAACACAGTCTCATACCTGCCACTATGGAGGAAATTAACTCCACGCCAGCCAAACCCAGCACAGGCACTAAGGAATCAGTGACAGTGTTCCCTCTTAAAAGCCCTGTACATCTGCTCTTTTTTTGCAACTTGCTACATTAAATTGATTTTAATACTCAAGTATAAATCAAGACTAGAATAGCCTGCGTGTGTTTACCTAAAGGCAAAGGATAGTGAGCTATGAAATACACTTGTTTCCTTTATAGTCAACAGCAAAAGGGTAGAAATGGTAGAAAGCTGTAGAGAAATGCCTGCCTTGCTGAGTTTGGTCTAAAAATCTAGAGTAGTACATACATACACATTTCACTTGGGCATATAAATGTTCTCTGAGTAAGGATTTTTTTATGATCCTGGTTTTGTTTTTGCCATTACTGAGATACATACTCGTCTAAGACTGTGGAGGAAAGAGCTTATTTATGGGGTACTTTAATACTGAATCAAAATACAATCTTGTGTAAACAAGGTCAGTTGCTATTTTACTGTGACACTTTAGCTTTCCTCACTTTAAATTAGGCTGTGGGAAATGGAGTGTCATGGCTATTCTCTGTATGAGAAAAAGCCTGGAAGGGAGCAAAAGCTGTGTTCTAGAAGCAAGTATAGAAAGAATGATGAACACAGGTATAGGAGTCATGAGTTGTTCAAGGTCAGCCCTACAATAATTTAAGGGGCAATATTGAAAAAGGGTTCCTTTCTTGACCTAAATGCTGAACTAAAATGTCTTCATTTCACTGGTATCTAATGGGAAGGGAGCTGAGCAGTGTGTGTTGAACTATGTCACCCTGAAGGCCATCAGCCAGGGGCTTTGATGTGCAAGACAGTAAACTGCTGACTTCTGAGGTTGTGTTTTAATTTCTTCGTACAGTTGTTTTCATTTTTCGTGTTAGACATCAACACTGTATTGCCCTTAGTGAAAAATTTTGGAACATGGGCATGTTTTATTAATTCATCTATAATTTTTTATTTTATTCCTGCATTTATAAATGGAGAAAGCATCTTGCTATTAGAAAATCCTTAGCCTGATAAGTTTAAGACAGTTGTTTTCATGGAGAGAAACTGAGCTCTGGGTTACTATCCAGCAGTCATAAAATTAGGCACTAATACTTTGTTATGAAAACTATTACTTAATAATTGTGGGAACTGTCTTTAGAAGGATTAAAAAGGCACACTGTGTGAAGTGAAAATTATAGAAGAGTACCATGATTTATAACACCTTATGATTGTGACCTCATTTGAGTTCTTGAAGAAATAGAAACTGTCTCTGAAGGGCTAATATAGAGAAAAATCTTTGCCAAATTCATAGGTCAGAAGGCTGGACTGGGGGGGGGGGGTGTTGGATTTCTTTTAACATGAATAAACTAGTCCAAGAGACCCAATGACAAAGACATTTTAAAACCCCCTTTAAATTGGTAATATAATTATTAAAGAATATTTAGATAATCTCAGGCAATGCATAACTATAAAAAGGGATAAAAGTAAATCAGAGTAACATAGAAAGAATAGTACAGTTCTGATTAGATATCAGCTGTAGCATGAACCAAGTTGCCTTGGTAATGGAAACAGCCTTGCTTTGTTAGCAAGGTATGAGCTAATTTACCTTTGCAGGTAGCCTAATTAGCTGAGACAGATCCCTCGTGTAGTTGAGATAAATTCAGTCTCACCAGATGGCTCTACATTGTACTATATACATCCAAAATGGCTAAAGAGAAGGTCACAAAAACCATACGAGCCAAAATTATCTTCAAAGTTGAGAACCAACCCTCATTCTTACAATTCCAAGCTGTCATCAAAGTGATTGGAATGGAAAGGAACTTTCTTCCTGAGAGACTGTAGTTCATAATTACTTTATGTGACATGCACAGACTTCCCATACTGATTGGCAGTGTCCCTATTCTGGCAGAGTAGACATTTTGTGCAGAATTTTACCTGTGAAGTGGAGGGCGTTAACTTTGAGGGCAGAAAGCTGAAGCTGAATCACCAGGCAACTTAACTGTGCTGCAAAAGGCTATGAGTGCAATGTCATTGTTTCTGAATCTACTGCTAAACACAAAAAAAACCCATTTTTACACTAGTTGAATCCTTGGTGTTGAGTGTTTTCTTTTCTGGAAATAAGTTTAGTAAGTAGTATGGAGATAGAAAAATGCCCTGATCATAACCTGCTCAATATCTCACAAAATGTAATCAAGTCTTCTTGCCCACTGCAAAGAGAAATGTTTTGGGGTTTTGTTTGTCTCTAGATCTGTTCATCTGTTGGTGTTTGGAGGACTCTGAGAGGGACAGGAACCTTTGAGCTGAGGCAGCAGTATGAGGTTGACTGATCTCTAATATGGGGTTGTAGCAAGGAAGCAAGGCTTGACTGGTTCTGTTATTAGCTGCTTCATCCTTAGGATTAAACTTTGCCTAGACACTAAAGAATCTAGGGGATTATTCTTTTATATATATCATAAAGGAGATACAGATTATGGGGCTGTCAGGCTTTGAAGAGAGAACAAATGGCGATAGGAAATGTGTTTAAACCATCTTGGACTTTCCAAGGAAGTTTCAGGAGTGGTGTTCACTCCTCCTAGTGTTGATATGAGGGGAAACCTGTAAGATCTGTCCTGAAAAACACACTGTAGCTCACCTATGACCATCTGATATAGCATGCAGAATATGTGATGTTTTGCAGCTGGTAGAGTATGTTGGGAGTTAATAATTGTGCTGGTTGTCCAATGAAACTTACTGTTTCTGTAAAATCTGAGCTACCTTTGGGTAATGTTTGTTACCAAAAATTATCACGTTTACACAGGCAAGGAATGGAAAAATTATATTCCACTGCTGGTCAAGTCACCTCAAAACCAATAAAAATATCACCTAAATAAAGATTTGTTTCTGAGTTGGACTGACAAAGCTGCACATAGCAGGTTCCATTTTAGCATGTCATGTTATCAGGAGAATAGCTGGGCTTCTTTTCTTTGTGTTCCATGCTTAAAGCAAACAGGAGATACTTTCATATACACGCACACACAAAAAGGTGCTATGGAAATCTTCACCGTGGGACATTCCTGATGAAAAATTACCTTTGTTCAAAAACTTGCCTTTATTCAAAGAGTGTTCAGTCAAATGTCTGGATGAAAAAATCCATGGAGGGCTGTTAAACACATTGGTATTACCTCTAACTCAGTAAATCCTTGAGACGTGAATGGCTGCCAGCTAGGAAGTTATAGCAGGGAAGTATTTCTCTTTGTGTGTCCTTACTTTTTTCTCTTAGGCATTTACTGTCAGAGATAGGATACTGGACTCTGATGTGTTCTAGTACATGCATTACTTGGTTCCCTGAGGTGCTAAGTATGACCCCATTTAAATTTTCCTCGATGCTGTCTTTGGGAGTAAATTGACTTCAGCTATAATAAACAAAATACAGTTGAGCAGATGGTATATGTACAAAAATGAAAACAGCAAGCCACTAAATTGTTCTTTTCAGGTATTACATTGTGATAATAAAAATGATAGAGGAATTTTGATGGTGCATGAAATAAAGCATGTGGAAACACTGCAGTCAACTAAAACAAGATATTTTGGTTTCTTGAATGTTCAGAGGTGCTTACCATTTTTCAGCAAAGTTGAAATATTTCTGCATTTTTAAATCCTTTTAGAATGTCCCATTCAACATCAAATTTTGAAGCTGCTATACTTTGACCACCTTGGTAATACAAGAAAATCTGAAATAGTGATAAACCTTGCTATGTAAAAATTTGGTATTTTGATAATTTTCAGTAGGCTGCTATATGAGTGTACGGCTGTATTTCACTTTTCTATTAACTGAAGGATACTGTCCTGACCTAAAGCCTGCCCATCAAATACCTTTGAAACAACCACTGTCTGTGTGAAATAGCTGCTTCTTAGGTTTCCATTAATTTTCCCACAAAATTTATGCTCTATGACTGTTTCCTGTAGATTACTTCAATTAGTCTACGATATTTTGTGAGGCAGTTATAATGGTTTGGGTCTCTAACATATCATTCATGGTAATACAAGCAACATCCTGAAAATGATGTAGATTTACTGTCCAAGCAGAATGGGCTAAGTACATGTAAATGTACATATTTTTACTAAAAGCTCTCATTGTTAAACCAGCTGCTTTAATTGGTCTACAAAATGGAAATTATTTCCTTTTGTTTCTCATCCTGCAAAATATAGATGTAGAATTAAGACTATGATAATGATGACTGCCATGCTGAAAAAAATATTTACGTTGTAAATAACACCCAAACACTAGTTAAGGCTGAAAACAAGAATATAAGGAATGACAATCTCTTGGTGTTTTGTAACAACATGTATTTCCATTTAAATCACTGAAAAGCAACAAAGTGTTAAGCGTTGCTTCCATAATTTTTAGAAAGTTACAATGATCACAGACCTGGAAAATTCTGGAGCTTAATGCTTCTGTGGAAATTTTTTTAAATAGTTGACATGATATCATTGTAAAAAAAATTATAATAGTTACATTTACAATATTTTTGTGAGTTCTTTTTGAAGACACTGTGTGGTTCTGCTTACAACCTAAATTTTTGAGCCAACATCAACATGAATGTTGATGTGAATGGAAACCATTATTTTAGTATAGTTACATAATTTTATTATGCATATTCATTTTCTGGCATGTATTTGGAACTATATTAGTGTCTTTTCTAAAAATTTTTGCTTAGCTGACTAAATGAAGACTTGCCTCTCAGTTGTTTTTTCCTATGCCATTGTGATATATATCTGAAACAGTTTTTATGTGTGGCATAAATGACTAATATTTCTTTCCTTCCTTTACTTATCTGCTCACTCTCCTTTTTGGCTTAGCATCATTTCTTTTACAGCAGTGTCTATGTAATACAGAAATGTTTGTCTCCATTAAAATATGTTCATGAGAGAGACCTGGGTACAAATTTTGTGCACCTCATAACCAATTGTTTCATAGCCCTTATAGTTACTCATAACTGGTAGGTACATTGTTATTTTTCTCTCATTTCTTTTCACAGTTCTTGTTACCTGTATTGATTATTATTAATGTGACTTATTAAAATTTTTCAAAGACTTCTTCATAACTTTAATCTCCTCATGCCTTCTTACCAATGTAGCTATTATTTGGATCTTGATGCTCATTATAATAAACAGAGCAATGTTTTGATGTCACTGGAGACTTAATCAGAATCAGGAGCTACTGTTGCACAACAATTATTAAGACGCAAAACCTGACCAAATGACGAAAAAAACTAAAAATTAAAAAACCCAAAAGCAATGCAGTGCAGCATGTATCAGAATAGCATGTAGTAGTCTTATTATTTATTGTTAGTGCAAACTCTATCAGCTTCAGTAGATAAATACCAGCTTATTTCTTTAAAACGTGGACATTGTCATGTTTTTCAACATTAACATCATAAAATAACATGTAGATTCTTCTATGCAATAATGTTAATACCTTGTCTCTATAAGTGGTGTTATTTTGCTCTAGTCAAAAGTTTTTTTCTAAATAATCACACATTTCCTAATTAGAAGCATGCAAATCAAGGATGTTTGACTCACTGTGCTGAAGGATACAGAATCACCTATGATCAGAGATCTGTCTGTTCTTCTCGACTTTTATATTGTATTTTCTGATCTGTGTCAGTCAGGTGAACTCTTATAAGTGGTACAAGGACAAATATAAAGCATCACTTTAAACAATGCAGCCAGCCATAAGCAAACACATCCTCTACCACATTTGGGAAAGGTAGACTCATAGGAGGAAATGGAAAATACAGAACTGATTTTTAAGCACTTAGCTCTTGAGGTAATCCATTTATCAGTTCTCTTCCAACTTCTGTGTACAGCTGGTGAATTAGACAATTTGCTCTCTCTCTGTTTTGTACTCAATCTGTTTTAAACTTTTATAGTAGCGAGTTTGTTTCTCCTTGTACTTAAAACAGTTCAGCCCATTGGTTCTGTCCTCTCTGTTTTATTTGGTGGATAATTTTCAGCAAGTCTCTCAGCGTGCATTTTCTCTTTGATCATGCCCTTTCCATCCAGTTCAAGAGAATTAGATGGATTCTCAAGGGAGCTAAAGTAACTCTTCAGATTGCTTTTGTTGAGGTAATTCACTTATTGGTGAAAAAATGAAACACCAACCAGGAAACATAGGAGCATACTTGCATTCCTTTTTCACTGGGATAATCCTTGAAAATAAAGCTTTGTATGATGTAGATTTGTGCAGAATCCTAGAACTAAGTGCACCTGGTAAGCAACAGGCAGCAACTCAGCTCAGGAAGAAGCATATTTACTGTGGGCAGGGGTCCTGTGAATTGCTTATTTAATATGGAACAGTTTATTTAAGTGGCCTCCGAGAAAATGTTTGAGAGAAAGAAGAGTTTATGTCATGAGTCAGTTTGAAAAGGTTTGGTGGTTTTTTTTTTCTGTCTTTGACCTGATTATCTGAAGCATCAGCAACTTCTTCCAGTATGTAAATCTCAGATGTTTTCTCTAATACCGTGTTAACTTTTGTTGAACTGTTTCTGCATGTTGAACTTGCAAGGATTCACACTCCTTTCTTGTTTCCTATACAGAACCATGCCTCCAGATTCTATAGCTTACTCTGTTTTGTAAGCTGCAATATTTCTTGGTGCATAGGCAACCTTAATGTTTGTTTTTCACTACTTAACCCTGATAGGCAGTTTAAGCTATTGCTTATTCTTTTGCATTTTTGGCCAGATGCTAGAAATCCTGATAAAATCCTAAGAATCTTTAAAAAATAATAAATGAAAGTGCAATTCTAGTGGTGTGGTTTCCTGGCTTATGTAAATAAAACATTTAAAAGTACCTAGAAAATTTTAATTGGCCGCATAAAATACACTTGCATGAAAAAGAATAAGCTTTGTGTTCATATTTATTGAAAGAGATAACATATATTTGATATTCATTAATTTCCATTCCATCCCCTCCTTCTCAGAATTATGAGTCAGTTGTTCTGCATCCTTTCTGTCCAGTTCTGGGGCTTTTGGGATCTTGGAAAATGAAACATTCTTTAGAGGAATTATTGTAGAATCATGGAATGGTTTAGTTTGGAAGGGACCTTAAATATCATCTGATTGCAACCCCCCTGCCATTAGCAACCTCCCTTCCACTAGATCAAGTTGAGCTCCATCCAGCCTGGCCTTCACACTTCCAGGGATTGCCTCAGTCTTTTTTGAACTCCCTCTTTGTCTACCCTCTGCTTTGCAGTGGTGTTTGAAAAAGTTGTCCCATTTCTGTGATAGTGTCAGATGTCTTCGGTGACTGTTTATTACAGCAATGCCTGACAGACATCTGTTAGGAGGAAGAAACCAGTGCATTTTGCTAAATTAGCTGTTGAATTTGCCTTGCCCAATCAGACAAGAGGTTTCAATATCACACGTGAGACTGCTGGGAAATGCTTATTCAGGAAAAAAAAAAAAAAAGGAAATGCTCATTTTCTCAGCTCCGTCATGGCTGTATGTAATCTTCATAGCAGCACCTAAATGCATTAACGACTTTCACAGATGAGTTTAGTTCTCTGGTGTTACTACGAAGATAATGTAGTTTGGTAGCTGTTCCCTGGTGGGTTTCCCTGTTCAGAGATGAGTTTTGGAGATCAGGTATTGCTACCTTCTATCAGAGGAAGATTACTGGTTTTGCTTGTGCTTTTTGCCTGTCTTGTGTGTTGTCTTTATTTATGTTGTGTTCTTATTGAATTTACTGATATGGATAGCTGGTGAATTAGAGCCAGCCTTTAGCAGTGTTCGAACTGTGCCTTCATGTAGCCTTTTATAGTTATGTGTAGAAATATATTGTGTTTAGCTCTTACATTAAAAATTACAGTATCTTGAGGAAGGATATTTGAAATAATATATGGGGATTTTTTTTGCATTGATTATAATATTCACGTTCTTTAATAATATTTAAGAAACATACAAATGAAGCAGGATCTGGTATTGAAGATTTGCAAAAAGTGTTAATTCTGTTGGGCGAAGCAGGATGAGGATGTGTTGTTAGGGGAATCACAGTCAACAGCTCTGCGATTTGTTGGTTTGGTTTTTTTAATTTAGTGAATATAGACTAGGAAAACAGTTTAAACTTGACTTGTGACAAGAGACCAGGCACAAATGGAAAGTCAGTGAACACCTGCATGGGTATGGTACAAAAACCTAACCAGACTTATGTTTGGTGTGAATGCTTTCCATGTTTTATGTGATGCTAAAAACTTCTTAGTTTTCATTTCCTGAGTTGCTCAGTAGTACAATACCCTGACTTGAACTGTTTTCCGTGAGCGCAGTCCTTGAAACCTTTGGCACCAGCATTTTCCTGGGCTATGCTGGCCTTGAAATAATCCTAGAGATTTTCAGGACCATTTGAAAAATCTTCCAGCATTAGAGAAAAAAAAAATAATTTATAGACAACTTTTTAAAAAAAAACTAAAAAAAAGAAAATGTACTAACCTCCCCCCCCAAACCTGTCTTATGATGAGCTACAAGAATTAGTGGAAAAAGTTATAAAATAAAATAAAAAAAAAAAAGTGAGGATAATGCCTATGAGTGACTTGCTCAGATTTTTTCTTCCAAAAAAACCCCAGGAACAAACAAAAATTCTATTCAAAAAGCTCTCCAACTTTTGTGAGAAATTTTGGTCAGAATTAGAATATTGGGGCCTTTTTATTAGTTATCAGTTAGCAAAAAGGTTGGTAAAGTGTATCTTTACTAGAGATACATTTATTTATTTAATTGTCATTTACCGTTTCAGCTTTTATCTTTTCAGTCAGAAATTGGGTATATTTTGTCCAGTTCTATTATATGGAGATTAAAATGTGAAGGGAATCCTAACACATATTAGAAATCATTGGATCAGATAATACAGCAGATTTACTGCCACATAATACCTTTACGGCAAGGACTTCAGTTTGAACTAAGAATGAAAGGAACATATTCCTTCAGAAAGAGTGGAAAGTATTTATTTTCAGTACTGTGCAGTGTTTCAGATGAAGCACAAATAGTTATGTATATAATATATAATGGTTAAGCAAAGCAGCTGAACTCCAAGGCCTCTTCTACACATGGGTCTGTCACAGGTAGACTTGTGGATTGAAATAAAGGATTGCTGCATGTGGAAGTAATGTCATCTGTATGTAAGAACTTTAACTTCTGGCTTCCTTGTTTTGCCCATCCTACTGCTGGAGTGGCCTGGAAAAACAGAGTGTTCATGCTTACATTGAATTTCTTTTGGAAAGTTCAACATAACTGTGAAGCAGCTTTGTGACTATTGAAAACAAATTGTGTTTCTCATATAAAAGAGTGAAGCTCACAGAAGAGATTTGAGGTCAAAACGTAAATTCAACTTCCTGCAGCAAATATTTTTTGATCTGATTGCTGTTCAGGAGATGAGCACAGCTTTCTCTTGCACTGCAGGTTGAAGTAAGAGATGTCATCTAGCTAAAAATATCTATAAAACCTTCACCTTTTACTGCTTTTACTTCGTTACTTTATCTTTTGTGGTTTGTTTGTATCTGAAATTTTCTGTGAATGGATCACTCCTATGTCGTACAGCAAAAAAAAAAAAAAAAAAGGGAAAAGGATTGGGATGAAGAAACATGATTTGGTAGGAAAATGATTACTCTGTAACATAGAAAAAGGCAAAAGGCTTTGGGAAGACATAAAAAGAAAAATTTTCACTAGAAATCAGAACCACTGCCGAAGTAATAGTGTCAGAGTTGGAAGTAGTCAAATTATTAATTTACATTATTTTGGAAGTTGTTTCCATTGATTTAGTCATAAACTTTCCTAATGGACTCTGATTCTGCTGTTGTCACTACAGTCTCTGACTCTAATTAAAGCGTGGAAATTTGATTTTGGAACCTGATTGTTACCTTGAAGCTGTTCTTCTTAACTCTGTTAATGGTTTGTCAAAACCTCCTTCAGTGTGCTGAACTTTGCAGAAAATCTTGTGAGAAGCAGTTCCTTGCTATAGGATTTTGGCATATGTTCTCCATACTTAGGAGCAAAAAGTGCTGAGACCATGAAAAGATGCTGGCAATCAGGTGAGGTGAATGGGAGGGAGACACATTTTTCTTTTATAGAGAACATCCCTCTTTTCCCCTGTGTGAGACATGCAAACATTGCTGGCAATAAAATGGATGTTCCAGCAAAGCACCCATGGACTCTCTGGGGGCACAAAATTACCTTCTTGTGTTCTACAGGTTGTTCTTCCATTACTGTCAGTTAATATAATTTAGCAAACAAACTGTGGAACTTTGAGGTGTCTACAACATTGATGGCAAAAATACTCGTACTTCACAGACTGTTAGGGTGAAACTTTTTGTTATTCTTAAAGGGTGATTTGGAGGAGTCTTTGTTTTGTTATAGAGGGTCGTGCCTTGGAAAATACTTCTCTTTCTCTCTCTTATTGTTTTTTGCTCTTGTTAAAAAGAAAAGAAGAGGCAGGGAGATAAAGTGGTGGCTTTAGACCAAAAATGCTTTTAGTTTATCCTTTCTTCTTAAGATAAGAGACTGAATAAGAACTATTTATTTTCTGAAATAGATATCATAGAATGAATCTATTTTTTTTCCCTTTTTTTTTTTTTTTTTTCCTTCTATGAATCCAATCACTATAACCTATAATGATACCGTGGCTTTCCTGGCTGGGTCTAAAGTTGGATTTAATTGCTATTATAGTTTTTTATTACTGGTTTCACTTTTGTTTGTCAAAGTCACAGATTTTTTTGTATTTACCAATGAAAGGGTGCATGAAGAGATCAAAGCAGACATAAGAGATTAAACTCCTGGTCTCAATTAAGTAAAACAATGCACATATTATCACTAAAACTGTTTATTTTCTCCTCTTTGATTTGCTGTACCTAATTAATTATAATGTACAGGCAACAAAAATCCCCAGCTTTTATTATTAGGCTTTGTAAGTTAGGGCCTTACTCCACCACTTCATCTCACTTTGAACAGTGCTTTTACACAAAAGTAATTCTACTGTTGCAGTGATTGGGATTACTTATGTGGCAACAAAGGACTCAGGGAATGAGGATGTTTGATTCCAGACTTGAATAGCGAGATGAGATGCTTTGAAAATGTTTAAGTAGGTGGGTAGTGTGGCAAAGATTTCGTAGATGTATCATGCAGAAGTTAAAGCACTCATTATTTGAAAAAGCAAAAGATAAATGCCTTCAGCTTGGAAAGGCAACACGATACCCGTTCTTGAATGCTTCCAGCATTCGTCTCGCTCGGTTTGTTCTGAAGTGGGGATCCAGCTGATGATCACTGAAATCAAACAAGCTGTCCTTCTCTTCAAATCCATAGCATGTTGAATACATTATGGAAAACCTGTTATGACAGTTGTAGTCATCTGTTACACTTTTGCAAAACGGAACATCTCATTCTTCTGTCCCTTCTCATGTGTGCCCGTAGGCAGACATGTCATTCCACTGACTCGAACTGCCTCGTACCTCCCTTCTCCATTCAAGTTGAACTGGCTGCTTGAAAACTTTTGCTGCTAATGGTGGCTGTTTAGAAGTGTGATGGACTGATAATTAGAGTTGTGTGGGCAATGTTCCCTTCTAAATCTAAGGCAGCTTTGGTCAAAGTTTAGCTGTCTTCTGCCATGCTTACTAGCTGTGTGAGGCTTTGATTTAGGCTCTGTCAGAGGTGGATGAGTGTTTTCAGTTTGCTTTGGTTTCTTTGAGAATCTTTGGCACAATTCTTGATTTCTTGGATTTCCCTTCTAAAAACGCCTTAGTAGCTCTTGAAATATGTGGTGAGATTCTCGTCCTTTCTAGCTCTGAATTTATTTTTTGGTGCAAACTGATAAAAGTGATAAAAATACAGACCTTTATTGTTAAGATTTGATAGCAATGTGGAAATCTCTCCCACAGCTGTGGCTGTTTTGGCTCAATCTATGGGGTTAATATTGCTGGTTTTGCCAGGTGTCCTGGGGATTCGTTATGGGAAAAGAAATCCAACTTTGTATGCAAGTCTGGTGATAGAATGACTTAAACATGTGCTGGAAAGGGCTATAACTAATATGCCTGGAGGTATTCCCCTTGAGGTTCCGACTGCCCTACAGCTATCCTTGTTATTGTATACTCTACTCCTCTTAGGATTCCCATTTTCTTCTTGGGGTACAAAACCAAGTTAATTTGTAGTCTTTCTGTTTATGCATAATCATGAAGTTTCGCAAATGAAATGTTAGAGAGTGTGATAGGTCCTCAGAAATCACTGCATTTATGAAAAACAGTTTTGACATGACTTCTTTAATTATACATGTGAGTAATATGCATTGGGAGAGCTGGCATCAAGTTGCTGACTGCTTTTGAAGTGGTTCCTTCCACTGTCTCTCAAAGAGTGGGAAAGTAAGACGGGTTTAAAACTCACAGTTCCTAGCAGTCTCTTTCTTTAATGAAATGAGCATATTGTATGTTTTTCCTTGAAAACCAAAAGCAGAATGAGCTGTTAACATTTCAAAACAGTTATTATTTAAGGAAAAAGTAGAGAAAAGAAAGTAAGTAAAAAATTTAGCTTTTTTCAATGGGAGTCTGTGTAGTCCACCGAGAAGAAAAAGCATGCAAAACCAAAAAAATCTTCTAATGATGAAGTTAGGTCTAGTGAAGGTGGTGGTATATAGTAATCTTTCTGCCTAACAAGTTGTTAGTAAGAGAAATTAGGCTTTCCTACTTTAATTTTTCTCTTGGTATTATCAAAGGGTTTGTATGTAGGAATGTGTGCGTTTATCACATGGTTTCGTAACAGCTCCCTTTTGAATACCCAAACCTTTTCAATGAACTAATTCCTTGCATTTTAAAGTTTTCCTTAATTGTAAAGGCTGGACCTCTTCTTCCTCTGACAAATTTCCAGGTCAGGAGCTATGAGCCTTTTACCTTTTTACAGACTCTGGACGCACTTCACAACACTCTGGTAACCCTTTACTGGGCTTACAGGACAGTCTCAGTTTGAACTACAACATGTGGCTGAACCATAAACTAACTTTGGTCCAGAAAAAAATCATTGTTATTTTAAACAGTGTAAGAAATAAACTCAAGCAGTGTATTTCCTCACCTCATTTCATGACGCCTCTCAGTGAAAAAGCCAGAGTTGATTATGGCACTTAGCAGTCTTCATTTCTCTTTGTCAGTGTCTTCTGGAACGTGATTTCTCCAGTCATAATCCTTCTGCTCTCTTTTTCAGAAAAAGCAAACCATCACTAAGCCTCACTTTAGAAATTATAGTAATTTTTTGTTAGATCACCTTCTGACCTTATCACATGATTAAAAAATAACTAATTGTCCAATGTATTACTAGCTACCACTCCCATGCAACAAAAAATTGGGAAGAGATGCTACTACTCCTTGTCTCCCAAGGGATATTTAATTAATTATTCAAAGAAGCTTTTCTCCAAACAGTATTCACCAAGATTTAATGTCCCCTGGCTCCCAACCTTGTCTCATTTTTCCCGTGGATGGAAATTTTCTACTGGATTAATGAGAAGTTCACAAAGACAACACAGCAGACAAATGTGTTCCATTCTAAAAGGAGTTCTCAGTCAGATGCAGATACACAGAACTGATGTGGTCAGAAAAGTCAAGCTGTCGTTAAGGAAACCTGTATGAATATGTATGAACACTTAAATGCCTCTATGCAAATACAGGCAGCATGGGGAATAAACAAGAGGAGTTAGAGACGTGCACATACCTGCAGGGCTGTGATGTTATTGGCATCATGGAGACGTAGTGGAATGGCTCTTATGCCTGGAGTGTTGGAATGGAAGGATATAAGCTTTTTAGGAAGGACAGGCAGGGCAGAAAACAAGGGAGTGTTGCCTTTTAGGTCAATGACCAGCTGGAGTTCATGGAGCTGCGCCTGGGGGTGGATGATGATTTGACTGAGAGCTTATGGGTCAGGATTAGTGGGAGGGTAGGGACAGGTAACATTGTAGTGGGGTCTGCTACAGCCCTCCTTACCAGGAAAACCGAGTGGATGAGGTTCTTTATAGACAGAGGAGTAGCCTCATGTTCACGAGCGCTGGTCCTCATAGGGGTCTTCAACCACCCCAGTAGATCTATTGGAGGGACAACGTGAGCAATCCAGGAGGTTCCTGGAATGTGGTGATGACAGCTTCCTTCTACAAGTGATAGAAGAGTCAACGAGGAGTGGTGCTACCCTGGACCTTGTGCTCGCCAACAAGGAGGGACTAGTGGGAAATGTGAAGCTCAAGGGCAGCCTGGGCTGCAGTGACCATGAAATGGTGGAGTTCAAGGTCCTCAGAGCAGCAAGGAAGGGACACAATAAGCTGCCTATCCTGGACTTCAAGAGAGCTGCCTTTGGCCACTTATTTTTAAAGGTATTTCCTTGGTAGAGTATCATGGGATAAACCCTTGGAGGGAAGATGGGCCCAGGAAAACTGGTTAATATTCAAGGATTGCCACCTCCAAGCTCAGGAGTGGCTCATCCAAAAAAAGAGGACACCAGACCAAAACATCAGGATGCCTGCGTGGATGAAAAAGGAGCTTCTAGACAAACTTAAACACAAAAATGAAGCCTACAGAGTGTGAAAGCAAGGACAGGTAGCCTGGGTTGAATACAGAGAAACTGTCCAAGCCACCAGGGATCAGGTTAATAAACCTAAATCCCTGAGAGAATTAACCCAGGGACATCCAGGGCAACAAAGAAAAACATATATAGTTGCATCAGGAAAAATATGGGCCCTCTCCAGAAGGAAATGGGAGAGCTGGTTGGCCAGGAAATGGAGAAGGCTGAGGTACTCAGTGCCTTTTTCGCTCTGGTCTTCATGGATATGCCCCAGCCACAACACACAAGTCAGTGAAGACAAAGGTAGGGACTGGAAGATTGACGAACCATCTGCTGTAGGACAAGATCAGGTTCAAGACCGTCTAAAGAAAATCTATGTGGCCTTATGAGATGCATCTGCAGGTCCTAAGAGTCCTAAAGTCAAGCCAGCAACCATCGTATTTGAGAAGTCATAACCTGGTGAAGTTCCCTCTGACTTAAAAAGGTGAAACATAACTCCTATTTAAAAAATAAAACTGAAAAGGAAGACCCTGGGAACTACAGGGCAGTCAGTCTCACCTCAGTACCTGAAAAGATCATGGAGCAGATCCTCCTGGTAACTATGGTAAAGCACAGGGAAAACAAGGAGATGACTGGTGACAGACAGCATGGCTTCTCTGGGAACAAATCACGCCTGACAAATTTGGTGGCCTTGTATGACACGGTTTGCATGGGTAGATAAGGGAAGAGTGACTGATGTAATTTATCTGGACTTGTGCAAAATTCATTTGATACTGCCCCACACAACAGCCTTCTTCCTAAAGTGGAGAGACATGTATTTGACAGATGGACCACTTCATGGATAAGGAATTGTCTGTGTAGTTGCACTTAAAGAGTTGTGGTATATCCAGGTGGAGAGCAGTGACAACTGTATTCCTCAGGGTTTGGTATAGGGATTGACACTGTTTAACATCTTTTTTTGGTGACATGGACAGTGGGATTGAGTTACCCAGTTTGCCAGTGACACCAAGCTGTGTAGTGAAACCTGGAGGAGGACGACTTGGTGGTGTTCCTGGGGATGCTGGTGGACAAGGAGCTCAACATAAATGTGCTTTTGCAGCCCAGAAACCCCCTGTGTCCTGGGCACAGATGCTCAAATTTAGGGAGCAAACTCTTACAAACGGCTCTAGTTATGGTTGCAAAGGTTTAAGCAGTGACAAGCTCCATTACAGTGTTTGGATTTGTTTCTTTATCATTGCAGTGGCAGCTCTTCTTAACACTGGTCCCTTGCCACAGTGAGACTGCTTGTGAACTGGTGTTACCAGATGCACAGCAGTGCTGGGAGATTCCCTCCTGAAGGCACTGTTCAGAGGCCACAGAGACCACATCTGATGGATGAAGAACAACCTCTCCTCCTTTTAGGTCACAGGCTTATAAAGATGCATAGCCTTGTAGCCTCACCTTATTTTTTAACTGTAATAATATTTTAACAGCCTTTGCTCTTATGACATTGCAGGTGCTGTTCAAATCATCTGCATAAAATATACCAACCAAATTGCTTTGAAATAACAAATAACATGCATCAAATTAAAGGAATTAGTATAGAATAGGGCTGCCTGCCAATGATTGTTCTCTGGCTTCTCTATCTCATTTTGAGACATACAAATTGCAGTGTTTTTGTGAAAGTTGAGCCTTCCAACACATATGTCTCAACAGGTCACTTTCCTGATTAACCTCCACTTGCTCAAGAGGAAGACTCCAACGCTGGCCACCACTCAAAGTGAATATTTCGTATACTGATAGTAAAAAACATAACTACTAAATCTCTTCCACAATAATCATCAATCTGTGTCCTGAATTACTCGTCCTAAAACAATTACTCTTTTTATATACTACTCCTATCTAGGCAAGAACTCAAATAGAGAAGAATAATGCCCAATAAAGTCAGAAAGTTCCCAACAAAATAAATCTGCTCTACGGATTATTTTTTTGCTTATTATGAAGCTGCACAGGTTTCAAGGCGTGACTGTTGTCAAAAAGAGTTCCAACTAGAAAAGTGAAGATTATCTTGGTCTATTTTAGACACTTAAATTTGTGTGATAATTTTTGTTGTTATTTGAGAAAATTCCCATGAAAGTCAAGTTTTAGTACTTTTTATAGTTTCATTTTTTCAAAATTTCGTCATGTCTGTGTTCTTTAGACTAAAGGGTGGCTTTCCCAGTAGACCCAGAACTGTGGATGCTCATGGTTACAATACTGGCCATGCACTGTAATACTAGTACTGTTCTGCCCCTTCTACCTTTGTATTTATGGACTGCTTTTGGAGATCTTGAGCTTTAATGCCATTTGCTCCAGGTGTTCTCATTTGGATCTGCCTGCCGCTTTGTTTTTATCTCAGTGCTGTTTTTTACTTCACTCAGGAACTATGCATGTGCCCTTTCCGAATTAATGGATTGGAAAAGGCTTTCCATCAGTGATTTATTTTCCAATTGCAAACATCCTGAAATGCAGAGAGATGAAATTGCATTTTCACATAGTCCGGAAAGTTGGTAAAGAGACCGAAAAGCTTTATTCAGCGGTCTCTTTTAAGCACATTTCTCTGTGATTGCTTTAGTCTTCCCCTGTGCCTTAAGTGTCTTAACTCCATGTTGTTTATTGAGCATTTGTAATTTCTAGTTTTAAACACTACACGTATAATCTCAATGCTTTTGGAAATGGCTGCTCTTTCTTATGCCTGCTCTGGCTTGATGCTATGAGTAACAAGTTATTTGTATTCTTAACTTCACAAGTAGCTTTTCTACCTGATCTGCTCCGTACTGAATACCAATACTTCAGCATTCAGTAAAAATAGCAACAACTGCCAGTTGTGTCCCTGCTAATGCGTGTGTCTTCCTTTTAATTTCCCTTCCTCTGTATCATCTATTTAGTATTCCACACAAAGTTCATCAAAGCCAGTATTTTATTTCTGGTGTTTGTGCCCACAAGTGATCTTGGAGCATGTCAGACAATTTGCTTCAAGCTAAAGTAGTCAGAAGCAGGAAATTAAAGCAAATAATTCTGTTTGGTTTTGGAATAAAACTTCAAGTAGGGTTTATGTGCAAAGAAAGAAAAATCACTTCTTAAATAAATAGAATATTTCCTTTCAGGTATTTCTAAACAAAAATGATCCTGCTAGTTTAGGATAGAGGGTATCAGATTACTCAGGCCTTCTAAAGACATGGTACCCCTCCGTCCTGTTGGACTGGCTGTGCCCTGGTTTCAGGTGTCCATGAACCACAGCTAAACAGAACAGCTTTGGCACTCCAGTGATGTTATGATTAAACTCCTGAAAGTTCATAAGACATTCCCGAGATCTGCTGGAAGAGGAGGTAATTTTGAGCTTTTCTAGTTCATGTTCATATTAATAAAAGAAATAGGATCGGGTCATTATTTTTAGTTCTAGTATGCAGTTGCCCGTGCTGTTTAGTTGTTTGCATGCTCCCTGACACAGCCTCAGCTTGTGGCTGAAACTGTCTTAAGCAATAGCATGGGCCAAACAATATGATATGGCAGTATGGACATGCATCCTATTTTTAGGAAACAGAATTAACTGTGCCGTTTGTGAGTCTTGCCACTCTGTCCTCTGGACCTCAGGTTTTCCAATTAAGACAATACAACACTTCCTTAGGTCTTTCAGCATCCCTCTTATGGAGCCAACAGGACAGGCTGTCAGAGTAAAGGGCTAGCGTTGAGTTGTCTTCCAAGCTTCTTGATCCAAAGCATAGAGCTTCAACCCCAAGACAGGTTACTGAAGCGTGGCTCGTGTTGCAGCCTTCTGGGGAATTGCTGGAAATCCCCTTGTACTTTGACAGATGTTTTAAATTCATGGTGGTTTTTTTTCGTTTATGCCACTTTGCTGTCACAATTTGGTTTTTAAAGGAATTTCTGGTTCCTTTTGCAATTCTAAATGGCAGCATTACTCATCTCATGACACTCATGCCAAGAGTGAGATTTTAAAATATTCTCTTTAGGTTATTGATTTTGGAATAGAGAGTGCCAGTGAGCAAGGCAACTTCAGAGAAGGTGATCCTTTTCATGTTGGAGACCTGAGACCATCAGCCATCTTGCCTGAGACATTGGAAAGTCTGTTTGCTGCTAGAAAATAATTTCTGCCATTTTCTAGACAACATTAAATGAGCAAGAAAAGGGAATAGAATAAATTAGGCCTTGCTCCACATTGTGAAGGTAAACTCATTTCCACTGCTAAACCCAGCACTGAATCCAGCTTATCTAGGCTAACCCAATAGTATTGCAGTAGCACTGAATGTGGCATTGTAACTCAACTGAATGTTTGTTGTTTTTTTTTCTGAAAGGCTGGAAGACCTGAGTCAGTCTGTTTTCCAAAGAAGTATATAAATTTTAGAGCCAAATATCTTTGAAAATTAGTGGGAAAAAAAAGAAAAATATCCACCTGTCTTCTATGTTCATCTCCTCCCTGGGAGGAAGAGATAAAAAATATCAGCATATGTTAAAAATAGTAATTAAAAAAAAAGGGGGAAAAAAGGAAACAAACCCCTCAAATAAAAAAAACCCCCACATTTAAAACATCAAGGTTTAAAGTTAATCACAGACCACTTAAATAAATATTTGACTTTTGGAGTTGCTGACCACCCACAGCTCTAAAAGTTTTTAATTAGTAATTTGACGCAGAAATAGAGTAATTTTCATTTACTTTTTAAATTTAAACTGTACAGTTTTAAATGTGGTCTACAAAACTTTAATCAAGTTTCCAGATTTTTATAAATATGTTTCCATAATGTGACAGGAATCTATATCCAGATGTTGATTATGTGCAGTAATCTGTTTAAAAGTCAACTGTAAAGTACCTTACACAAGACAGTCATACCATTAAAGCAAAGTTTAAAGTTCCATGAACTTCATAGATGAAGACTAAACATTGTGAACATGATTCTGCAAGCAGTAAACAAAGTCCTTTACTTTCAAATTATAACATATATATATAAGTAATGCTAAACCTAACATGTAAAGAAAATTTGCCTCTGTTTTTCTAAACATGGATGCCAGCCTGCCAAGGTTTAACCATGGGGAGTTCTATTCTCAGAACTGCCTACGTAAATATAAAATTAGGACCTCCAACGAGTCAATGCCATTTAAACTGCTGTATTAGGAGCAGAATTATGCTCAGGAAATCTCACGTTTGTGTTAGCTAGCAGAATTGAAAGGAATTTGTGTTCTTTTGGTGTCAAGACCAAGCTGTCACAGGAAATAAGTTGGCAAATCTGTTATAAATGGATCAGCATTGGTTTTCATTATGTTACAGTCTGACCCATTGCATTTTTTGTTTGTTCATCTTGTCTCCTAACTCATGTGGCTGTACTGACAGTGCTTTCAGCAAACTTTTGGTTTGAACTTTGCACTGAGACAGACACTAAGTGCTCAGATTCAGGTTCCACGCTTGGGAGGACATGATTAGCAGTGGAGCCTGGAACTTTATTTCCACATTGCAGCCTACATTTGTGAAACACTGGTTAATTGTTCCTGTATGCACAGTCCAAGTACATACTGTGATGACTTGTGTGTAGCTGAGTCAGCTGATGTGTCCACATTAGATTTACCTATAACCTTTTATCATGTCTCTGTTCTTCTGATGTTACTTTTTTTGTCAGCAGTTAACTGCATCTCATTTAGCTATTTTTTTTTCACATTGCTCTGTCTTGTTCTCCATAATTCCTTTCAATAGACATAAAGAGTAATCCACAGATGCTGAGTTGGTATATACTTCTACAATATTTTCAGCAAGAAGTGTCTTAGAAAACAAGTAATGACCATGGTGACAAGGGGAGCTATTTAGATTAGATTCTTAAAACAAAAACAAACCCTTGTGGATTTTGAAGGTAAATATGTGATTTCTACCACTTTTTCTTTTCTGCTACAGTTGAACTCCACATACTTTGGTATGAGTCTTGTTTCAAAGCAGAGACAGTCTCTTAATTATTAACTTGTTTCTCCATAACCCCATCACGTCAGTTTTTCATCGGCAAGGGAGCATTCTACCCTTCATTTTACCTTAATGTTTCTTTATTTTCAGAGAATGTTTACTTTTGTTATTTTAAGTTCTAGAAGAGTTTTTCTCTAAAACAAACTAGGTCTTTCATAACTTTAAAGTCATCCTATTTCTGCACTTCATTTTGAAATTCAGAGTAAAACCAACATTTTGATCTCTGTTTATATGTGGCATGACATACCGAGACTGGCTCTGAGACAATTAGAGGTAAACTATATAACAAATCAGAGATGGCTCTCTCATGGAACTCATGTTCCTAAGTGATCTAGATGTGAGAGAAAATATGTTATGAGCAGTTTCTGACTGCTTTAGGCAAACTAGGTCTCAGAGCTAGTCACTCCACCTGTGACTCCACCTGTGTCTGTTCTTGGTGGGTTTAGAATTGGTTTCATGGAAATTAGGAAGAGGAGAAGCATGTCTGTACTCAGCAGTCCTGATAAGAAGTGACTGTCAGAATTTTTGACTGTACATGGAATAACTTATACCCTTATGCACTTGTCAGTAGGTAGAGGCTGTCTCATCTCCTCCTTTGCTATAGTTATGAAAGTTATACAAGCATCTCTGAATAAATCCTTTTCCGCTGGTAGGAACCTGAACTTGTTCTCTCAGATCCTTGAGCTCAGTATAATCAGCAAAAAGTTTATTTATCTTCTGTTACCTGTTTATCCAATAGTTCATTCAAAAGAAAAATCAGCTTGCAATACCTCTTTAAACTTTAACTCTTCAGGTTCCATTAAGTTCCTTTTAGTTTTTATTTTGATTTATTTATTTCACAAAGGTTGGGTAGTGTGTCAAGGACAAATGGAAAAGCAATGAGATGTACAAATACTCTCTAGATGCAATTTAAAGCAACATACATACTTATGTACACTGATTGCTGTTCAAGGCTAGCAGTTCTTATTCAGTTAAGCCCATTACGACTTCTGGATTCAATTCCTGGACTTTTGCATGAGCTGTCTTTTCAGGCAAGAGAACTTTGATTTCTCAGGTAAAGCCAGTAGGCAGAAGATAATAAAACAAATTCGTCAGATTCATCCAGTGGTACCAGTACTTGTGAGATTTTGAAATATCTTTTTCTTTCAATAGGTGGCTTATTTTTAATTAAATTGGCAAGACTTCAATTATCTTAAGTAACTAAATACATTATGTATTCATTTAGAGAGCCTATATTGAGGCTTAGTACAAGTTGCACTCATTTTGACAAATTTTAGGCAGAAAATTTCTCAGAGGAGTCCTGCTTTCTGTCATTCAAAAAGCTTTTATAATCATTTAGTCCAAAATGGTGATGTAGGCCGAAGTTTGAATCCCTGGCATATTGCTATAATGCTGCATTAGCTTAATCCTTCATTTTCTTGTCAATTAAGGACTTATCTTTATTCACAGATTCACTTATCTGTTATTCTTAGAGTATTTTAATGCTAGTAGTTAAAATCCCTTTGTTTATGGCAATAAGGCACCATTCAGTTTGTGAACTTTATAAAACCAACCTCTGCCAATTTTGCTGTTTGAGAATTGCTGTAAAGAAGTGTTCCCACAGTAATTACTTATTCCAGAGATGTTCACTAAAGAATGAAGTAAGGGGAAAGTGTATAAAACAATTGTGCACCAACTGAGGCAAGTTTTACCCAGCACCTTCCCAGCAACTACGGGGCATTAAAAAAAAAAAAAAATCCTTGCAAAACAGTACACAAAAATCTGTTGTCCTTAATGCAGTTGCATATAGTGACTTTACAAATATTGGCAATTACTTAAGGTATTCACATTTAAATTAGATCTGGCCAAAAGGTTGGGAAAAAGTGAGGAGGGAGAAGAAAAGGGGGGTTGGCGACAGCTTTTCAACATGGGGCTCAGCTGCCCATCATTGCTGGCTTTCAGTGATTTGGGTCATGGGTAGTGTCACTCATTTTAGTACACACTTAGTCACACTGAAGTAGGAATGACGATGCTGAGGTAAAAAAAATATGTGATAAACAAAAATCTTAGCAAAATCTTTCCAGTTGGGTATTTCTTATGGCACCCATGCTGCTCTTTTTTTAAACTTGGTTACTTTTGAAAATGTATTTTAAGTTAAAGTGTGGGGTCAGAAGGAAGAGAGTATGCTATTAATATTCAAAGGCAACTGTGGAAAACTGCCATGAGTTTGTACTTTGAGCATTTCATTTCAGCAGTACTTGTAAAATGTGCTTAGAGCAGGAAACCATTGTGGAAAGCTTTGTGAAAACTTTAATGAGGCCAGGAGTTTACCCATGGCAACTGCCCCAGTCACTTGAAGCATCACTTCTGAGAAACAAGTAGCAAATCTAGAAGCTTCTATTTTTGTGCTAGGTCAGCACATCTGATCAAAATAATGTAAAAACCAACTTTTTACTTCAAAAACTGAATAAATTCTGCCTTTGAGCCCTTTGGTGGAAACACATCATCTTTAGGGTAACATAGAAAAGAGAAAGAAAACAAATGTGTAAAGTTCAAGTCACGTTGGAATTTTAGTACTGATAGTGTAAGAGATGTGTTCTGCTTCTCAGACTTCAAGGACCATATTTCTTCATGGACAATAAGGCAGATTTTGGTTTGACAGAAGGGTTCTTAAAGAGTGTTTCTTCCGCTTTCCAAGGAAAGAGATATGACCCAGTTTTCAGATGTCAGAACTACCCGAAGCCTAACACTATTTTCAATGGCTTCACCTGAATGGATGAGCTTTCACAGAATTTCACAGAATATTCTGAGTTGGAAGGGACTCACAAGGTCAGACACAAATCAGTCAGGGAGAATTAGGGTTGTAGCTGAAATCGCTTTGTGCTCAGTCATCCTCCTGGTGCAGAATGTCTCCAGCCTCATGCCAGAAAGAGAACCTTAAAAAAAACCCTAAATCTATTCAACTGTTAAAAATTTGTAAATGTCTTTGTAGCATTTAAAGAAGTAA
This sequence comes from Myiotriccus ornatus, assembly GCA_036023395.1. Lineage (NCBI taxonomy): Eukaryota > Metazoa > Chordata > Aves > Passeriformes > Tyrannidae > Myiotriccus > Myiotriccus ornatus. The sequence continues at coordinate 11,441,075 of JAYRBT010000001.1, forward strand.
TTTCATTCTTATTGTATGTATAAACTATTTCTTGATGACTTTAAAGGATACATAATATTTTATTTCAATTTCAATAACACAGTAGAAGAGTGATCTTGGTGGAGAGGGGGCATAATGCAGGAGTTACTGAACTCAGTGGAGAGTGAAGAAAAGTAACTGAGGCTGAAATCTTACAAACCCTGATGTGATTCACTCTCCTTGCTTTTAGCTAAATGAAGAAGAAAAGAAAAAAATGAAAAGTTTGCCTGTTCTAGTGACTTAGTTCAGCTGAAGAAGTTGAAGATTTCTCCTGATAAACTGAAACAGTCACTTTTAGGGTGCTTCTTATCTTTTCATTCATTATGGCTGCTTCAAGAATAGAGCTAGAATAATTGACTAAGCAAAAAAAAAAACTGCTTGTAAATTGACAAATATTATCCTTAAGCCTTGCAAGAAATTATTCAAAGATCACTTTTTAAAAGAAATTTTCCTCAGGGAAAAACTTTGCATGCTAGTTTTAAAGACCAAGCATAATAAATGTCTTCTACTTTTCACAGTGTTTCAGAACTGGGTTAGTAATTGGACTTTAACCTAGAAAACTGGGTTCTCTCATTATTGGCTTTTGCAAAGGATGAACCATTATTCTGTCATTCACTTTTTTTGCCTACAGCTTAATGGCAGAGGATGACCTGATGCTACGTTTTCTGCAAGATGGGAACTGTCAGCAGAAAGATCACAGTTTAAAACTGATCACTTCGGTCTGACTATCTGCTGTGCTGCTTGAGACTAAATTAGTGTATTTTCTGAGAGCGTCTGGTTTTGAGAGTTGTTATATACCTGTCATACCAGACAGACAGACATTCCGTCTGTTGTGAACCACAGTGATCTCTAACCAACAGAGATTACGGAGAAAACATCTGACTGCTGCTTCCAACTGACCTGTGTACTAAACCCTGAGCCCTGTGCTCGTCTTCCTGGGTGAACTCTGACTCCAGCTCTGCATTCCTCTCATGTTATATAAAAATGACATTTGCCTGCCAGAAGCACAGCATGAGCAATAGCTGTAAAATGTTGCCTAAGGATGGAAATGCTACTGAGAGAGTTTCACAATTGGGTTAATTTTCTCTTCCAAGGGAAATACTTTGCATAGCATTTGCTTGAAAACAGGCACTATTTCAATTGCCCTTGCCTTTCTAAAATTATTTTTAACTGTTTTTGTAAAACTTGGGATCATGTGAACTGTCCTTCTATTTTAATTATTGAATATCTTGATATGTATATTGCTTCATTGGTTTTAATCCCTGGCTTGTTTTGGAAGGCAATAACATACACTTAGTTTAGGTTACATAATGCCAGTACTGAGTAAAAGCAGGTGATCTTATACATATGCAGCTATATCATTTTCCAGAGTTTTCTATGCTATTCCTTCTGTGGAATACTATGTTAAAATGCTATTCTAGTAACGAAAGTGTAGACTGTGAACTATAATCTCCTCTCCATGTCATGCTTCAGATTCCATTAAATGATCTCCATCTTATCTTTAAATGATCAGCACAGCAAATACTTAACTCTAAACTTCTGAGTAATTCGGTTGTCATAAACAATCATTTATAAATGGATTCTTCTCCAGGCTGCTGCCAGTTTGTGGAGCAGTGAATTCAGCTGGATCCTGCTATTAAGCTCTGTGCTGTAATCCAAATGATGGGATGGGAGACAACCTGAGCAGAACTTGATAAGTTAATGCACTTGGTAAGTGCATCTTTCCTGCTGTAGCAAAGGTGGTTTTTATTCCTTTATTGAATGATGAGTGGTCCATAGAAACAAGTTGCCCGTTAATGAAATTTGCTTTTGACAAGGTAAGTGGTGTATATACTAAAAATTCCTATTGATTGCCAGTTAGATCACCCAGGGCTTTGTATCACCCATGGCAAAAGTCAAATGAGTCATAACTGAGCCCAGGTGCTGATGTCAGTGAGTGGGAATGGCTAATGGCTTTCTGCAGTGCAGTCAAAGAGCAGCTGTGTGCAAGGGGCAGCTACCAGGCCTCACAACTTGGCTAATGGGAAGATCTGCAGCTTGGAAGTCTTTCGTTACAGAACACTTTTCAGCAAGTTGCGAGAACTAGCCGTGAATGAAACCTCCTACCTGAATCTGTAAAGGTGCGCATTATCTTAGAATTATACTGTCTGTTCCCTCGGATAGTATGGGCAAATCTGGAACTGGGATTAGATGATAGTTTTCTTTCTCTACTGTGGGTCTCACAATCTGAAATCTGTTGAGTGGGTGAACCAGTTTTGAGAGTCCAGGCAAGAGGATCCTGGTGTATCCTATTTGTTTCTTCTAACACATACCTGCTAAGTAGTTTCCAAAAGACCTCATAGGTTTAAGTGAGCTGTTAAAAAAGCACCTCGTGGTTTTAAATCTCATTAAAAAAAAAAAAATTTTTGGAGAGATGTTCTCAATGAATTTCAGTGAAAAAGTGTAGAACCTGAATTTGAGAGGATGTTATAGATGCTTTGAAAAGCCCGTAAGCACATAATCTTCAAATTCATAAATATGCTTTTCTGTGCCATAAATGTGCTTCTCCTGGCACTTCTGCATCTTATGAATTGTAAGTAGCCACAAGGATTATATCCCTGATGAGACCATCTAAAGGGTGTTATTCCATGTCTTATAGAAAAGCTTTCTGCAGACATATTTGGAGCCACAGATGTCCATGGTTAGGTCTTTTTACTGCATGAGAATGTGAGAAATGCAATAGATTTTCCTGTGTGGTTGCCTTTGTTAGACTTCAGTATACCTTGCAAATATAACTACAGTAGTTCAGATACAGGTAATGTCTTTGTCCAGTGCTTTACAGTTTGTTAACTTAAATTAATATCATGAATACAGATGCATTTAGAATGAAAGTAGCATGTTAAGCCCTTCCTCTGAGATGAAAAAATTGTAAAAAAGCTTTTTTAATATTATTTTTTAATTTTAAATTTATTAGGGTTTGTACTATTTACATTTTGTGACAAAATCTATGTTTCTCAATGAGGTAATGCAGTTTTCTTTTTTGTCAGTAGATTCTTGAAAAAATCAAATCTAACTTTGCTTTCTGTTCCCTTGTAATACATATAAACCTTAGAGTATCTAGTTTTATTTTAGTGAGTTTTAGAGGCATATTGCTCTCATGTCACCAAGTCTGTGAGATTTGCCAGACATGATTGGCATAGTTCAGCCTGAACAACAACTGTAGAGCTTTTTTCTGCTTTTTTCTTTCTGTAGGACTTTGCTCAAACTTTTCCTTTGGGTGTACTCTTGGTATAGATTTTGTTAGACCTACCTAAACATAGATACGTGCAGTAGGATATCTAACTATCGAGTAAGATTATTCTTCTGGATAGAAAATGAAATGGTAGCAAGACTGTGGAGACTTGTCAAATCAGCAAAATTACACTGTAAAAATTACAGTTATTTTAACATATTATATTCTGAAAACATGCAATGGTTTCGTAGGCCTTTGAAGAATGTTTCCACTTCCCAAATGTTTTAGCCTATCTTTTATGAAAGTATTTTACTACTTGTTTCTTCAAAGAGAATAATTACTAAGTCTATGAAATACTCATAAATTTGGGAAAGCTTCTTCTGGTGTGAAGAACAGAAGCAGATGGGACATGAGATAGGAACCATATAAACTTCAGTATAATGACTATTCATGAAAAGGCTGAATTAGGTGGTTTTTTTTTAGTATAGTAGTGACTGTTTTTTCAGTGATTTACTATACAGATAATATTTTATTGTTGTTGCAGAATATGGGGTAAAATTTCCTTTGGTAAAGATGGTAGAATGTGCCCCATGTCTAATATTTGCTAGACAGCAATAAAGTCTGCCAGCCTATCTTCTATATGGAGTCAGTAGGAACTCAAATGCCTGTTCTCCACCATGAACATTCCATATTATACTGTAAAATTTGTACTTAAAATTTTCCTGACTATACCAGACCAGAAAAAATCATTAGCAAGTCTGTTACAAAGCATAATTTTGCTAACCAATCTTTATTTAAGAGGATGAGTTTGTCCATTCTTGGTCAAACTTTGAGAAAGTAGAATTGTATCTTCAGTGGCAAGGTTAAAAACAAACAAACAAAAAAGGCATTAAAAAGCCCAGAGGTTAATTTAAGGTGTCTGTATTTTCTATATTTTTATGCTCATGTGGTAGCATTTTGAAGGTATTTGATGCCTGCTTGTGGATCAGTTTGTTTTCAGGGTACTATTATGTTCACAACATGTTGATGTGAACAATAAGCAATAATAATATTTCAATGATCATTGAGTGTGTTTGGCTTAATAGTGGATTGCAGTCATGGCTAGGATGTCCTATGTAGGTGATGGAATGATGAGTTAGTCTTTCTGTGTGTAGACATGAGTTACTGCTTTGTGGTTTTGGTGTTTTTTTTTTTTATTCATCTGCTGTTTTTGGTATTGATTCTCCTGCTGTTCTGTAAGATTCTGGTACCAGTTACAAACCTCAACCATGAAGGTTTAAACTCCACTCTAGTAAAGACTGAAAATTTCAGCTGGAAATGCCTTTTTTCAGTTTATCTAATTTCTTAAAGTCTGTGGAGCTTGCAAGGTCTCTAATGAATAGTGCTTAGCTCTGCTCTGGTTAGCTGGCAAGGTTGCAGCAATATGGACTCATATATATAGCAGGTTTAACTTTTTGAACTGTAATCCAAACCCATCTTTGGCCATCTGTGAACTTCTCATGGTAGTATGTTTATTTTGGCAGTGTCACATCATGCCTATCATGGTGACACTGAGTGCAGGCAGCTCAGGATTTTTCTTTACCCTGGAGCCTCTCCCTGCCTGGCTGTCATATCTGTCCAGCAGGCTCAAGACCAAGCTTAGAGCACCCATTCTTAGGAGGAAGGAAAGTCAACAGTTGCTATTGAAACTGGGCTATGCAGCTGAAATTAATTTATGGCCAACCAGCTCTACCTTTCTTTCATATGCACATGCAGCTTTGCTTAAATGTGGTGAAAAGTAATTACACACCCCCTCCCCACTCCAAGCATGTTAAAGAACACAACTTCCAGTCTTTTTTCCCCCCTATATTTTCTCAATTGAAAAAATGATCTGAATTTGAAATACTAAAGTTTAGAATTTAGGTCTGAAAGTTTCAAAACTCTGTCTGTCCCGATTCCTTTTCTGCCTCGTCTCTTTTCTCATCTGGCTTCAAAGAATGTGCTGGGGACTGTAGACTAGTGCAGAATTTTCAGCTGACAATAACAAAGTTAGGAGGGATGCCTGTGTTTTGAGAATAAAAAATACGTTCTTCAAAGTTATAAAATTACCGTGAACCAAAATTGAAAGCCAACTGCGTGTAAAAATGTGGTTTATTGTGTATTTTTTCTCTTAATTTTAACTTTCTCTCTTTGGTTTATATATACTGCAGGAATAATAGGTCATGGTACCAGTAGAATTAATGGAGTTTCAATAATCTGTTAAGAATCAATCTGTAAATGTATTTTTCAGCACACAAGTGTCAATAAGATAAAGCAATGGTTAGAAAGAGCTGTTCAGTTCTTGATTTCATTATGTGTATAGAATGATGGTAGCACTATGTGTAAGTTGTGCTTTCTTTGACTTCTTCATTTCTAAAAGTCTTAGAAATTCAGACTTGCAAGGTGGAATATCAAGACAATAAGAAAATATAAAATCTACCAGGCGAAAATTACTGGGTAATTTAGAAAGGAATAAATACGAACACTTTCGTTGGATTACTCAGGGATGTTGAAAGGGTATCACTGAATTTTGTAGCAATTGGCAGGTTAAGAAGAATGCTGTGAACATTTGATGATTACAGCAGTAGCAATAAATTATGAAACATTTATGATAGGTGGTTACCCATGATGAGTAGGCTACAGACATGAGCTTACACAGAGAAGACAAGTAAAATAAAACCTTACAGAGCTTAAGAATGGAAAATATAGCAAAACATGAAGAATCAGTCAGATAAGTAGTGATGGTTCCTCATCCGTTCCTGTACTCTCTCATTCTTTAGTGGATCAAGCAGTTGACTGTCCTAAGCCAGAGGTTGTAGCTGTATCTTTGTGTTAATAGGCTGTGATTTACCTTCTTGCACTTTTTTAACACTTACACTTGAAGTCTTCTGTGTTCTGTTGCAATGAGTTCCAGGATCTAGACAAGGGCTGTGTGGAAAAGTACTCCTCTTGCATGTTTTAAAGCTGCTGCTTGGTAATTGTATTTAAGGCTCCCTAATACAAAGAATTAGGGAAAGAGGGAATTATCATTGCCCCTCGTATTCTCTATCCTGTTAGTGATTTTTGTAGCTTTTTAATTTATCTTGATACAGAAATGTTCTTACACCGTAGGTCATCCTCTTTATTTATCTCTTGTGGAGTTCTGCTACATCTTTTTTTGGCAAGGTTTCCAGAATTGTGCCCAGAATTTATCATAATGACTTGATATCTTTTGAGCTTTATTCTTTCTCTAAAGTTTCTAGTATTCTATTTGTCTTTTTGACTCCCACTGAACCTACATTGGTATTCTTATAGGTTTACAGACAGCAACTGTCCTAAATTGTAATAGGCAATTAATATGTAATTAGGTACACAGAACAGGTATAAACTTACAGATATATATCATATATATATACCCATATAGATATCTGCATATATATATCCATAAAAATGTATATATGCATAAACAAATATAAAATGCAAATATATATATATATATGTATGCAGAAACATTTATATGTGCCATGCCATGATTTGAAATGTAACAATAAATGTTTGGTCTCCCACCACACTGTGTCTTTACCAGAAGGGTCTTTTTTTTTTCCCACTGCACTGAAATATAAAAAAATGGTTTTCAAGACAGCATCAGCAATGTCTGTGCCATATGTTTAAAAATTAATCATCAGGATGCCTTGATAGGAGTGCAGGTTAAGCACTTGAAGGGTAGTTGTCAATGCCAGAAGTCATTTTGTTTCATTACCTGTGGATTTTTTTTTTTCTTGCTCAACCTACAGCAGTGTGGCAGACATACATACTGCTCTCAACATGTGCTTGGTGTATGTCTTGTAGGTCTAATGACTATTATGAGTGCACAAATTTCTTTATCTGCTTCTCTTTGTTGATGAGTATATTAGGGCCAGCACCCTTGGGCAGCAGAGTCAGGTTGAGATTGCTGGAGTGCCACTCATTGTGCCCAGGTCATGGCTGATCCACAAAGACACATAGTGGCTTAGTCATTGCTCCTGGCATGGTTCTCTCCCCTGTATCTGGCTGCATCCAGGCAGAAACGGAGGAAAACTGAGTCATACTTTCCTTTCACGGGAAGACAGGCAAACACAGTCTGCTTTAAAACATGGCAAAGTTTCCCTAAAATTATCCTCAGTAGAAACCCAAGGTAAATAAGAAAATTTTATTTCAAAATATTACCCATCAGGACATGACTAATTTTAAGCTTTGCCTGGAAGTCAAAAGTCAAATGTAGTCATTTTTATAAATATACTGTCTGCACTTGACCATATTGCTGTCATATCTGTCAAAGTATGCTACCTTTTTTCCTACTCCAGGCATGGTTGGAATGTGTTAAGACTATTAAGAGTAGTCCAGGTGAATGTGCCGGGTTTTGATGTGTTTGGAGGGCAAATGCTGCCTGAGAAAGGCAGCCAACCAAAGGAAAATAGAAAAGGGTGCAGTAGTGAGGCGGGAAGCCTCGCAAAAGCCATCCTCCCTGAAAACCCCAGCATGCTCTCAGTCATGTTCCTCATCCTGCAGCCCTTGAGGTGGCCATTTCTGATCCCAGGTGCCATCCTCATGGCATTTAAAATATTAGGCACTTGCACTTTGCCTTCTAGTTGCTTGACCTTGACTGTGTGATTTATGCCCTATCAAGCTAATTTATGTTTTCAGCCAGTGCGTGCCCACCATAGGCTTTTTGCTTGCCTTAATCCTAGATCATAATAATAGTATTGTATAGTTCTGTCTACATCTGTGCCAAAATCTCTAAAGTTCCCAAGCAATCAAATTTGGGAAGACTTACCAGGCAATTTTTTATATATATATAATTTTTGAACCACAATGAGATTCCTTTATGGTCTGGGGAAGTGCCAAGCACATGTGATTGCTCTTTTTCCTTTCTTTTTTTGTCCCGTTTTGTACCATATGCTGATTAGAATGTAATGTGGCTGTTGTTTAAGTGAAGTGGCTACAAAGTTAATGCAAATGTAGCACACTTCAGAGTCTTGTACACAGTTCTTTCAGACTGGTTGGTTTTGTGGGATGTTTTGGTTTGGTTGCATTTGGAGTTTTTTGTGGGTGTTTGGGGAGTGTTTTGGGGGTTTTGTTTGTATGTTTGGGGGTTTTTTTTTCCTTTTGTTGTTGCTGTTTTCTTACATGCTAAAGCACTGCTGATGATGAGGGTTTTTCACAGCAGAGAGGGAAAGGGGTTTCTGTGCTACTCATGATTCAGAAGAGAACTGTCTCCCATTTATTCTGACATGGAGGCATAAATGAGACCGGGAAAAAAATATCCTTCATCTTCTGAGTATCCTTTTGGCTTCTGCCCGTTTCCCTCGGTTGCTGATTTCCCTCCGTCTTCCAGAAGATTCTTATTTCTGGGGGACGCAGGGACTTCCCGAGGCGGTGGCCGCTAGAGGATGCTCCTGGTCCGGCGTTGGAGAGCAGCGTGCCCGGGGCCGGGCATCCTCCTCCTCTTCCCGGCACAGACCCCGGCCCAGCTCTCCTCTTCATCCTCCTCCTCCTCCCGGCACAGACCCCGGCCCACCTCTCCTCTTCATCCTCCTCCTCCCGGCACAGGCCCCGGCCCAGCTCTCCTCTTCATCCTCCTCCTCCTCCTCCTCCTCCCGGCACAGACCCCGGCCCAGCTTCCTGGGGAGGACATCACCTGTAAGGCATTACCTGCATAACCTGGGATATATAAAATGCAACGTTTTGCTGGAGAGAGCTGGGATATTTCCACCATCAAAATGGAAAAGAAAATCCATCCAATTCACAGACAAGATTGCAAAATGCTAGTGACAATCAGAGAAACACACTGTAGGAATTTGAATGTTTTCGTTATTGTGAAGTCCATGGGCTCATTTAGGTGACACAATTAATGTTTGCGCTATTTGCCGTGTGCCCCACAGTATCCAAGTCCTGCTGTGGATGGTCACATGCTGGTATTCAGGCGTTCAGCTAGCTTTAATTTTTTTGTCCAATCTTTTTAAGTGATCCAAATCTCAGAGCTTAAATTAAACTTGAGGTTTATTCTTCAATAAATATAACTGAAAGGATATTTGCAATTAAAAAAGGGAATATTTAGCATCGATAGTTTTTTCGCAAAAGGCACACACATGGAATTAATTCCATATTTTAAATAAAAACCAGCAAACATTCTCCTCCTCAAAAAAAACAAACAGGGAAAAACCGACCAAATCAACAATGCCTGAAATAAAAAGCAAAGCATAAAGTTAGAAAAAGTTATATATGGAAATATTCTTCTGGTACTCTGTTTCCCTTCCAGAATTCTGCTGTAGCATAAACAAGTTCTCTGGCATGTAGAACACAGGATTTTGCGTGGCAGTAGCACAAAAAAGTAACATAGACTAATTTTTAGGTAGCAAAGCAGAGTACTCAGAAGTAAAAAAAAATGGCAGATTTGAGGTCTGCTAACTTTTTTTCATGTGCACTAGAACACAGTCTTTAACTTTGCAATTATCTACTGCCTCTTTCTCTCTCCTCACGTCCTCACCTCCTGTGGGATTTCTGTCTTATCCAGACTACAAGTCAGACCTGCCCAGAGATATACAGGCTTGTGCTGTAGAAGAGACTGTTCATTTCTTGCAGTGGGATGGCGTGTAGTACATAAATCAAAGATTACGGAAAAGGAAATATATAGGTGAAAAGTTAGATAAGACTCTGAAAAATAGGACTGTAGTCTTGTCTCTGCCACAGATGTTTAGTAAAGTCGGTAAATTTTTCATATCGTGCGTGTATTCCCCAGCTTCTGCGTGCTGACTGTGAGATCCTACACTCTGATTAATCAGAAGTGTTGAACACCCACATCTACTCCTAAAGTCACTAGAGAGTTGTTTTGAGTCTACAGAATAATGAGTAGTGCTATCTACTATTCCAGCTCATGTGCCAGATGTCTCAGATTTTGTGTGCTTGTACCTCTCTGACTGTAATCTCTGTGCACATCTTGTGTCATCTGTAGGAGATGGATGCTGACTTTGTTCTGTCTGCAGTAAAAATAATATGTCTGCATCACTTGTATCCTCTAATGATGGGCACCAAACAAATGCCTGGGCGAAGTAAATGAATTTGTCTTCAAAACAGGTTTTGAACCTCATGTAGAGAATAAAGGCCACTACAAAGAACTGCAATATGAGTAATGGAACAAAATTAAGTACTGCAGTGAGATGCTCCTAAAGTGAGCATTTTCTATATTAGGAATAAAATAAAGCAACATTAGTACTGTGTATTAAAGACTGTATCATAAACTATTTACCAAGCCTAGATAGTAGTTTAGGCTGAGTTTAAATCACACATCGATCCTGCAGTTTCTGTGCACTTGAGTACTGAATTCTGTAACCTGACTGATATTGCTTAACAATGTGTGTGGGGTAAATAAAAAGGAAACAACTCAAGTACTCTCACTAACAGGAGGCTTTCCAGTAAGGAAGGCTGTGCAGCCTCAGGTAAGAGTCTAAAATGCAGTTTAATTCTGAAATTTTCCTCTTCTATTAAATTCCTCGAGTAAATTGTATAAAAGTGAAATCCATTTCTTGTCACAGGGAAGTAGGACCTTAGTTGTTTGAGAGCAAAAATCCATGTTGGAACGGGTCTGTTTTCTCTGATTGCAGGTTCATATGCCTTCCATAGTCACTATTCTTAACATGATCTCCCCCTTCTTATGAAGAAGAATAGAGTTCCTGTGTCCCTGTCCCTTATTTCTGCGTTTCTATAGACAAAACAATTTTATGGCATGTGCTGAATGGGTTTGCTTCCTGAGGCTCAGGAAGCATCAGAGGTATGGCACATGTGCTGCAGAGCCAGGCAGGGTGATGAGCTCTGTCTTTCCAGAAGAATTAGACTCAGCAGCAAGTACACAGCACTACGTGGATAGTTACTCTATGTTTGCTCTTTTGCTTTCCTATGCAACTTGTGTTGTGTGCAGAATTTTGTGAGCTTGCAGTTATGCAAATTGCCCTCTAAACTACTGAGAAGAGACATTGGAAGATTTTCAGATAGTGGTGTGGGGATGTGATAAGCTAAGAAGCCTCCTGTAAATCGGCCAGTGCACTCAGCTCTCTCCTTGCCTTTGTAAATTTTTTTCCTATTTGTAAAGTGTTTAAACACTCAAATCCATCAAAGTAAAAAAAAAAAAAAGGGTTGAAGGTGTAGCTGATAAAATATAATTAATTCATAATTCACCCATTTGTACGTGTTAGGAAGCAAAAGATGTCTGGCTTCGACTTTGTGATTTGGCCTGGAATATACGTGCAGGATACAGAATTGAAATGTGTGATTTTTATCTGTATCATCCCATTTGTTCGTTATAACTGTTTTGTTTTCTTTCCAGTGTAGTTGTAATAGGAGTGGAAAAGAAAGGAAACTTCAGAAATACTAATTTTAAATGTTCTGGAGCCTGCATTAGAGCTGCTTGTCTTTTGCTGTGAAAATAAACTGACCAATACCTGCAAGCTAAATAGAGATAGGGACACAAATAAAAATGTTAGGAGACCAAATGATCAAGAAGCTGAATTTATTTTCTCAAATTATTTAGGAACCATACTCTAGTTCACTGCTCAAATTGTGTTTACAAAGATGTTTAGCTCCTAATTCACTCCTACTTGTCAGGAAACCTTGCCAAGAGGTGAAAAAAAATGATGTTGGCTGTGGAGCTTATTAAAGTATTGTTATTATTTAAAGTAATTTTTCAACAAATTGTAGATTCAGTCATTGAACTTCACCTTAGAATTAGAAAAAAGGGCTGGAGGCTTTTGAAGTTTCATATCACAGAGGAAAAAAAAAGGAGGTTGCAGAGCAAAAGAGATTTCTTAAATCAGGTTAGAAAATTTCCATCGGTTCCTTACACTTTGAAAGCTACTAACATCGAAGTTACTTTTATTACTTTTGTGTTTTTCTGCAGTGATAGCATTTTGTTATACTATTGAGTGAGTTACAAGTGTGTTTCCTGGTCTTTTATGTTTGCTTTTATTTGGCTTGAGGTTGAATATATCTTTCATAATGTCTTTTTTAATATGTCCATTTTTATGATTAAAGGTACTTGAACAACCTGAACTCTAATCAAGTGAAACTCTTTGTGAAGGAATATGTAAAACTGAAATTTGGTGCTGTTTATGGTCCCAGAGGTTGTGCGGTGAGAGGTAGTGAGGCAGGAGGGGAGCATGGAGCCCTGCTTGAGTCCTGGGGTAACAGAGGCATATTTCCAAAGCTGTGCCCTCCACTGGTGCTGTTGGCAGGGAAAATCATACTGCTGTGGGAACCAAATTCCTGTAGCCCATCAGTCCTTGCATGCCACACCCTGACACAGCATTCCTGATCCAGGCTGTCCTTGGTTCTTTTCTTCCTGGAATCCCTTGTTTTCCTGTGGGATCAAACTCAGAGTCAACAGGACCCAGTGTGTAAGGTGTTAGTGCTGGTGCTTTAGAAATGAGTTGTTTGGGGAGCTTGGTCAAGCTGATTTCAAGATAATGAGAGGGTGGCTCTACCCGATTAGCAGATGGGCAGCCTTCCCCTCTGGCCAGCAGATCAAAGATGGAGTGACAAGCTCCTTGTGGTGGCTGTTTGGCAGAAGTGACTGCTCCAGGGTGGAGACCTGGCTGAGGGACCAGGAGTGTCAGCTCCTCACAGTGATGTCTGCTGGTAGGCACTGCTGACAGCAGGAGCGCTGTTTTCTCTTTTTTTTTTTTTTTTCTTGGTTATTTCCAGTGACAACTCATTGGTCAGAATGGCCCAGTGGGTAATTTATGATGTCACGTGCAACCAAATATGTACTTTGGCCATTTTTCATGCGTTTGGCTAATAATGGGTCACACAGTTTCACTGGAAGGTTCTAAAGATTAAAGTCATCAGAGAAGGCAGCCCTGGTGACTGATATTCTCTGACCTCATGACCTACCAAAGGCCATAGTACCACACTAAATAAAGCTGTCTCAAGCTCATCACTTCTTTTGGGCTCTAACACAGGTTTTAAAAAGATGATCAGGCTTGTCTTACAGATTTTAAGGATTTATCTGCCATGTCCTTAAAGAGCTAATTTTAATTAAAATTTATTCTTTGTGTTTAAAAATGTCATTCCTCTAATAGGAATTTGTCCAGCTTGCTCTTATAAAAAATTATTTTCTATAAGTAGTCTTGTTTCCCACCTACATAACAGAAGGTACTCGTTGAGTGGATTAAATTTATTTTTAATATATACAGCTTTGTATTATACATAGAATGTGATCTGTTAACAAGAGGCCCCTCTTTTTTATGATGTTGTGAAGTCCTCCTTGTGAAGTAGAAATATCCAAGAACATAGGTGGGTTTTTCCTATCCATGCAAGTAAATACCACTCCTGAATCTGCAATTTAGCATGACAATTTCTGTGTCTTCTTTCTGTATAAAAGGCATTGGAACAGCTCTCCTCAGCTCAGTCTTCAAGAAACATGAATAATGGAGAGAATCCTTTTGATTTTTCATTCTTTGTTGTCTGATACCTTACTGTAAGCATTTGAACCTGAGCAAAGATGTAAAATGCAGGGATAACATCACGAGTCACCAGCAAAGTGGGTACGCCAGGTGTCACAAAGAGCAGACTCAGCTTCACTTGTGAAGTCCAGGAGTCCCAGCAATCATGTCAAGCTGAAATGGGCTGGATTACAGCAAAGGGAATGTTGCAATTTCCAATTTTCATGTGTGCCTGTGAGTTTACTGTGACCTGGCACAAATACAAGCAGGGAGCACAGGGAGCAGCTCCTTTTTGCTTGGCTGTGGTGTGCTCTGAGGGTCAGGAGCAAGGGGAACACAGAAGTTCCCAACTGCCTTCTCATGCCCTTCTGCATGAGGCAAACACTCAGGAAACTTTTTTTTGGTGTGTGTTTTCGGTTCTGTTGGTTGGTTTGGTTGGTTTTTTTTGTTGTTTCCTTTTGTTGTTGTTGTTGTTTTAATTTACTAACTTGGTCAACTTAACTCTTAGATATCTGGCTTTTCTGTAAGCGGTTCTTGAGTAGGAGACCAACTGTATCAAGACTCTTAATACAATGTTCAATATATATTTAGCCCTGAACATTGCTCTTGTCATGCTTTTTAATTTACTGTGTTTCTTGCTGCTAGCAACTTTGAAATTCAGTGGAGCCCTGCAGGGGTGTCTCAGTCTCCTGTTTCCTATCTCCTCTGAGCTATTGCATTACAATCATCTGTCAGAGATGAGTGGGAGTCAAGGAAATGGAGCACCTCAAGTGGCTGACACTGCTGAGCAGATATCTTTCTATTTTTGCTGAGTGCTCACATACCTTCAGAGTACAGATGTGTCTGAGCTGGATTAGATGCGCAGAAAGTTTGTAACACCTTCATCTTATAATAACAGCAGTCCTGGTTGCATGGGAAAACGATACAATTTCAACAACTGCTATGACCTGTACATACAATTCCTTCGCCATGGATGTAGTTGTGTTGTCGCCTTACACCAGTCATAATTGCATATACACTGCGGTTGTACTCACTTAATGTGGTTAAAAAATTATTGCACCTCTTGCAGATTAGCTAAGGCAAGGAAATTCCTGAAAGAGCTCAGTCTGACACAGAGCAATCTTCAGACTGCACATACTGTCAGCATCCCACTTCCATTCCATAGCAGCATTAGGAATGAGAACGTAGGGGGGAAAAAAACCATCACAGGGTTGTTTGTCCCAGTGGTAGTGGCTGGCACTGGAATCGATTGTGTAGGATCTAAAATAACTATATGGCAGAAGTTTAGCAAGTAAAATTGATGATTGCAGCTTAAAGGAAATTGTCATGCCACAGAATACACTGTATGGTGCTAACAACAGTGAAAGTTTAACTACTGCAGGTAACCCGTGGCCTAAATTAGTATGGACTTTTCAAGCAAGACTCTCACACTCCCCTTTCTTAGGGTTTTGTAGAAGTGGGTTTATTAAAATAGAGTGTAAAAGGCTTTATAAATATGCATGTTTTCCTTATTCTAGAACAAAACACAAATGTCCCGTTCATGTCCTGAAAATTTTGAAGTGGCTGAATCTGTGTCAACTCCCTGTTTCTAAAACCAGTATTTTATTGGAATTCCCAGTTAAGTCAATTTCTTCCATGATTCATTTTGCTTAGCAACAGAAATGTAAGCTATGGCCTCTGGCCCTAATGAAATCCTTTAAATGCAGTCTACATAGCAAAAGGTTAAGAGGGCAAGGCACAGTTTAATTTCCCAATAACACTTTATGGCAGTCTTCGTAAATGTACTTGCTTCTGGAGTTTTCTAACACCCCTTTCTCTGAAACTGTAGTCAATTTGCAGCTGAGAAGTTGCTATATTAAAATTACGTACATGAGAGAGGTTGGAGGGCAGCGCGATGCAGGACCTTCCTGCTAAATTGCTAATCCAAATTGGGCCTTAATCAATCTCTTACAAAGTTGTCAACATCCGGTGACCTATACGAAATGAATTGGTAGCTTCAGTCCAGTTCCTAGAGAGGTGTGCACATCAGAAGAGCAATCAGCTGGCACTAATTGGCACCCTGGGTAGCTGCCTCAGCAGAGAGCCAAAGGTCTGTAGAGGAACCGAGACTGAAGTGCTCTCTCAACCTTAAAGATGGTCCCTCTGGGTCAGAGTTTAGGGTATGTTTCTAATGTCATATGTGGAATTTTGCCGTGCCTCTTGCCATGCTAGACTGGAACTGTGTCTTGGGAACTGCACTTCCCAGGGTGTTTCAAATGCCACAGGGCTTTTTAAACCCTGAAATCGCTTCAGCTTTCCTTCAGGTATAAACAAGAGGAGAACATTCACTAAGCAAAAACCTGATAGTCTGAGGTGTCAGATAACAACCTCTCAAGTTGAGGGATTGCACTGGAAAAGGCAAAGAGAGCGAATGTGTAGTCCTTAAAGAAAAGCTGTCTCATGTCCATGCATAAGTACTTTTGCTCTGTCAGTTTTTTTCACCTGTTGGGCTCAGAAAGATTATAAATTAGTGGTATCTGAATATTAAAAATATATTGTTTCATTAGAAGGTCTGTGAAGTTCTGTTCATTTTAAAGTGTAGTTACACATGGTCTTCCCTCTCTTGGAATTGTTCCCAGACCATAATAATTTCAGAAGTTTTATTATGGGTTATTATTTTTCCAATAGCCTTGTAGTTAGGAAGTTTATGTCTTCTTTTGTTGTTCTATTCGCATAGTTTCAGTCATTCAGGCAAGGTGGAAATGTGATGAACTTGAAGCCATCAGCCCATTCAACATGAATGGAGTCAATGAAGAAGCATTAAATTAAGAAATGAGTGATTAAATACCTACCTAGTATTAAAATACCTACCTAGTATTTTAAGCCAGACAGTCAAAGGTGATAAAATATATTGTCCGAATTGGAAGTTGAGCAAATTTTCTCTTGAACATACAAATGAGTAATGAGCAGCAATGACAAATGTTTGACTGTGGATGTCTGCTAAGAATAAAAAATAGGCTTGTTTGATGGAGGTTGGTCTGTTTCACAAAACATTTGGTGTCTTCAGAGAGCAGTTTTTGTCCACCTATGCATTGTCCGTACTGATAAAGATAAAATGAAGATGTTACACAGAACCAGTATACTTCCACAAATCAGAGCATATATTTTGTCTTCATAGCTTTGCATTACTGGAGTCACCAATGACCTGCTGCAATTTTTCTCCCTCTGTATCAGATAACAGAAACCAGGATCACAGCCATAACTGAAACGATGGAGTTCTGAAAGTAGCACCCTTTTCCAGTCACACAGCAGCCCCCTTTCACTGCCTCCCTGCTCTCCCACTGGATGATGTGGTGCACATTTATCTGACAGACTAACACTGGAACAGCATGGAAAGTTAGGCAGTATTTGCATCCCTGAGTGCGGGATCATCGACTGCTACAAAAGACCAGGGAGTTTGGAGATGCACTCTGCTCTCAACATTGCCGAGGCCCAATGCAAAAAATCACCCTGAAAAATGCCGTATTCTTGTGTTTTAATAGTCTGCACTGAAACACAGTGGTGCTCTAAGTGTATTATAAGCATTACCATTTGCAAATTCCCACCTGTCGTTCCTGTTTCCGGAAACAGTATCCCTGGCTGCAGTCTGGACGTTGCCCCGGGTGGTGTCTGACTCTTAACCCAAATCAAACAGTAATTGTTCAGACACTGTCTGGCTCTCATGCAGTGGACAGGGAAAGCACAACAGCCTTCTGGTTACCTCTTAGTAAGCTGTTCGTGGAGTCCCCTATCCTGTCAGTTCTTCAAGGTATGGGACATGGATTCAGCCTAGCTTGCAGAATCAGGAATTCTTATCCAAAGGCATTAAAACAAAACTGTTAAACACTGATAATTCTGTGAGAACTGCTATGCTGATCCCAGTAACCCTGTCCACTTTTTGATTCTGCGAGAGGTGACACTCTCCATGCTTATAGAATCTGAGAATCAGATACAAAGAAAAGACTGAAAGTACGACAGAGTGCTTGAGGGGGTGTGCAGGCAGCAACAAGCACTCTCAGGATTATGGACTGCCCTGCTTGACTCAACCAAAATGTATCTCTGCCTTCCAAGGGCAGGATGGGGTGTGGATTTTATGGCCGAGACCCCATTTATTTGATGCTGACTTGAACCTGTTTATTTGGCCCTTTAGACTGAAGTTACACTGTTGTTATCCCTGGACTCAGTGGAAATAGTGACACACATATTGTGGACCTGAGTAACAACCAGTATCTTCTGTGAAAGGGACAGAGAAGTAACTGCTCTTTAAAAAATAAATAAACAGATCACTGTTATGAAAACCAAAGAATGATGTTTTTGCATTCTATGAAGAGTAGTTATAGTTATAACTATCAATCTGATCAAGTTAAGAAATTATATGTACATTTTGGAGAGAGATTTTTGATATTAAGAAGAGTTTCAGGGAGGACTCTGGTGATGGTGTACTGTCTGAAAGAGGGAAGCAGATCTCTAATACCTGTGATTCTGAATTTTTAATCTCTTCTGTAACAGTCTTATTTTTGAATGCTGGACAGTTCAGTTGTTCTAGTTCACTTTCCTAGGTCACTAAGGAATATACCTTTGAACTTTCACATTTTTGTATGGACCCTATACCATCTCTCAAAACTCATGTTAATCCTAGGGAGGACCACAAGAATCTACTAACATATGCACTCTGCCAAAATAAATGATATCCAGATTCCTGAGCTAATCTTCTCCTTTGATCCCATGTATCATAAAATTTATTTGGTAAAGTAGTCATGAAATATTTCTGACCATTCCGGAGTATCAGCTGTAAGGAGCCTAGACTTTGATTTTCAAGATAAATGAGGAAATGTGAGGGCTTTTCCTCCCCTTCCAATCCTTAATAGTCTCCATAGAAAGCTTTATAATAAGGCAATTAAGAGAGTAGCAGTAGCCATTCTTTTGCCGGCACTTGCAGCTTTATATGTGAAACTGCGTGACATGTTTTGTCAGTGTTGCTGACTGTGTTGCTATCTCTGAAAGCATCAGCAGAAAGAGATGGCAACTTTTGTCTTACAGTTTTTCCTGATTGGGTATGTTGAGTTTGTTTTTTTCTTTCCTTGTTCTACCTAAAAGTTCACAACTCATGGTATTTTCTGTGCTCACAGAAAATAACGTAAAAGCATATTAATGACACATGGGCGTGTCTTTCTTGCAGTGGATCTCCAGCATGGACCTTGGTCTATTTCTTTCTACATTCCACACAAAGGAACCCTCAAATGGCAATGTTTTGTGCTCTGGTTGTTGCTGATCTTGCTTTGATGGTTCTTCCAATTGCCTTTATGTTGAATGAAACCTTCCTTTTCTCACATTGTCCATTCACTTTATATTTTTAAATGTTTTTATAGTTTCTGATTTATGGTGGGTTTTTCAACACAGTAGAACATGCCCTTCCATTTTTAACACTTAGGGATGTTTTGGTTATAACTCTGAAGAAATCACTGAAACTTGATCTTTGAGTCTGTGTTAGATCATTTCCAAGGAGGGTGGGGGTTTTTTGTTTTATTTTTAGGTCATTGCAGGTTTGGGATTTTTTTAGGTAAAATATGACCTACTTTTTGCAAAACACCTACTTCTTTGCACTGAATGGGACTTTCTTGTTTCAGGACTTCGTGATGGATACAGCCACATATGAGAACAAAGCTGAAAGGCTTTTACTAGTTACTGCATAAAATCTATGTGATAAGGAAGCCCATATTTTATACTGTAGATGGAGATTTTTGGATCAGAAATGGGGGTACAGAAAGATTAAGTTGTTTCATTGAAGATTTAGGACATGGGATGGAGCTCTGCTCAAATCTTGAGCACGTTCCAAGACCTTTCTTCCAGCAGGTGTAGATCATCATGGCCTCATCTACTAGGGGTAGGAAGTATATTTACATTAGAAAAGTCCAAGTTCTCATTATCGTGGGGAGGCGGGGAGAAATTACTGTAACAGTTGTCATGGCTATATTATTCTCTTTGTTAGTATGTTCTGACTCTGTCCTGTTGTGATCAGTGATTTCCAGGCTTGAACTAAACCCACCAAACAGTCCCACCCCTTTCTCCAGAGTGACTGCACGCAGAATGGCCAGACGGGGAAGGTCTCCTTGCCTGCCCACATGCCATTCAGCCAGACCCTGTACCTTATCTTTGCAGTGTTGTGGGTGTGGAGGCGGTTCCCAGGAGGCCAGACTGTGGCCAGGTGGAGACAGGGTCACCTCGGGAAGGCAGGACAGTGTTAGCAGTTTCCACAGCTACCACAAGGTGCAGAAGAAGAGAAGGCAAGAACTTCCAGCTGGGGTTTCTAACCTTGCTCTGGCCTTGAGGCGAGAAGGAGAAAAAGGGCATGGCTGCTGCACATCTGCAGGCAGCGATGGCTTCAGTCATTTCTGCAGTTGTTGCAGTTTGTGATGATGTCTCAGAGCTGGAGAACTGATTTCCCTGTTGCTGAGTGTGGATCACCTTCAGGCTGCAAGTCTGCGTTGACGGTGTCTGAAAGTGCTGCTCATTGCCAAGCTGTGTGGGAAAGGTGTGCTTTTGCATGCACCTGAACACAACAGTAAAGCAAACTTTAAAAAACCAGTAGCAATTAAAATAATTTTAAACATAATCAGTAGTCTGTTAGTAAAGATTGACTTATTATTCTGTACAAGTGTGCTTGATAGATATCAGGTGGGTAAAATATATCTGCTTATGGTGTCTTTGTCCCCTTTTTATTTATTTTTTTTTATTTAGCTCATGATTTTATTTAACGGAAGAGACACTTCTCACATATTGGCTTGACAATTTACAAGCATTTGTTTGTGCTGAATTAAGCACATTTCTAAACTTTGTATGTTGCTGCTGACAGTTTGGGGATTGATTTTTATCCCTAGAGAGATGCCTTTTTGTCTTTAAGGCAAATTGAAGTTGACTGCCGGAGCACTCCCTGGTAAGGGAGAGAATATACTTTAGGGATATTTTTCTACTGAGAATTCATTTTTAACTGAGAAGCTTCAACAAGGTCATGCTTTCCATGACACTGAAAAAAAAAAAAAAAGTTCACAGATAAAGAAGTAGTGTTAACTTCAGAGAAAATAAATAGAAGCAAATATTACTAAGCTTTTCTTCCCTTATAGTTCTCTGTCAGGAAAGTGTGCCTAGATATACAGTAGATAAAAATTCCGGATTTTTCTTCTAAAAGCATGCGTTAAATGCTGGTGTGGGCAATGGTAGAAAAAGGTTTTACCCATCCATGTGTTTTCATGTATGTATTGAGATTGAATTTTAAAACTTCTTAACATTTTTAGGACATTCAGATTCTTTCAAGAACAGATTCATTGCTTGTCCACATTGGCAATATGGGAAAGGATTTACAGATATGAATGGATTAATGTAATGAGCTGTGTGTGAGGATGCAGGATCTCCACTAGACAGGTGCTGTAAGAAGTCTTCATTCACATCAAGAACAGCTACATACTCTTTTTTTGCAGTAGGGCCTGTGGCTGTGCATGCTGGCCTAGAGTTATACTTTAAACTTTGTCCAACTTAGAACCACTCAGCCTGAAACAGTTTTTGGATACAAACATGGTATTGTTGCTGTTTTGACCGGGATGCTGGAATTCATTTATGTCTCTTTCCCTTCAAGGTCGTTTTGGCACTAGATTTGTTTCATAGGAATGTTTTGTACAAATACTGCTAAAATAAATAGTGTCTATGTATATATCTGGTCTGCTTTCTGTGGTCAAAATGAATAGCACCTCACATCTGAACAGAAAAGCTGAATCAAACCTTTCTGGCCAGTGGGTAAGTCCAGACAGGGTTTCCCTGGTGGTACCTGGCAGGTTACTGGGGAGGTGATGGACAGACCTCATTAAAGTCTCATTTAATGCTTGTCTGTGGAATGAGTGCACTCTCTTTAATCTCTGTCTTTGTATTCACTCAGACTTCTAAGACCCAAGTGACTTAACAAAATAAATAAATAACCTTAGTCCTTCAATCAGGTGACAAACTTACACCCACTTGTTTTCACGTCTAGGAAATAAAACGAGCTGAAGCTGAAGTTTTTCACTGCAATACATCTAAACAAGTAGTATGAATCAGTTTCTTCAGGAAGGTCTTATTCTGCTGGTTATAAAATCTTCTTAAAGGAGCTGCACATCTCCGCAGTCTCCCTTTAAGCCTTCCTTGGAAGGTTCTCATTGGATTTTTCGTACGTTTGAACCCTAAATATTTGAATTATCTCAGTATGTTTCTGGAGACCTGGCTATCGACTACCAGAATTTTCAGTTGCTTTTTTGATCTATTTTTTCCCCTTCTCAGAGTCCTCCTATAAAATCTGTAACTGTTCTCTCTTAGCATCTACCGGACCAAGATATTTGCCAAGTCCAAGAAACAAAACTTCCAATATTCATCACACTGAAAAGAAAAAGATTAGAAACTATACCCTCAAACTTCTTCAAGTGTCTTTTAAATACAACAAAAAGCACTTGGCTGGTGTTTAGGATGAGGTAGGTGAGGCGTGAGAGGAAGCAGGGACTGACATTGTTTGGTTGCATCTGGTTGTGGGCAACATCCCAGAGCTACCACACTACAGCAAAGAACTCACATTTTCTGCCATGTTCTCAATTCCAGCGTTTTATTAATTAGTTTTTAAAGTTTTTACTCAGCTTTACATTGGAATTTGCATCTTTTTTTTGAAACAAAGTTATCTTTAAATTAGAACAAAGCATTTAGTAACAGCAGGAAATTCCAAGTAATCATATTGTGTCACTTTCCCCTACTACTTTTTATTGCAACTAGATGTGGATTTTTGTGAACTGTACCTTTTCTAGCTTAATCAATCTTGTTTCTCTTTTGTACTTTTGCCTGAAGGCTTCTGGTATTTAGAATTAACTTTGTTCTCAGTCCTTTTCCATTTTGTGTAGATTATGCACCTAATTAAAGGTAATTGTTTCCTCGTCCCTACAACATCAACCAAGCAAGCAGATCTCAGCTACATCTGAGGGATATGGGAAACCTCCATCCTAGAAAAAGTGCAGCTTTGGTAATTTAGTATTTCATTGTTCTGTCACATAGCTGTCACAAACATGCCCTAGATGTGCTTTACCTGCTTCACTAAGCTGTGGAAATCATGGAAACCTGTGTATCCTGAGTCAAGGAATAGTAGCATGAATGTTATAATGCTGCCACAAAGGTTGTCAATCAGGTGTGTTTTTTTTTTTAATCAAGGCTTTTACATTTATTAGGTTTGTATTTGCTTCCCTCTTGGGTTTTATTTGTAATTAAGAATAAATTGCATGATTTTACTGCTGCAACGTTTTCAAACTTCAGAATTCCAGGAATCAATATTTATATATTTTCTGGGACTCAGAAAAGGTGTTTTAACTTGGCCTAATCATGGCAAAGTGTCAATTTTCATTAATTAAGTTTGTAGTTGTGGAGCGGGAGTGGGAATAGTTTACAGAGGTGGAGCAGGAGAAGAACTTTAAGTAGCACTGCATGGCGAATGAGATGCACAGCTTCCATTATCAGCAGGAGCTGCATGTCTAATCTACCAGACTCGGCACTGCAGAAAATGTACCCTGGGATGTCAGGTGTTAAGGGGAAGAATGGGCCTCTCACGTTCTTTGCACTTACAAGCCGGCTGTAACCTTTTGACTCTCTCTCTCTTTCTCGAGTTTTGTTTCCTGAAAGGAAAAGGGGGTGGAGGAACGCAGGGGAAGAAGGCTTAAAGAGTGGAAGATCTGTTTCAAAGTGCTGTAGTGTATTTGCAAGCTTTTTTTTTTTTTTTTTTGGAATTAGTTTTGTTTTATTTCTTGAAGCAGTGGCTTTTAATGTAGGGTATTTAGAGCACAGCTTAAGGTATGAATGTCTTGCTGAGTAGCGCTATCAACACTGTAAACTTTACAAATGTGATTCTGCCACAAGTGTTTTGCACATAGCTTTTTTATCTCTCTGAGTAAAATGAATATAATCTCATTTAAGAGCACAACAGAAGAGGAGAGCTAGTTCTGTGAATTAATGTTACAGGTATTGCTCTTTGTATTGACCACTGTTAAGCAGAAGAACAACCCCCAAATAGCAAGAAATTCCTTTTATTCTCAAAGGATTCCTTAATGTAGCATGATCATGTATTGATCACATTGAACTTAGATGTATTCCAAGCCTGAAGATCTGCATATGCAGAGAAAAGACTTTGTATAATACTTACACATCTTCTTACTACCTCTGAGTTAGTAAGTGTGAAAATACCTCAGTGCAAGGAGTTGAGCATTTACTTTTTAATATGAAAGATCAGGTGACAGATAAGGGGGGAAAGAGGTGGCTAATTAAGGTAGACCTCTCCAAAATTCATGATTTTTGAGGAAAAAACCCAGAATATGGAAAAATATATGAAAACTTACATCACCCTTCCTTGAAATAGTCTGTTGTGGGCTGATCCTTATTAGAATGTAAAAATGGAAACACTGAGGTGGTGTTTACTTTCATTAATTAAAAAGAATCTTGCTCATAACACAGCACCTTGAGAATGTTAAAGTAGTTTTATATATTCCTGGCTCCCATCTTTGGTCTGAGGACCTCGTTCTGCTTCAAGCTTTGTGTCTTTTTTTTGTTAGAGATTATTTTGAAATGGCTCTCATTGCCTTTGCATGACTGAAATGTGGCAGCGATGGAGTGGTGCCAATGGAGGGATAATTTTACAGCCAGTAATCAGGAAGAGGAAGAGTCCTTAGCCAGGGGACTCAACAGTGCCAGGAGGAGCCATTATTCTAGTATTATTTCCAGTGTGGAAGCATTGTTTTAAGTTACATTAAAAACATCCTTTAAATTTCTTTGTTAGTTGCGCTGTAAATTTTCCGTATCAACCTTTCCAAATGAAAGGTGTGTGAACATATAACTAAGTGGACTGCTTGGGATGCATCTTGCTTTAGAAATTGTAGGTTAAAGGGAAACGTGAAATTCAGTGGTAATTCCTCTGACTTAGCCTGGAAGTTCAGAGAGATTGGCCAAAGATGGGGTGAAATCTCCATTTCTTAACACTTGCTGGGACCAGCACTTCAGACAGCCTGTCTCCTGACAGGCACTGTCCTTCTATGTTTTTCTATTATTAGGGACTCCAACCCCTTATGATGTAAGGACCCAACCCTGTAAGCTTTCTGGGAACCTTACATTTAGAGGGCTAAAGGAGAGAGAAGGAAGCCTATATTGTTATTCATTGTCATGGCTTTGTATTTATCTCCTGGAGATTGAGTGTATGTTGAAGCCTATAATGGATTTGAATGATGTTTCAGAAGGTTTGGTGTAGGTAGTTTCCTTGTGCTCAGTTACTCAGAAGTCCCGTGTCAGTAAATATTTTATATTCAATACTGCTTTAATTCCACTATGTTGTGTATGCATGTGTTGTGAACCAGTATTGAAGGGATCCATTTATTGAATATTATGGTCGTCATCCCTTTTTTATTGATAGATTTTGAGGAGGTGAAGACAAGTGATATTTGGCATAGCTGAAAAAGTTGAAACAATGTCTGTCAAATCATTTGGGCTGGGAACAGAATATAAATATCCTAAATTCCAATCCAGCATCTTAATCCTGAGCCCATTTTTTTTCATTCAAAATTAAAGTGTCCATGATTATTATTTCTACTGCCAGGGCTTTCCAAGGAGTTAAATGTGACCTAATTTATTAAATGCTGTCTTATGTGCAAGACAGAAATAAAATCCTTACCCCAGGGCACTTACTCAGTGTCCCTGATCCTGCAATCTGATCTCTTGAATGAATGTCTGGACTAACACAGGCCATGCTGCCTATTCTGAGTGTTTGACTGGGATTTTAATGGAGAATGAACACGTAGACTGCAGGTAGTCTACAACAGCCCCAGTGAATTTCAGTACATTACTGCTACTTTCCTGCACGGTTACGTGTTTCCCTGAGTCCTTTACAAGCTTTTGTGTAGCTGTTGCTCAGTTACCTTCAGTAGACAGTGAAGTTTGGGCTGGACTGTTTTTCAACTATGTATTAGCCTTGATCTGTGGCACCACTTAAAGATGCTTTGCGATGCACCTTGAGATTAAAGTGCATCGCCCCTGTGGTGCATTGATCTCGTCTGGCCCAGAAAGGGGTTGTCATAGATCTGCTTTTGAAATCAGGACTCCCTCATGGGTTTTTCCAAGGCATCATCTCCATGTCATTGGGTTGGCAGGATATGAAGCTGAGGGTCTTTTTGAAGTTTTCCTTCACACCAAGGGGTGTATACTTGTTGTGTGGGAATTGTGTTAAGTTACACCCTCTTCTCCCTGTGTGTTCAGTGCAGGATAACTTATTGCAGTCTTTAAATATTCTGGATTTTTTTAAAAGTAAATTGTTTGATTTGTTACGTTGGAGTATTAAAATGAAGAATGGAATCTGAATGCTGAGAACTCATTTCTTGCAGAGGACTGAAATACCTGGGTTGAACTTCATGAATTAAACAGTCCTATGAACATCTATTCCTTTGTAGCTACAGACAATGGTCTTATTTTATGGAACATTATCATATGCTTCATCAAACATCACTCTTTCTGATATTATTTAGTTTTTGTATAATTGTAAAGCAAATATCGTTTTAAAGTCTGGTTTTGTATCTCACATTTCAATCTTTTTTTTTTAAGTACAAAAAAGTTAGTTTTCTGCATCAGATGATTTGTTATTGGAAAAACAAAGTAACTTTTCTTTACTCAACACTTTTCTTCCAGCAAAACTGCAGAACATGGAAAATATTTTCCAGCTTTCAGAGTTTATTTGATTTTGAACACTCTTGGTTATGTAAGTTTTAATAAGTAGCTTTGGTGTACCCCTAAAGGCACACCCCACACACTTATGTTGTGTGACCTAGGGTCACAAGTAATGGCTGCAAGCTAATTGATTGAGAAAGGCTTGTCTGACTGGGCCCCTTTGAGTCCTCCCTTTACATTCCTAAATTTCTGTAAAGGAGGCACTGGCAGCTTTGCCTGGAGAGAGAGGAGGGGTTGGGGGAAAGGGAGGAAGTTTCTCAGTTTCTGATTATGCGCAGAGTTTCCTTGTCCTGAGCTTATGTTCTCCACCCACTACTTAGTAAGAACTCCTTAACAACTTAAAGCTTTATCCCTGTGAGTACCAGAAAAGTGATCTGAGTATTTATTGAGCAGGGAGAACAAACTGCTTGCTCCAGGCAGGGAGAAAGCTTATGGAAATGATATTAGACCTTCAGCAAAGTGCACAGCTGCATCATACAGAAGCTGAGACTCAAACTGACAGGCAAATAAGCCAGATCACGGAAGGGGCCTCTGTGTGGCAGCTCTGAGCTACCAAGTGTTGGACAACTAGGCAAAAAGTGCAGTGGAACAGGGCAGAAAATAGCACACTAACTTCAGGCAACTGTTGCTTTTTCATGGTGAGTCCAGATTTGAAATGTTGTTTGAAATGTAGCTATTTTTGTTGTTTCTAAAAACCCTTCCGTTTTACCACAGCAGTCGTTTTGTGAAGCTCATTGTGTTACAGATTATTTGTCCGGATGTGCAGTTCAGTTCTGACCGATACAGAAATGTACAGGGATAGCCCTTTCCTTGCTGCTTGCTCTCTCTTTTGCCTTTGCTTGCTTCAGGAGGCAGGTCCCGTTTCCAAAAGCAGGCTGCGTGGCTCCTGATTTGGAAAGAAAGAGTTTTGCCGCCAGCGTTTGGTGTGCAGCTGCATGTAGGTGAACGAGTGAACATAATTTCTATACAAAGTTTTCTGCTGTTTGAGCTTTGTGGCACCTCTCCATTGCTCCTTATTTCACTGCCTTATCTTGAGAATGTATGGCACGGTCACTATGAAAAGAGCTTTGTGTTTGAATTCCTGGTGAGTCGAAGGGTCAGGGCCTATGAGTTATCTGCCTGCCAGCAAGACTCATTGCTGTGTCCCTTTATTTTTCAAGCTGAAATAGAAAAAACATGTGTCCTCATCCCTTTTCTATAAACGTATTTTGAATTCAGGTTTTACATGCTGTTTGTGTGTGCTTTGTTCTTTTGACAAACTCCGGTTTTGGGGGGAAGCCAGTTTTATTCTCTCCATATTTATTTTATTTACTCAAGCTTTCCTGCAGCTTTTTTGCATTCCTTTGTTGTGATGCACATAACTTTTTTCTTAAAACAACATTCAGTTATTTTGATTTCTGCTAAGAAAAAAAGGATTGATACTTGGATACATATTTCCAAAAAATACCAGAGAGCTGTCTAAGTTTTAGGTAAGTTGCAAAATTAAGAAGATAAACTTTTATAACATTTGACTCACTGAAGGAGGGAAACGCAATACTTCTAGATTAGTTCTTGAACAGATTTTGTTAGATACACTAGTCACCTAGTGTAATGGTAATAAATATGATCTGAGCTATAATGTAATTTCAGTTACTGACTTACTTTGATAAAGCTGCTTTATTAGCACAGCAACAGAATTAAACATTGCATGTTGACAGTTACATTAGAAATATGTTTGCAAAAACTGCTGAGTGGAGGAAATTTAGAGTAATAAATCATCAAGGCATGTCAAAGTTACTCTGTATGTGATGTTTTAAGATGTCTGTAATTTAGAGGAGAAATGAGTCTGTTTTTCATCCAGCAGAACTGTGATTCTGTACAAAATTATTTTCATCATATATTTCATTAATATAAAATTTTTAAAATAGAAAAAAGTAGCCAAAGGTGGTGTAAGAAAAATCTTAAAATTATGTAGTGGCCATTTGGAGCTAAAGAGAAAAGGCTCGCTTGATAGAATAATTCTAATATAAAATGTAAAAAGATGGTCAGATGAATGACCGGTCTTTCTAAATTGGTATGCTCACCTGAAACTTGCTAGCAATTAGCAGAATACCGGTTGAAAAAAAAAAAGATGGTGCTTCAAATCTGAGTTGATCTCACACTGCAATCCCTTTCAAGTGCAGAAGCTCGTGTTGTACACCTATTGTGTCCTTTCTTATTTGCCAGTTTGAGATCTTGAGTTTACCCATCAATTCTGAAAATGGTTTTAAAAATAAAGGGTGGGGGAGTTTTGTCAAAGAAAGCTGAATATAGACTTGAATGGGATGCTGCAATGTACAGTGATCTAAATGGACCTCATTCTTCATGTTTTCTAATTGTGAATTGAATTTCTGCATATTTTGACTTGGGCTTAACATTAGACTTTCTACAAGAAAATTATTGACTGTGTTCTTAGTTCAGTTAAGGGTGTGCTTTTCATTTAAGAGTTTCAGGGTTCATTCTGAGGGAAAGAAATGTGTCCTCTTAACTAATATAAATATGATTTCCTTCTTGGCTGTACTCTGAAAGAGGAATACCTGCTGAAGTGATCTTTACACCTTTAAAAACTGAAAGCAAAAGAAATTTTGAGGAGGTGGTCTCCTCCCAGCTTTGATGGCCTGGAGAGCTGGGTTTCCATTCATCTCCTGGTGGTCACGAGGCACTTGGGGAGCAGGGGCTGGTGGGTGCTCACATGTGGCACCTCCTCTATAGGCACACGAGCAGAGGATCAATCCCTTCTGTGCTCTTGGGTTTCCATTGGCAAAATAATGCACCACTGGTGTTGTGACACCAGATTAGAGGATTATGAAACATTTCTTCATGCTCTGATGATCAGCCTGATGAAGGGAAAAAGGTTTAATGAGGAGGAGAAGAATTTACTGGGGATTTTATGCCTGTATTTATTATTAAAAGGAGAATGTCTGCTCCCAGTAGCTGTGTTCTGTGGTTCATGGAAACCCTGCAATAATGATGTGAAAGATGATTAAATGTGGTGTTCTTACTGACTGTCTGAGGGCTGACACAACTTAGTGTGACTGGCAGGAAGCTTAAACATGAATAGTCTATCTGCAAATACTACTATTCTCTCTTAGAGAAAGTCAAACATTCATGATCTCAAACGAAAATATTTATGCCATCTTTTTTAGTTCTGACACCAGTCAGAGAAGAAAACCAAAAAAGTAGTCTTGAAAAGGTTAAAACACAATTGCTTTATAAGTGTTAATTTTTTAAAAAAAGTTTGGCTTTAACATTTTTAGTGTTTTCCAAGGAGTAGATTTATTTTGTGAATTACAAAATGATTTTGGAGGTTCGCTTTTAGATTTGTTCTGTTGTTCTGTGTGGAAGAAGAAAAACTTCTATTTACTAGACCTCTTCCTTTTATTGACCTGTTCTTTAACACAAACAGGTCTTCGTGACACCTATGGGTACCTTTACTGTCACATGAGAAATCACGGAAATTCAAGACTAACAGTTGATTTTTCTTTCAAAGAGAGGCACTAGTTTATGCTGCCATGACAGGGTGATGTCTATAACAAGAGAGGAAGGAATATTGACAGGTATAAGAGAATTGTAGAATTCATGGAGTCAGTGGGTCACAGTAACAAAGTGAATTTAAAATTTAAAAACAAACCCTACATTATATCCTTGTAATTTTGAAAAAAAAAATTTTTTTAAAGAATTTTTAAAAAAAGAAAGACAAAGAAAAATTTCTTTCATCTCAGCTACAACATGGAATATGATCTTTGGGAGACGACCCAGATTAACTTTCAGTTCATTTTTACTTTCCAACAACATATTCAAATCATCAGCAGAAGACTATCCCAAAAGGTGATGATGAAGGTGGAAGAACAGATAAAAGGAGAAATATTTTTCGCATGAAGTTATTTAACTGAATACAATATGTGGGTAAAAGCAAATGAACGCAGAGAACAAGCAGAAGTAATCTCATATGAGGATAGGAGCAGTAATAAGAGATGCAGGAACTGGGAAAGCAAAACAGAGGAGATCTAAAAGTAAAAGGAATATTGCATGAGAGAGGACTAAAATGGTCTGTCAGTCACTGAGATGAGCCTGTGCCTTGGGAATTGTCAGCTGACGGGCTGTCTTTCTCCTGGTTTGTTCAGAAGCATTTCCACTGCTGGCAGTCAGTTTTATACCTGAAGTTATAAATTCATCCAAGAAAATAGGCTGTTCTTTCCAAAATTGTGGTCACAGCATTTCAGAGAGTAGGATGTGAGATGGAACCTTTCTGTTCCACCTAACATCCTCTTATATTTACTTATACTGCTCTGTCTAGCAGTGAAGGTGGGGGTGAGGATGGATGGTTACATGTGATGTGTCTGGTTGTTTTTTGGTTTAAGTTCCTTTTCTCAACTCCAGCAAGATTCCAGTAACTTTAAAAATTCTTGTAAAACCCTTTTGAAGGTCATTTGGCAATTCTGATTCTTGGATCTGAGAGGGATGCAAACCATTTGGAGCATGAAAAATGAGACAATAGAAAACAGGAAATCTGTGAAGGACAAGAGAAATGTCAATGGACTTGCCACTGCCTCTCCTCTGATCAGAAGTTACTTTAAATTATTTTCATCATCTGTGGCTTTATTCAGGACTCTGTCAAAAGTCCTGACTTTGGTAGGGGTTTGGTGAAGTCAGTGGGTGAGTTCCAAACTGTGTTCGTGATGATTTTCAATGTATGAATGTGTAACCTATAACATCTTATGATTTCTTAGTGTTCTACTGGAGATGACACCTCGACCACACAACCGGAGTAGTACACTATAGTGCAGCCTCCAGTTTCTGAGATACCTCTTCATTATAGAAATGTTTGGTGATTCAAGCAATAACTAAATGAGTTTTCCAATTCTGGTATTACCTTTAAAACCCAAAGACTCTGTTAGTATTCATTATGTAATCCTAGTTTATTTAGCAATATGAGAGAAATAGATAAGAAAAAGGTAAGAAATACAGCTTGAAGTACTGCAAAAAGCACCCTCTTCTCACTCTTTTAAGCCATTTTGAGTGACAGTATTCCATTTGTATTACCAACTCTCCACATCTCTTAATCCAAGAAATGTCCTATGGACCATAAATGTCCTGTGAAAGACATGCAGGCCCTGTAATGGGTTCTGTTTTGAACAGTCCACATTTAATGGTGTTAAATGATAAAGGAAAAGATAAATTAAAGAAGTACATGTCCCATCACTGTTGGCAATTTTCATTATTTCCAAAAAGCAGCACCAGCTAAAGGCATCCTTCCAAGAAAAGTCCTTTGTGGCAGAGCTCGTTGAAGGTATCCCAGTGCTCTTTTGCTGCTTATCACTCTTCCCTGCTGCCCCTGTAAGGGTGTACAACCTTGCAAAGCTACTCAGAAAAATGGATCGGAATTTATTAAAATAATGCTGAAAATGAGGATTTGGTTGTGGTGTATGTTTTATAAGTTATTCATTATTATGACCTGGTTGTCACTGAGCATCTGTTATTTCAGCCTGTCGGTAATAAATACCTGAAATAAAAATCTGTGCCCTGAGTAGGGGAGAGAATAAGTTATAAACAATGAAAATTAAGGAGAAAGTGATCAGCACAGAACTTTGTCAGAAAATATACAAAATGGGACACAGCAACATGACAGAATCAGTTTGTGTTGAAAATATATTTGAACTTATGTGGAACTCAGAGTGTGCTCTCTATTGGCCCCATAAAGATTCTTTCAAGCTCTGTCTGGAAACTCACAAGGAAAGTTTTTTCCAGACGTACCCAGGGTAGGCCCAGCTATCCTTCCACTGACATCAATGACAATTACATGAGTTTTAGGCAAAAACTGTAAAAATTAATGTTAAAGAAAAGTAGGATTCTTCAAATTCTTTCCTTTGTGCTCTTGTTTGTTTGCTTTTTTTTTTTTTTTCCATTTGCAATCTACTGCCAGCCTCTGGAATAAAAACAAGAAATTTGGCAGGATCTGGTAACTTGATCATGTTTTAAGTTACATCAAGCCATTTGCTTTCTATCACTTTGCTGTTCTTTTAAGTGTATTTTTTGGCCTGAAATTTTTCATTGTGTAGTCCCAAACCACAGGTGATTCTTTTTTGTTGTTTGTTTTCTTTTCTTTTTTTTCCTTTTTTTGTTAAAGGAAGCACGTTAAAATTATTTTAAGCAGCAAAAGTAGGAATACGTTATGTTTCTCCTGTTAAAAATGAAGTAAACAGAACTAACTCAACCAAAGTCTTTGAAAAACAGCCCTTGAAGCAATGTAATCAACAGGTAGTTTGTGGACTACTTTCAAGGGTTTGACGTAAAAATAAATGTAAATTGTTATATACTGGAGATGTTAAATTATAGCTACTTGTTACATGTCTTTTGGCAATAGGTGTTAGGCTCACACAGAGAAGGAATGAAAGCTCCCTCCATCTTCCAGATTCTTCAAGTATTATTAAGACCCAATTTTGATGTAGATTGTTCATTTTAATGCTGCCGTTGGCTCTGTTTCCCAGAAATGTTTGTTTTCAGTACTGAATCAGAAGTTAAGAATCACACTCAGTTCCTGCTGTAGTTTTTCACAAAAAGAAGGAATGCCACTATGAAGCCTTCTGAGTGAGCAGGGCTGGCTCAAGTTTCTTGTGGACATTGCAATATATATTCATATGAACAATAATACAGGGAGATGCTTTTTTTTCTTTTTTTTTTTTTTTTTCTCCCTGAGGACTTCCTAGTCTGTACCTGTGTTAATTGAAATGAAGATGTGCTGGGTTTTTTCCCCCCTCTTTACGTGCTGCCCAATATACGTAACTGCAATAATTCAACAACTTCTGCCTCTCTCCCAGCATTACTACCAGGTGATTGACAACAGTACTGTGACTCATAACTCAGCTCTGACAGGACAGGCAGTGGCCATCTCCCCTGTCTTACCTCAAAGCTAGCACTGTTTTAGGTTTTTTTCATTTATTCAGCCACTTGTTTTCAAAAAAATCTGTTTTAAACAGCATCATGCCATGTACTGCTAGATTATGGAGTATAGACATATTTATTTTTGGCATATCAGCAGGTCAGAGCAAATATAGCTTTTGATTTGCTATTTGGAATAAAAATATATAATATTCTCTAGAAAACTTCTGAACTGAACCAATATTTAATCATTCTGGTTAATATTTATGTATTAGGAAATGGTGTGATAGTGACGTACAGAATCCTGACTTTATTCCATCAATTCTATCTTTTATTTTGTATTATTTAGACTTCAGTTCTGACAGGGTTTTTTTGGGGGGGGTTGATTGCATGCTTCATTTAATGTATCAAATCCACTACTCTTTTGCTTCAAATGTGGCCAAAACTGTCCCCCTTCCAACATACATCTTTCTGATCAAAAGCCCGAAAAAGAGAATAAGAAAAAGCAATGCATGACAGTGAAGAGGCAGAGATTTATTTAGAGGATAAGAGATTTACCTACACTTAACTTCTTTTATATCTAGTAATTATGTATTAAACCAAATGATGCTCTTACTTGCAATATAGTATTTTTTGTGTCTCAGTCTTCTCAGACATAAAGTGAAATTAGTAAAATGTTTTATACATGGTCGGATGTTGTGACTTCAAAGAACTCTCTGGGGGGAGAGTGTTGGAGATGGACGCCAAAAGGGAAAATGTGACAGCAGTTTTGTTGACCTGGCCAAAACTGAAATACCAAAAATTTTATATGGAAACTTGACTCTTTTACCTACATTGAGCCACATATGGTATCTATGTATAGTTGTACATCGGACTGATTTTCACATGGAGGAATCTGTTCTTAAGACAGTTCAGCTACAAACTGTTGGAAAGAACTTCCAATTTTAGACATTGGTGTGGTTGAACACCTTCATTTTAGTTTAAATAATTTGAAAAGGTAACTATTTTATGGGGATTTAGTAACAGGAATGTAGTACACAGTGGCATTTTGTCCATCTCTGTCATCCTGGGTTTATTTGGAGTTTACTACAGCATTAAGAATTTCTAAAAGTTTCAATCCACATCTGGATTTAGAAATGTCAAGTTATCATCTAGCTTCTTTGTACCTTTGGGTAAATCACTTAAAACATGTAATTTCTTACTGCTAAAATATTTTTAATATTTCTATTTATTTTATAAATTAAGGTGTCCCTTTTTAGCTCCAAGTACATTGAATCTAGAGAGTTTTTGTTTGTTTTTTTTCTCTGGTTGCTTTTTAACTTTGTGGGTCTATTTATCTGTGTTCTCGGAGTAATTATTTACATCTGGTTGCATGATACATTTGTAGGTGATCATTGGTATGTCTGAAGTAAGGAAATGAAAGTATGGTGTGTGTCACACCTAAAGTAAGATGCTGGATTCCTTCTGTATTGGAAGCAGAGTCACTCATCACGGTTCCTAAAAGTGGATTTTAGATTTTAGAATCTATTAAAAAAATCCAAACAACCCAGACTGTGGCCTGGCATTATCACAGGACTGATGAACTGTCACATTATCAACAGTATTAATCTTAACATTTGTTGTTACTCTCACTGTCTAAGAAAGTGAGATTTCTACTAAGGTTTGTATGTTTTTCTTTCTTCTTTCCCTTTTTCATGGGCTTTTGAACCCTTTCATGTATCTCAGTTAAATCTGAAAAGCGAAATTCTCAATGAATATCATGTTTTATGAAAATCTGTGTCTGTATGGAGGAAAAAAACCCCAGATCAGTGCCAATTTTGAGGAAGAGGCAGGCAGAACATAGCTGTTATACATTCTGTTTGGCAGTGGCTCAGTGGCCAAACAAAATGTGTGCAGTCCCAGACTCATCACAGCACAGTTTCTCCTGCCAGGTGATAGTGTAATAAACAATGTGGAGAGATGTGGCCATTTGCAGTGAGAAGAAAGAATGTGGAGATGCAGAGCAAAGAGCATAAATCTGTAGGAAAGCAGGTTTCATTCAGTCTGGTGCTTACAGGACACCTTGGGTTTGCTATTGCAAAAGAATAAATGGCCAAATGCCAGAAGATCTTAAAAGGATGTAAATTGCTTGCTATAGGCAAACAAGAACATCTTGTTTGCTTGGTTTTTTTCTATTTACTGAGCATTTCATCCTGCATGGAAAATCACAAGCTGCAACGAACACGAGATTTGTACTAATCTTTCATATGAGATGGGCCAACTGCAGTTAAGTTCTGTATAAATAGTAAGATGGGGATGCTGAGATACAAAATATGATAATAAAAGTTAAGTTGAAGGAAACCTACTTTTTCCAATTGTGAATTAAGCCAGAGCTTGTTTCTTTACTTGGCTCTGTTGAAGTCAGCATAGACATGTTTAGATGAGGATAAAACCTTGATTTTTTCAAGCACTTCAGTATTTTCTGTTTGTTTACATTTAAAATGCCTATGTATTCCATCTTACCTTGGACAGATTGCCTGCTTCTGTAAACTTGGGGTGAGTCTTTTCTAAAGATGAGAATTATAATACTGAAAATATTAATGATTTCCTGTTTCTTTTATTTAAATAATATTTTTGAAGAACACTTTAATTCTCAGCCAAACAAGGTTCATCAATGGAAATGATTCATCACCATCTTTTATGATTTTATTGATTATGTAGAAACAGTTTTCTAAAATGCTGGAGCTTGTGTAAGATAATTTTCCTTCTCCTAAAGTCATTCCATAGAAGGGAAAACACCAACTCATTTTTATTAGTATGCTTTTGTTTTACAAGCTGAATGAGTGCCAGGTGATGATCATCAGCAATCACTAGTTTGTTTATTAGAGAAAAATAGAAACATTCCACATTTGAGTATCAGTTACCTTTTATGGGCTGCTTTAGAAAGGTACTACTTCTAAATATTCTCCTGGGCATTTTTCAAGAGATAGGAATGCTACCACTAGCAAGAGAAAAATATTAATGATTCAAGTCATGGCAGACCTGAAGTCCATCCAGCAACAAGTTTTGGATGGAATTTGCAGCTGAATTAAAAAAGTTACTACCAACTAGGATTTGTCTTTTGAAATGCTGGATAACAGATGTATTTAGCCACAGTGGCCATTCTCTGATATCTTCAGGGCTTACAGGCTCAGTGCTCAGGACACAAGTCTCTTCCTCTCTTCAGGGCTTTTAGAGCTTGAGGTAAGTTCTTAGAGCAATATTCCCTTCTTATAGCTGGTAAAGCAGACCATAAAGGCTACCGTGGGAATGGCACATGAAGGTCTTTCTGTGGCTCCTTTCTGTGCATTTCTTAACACCCTTTTTGGTGGCTAAACCATGGGGATTCTCTGGAGGAAAAGATTCTTCATACATGCAATAGCAAATTACTGCTTCCAAGCAAGTAGTTCGCTTCCCTTTAAGGGCTCTCCCATTTCATGTCCTCTGAGTAACCAGGGACCAGACCAGTAGTGCACTTTTCCTTTTAGCAGCATGTTGTGATGTTAGAACTTCCTGCAAAATCATGTGTTTCATATGGTTTTTATATTTTAATCACATTTTTTAAAGT
The DNA here is from genome assembly GCA_036023395.1 of Myiotriccus ornatus. Lineage (NCBI taxonomy): Eukaryota > Metazoa > Chordata > Aves > Passeriformes > Tyrannidae > Myiotriccus > Myiotriccus ornatus. Next base: position 11,478,030 of record JAYRBT010000001.1, read on the forward strand.
GCTTCCAGATGCAAGCACATATTTGGTTACAGCATACTGCACGTGCTTACACACCGATAAACTGGTAAGGCCTGCGTCCAACAGCCTGGAAATCCATATGTGACTTTGTGTGTGACTTCTAAAGCTCTGGTTTGGGATGTTGGAAGTCAATGGGTTGAGGTTGCTGGTTTTCTCAGAGGTGTTCAGCAATAGTGTAATAATTACAGTGGCTTAGTAATGTGAAAGGTCCTATTGAAAGAGAAAATGCTTTTCCTTTTTCTTCCTCCTCCATGAATCAGGCATCTACTCATGCTTCAGTTGTCTCTTGCCAAAGACAGATGAAGCACCCAGTCAGAGAGGCTGGTTATGTGCTTAGGACTTCCATATACCTGTGCAGGAGCACACACAGCAAAATGAATGTGTTCTGGACTCAGGAAATCCTCATGCAAGTGCACTGCATGTGCCAATACAGGGGGTAAAACTACTTCATTAATTTTCCTTTTTATATCTCCTGGGATTGGCAAGCTCTTGTCTGTTTGCAACATCCATTTACCAGAGATCCCTTGCTGCTTTCCCACCAGACAGTCCTGGGCACAAGGAATGCCCCTAAGGGAAGCAGGCCACAGGAAAAGGAAGAGATGAGTTTCCCATATAATGCGATGAGTGACTGGAAGCGCTCGTGAGGCAGGGGAAGCACATGCTGGCACTGTAGAAGCCTCGGTCCTACGTGTGCTTCACCCATTTTTCCTTTCCAAGCAGGGGTCTTGAGCAAAATAAAACACCAGCAGTTTCCTTTTTGCTTATTCAAGTTCTGTGGTAGCTCAAGCAGACCTGTATGAAAAGCTGAGAAACGTAAAACAGATCTATGTAGCACCTCTTGAGTGGGGGTGGTGGGACGGAGATGGGGTGTGGGGCTGGAGTTCTTTGAGTGTCCTAAAAAAGAGGAAAGTGATGAGATATGTACCTAATGGCCATAGAACAGGTTTTGTGCAAGAAGTGGAGGATTTGGGGCAGATAAAAATTCTCAGAACTTCATATGATGAAAAAATCAAGGACTTGGAAGCTTTTCACAGAGATAAAATTGGAGTATTTTGTAAAGGCTCAGTGAGCGAAAGCTGAGAAAAAGAACCTTAACTTGATATATATATTCATAGTCAATAATAAACTGGGATAATCAGGAACAGACTGATGCTGAAGTCTGCTTAGGTCATGCCACGCAGTGGCATTTATCGGTAGCTTGAGGGAAATCTTTAAAAACCCCCACAAGGTTTGTGTGAGAAATGCACAGAAACATCCATAACTTAACTGAATAACTTCACATGTGGTAAGGTGAGCTCAGTCTTGGCTTAGAGGCTGCATGCTGCTTGAGTTTTAAAAAAGATTTTATTTAGTTCACTTGGGACATCTCAAATGTTGATAAACTGGAAAGATCTGTGCCAGTACTTCTGTCATATGGTGAGAGAGAAAAATGTGCAACAGAAACGTACTGTGCAATGAATCAAGTTTCTATTCAGAACACAGCCCTGTGGGTAGATTATATAGAGTAATTTTAGCCCCCTTAGAAGTGTGTTGCTAGAATTACTCTATAAAGAGCAGAAATAACAGAAACCTGGTAATTAAACATGCTGAATTAAAAAGATTTGGAGGAAAAATATTTATTGCGATAAGATTGAAACACTTAAAATCTTTTCAATTAGAGTCCACATTAGCCTTTGTGAACCAGTGGCATTTAAATTAAAACCAGTATGTTTCTGTAAATAGAAAAGTTGTTTTAGATGAAGACAGAATTTGTGATTAAAACAGCCTCCATTTGAAATCCCTGATTGCATCTATAAAGCAACTCCTTTGAACAGCGTCCTGCTGGCATGCTGTTGATGACAATAAAGCTAAATAGAAGTACAGAGAGATATCTGCAAGTGCGTGTGTCCAGTTATATATTTATACATGTAACTGAAAAATTGGAAGCAACTGGGAAACTCGACCCATCTAAATCAGATGCGGATGTGATCTGACCCAAGCCTGGTCAAACAGAGATATCTAAAGTTCCTTGTGTAGGAAAGTAGTGCCCATTCTACCCCACCTGTTATGAGCAGATTATAATTATGAGCAGATTATAAATGCAACCCTGCCACAGTACACACACTTGTATGAAGACCTGCACACAACTCCTGAGAATGGACATCCTGTAAGACATGTAGTGCTAACACAGGCTGGACACCAATGGGTATAAATCTAAAATTTTCACAAGAGGTTATTTTTTAACTTTATTTAAATTTATTTTTTTTTTGCTATTTCTTGTAAGTTGTATGTCTCAGAGTCATTATTTCACAATATCTGCCTTGAAAAAAGCAACACTACTGGTACATTTTATTATATATTTTTGAATTGCTTTTTATTGTATACCTATTAATATAACTAAGATTAGGATGGTTTTGATCCATCAAATCACTCCTGCTATTATCTGTTTTTTAAACTCTACAGTGAGGAAGTAAAGTTGATTAGTTTACATGTACATTTTAAATGAATGCTAAGGCAATCTTGCATCAAAATACTTGTAATAGGGAAGGAACCACTGCTTGTATGAAACTTCATCTTTTTAAAAGGTGAATGGTGATAAAATAACAAAGACAAATGTGTACTGCAGGTCTGAATCCATCACTGATGTTGTCTACTTGTTAAGTATGTATTTAGAGAAACCTAAAAGGTCCCCCTGTCAGTACTTTCAGTCAGTTGTAGTTGATGGCAAGATCTATAAGCCCTTTTTTTCAGATTTTTTTTTCATTATTCTGCTTTCTCTATGTTGTACCTACAACCATATCTTCTTGTGTATTCATATAGAGCATGAATTTTAGTCCAGTGCTGATGTTTCTGCTAGGATACATAGAGCATTTATTATTTTATAAAGGGGCAATATTTATACTGAGAAAGTAGGTATTTACTATTGCTTATCTATTATATTTTTAAGCATGTTAATATTTTCTGTAATACTGAACTAGGAAGAAAAACAAAGAACTTTTGCTAACCTTTTATTTTCTTTACCTTTTAATCCAAATACCAATAATTTTCTAAATCTTTAAAACTTTAGTTACTAATCAATGTAATTTTTTTTCAAGTGACTTACTTATTGCAGCAAATGTCTAAAAAATTCTCCTATATCAACATCACTAGAGATGTAGAGCATGAGGGAAAACTGTGCTGAAAGACCAGCACGAGGAATCACTGGATCCTTTAAGGCAGATCTTGTCTTATGCGAGGAGTTTATAAAGGTGGAGTTGGCAGCTTGGAGGGTGTATTGAGGTTTTAAAGTCCTGAGGTCAGGATATTGGATAAAAATCTTAATTTTCATTTTAAAGAAGAGGGGAAAAAAAAAAAACAGATGTATAATCCAAATTGTTATAGAAAGGACTGTAAACCATGACTTTAGCATGAATTCAAATGAGCATTAGAAAATAAGTTTGAAAATACACCATGTTTTTAGTTTATTTCAAAGTCCTAACATCAAAATCCTCTCAAGTCTTTGATTTTGTACATGTCAGAGTTTTATCTTCTGTAGAGGTGTATGATATGTATGTGTGTGTATCTATATATCTGAAAGCAAGACATCATCTCAAAGTGTCACCTGGTTTCTCTGGTGCTTGCTAGCTGAAGGCAGCTGAACATATGACAAATGGAGCAGAAATCAGAGAGCAGAAAATGGTAATGGGCAATTTAATCAAGAGCTATACCACAGTGTAAATATCTGTTGATATTTGTGGTGTCTGGCATAATAGGGGGAAAGGGTTTAGTGCTGCTTCTGCTTTGTAATGCTTTAGCAATGCTTGTAGCCATAAACCTGCCTTAAAACACCCATGAAACAGGGTTGGTGACTGCTTTGTGTTACTGGAGTGATGCAATAGAGCAACACATATCAATGAAACTAGCCTGTTGTTTTGCCATGTTTAAAATAACAAACCTGAATAACATAAAGTAATCTGAGTGCCTTGTGTCTAAAAGCAACGTGTTGGATGGTCCTCTCCCTCCCTGTGAATTAAGAAGTTATTTGAATTAACTTCATAGCTAATAGGCCCATAGTATCTATTTGAATAACCTAGCTGGAACATGTAGATGCTGGAGATTCAGGATGAGAAGTGCAGAACAGCTGGGAAAGGCCTTGGGCTGGAAAAGAAAGGAGGCAACAGCTGGAGGATATAAACTTAAGAGACCTGACAGGGAAGATTTAGATGAGGAGAAAACCTTCAACTAGGAACAAGTTTGTGAAGCTTTACCTTGGTGGTAGGTGCTCCACACCGAGATTTTCCCCAAGAGTTTTTATTTGGTCACTCTTAAATCTTCTTCCACCTCTTTTGTGCATCTGTATTTATCACTCTCAACTGGGTAGTGTATGCCACATTTTTATGCCATAATTTTACTATATATATTATTATTTTCCATTCTGTTAATTTAAAATATAAAAATTAGAAAGATATCTTTAATAAGTAACTCATCAACATGTGAACTACATCATATTAAGGAACCAGTATTCTCATGAACAGTACTTTGTAACTGTGATTCCTCATTGGTGTTTTACAACGTCTGTTGAATTGCATAAGCCTAAATATATTATATCATATATCTATTGTTACGTGCTTGTAGACTAAAAAGAAAAAGCAGAACAAAAAAAGTGAGATCATTCAGGTTAACATTCTGTGTGAAATGAATTCCTCTTGAAATATGATTTTCAGAATGCAATGTCCAATCTTGATTTAAAAAGGTCAAGGACAGAGGACATGCCATCATCCTTGGGAAGGTGTTCCAGTGGTGAAGTACTCATCCCTGTGTATCTGCATCATATACATAAATATGATCTGAACTTGACTGCTAGAACTTGTTTGTAGTGTTGTCTGTTACCTGTGAAAACCTCCTATCAAAACTGATTCAGCCAGTGATCCATTCGGATGTAATTTTCATAGGATAAATGAAGCTGCATTACCGAGTTTCTTCCAGTTTTTTACTTATGAGGCTCTTCAGTGAGTTTCTTGAATTGTGCACACCAGATATTGATACAGCCTTCCAACACCAGATGCTTGAGTGACAAGTATACAGTTAATCCCAGTTCTTCAGTCCTATTCAGGCTTCTTCCACAGAGGCCTCCCGGGATGCATTTTTCCCTTTGGCCCTCACAGTGCATGGGGAGCTCACGTTCAGCAGAGTCATGTCCACTCTTAGTGCCAAGTCTTTTTAAGAAATGTTGCCCTCAGCATAAACTCTCTCACCCTGCCAAGAGAACCCTACTCTCTTGTTTAATTTATAGATATATAAATTGGTTCTCAGTGTGAAGTGACTTGCCCAGAGGCTCACAGTGGCAGGGCCTGGGAGGAGCAATCAAACTCCTAAATATCCCACTATGTCCTTGCCAATGGACTATCAATTTACTTGTTTCTTTCCCTGTAATTTCGTATGACTGAATATTTGCCTTTTTTTCCCTCTGTGGGCTGAGGCTGTACATGCTTTTTCTTTTAGATTCGGTCTACTTTCGTCTGTGAAGAGAATATAGTTGAGGGTTGCAAGGTGGTAATGCTATTTCTCTAATCATACATTAAATTATTATTATTGGTCAAACATTAGTAATATAGTATGTTATTATATTATTATTATAATATATAAAATAGTGTATAATAATATAGTAATAATAATTATTATTACTATAAAATGTTATCTATGGGGTTAATTATTTCCTGTAGTTGTGCGATGAATAAAATATTCATCTCAAGTACATTATGAATTTCCTCCCATGTTGTTTAACCTAAGATTAAAATTCTTTCATTGCTGCCGAGCCCTGTTCAGGGTGGTACTCTTTCTGTGCTTCCTCTTGAGAGCTGATATCATGCTGATTTGGAATATTCATTAGTAGCCCAACCCTTTTTCCAGAGATAACTCTGGTCATGACCGTTTCAAATGCTTCTACTTTTAATAAATGCATTAAGAAATGAATTATTTCAAGAAAAAGGGGTTTGAACCTGAAATCTCCTTCATAGACTGAATACAGAGCAGGAAGAGGGGAGCCCCATCTTCTTGGAATGGATTAATGTTACCAGCATGACACCCTTGTACTGAGGGGAGAAGCTATTGTTTCCCTTCCCAGATGTAAGAAAACTATTCCCTAGTGCTAAGTAGAAGAGTAAGACTTTTTTTGGTTTTTTTTTTCCTGATTACTCTGTTTAAAAGCTTCTATTTGAATGGAGCAAGTGTTTTACCAGGGGAAAAAAATACTAAACCAAAATAACTTGATTCCTTAGGATACCAAATTGTATGTGAAAGTGGAAATTAATACAAAGAAAAACTGAAATAACTTGATATTAATAGATATTTTTAACAATTCCTTGAACACTTGTTCACCTTCCTTGAAATGAAGGAAACATCTTCTATTATTTTTAGTTATTGTTTTTTCTTGAGGTCCTTTGCTAGAGCAGTTGTTTGGTGTGAGTTATACAGGTTGCAGGTCTGCAGTCAGGCACAGCCCTGCTGGGTCCTACCAAAGGGCCAGGCAGTGAGTGTGCAAAGCAGTGAGCGTTGTGCCTGCCTGGAACCACAGCATTGTGGTGTACTGATGTTGGCAGTGACTCCCTGTTCCTGGTCACCTGGCGTCCGTGATGGCCTTTAAGGTCTCCTGTTGCTGGTGGGGCAACATGTAGCATGTTGTTACGTACCATCTGGAAGCAGGAGGGTTGAAACTTCACTGGGGCTACTTGCTTGTGCCATGAAGGAGATTATGGGCATGGAGAGAGAAGGAGAGCTGCTGTGTTGAGGGGAATCAGGCAGTACAGGCAAGACTTCAGGGATGTAAGGCCCCTGGGCTGCCCTGCCATGCCCTGGAGCGTTGTGACATGGATGCTCATCACCTGGAGTTCGGATTGTTCAACTCTGGTTCCTTCAGGTGGTGACTGATGGGGCCAGTGGAGAGGTGACAGTGCTCTCTTGGAACTAAGGTACATACCATGCAGGGTCTGGGGGACCCTGGGGCCAGGTCCAGCACAGGCTGCAGCACCCCTCTGCTACGCTCCCTCTGGGGGTTCCAAGCTTTGAGGGGTGGCACAAGGCACCCCCAGCCTTGTGATCAGGATCTGGGCTGCAGTGCTCTGGGCCTGACAACAAATACCTTCAGCAGCCTCAGTGGTGGCCAGAGGGAGTCACAGCATGTGCTGACTCTGCTTGACCACAGTGCAGGGAGCAGGAATGGGACAGTCTCCTTCTTCCCCCTGGCATGCAGGGGCCTCCCCCCACCCCGTATGCCCCTGGACCCTTCTCACAGGGGGAACACAATGATCCCCACAAGATATTTTAGGAAGAGCAAGACCAGCAGACAGACTCTTCCTCTTGTGAAATATCTCGGTTGCTGAGCTGGCTGGTGTGAAGTGATGTCTTGTGGCAGTTCCTGAGCTAAAGAGCAGATGGTATCTATGTGCTACACTGTAAGTGCAGCAGAAGCACTTGGAGGATTAAAATGATGACTCATTGGAGCAAAGCAGGACAGGGAGATGAACACTCAAAAGAGATGGCATTAGTCAATACAAATTTGTTGGCTTTTTGGAGGCATGCAAAAGATGTATTTTCTACTACTCAGAAGTGGTAAGTTCTTAAAGTTGTAAATCTGCTGTCCAGACTATATATTAAACTAAATATAAGATAAAGAGACAACAAAGGCAACCTATTTTTTTTTTTTAATTATTTTTTTTATTTGTTTTGGTGGGGTTGTTGGTTTTGTTTTGGTTTTTTTTAATCTTATGTTTTCCTTTTCACCTACCAGGTAATGAGTCCAAATGAAATTAAAAAAACAATCGTTGTCTGGCTTGGGTAAATAGAAAGATTGGCTTGTCTTTAAGTGATTGATTACTTTTAAATTACTGTGAAAGCTCCTTTTAAGTAGGTCAATGTAAGTGACAAAGTAAGCAAAGCTACTCCTGTCCCACTCTTTGTTGGAGGCAACTTTAAAGTTTTCAGCATACATTTATGGTGTGTAACTGGAGATAACACACCTCTAACACACTTCCTAAGTGATACAGTTGCTATGAATGAGGCAGAGGAGACATATGTAATGAAGATTAAGGAGTTTTCCAGTTTTTCTTTTAGGTACAATTTTGTGGGAGCTTCTAACTTCTGTGACGCTCAGAAGCTGAAGTGTTTTCTGCTTTAGAAAGTGCATTTTTGTTATTGGGTTGTTTTTGTCTTGGATTTTTTGGATTTTGTTTTAGGGATGAAAGTGTATGATAATTATAGCATCTCTGATTCGGAGACAAGTGAGAAAAATACAATGCTTTAACAGTTTTGTTGGGTTTTTTACCTGCAGTTTTTTAAATTTCTGCAGCTAAAACAGCTGGGAAGAAATGAACCAATTTTGGCAGGGAATTTTTTAAGAGGTCATGATAAGACTTTTATTTGAGTGCATTGTGAGCTACTAAGCTTAAAGAATACAGTTTAATAATGAACATTCAAGCTGCTCAGAAAAAAGGTCTGCTAAGCACACTCATAGGCTGGGTTAGCTGCATGTTGGAAAGTCAGAATTTAGGAATTAGAATATATCTGGAAGTAGACATCAGCAGATAATGTAAAGCATACGAGGGCTCAGGTAAGGATTTTGCTTTTTAAAACTCAGCATTGATCTCTTCCTTACAGTTTATCACAGAATAATAAGTAGTCCTATGACAGTGCCTACCAGCAAGGTCCTAACTCTGCAGAACAACCTGTCTCGTGACTTGATTTATGGCATCAATGTTCAATAGAAGATTCAAGCATATCTATTCATACAACCTAAAGTTTCTTTCCTGTTTGCCTATGAACTGTTCACATTTTGTAACTTCGATTTACATGGAATGATTTGCATTGCTTGAAGTAATCTGTATAGTAATCTTTCCTCGCATCTAAGGATAGCACAAAGTTACTGTTTTAAAACTAAGGAAAACTGTTTTGTAGAATGGGTCTGGTTTCTGAGCTTCCGTGTGTTTGACTTGTCATGACACCAATGAAGGAGAAGAGCTAGGCCCACTCATAGACCTCATCCAAAGAGACCATAGACCAAAAAAGCAAATTTTACTTGCTGGTGTACCATAAATGTTTAATAGCTCTGGAGAAGAACTGTCTGACAAGTCTAACATAATAGAAAATATATGTGAACTGGCAATAATCAGAAATGTGTGAGGAGCTACTGGGACAGATAAAAATCAACACAGTTGGCTAACCTCGCTGTAGAATCAGAAACCCCGTTCCTTTGCTATGTATTTCTTGTCTTCTAAATAAATCCTAGAGCAGTTTCTTCCCTGGTCTCCCACCAAGTTTCTGTCTCGTTCCTGTCCATCCTGTTTTGCGGACAACACAGGTGCCTACGGGCATTTCTTCAGAACTGCCTTTTTGGACATTGGTGCCTCCTCTCCAGAGCAACATCTGCTGAGCCCTGAGTAACGCCCAGTCTTTCCAGGAAGAGAGGGACCATGACAGAGGGAATTTGTACAGCTTGTGTCTGCACTTGTTGCTGCAGAGGAGAACTTAAATCCATGTGTGGAGCTGCTTACTCAACCCAAAGGTCAGAAGGGATTTTATGAGGACACAAAAAACCTGAAGTGGCTGCAGCTCGTGCGGGGCCTCCCAGAGGCAGCCGAGGCTTGACGTCTTTGGCCTTACAGGTTGCTAGAGAGCTCTCATCTGCAGAATGAGGCTTTAGGAGAACGGATAAATATTTGTGGAGTGCAGCAGTGGAATGAGCCTACTTTACTGTGTAAGTTGTTTAATGGACAGGGTTTGGCAGGCAGAACTGTGTGCGGGTCAGTCGGCTGCCCAGTGGGGAGTCCAGAGTACCTGTTCGTGCAGTGAGCAGTTCCCTGCCTGGCTGAAACCCTCAGTTTGTTACAGGTTCGGCATACAGGTATTTTTACAAACTTCTTCTATAAAGTTCAAGCTTAAATACTGGCTAGCAGAAAACACATTTGAAAATGTGTTTGTAGAAAAGCTAGGAAACCACTGAATAGTAGTTTTAAAAATCTCATTTCTTACTGTTTGACTTACACAGCTGATGGTCGCAGGTTTTTTGTTCGTATTTGTGTGGCTGGTGTTGCAGTGGACTAGGCCATAAACATGACGGTTGTCCACACGAAGAAGTACCGCTGGATTCTGCTGATGGTTCAGGTCAAATCACCCTTAAGTCAACAGTAGTAAATGTCCATTTGTTTAAATCTCTTATGTTTGCTTCACGTGTCCAAAGCCAAACTAAAGATTTGGCACTATGCTTTCATTGCATCTTTATGAGAACAGCTGTACTATGCTGAAAGCTTACCAAGATCTTAAAACTTTAAATGTAACTCTTCAGAGTAAGTCAGTTAAACTTGAATGCATGTTTGCTTGTTTAGAATAGCAAGTATTAGAGTGCAATAGAAGCAAATCTGAAAAGCAAAACATTTTGCTGAGGACCTGATGTGCACTCCTGGGGACACTTTTGAAGTTTTAACTCCAGATTAGGTTCAGGCTTGTTCTGTGGACTGAGTATTCATTTATGATCATAGAGTGTATTTTTCATAAGCTAGCAGTCCCACTCTTTTTTTTTATTCTTATTTTTAATTAATATGTGTGTTTTTTTCTCTGTCAGGAGATGCATATGATGTTCTGACATAGGTTTGGGTTATGTGCCTGACATATAGTAGATTAGCACAATGAAATGCAAATTAAACTTATGTTGATTCAAGGAGAGTTTTAAAATGAGATCCTACTTTACAAATATCACACATTTTGATGAGGTTTCACTACATATTTTACTGAAATTAATGTTTTGGGGCCATGGAGATTGCAAGCTGAAACAGGTTGCAGGCCATCTGCTCCATATGTTTTCTGTGATGGCAGCCAGTTCCAGGTGCTTTGGAGTTTAGAAGTCCCTATATTAAATGGCTGTGGAATAAAATAGCCCCAGGGCAATGTCTTTGAGTTCCATATCAGGTTCTCTGTTTGTTCTATTACCTTAAGCAAAATATTTTGAAAACATCTTACTTTGAAAACAAATATGGTTTACTTCATGCAAATCAAGACATTGGCAATAAAAAAGACCTCTCTGTATCCGAGCTTTAGGACAGATGACTTACAAGCTTCACCACAATTATCTTTAAATGGCTTAGAGTATGCTCCAAGAGATGATCTGGAAGTTATAAGTTTACTGAAGTTGATTGTATTTTTTTAATGATGAAACAAGTTTCTATGCAGCTCCATTACTTGAGTTATTGGGTCCAAACCAGATATGGAGCCACAGTATCCATTCTTTACTGCACAGAATTATATGTAGATATTAATAAAATAAAAATTTGTGCTGTATGCCTGAATAGAATTTTTGTAGAATTTTGCATTTTATAGAATTCTGTATCAGTAGATATCTTGAATCCCTTGTATTATGCTTTCTAAAGTTGCAGCTGGGACATTTGAAAATAATATTTAATACTTGAGGGAAAAAAACCCCACATATCCAGTCAAATGGGCTTCTAAGCAATTGCAGTGTTAGTTTTTTACTGTCTTTATTTCCTAAAATTATATGCAGTATTTCACAGTACACTGAGACTTTCTGTATCTAAACATTATTTGTATACCTTCTTTTGCTACTGGCAACATTTTTTTCTCCTGTTCACTTCAGCGTGCATTTAAAAACCAGCACATTTCATTAGACTTCCCTTTGACACTTTTTTTTTTTCTTAACTGGAAATGCAGTAACTTGTCTCAAAAAAACCCTGCAGAAGACCTGATTTTTCTCCATCTGTTCCTCCCAGTCTCATAGGGAAAAGCGGGATGTCTGGTGGAAGGGATCACTTATGAAACCCAAGTTGGTGCTCACAAAACACAGTGCCCAAGACATCAGTGAAACTTTCCAGTTGGAGCATGGGGTTGTCATTTCTCCTTTCTCATCCTTCCTCTGCTTCATGAAGTGTTGAACACAATTCACAGCTGGCTTAGCTGTTGAGCGGGAAGATGTGGAAAACTAAAGCAGCTGGGTTTTAGGAAGCCATTTTTTTTTGGTGAAAATGGGGATGAATGCAAAGAGTTTATGTTTTGGTGTGATACTGGTATATAAGCCAGAATGAAGCTGAAAGTTCTGTGTGTGGCAGACTGCCTACATCTCTGCCCATCTTTGTGTTGTTGTTTTCCAAGCTCAGCACGAGGACATCTTGACAAAATCCAATTCTACTCAAACCTTATACTTCTGTATTCTGTTGGAGTTGACATTCGGACCTTCAGTAGAAGTCCGAATCTGCAGGTCATCTAGCTGGGCCTTTTGTTTCCTTTATCTGTAGTTCTTCCGACTCTCCTCCCAGTAAGTAACCTCACATCCTCGTCAAACTGTTTTAAATTCTTGCTTGCTCAGAAAATCACTCTAGCAGTTCTTATTTCAATAATATCAACAGAGCTGTCTTTGAAGAAAGGCAAAGCTTGTAATAAAGAGCAATGCCAAGAGTTGTGCTAGTTCCAGTACTGAAACCAACGTGAAAATGGAATTACTTTTCATTTTACTTTGGGGTAGAATGGAAGAATAAGTCTTTGCAGTGTGATTACTTAAGTAAAATTTGCAGGAGGTAATACCATTTCATTCAATTGAATAAATAAACCAAAAACCTCTACCTTCTTATCATGTGACTCTTTGGACAACTGACACTTGGAAATTCAAGGCAGTGGATTTTTATTCATGTGCTTCTTACTAAGCCACCTATATTTTGAATTCTCTAAAGCAATAATATAATATAAAGGTGAGTAATTAATAGATTGCTTTGGGACTTTTGCTGTGGTTTCCTGCCATGCATATCAATTTCTTTTAATATATCCAGGAATGGCAGGGAGGCAGAAGTTGGTAGAGAGAGACCTGAGCAGAAACAAGAGGACCTGTCCAGAAACTTGAGAATCCTTCCATGAGCTTTTAGCCAGCTTCTCTTTGGGAGAAGATAGCTGATTCATGCCCATGTCATGTACTGTCAGTGCTGAGCTGATGACCTTTACTGCCTCTGCATGCTCCCTTTTAAGGAGAGCACACTTCTTAAGGGCAGCGTTGAATTGGAAACAACTTTATGGACTTGCTTTTTGTTATGCGAATTAACTACCAAATTACTTGTCTTTCTACCGTGTTTATGGACTTGCCTGTTTCTTATATGAACCATTTTAATTGGCTGTGTCAGTTCCAGTGCTTGCAGAAATATTTACAGTGGTTGATCTTTGCTGATATTTCCACTCCACAGTCTCCATTATGCGTAGTGGTAGCACTCCACAAGGGAACACACATAAGTGGAGATCATGCTGTGATAATTTCTTAAGGATTCTGGCATTGGGGGGGGGGGGGTGTTGGTGTGTGTGTCTTCCTTGTCCTTAGACCTAAACATTATCTGTAAGTACTATAGCTATATTAGCACTTATGTTATTTCTAATTAATTAGCCTTCCATTTATTTAGTTTTAGTTACTAGTTGAACATACTTTCCTATTTAGCAGGAATAGCATCTGGTGAATATCATAAGTAAAATGATGATTTAACACAAAGAATATTTTTAAACATTAGCAGTTACAGTTATAGCTTTAATAATACTATGTTTCTAGCAATAGTAAAAGTACAGATTGCTGTTTAAAATCTCTTATAGATTCCTTTATATATACCTCCAGTTCAAAAAAAAAAAAAAAACCAACAAAAAATCAGTAGCACTGGGTTTGTACAATGATTTCCACCAGAACTATAAATAATTTTCTCACTTCTGATTTTTCTCCATCTCTACTGTTTTGGATCTCCCTAGTGCCAGCTTTCCTGTTGAGCATGTCCCAAAACAAAGAGTTTAGGTTTTGAAGGTCTATGAGGGAAAACTATCATATTGTAGCTTCTCTTGGAGTCTGATTCCTCTGCATTCTGTGAGATAATTACCCCCTATTTATGTGTCGTGGTTTCGCTCTGGGTCAATTTGCTCTCACACCCCCCAGACAATTACTGTAAGTTGAGAGAAGGTTTATGCAGACAAAAGAGACTTGATTGGGGAGAATAATATTAGGATTTATTATTATCAAGATGAAAAACTAAAGAACTACATCTACAATAATTCTAATTAGGTAAAAGTACTATGTATATACAGAAATACCCCTCCCCCCTTTGTATCAGTTCAAGGAGGAGAAACAGTCTCATTCCCCATTTCTGGAGCTCCAGGTCTTTCAAATAACTTTGCAGCACTCAAAATTTCTTCTTTTGTTATCTCTAGGACGACAACTCCTTTTCGTTGCAGTTGGAACTCTTTCTCTGTGTCGGCCTCCAGGGCTGGGCCTACCCCCTTCCTGGGCTAAGACTGGAGGCTGGGGGGTTAGCCAGGCCCTGTTGGGTCTTCCATGGACTGCAGGGGGACACTTGTCTGCCATGGATCTACACCACAGAGTCACAGGGGATAACGGCTTTTAAATCTACCCCTGTTTCCTGTGGGGTCCCTCCCCACGGGAGAACAGTCCTTGATAGATTTCTCCGACGTGAGTCCATCTCTCAGACAACAGATCTTCCATTCTCTGCTGTCTCTCAGGGTCACAAATTTCCAGCACCAGCATGGATCCCTCACTCAGATCCCAACATCTTACCCGAGCCGTTCTGCTCCGATGTAAGTCTCTCTCCATGGCCTACAAGCCTCCAGCAGGACTCTTTCATTTCAGGCCTTCTCATGGAGTCTCAGACTCCTCATGCATCCGAGCTTACTTATTTCAGTGTAAGCTCCTCTACAAGCTGCATGGGGGTCTCCTCACCCCAGTAATCTTCCACAGGTGGCAGGGATTTATTTTTCAGTCTTTTCCCTGATGACGGGAGAGAGAAAGAGAGGGAGGGGAGAAGCAGCCCCCCCCTTTGAACTTCTCTATCCTGCTGCTGCCAGCTTTGACCTTGAAGGCTGTGCTCTCTCTCTCTCTGGAATTCCTTTTGCAGCATGTCTTGTCCAGGTTCTTCTCTAAAGTTTTTTTTTCTCTACTCCGTTATAGGAGAGAAGGGGTCTTCAGTGCCACACCTGCCCCCAGCCCAGGGCCGGGGGAGGAGGGAGCACTGGCCCACTTGGGGCCTGCTTCTCTCTCCCTACATGGCTGCAGCTACTAATTTCATCTGCGCCACAACCTTCTCTTCTGTTTTCTTAAGTAAGTGATTAGCAAAGGCGTTACTAAAACTTCTAATTGGCTTTTTCTCCGGAAATCCACTTGAACAAAACCATCCTCAGCCCTAGGGGCTGGCTGGTGTGCAAAACCACGACAATGTGGGTAAAATAGATTCTCTGATTTATTATAGGAAGATTGTATATATATTTATATCTTTATCTTGTGTATATATATATTTTGTATATTTATCTTGTTTCTAAAGAGATTTGAGAATCTGTAGCAGAGACAACCTTAATTGTTATTTCAGGTGATAAGTATTGTTCTCCTTACTATAAAGTAATAAGTTAGGAAATTTTTCAATATTGACTCGGGTGAAACCTTAACCACTGACTTTTAAAACTATTATTTTGCACTGAGGAGAATGTTGCTATTTTTCTGACCTATCGTAATTGCTATCAATTTTGGTGTAGCACATCTCACCTACTTTAATATGTAAGTTTACAAAAAGAGATATGAGGAGTCTGGGTGTTAATTTCTAGATATGGGATATTTTAACATTCAAATTAATTATGCTCTAGTAGTCTTAGAACTATCTGTGCTAGAAGAAGTAAATAAATGCAAAAGAGTATTATCAGTGCCTTCTCAAAAAGGGGGACGCTGAAGCAATAGAGATACGCCTTATTCCGCGTTAAACAACACTGTCAGGTGAGTTCAGCCCAAGGACTTGAAGGTAACTGTGAACAGAACATTTGGCACATGACTTGATGATTTGATGCTGTCAAGTTACCCTTTATGGGCCCAGTAGTGTTGAAAATTCAGAAGGCGTCAATACCAGCGTCGTTTAAATTAGCCTCCCACTGATGTGCTCAGCTAGATCTCAAGCCAGAAATCATACAAAATTAACAGATCTCCAGTCAAACTTGGTAAAACACATGCTTTTCTAACTGCCTTTTATTGCCTTCCTTTTCTAGGTCTTTAGGGATTTTACATTGCGTATCTGGAAAAACAAGTCACCGTTTAAACACTAAGTCTTCAGCTTGAATGGTAAGGGGGAGCTGCATTACTGTGTTGTTATTACTCAATTAGTGTGGAGCTGATGAAGGAAGTGCTATTCTAGTTTCTTTGCTTGGAGCTGTCATGCTTTGAGTCAGTATATACCCAAAAGAACAATTTTTTTTAGAAATCACATAAAGCAGAGTTTTTAAACACTTCCATGCTTATAACTTGTGATCTGGCTGCTAAAAGCAGTGTAGAGACTTTTCAGCTCCTACTGACCTCACTTCTATTCTTGGGCTTTGTACATAGGCCTTCTCTTATACAGATTTCTATTTTTTCATATATTTAATGTTTAAAAATATTCTGTATATGCTTCTTTAGAACTTCTGGTTTGTCCTGTCCAGTTTTACAATGTTTTTGCCTTCAAGCTGGCAAATTTTATCTCTGAACAGTGCCTAGTGTTTTCCATTCTAAAATTCCACTTTCAATCTATTTCTGGAAAACCATAAATTTTTAAGTTAAAATTATTCATCTTTTTCGCTCCTTCCTTTCTCTTTCCACCAAAGGTTTCAGTAATTTAAAGGAAAAGTGACCTTCTGCTAATATTTAGGCAACCTCTACAAAAATATCTTTTGCCCTTTTGTTACTGTAGTAAGAGGACAGAAGAGACGGTGCCTTTTATAGTACTACAAAAATTGCTCAAATTTGTCCAAATTGCTTCAGTTTTTACATGCTTAGTGGAGAGCTCCAGGCCTCCACATCTGAAGAGTTTGTCTTCTTTCCATGTTGAATAAACATCAGTTTAGGACTGGCAGAATATTTGCTGCTTCAATCAGGACCTCCTTCAGGCAAATTTGGATTTTGGTATAGAAGCCCCAAACCAAAAGCAGGTTGACTGTACCTTTCCTGGGCTGTCAGTGACTGTGCTTCTGGGTTTGGCTCAAATGCAAACTAGAGACAGAAGGAGGTTAATTAGGTTGCTATCATTTGAGAGATAATTATGCATGGAAAGCAGGCCCAGAGTTGTGTTTAAGAACTTGACAAGTACAGGAGTGCATTAAATTAGGATTGCCTTTAGTAAAAGAAAAATTTATTTCTTACAGTTACTCTGAACCAAAAGTCAGGTTTTTTAACAGTCATTATTTATAGCACACAATTAATTGTAGTTATTTATAACCCTCACTGAGTGTGTACTCCAAGTCTAGTGTGGTGATAGCACTGGAACAAAACAGTATAGCTTCAATACACCAAAGTTTGCATAACTGACAAGCAGTATTATCCATGCAGAGTAAAGGTCATTCCTCACTGTTTCAGATCCATTTCAAATTTGCTGAAGGAAAAGCAGCCCATGGATTTCCAAGGGGATCTGCTCTAGTACTTCACGGAAGTGCTCCAGACTTTTTAACTTCACATTTCAGTAGGTCTTGCAAGGGCTCAGTTGGTTTGTTTTGGGTTTCAGTGGGTTCCTGAATACTTCAGAGACACGGGCATTTTTCGTATTCACCTTTTTGGCCTGAGCATACTGTGGTGAACTCTGACACCAGCTGTCCGATCTCTCCAGTGTAACCAGTGCAGCAGTCAGGGGACAACACAAGAAATAAGATTCAGAACCTTCAACTATTTCCTGAATTTATGCCTAAGTTAAAGGATGAGCAAAAGATAAAATAGAAAGAATAACAGAGATAAGACAATAGCAAAATTGGTTGCCTAAGTGATTACAATTCTTTTTTTCACATCAGTTACTACATAAATTAGCAGTGTAAATAAGGGGTCACATAGAAGTTTAGAGTGAAAAGAATCAAGAGGCAAAATTTTGCAGAAGTGTCCTAAAAATATTATTAAACATCCACAGGTGGTAGATGCCTTCAGTTGATTTTTTTAAGATAAAAAATCTGACCTTCTCCTTTGGATGCTTGTATATGAAGTCTCTGGCTACACAATTTATCTTGAATCTTGTTTCAGGAGAAGCTGGCCCTTTCAAAGAGGCTTCTTAGATATTAAAGATAGTCTGAAACATGCAATTTCCTACAGAAGTAGCCTGGGAATACAAACCCAGTATAAAGCAAACAAGAAAGACTGAAAATTAATCTTTTGGAAGAAAAGCCCAGTAGGAAAGAATGAAGATGCCCATCTTAACTCCCTAGTAAAAGATGTGCAGGGTGATGCCTGCAAGGGATTGCTAGGCCGAGGAAAGCACATGGATGACATTTGGAATTTATTTTTCTCAAACAAAAAATGTAACCTAAAACTCATGCCCTGAAGAAAATTAACTTAAGTCCTATAGTTCATAGGAACTCTCTGAAACACTAGCCAGTGAATTAAACCACTGATTTAGAGGTTTCTCGGGTAGCTAAAAAATATATGAAGTCTTCAGGGCAGGGAAATCTTTTCTAATGCATTTGTATGTCATCAAGTACAGTGCCAAGAAATGCTGGTTTCATTTATGCCAGTAAGAGTGTAGCATGAAATCTCCTTTGCAAGTCTGTATTTTAATTTCCTTTTAAGGGCATTTCTACCAAAAAAAAAAAAATATTATATAGTTGGGGTTTTTTTGTTTGTGTGTTTGTTTTCTTAATGTGAGTTTGGCCCTTGAATTTGTGGGAGAAACCCAAAATAATAGTTCACGTACAATCTAGAATCCAATGTATAGAGGCACAACACTTCTGTCTAGCTGGCATCTAGAGCACAAAGGATCAGTAAAGAGTTAAAAATCCCTTTTGCCTGTAAGAGTGTTCATTGCCAATATTTATCTAAGGAAAGGGCCTGGAACAGACAAGTGGTCTGTAAGACGATTCTAGGAAGGTGAAGTTCAAAGGAAAAATAGGGAAGCCTGTGAATCTATTTCAGACCTGTTTGTTCCAATTTTTTTCTCCTGTGAACAAACAGAGTGCTCTGAGGGGTTTGTTCTGGTCACTGACTGCTCTTTTATCAGTCCCAGTGGGAGCAAACCTGAACCTAAGTGGAATCAGTTGATGTATTTATGGAGACAGTAATCCCAGGCTTGGTCTGAGGAGAGGAGATCCAAGTAGGAACATGCCAGAAGTAGATGTCGATTTGAGGTCTCAGTGCCGGGGTTGCAGGACATGTCTGTGGTGTGCAATTGGTTAAGGGGCAGAGGAGGCACCGCAGCCCATTTATTATCCACCCAGCATGGTGCTGTGCAGGCTTCTCAGCGTTCCTGGGAGAGAGGGGGAGCTGTGTTTATGTTGTGCCAAGGCTGAAGGGAAGAAGGCTTTGCTGCATTGGCATTATACTTGTGGACAGAGCCATAGCCCTTCAGCAGCTGAGCTGATTTCAGATGTCTGCCCAGCACATCCCCTTGGGGTTCTGCTGGTAGTGCTGGTGGCCAGCACAGGGTTGTACATACAGGGGTTCACACTCAACACGTGTTGGAAGGATACTGCAATGATCAGCCTCATCTTCTGCCCCTCTCCAGGCCACCACCCCACACACTGTGAAATATTTTCAGGATTCTTCTTTGGCATTAATATCTTTTTTTTTTTCTTATTGTGTGGTTTCCTTTGTTTTGTTGGTGTAAGTTCTCTTAATAATACTGATGTATCTTGCAGAAAATCCAAGAACCTTCACCAGGAGTTAGATAACACTTAGTTATGTACAAATGTCTGTGAGGAAAAACCACGCTGTGTTGACAGAGTAACAGTGAACGGTATAAATTGCAAGTGACTTCAGAAGTGAAAAGCTTGCTATCCTACTTGTGTGGTTTGTTTTGTACTTAATAAAATAAATGAAAAGTAAATGTCAGTTATGGAAATCTTCCAAACCAGTCTTTGATACTAAGGTAACTTCTTGCTGATAGTTCTGCAGTGATGATTCTCAGTAACCAGTCTGAAAGAGGAGAGGTTCATTGTCTTTTATGACATTCATTCTTCTATTCTTTTAAGTTTCATCAAGAGCAAAGCAATTACAAGCTGCCATACTCCATGTACTCATACTTGGAGAGTTACCTAAGAATTACATACTTAGTGTTTCTGCAGTCATTTTGATCAGAGCATCACAGTATAAATGAAACTGGAAGGGATCTCCAGAAACAGATCTAATTAGATTTGTTTTCTCAGAGCTGTGTCCAGTTGTGTCTTGAATTCTCGCATTGAATTCCTTCATGAGGAGATTCCTGTCAGCACACCCTGTGTCAGTGTTTGACCACTCTCATGGTAAAACAACAAACAAATAAGTTCTTCTGTCTAATCAGAATTTCCCGTGTTCTGACTTATGTTTGTTGCGTTTTGTAGTTCCACTGTGAAGCTGCAAGAAGAGTCTGGCTCTGTCTTCTCTGTATCCTCGGGTCACGCAGGTGTAGACAGCATTATGTTCTCCCAAGACTACTCTCCTGTGGGCTCAAGAGGCTGAGCTCCCTCAGACTCTCCTTTTTTCTTTTTTTCTTTTTTTTTTTTAATAGATGAGACATGTCTGTCTTCACTTTACAGCTTACTCTTGTGACTATATATCTGCTTGTCTAAATTCATGTTGGTTTTGATTTCTTTTTTTTTTTTCTTCTTCAGCCTGGATAATTTAATAGAAACAAAACAGTGACTATGCAGCTATGTTGTGTTTTACCATGACGTTTATCACAGTGCCTCACATACAGAATTAGAGATGACCTGAGGCAAGAAGGTTTCTCTGGAGATCACCTGGTCCAAACCCCTGTTCAGTGCAGGGTCAGGCAGAGCAGGCTACTCAGGTCTATGTCCAGTTAGTTTTTGGTTCCATAGCCTTTGTGAACAACCTGTTCCAATGTTCAACTATCCTCACAATAGTAAAGCGGTTTCTTATGTTAAATGAAATTTCTTGTATTTCAGCTTCTGCCCATTGCTTCTTATCCTGTCAAGAAAATTCTGACTCTGTCTTCTTTACTTCCCCCTTAAAGTATTTATACATGTTCATGAGATGCCCCTGAGCTTTCTCTGCTCCAGGCTGAACAGTTCCAGCATCTGTTCATATGACAGGTGTTTCAGGCCCTTAGTCCTCTCTGTGGTCCTTTGCTGCTCTCCCTCAGTATGTCCCTGTCCCTCCTGTACTGGGGAACCCATCTTGGGACCCAGATGTGTCTGACCAGGACTTAGCAGGGGAAAGGATCACCTCTCTCAACCTGTTAGCAATGATTATCTTAATGCAACCCAGAGTGTCAGCATGTTGCAAGGGCACTTTGCTGGCTCATGATCAGTTTGGTGTCCAACAGAACACAGGGTCCTTTCCTACAGAGCTGTTTTTAAGCTGGTCAGCCCTCAGCATGTATTGCTGTCTGGGGTAATTCCTCCCTAGGTTCTGGACTTTGCATTTTCCATTGTTGAACTTAATGAGGTTCCTGTTGGCCCAGTTCTCTACTTCAGTCAGAATGGCACAACTCTTTGGCATATCAGCCTCTTCTCCCCGTTTTGCATCATCAGCAAACTCCCTTGGTGTGTGTTCCGTCTCATCACCTATGTCATTGAGGAAGATAATTAAAAAATATTATCCTTGAGATCAACCCCAGGGACAGACCACTAGGGACTGTCCTCCTGGTGAATTTTGTGCTGATCACAGCCCTTTGAGCTTGGCAGTTCAGACAGTTTTCAGTCCACCTCACCTTCTACTTACCTAGTCCACATATCATTCCTTTGTCTGTGCAGATGTTATGGGAAGCCATGCAAGATCAAGAAAAACATTCATTGTTCAGTTCATCATAGGCAGCTCTCAGGTTGGCCCAGAAAAACTTTCCCTTTTCAGTATTGTGCTGACTACTGCTATCATTTACTTGTCTCCAATGTGTCTGGAATATTTTTCTGGAAAATTTGTCCCAGCGCCTTCCTGGGGCTTGAGGTGAGGTTGAGCATCCTGTAGTTACCTGAATCCTCCTTCTGGCCCTTCTTTAAGATGGGGTTGACATTTGCTTTTTTCCAGTCCTCAGGAACCTATTCCAGTCACCACAGCCTTTCAGAGATTACTGAGAGTGGTCTTGCAGGGACAACAGCCCGCTCCCTCAGCACTCATGGGTAGATCCCGTCAGATCTCAGGGACTTGTTATCTCTGCTTCAGTTTGTTGAAAAGTTCCTTTACCTGATCTCTCTGCTGAGGCTAAGACTTCCTTGTTCTGTATTTCCCCTAATGTCTTGAGGGCCTGGGATTCCAATCTTAATGAGTGAAGCAGACACTGAGCACCATGGTATTTTCCATGTCCTCCACCCTATTTCCACAGCACGCCCATATTTCTTTCTGTAGCTGCTGTTGTACCTGTAGGAGCCCTTCTAGCTGCCCTTCACATCCCTCACCAGACTCCAGGTGGGTTTTGGCTTTCCCAACCCCATCCTTGAACACTCAGACAGCTTCTCTATGTATCTCTTTGATCAGAAAATATAAACTTGAACTGTTGGCAATAAATGATGTGAACAGCATCTATGCAGGAATAAATGATGTGAACAGATGACTTATGTTAAAACTAAGCACCCCAAACCCCTCAGTAACACAAACATGCATTACAAAAAATTGTATTGTGACATAGAAACAGATTTTTTTCTCCAGGAAAACACTGCATATTTTTTGTTCTGTATGGAACATACCTGAACTGCCAGTAATGGGCAGCATGTTTTGTTTGTTACACATTTGCCTTTGTTTCCTTCTTTTTCTACTGAGTTGATAAAGATAAGATTAACTTACAATCCATATCTCCCTAAGTTTCTAGCTTTCCTTGATTATTAACAGTTAATGGTTTTAGTCATGTGTTGTTTAAACAATGGCCAGATATTGGAGTAGGTACTAAGTGCACTTCCGTATTTCTTAAATATATTTGAACCACTTACAACTAGTCCTACCACATTTTGTTTGATAAATAGAACATCTTTCATCTGGCCCCAGACTTCACAGGCAAAAAAAAAAAGAAAAAGAAAAAACAGATTGCCTTTGGAAAAGGCTTTATCTCACTTTTCTAGAGTACAGGTTTATCAAGTATATGCTAAGAAGCGTATCCCCGTCATACTGAAGTAGTCTCAAGTTTACAGCTATCTTTATCTGTCCTGCCTATATAAACGAAAGTTGAAACATAGGTAGGTCTTTTGTTGGTCCTTCTGTAACTGGACAGAAGCTTTTAATCTTTATCTTAGTTTAACTTGTGTCCAGTATTCCGCGTGGTTGTTTGATATTGTCAGCCCAACGCTGACGTTGACGTTGGGTAATTCCTGCTTACTCATTATCCTCTTGAATGCTCTTAAGTGGATGTGGTTTCACTGTACTTATGGAGAGGATCAATTAAGATAATCTTGGATTAATCCCATTACACTCTTTGGTCTTGTTTATGGCTTTCTTTGTCATCAAATTCACACAAACTGTGAAAAGACTGTATTCTGTTTGTGGTACTCTCATTATCGTTTATTACAGCATTTCCTCCCCTATAAAAATGTAAGCTCATTGAATCCTACTGCTCACAGATAAAACAGAGACATACTAAAGATTTTGATTATGTTACTTTAAATACAGTGTGTTTTAGGTACTGATCTTACAAATGGTAATATGTATAGGGTAACCTCGAAACAATCCTTTCAGGTTTGTGGTGTTGTTAAGAAAATTAACTTTAGTTTCACAGTGGGGTTTTAGAATGTTCAAGACTTCCACTGAGGCACCCTATCCAAAACTTTTTACTGCTAATGGAGGTTAAAAAAATGAAGCTCTCTCTCAGCAGCTACTAGAGAGCTCATAAATGAGTCTATGCAAAGCAAGCTAACATAAGGTGCATTTACCTTTCTCAGTTCAAAACTATTAGCACAACATTTATGGGATCATAAAAAATACTTTTTGTTGAATGAATGTTTTATGAGCAAACCTGCTAAGAGCATAGAGGTGCATGGTATGCACTGTAATATCAAGTTGAGCTATAATCATATTTTTTTGATGTGTCATTATGTAGGGGAGTAATCTGTTTCATTTTTAAAAAAAAAGTGAATGTGACTCATTTTCACTGGGTCAGTTGCTGTTGCTAATCCAGAGTCTTTGTCAACTTGCAGGCTTTCTTGTGTGTTGTGTTTTTACACTTTTGCTTAAAAAGTAGGTAAGATGATACTGATGGCACTTTCTGGTCTTGTTTTTTTACTTGGAACAATAATGTGATAGACTTTTAAAAAAGCTGCTTTTAGCAAATTCTATTTTTCTCGTGTGTATTCATGGGGAGACAGATGGCCAGAGAAGGATGGAATGACTGATTTATTTGCATTAACCATTTTTTTTCCTTCTGTTTATGGTCCTGTCTTTAGCGTCACACAAATTCATTCATGAAATAAAAACTTTGATAGTCCTGGAGAAACAAAATTTAGTTATTCTCTCTGAAGCACAGTACAAATATTATAGTTTATTTTGCTAAGGTTTGAAGGAAAAAAGTGCAACTTTGTGATCTGAATATTTAACTAAAGGAAAATCTCTCAGGACTGTGTCATGTCCACAGTATGAGCTAATCTCCTGTGGTTTATATTTGGATTGCAGGAATGATTTGTCTTCCAACTTTGTGCGTGTTTCCCAGTGGAGTATCTTCGCTGTATTTCTTCTTACTCATATCACGTGGTTTTAAATTTTTCATTTTTGTTCTCCCTATTTCAGACCAGTATTCTTGTTGATGTTTCTTCACAAAATTTCATACAGAGTCAAGAAATAAGTCTGTAGTTATGAATGGGCGTGTTGTCCTGAGGTATGCAGGGAGGTAACTCTGCTGAGTGGCTTAGACTTGCAGTGAATCCTCATTTAATGATATTGTTCCAAGTACCTGGCACACAGAAATATTCCAGGATTGGGTCCTGCAGGCAGTCAACACGATAAAGAGGATTAATTCCAGTAAATGAACATACACATAAGGACTAAGAGCTTTGGTAGTTATATATTGTCTATGTGTGCATAAACACATTATAATGATTTTGTTTCCTAGATTTTCTTTTCAGTGTTTCAAAGTATTACGGCATTGGGGACTATTCTGTGCATTCTAACTCTAGTATATAAAACAGGTAAAGTCCTCGGGGAACTAACATTGGAGTCCATAGATTCTGGCATGGCTTTTTTTCTTCTTCCTTTTTTTTTTTTTTTTTTTTTGACAGAATATTTTAAATAATGATTAAAGCTGTTAATTTTCTTCATTTTGGTAAAGAAGGTTGTGATGTTTTGGTGAAGCTTGAATTGTGACAAAGAGGCAAACCCCCAAACTGTAGGTTACTTTTTTAAAGATTTAAAAACCTGAAGCGTAGCGGGAAGAGCAACTCCGTCTAAATCCACGTGGAAAAAAAAAATGGAAAAAAGAAGAAAACACAGTCAAAAACCCAAACAAAAACAATTCCAACAAGCGAAGCAACGGAAACGACGTTTTTCCCCGCTGCTCCCAGGCCAGCCGGAGCAAACCCAAGCATCTCGTCCCACGGTCGTCCCGGCCCGCGTTTGCGGCACCGGGGCCGCAGGCGATGCTGACCCCGCGCTCCCTGGCAGGGCGGTGCTCCCAAGAGCGGCGGGACGGAGCGGGCGTGATTGTTGTCTGCCCTTCCCAACCCTTCTCGGCCTCTCCCGGCCCTTCCCTTCCCTGCCCTTCCCCGGCGGGTCCCGGCCGGGCTCCCCGGCCCCTCCGCCCCGCCAGCGGGGGTCTGGTTTTCTTTCCCTTTCGCTCTTCTTTTTTTCCTCAGCGCACGGAAAGGAAGGGGGGGGGGGGGGGGCTGAAACTCGGAAATGATCTTAATTAAATGTTTTCTATACAGAAACAAGCGGGCCCTTTTTGTGCGCGAGGCGAAGGCAGCAGACCTTATCACAAAAGACAAAGGCAAATATTTATCAGGGAACAAAAGATGCCCGCGGTTGCTTTCAGCGGGGGAGATTTTTCTCTCTCTCTCCCGGTGAAGATGTTTAACAGCGTAAGATGTTTATCGGGACTCCTTGTTGAAATTCTTTGTTTCCCCGCGAGATCTACAAATGAAACTGTTTTTCTCTCTGTGAAGCACACAATGAAGCCCATGAGTTAAATTGCAGAGAATGCAAACACCTGCTTGTCCCTCTGTTGACTTTGCGTTTCAAGAAGGTCTTTTCTGTTCCACGTGATAATGGTCTGGGGGTTGGTTTTGTTTGGTGTTTTATTTATTCTGTGCGGACAGAAATGGTCATCTTGTCTGCCTTCACTTTGTGTCGCTTCTAATGCCGCGATTGTCTCTGTTAAAGGAATACCATGTTGTTAAAAGTATTCCTTCTCCTTCAGAATCTTATGTGCCATTGAGTGAATAACCTATTAAATTTTAGTGCTTTTGGCTGTCTGGTTTATTTATTTATTTTTAATGCTCTGGTTGATGAGCTACATTTCTGACAACTTCACATTTTAAGCCATAAAGGAGAGGGAGGAAACATTAGAATCCATGAAAGTCCTTACAGCATATTTGCCTGTTCTCCTTAACTAAATCATACATGGAAACACAGTATTTCAGATGTACTTGAATACTGATTATCCAGTGATTTCACAGATGTGTGTCCTTAATACAATATGAATTTAATTGAATTTGAGATGTATAAGCACTTATTTTTATAAGCATTCATCCCCAAAGCTTGGTCATCATTTACCTACAAAATCTTGTATAAAACTTCAAGATTTTATAATATAAACCCCCACTTTCTCAAACTGGTGAAGAGACTAGTTGTGATTATTCACATGGCAAATGTTCAACCTCATAATAGGCATTGTAAGCTGATGTTATTGCACGGATTTCTGGCACTGAACAACATAATTCATAGCAGTGTCTGTGATCAGTATTGGGGTTTTTTTAATAGTTCACAGGATCTGAGGAATACTTGAAAATATTTTTCTGTGGAAATTTACAGTAGAGCTTTACAACAATGCAGGCTTTTAACTGCAGCAAGTAAACTTGCTGTGTCATAACAGAAGTGTTGTACTTAGTTGTTTTTATACATTTCATAAATATTTGCAAAGGGGGGAGAGTGGAGGATGGGAAAATATCTATTTCTTACAATGACTATACTTATAGATAGTCCTATTTATCTGGAAAAATATTCAAATTGGTGGGACTCCTGGGAGCAAGCACTTATGGAATTGACACCTTTCTATTTCATATACACCATTATAATTTAAATTAATAATGTAAAATAAAGCTTTTTTAATGGGAGACAGATTGAAATACTGTTGTTTCTTTATTCATGACAGTAATTTTCTCAAAGTTCTTCTCTGAAATTTTGCTGAGCCGGCAGCTTCAGAAGAACAGTTTCTGGGTGTGTTTATAAATGACTTACCTTTCTATGGACCTTAAAGGTATCAGTTTTATTGAAACCCCATTATTTTAGCTCTAATTTAATAGAATAGTTTTGGGATAAAGATAATTGTTTTCATGTATGTATTTTAATTCAGATTATAGAGCTTGCATTGTATTTGTCTTGCACTACTGAGTCCAGATAGTTTGATACTGTTTCCTTAAGGCTGTACAGAGAAGCAGTAAACCAGGTGGTCTCAGGATTTTCTTAAAACAGGTAAAAATATCCTTTTTTATTTTTTCTTGGCTTTCTTAGTTCAGAGTTTTTTCTTTACTTTCCCAGAGGTAACATTTGTTCTATGATAACCTGCAAAATTTCTCTGTTAGACTAAGGCTTTTTTTATTTCTGATTATACTAGAGTGTGTGTCTGGAAACTAAAATATAAATATAACAGAGTATATAGTAGTATGGGGTTTTCCATTTCACTGAATAAAGTTATTATCTAGGTTACCTTGGATAGAACTACTATCATTTTCTCAAGCTTTTTGGCAAGACATAAGTACTCTAGTAAAGAGAGATTTATTCTTCAGAAACACAGTATATTCTGTAGACACATATTCTGTATAATAGTATAATAGTAAACACCATACAGTTTTGGACTGCTTTTGCCTTTAAGATTTCTTCTTAAAAAAAGAAAACAAACAACAACAACAACAACACAAAACGAAACAAAAATTGGGGCTGCTCCAACTTTCTTTTCTAATAGAACATGCATTATTTGTGTGTTTTATTGTTTTGAGCTTTATAAATACTGTAGTGAATTATCAATACTACAGAAGCAGGAGAATAAAAAGAAGGAGGGGAGGGAAAGCACATGTTCCTAGAAAAAGCTCCTCTTTTAAGATAACTTACCTGTCTGCTTACTTCTACCTGATAGCATACCTATAATATTTCTTTTACCTATATATAAAAGAATTCATGATGTTAACATAGTCAACAACTCAAAAATGATGAAAACTGTACCACTGCTGAAATAAGTCCGTTCCAGCATTAGGTAGTAGTCTGTACAATGGTAATGTATTGCTGCTGGTGATAGCAAGGCTGACCATTCTGTAGGGTAGTTGGTGGTGAAAAAACAGCTTTTCAAATTTATTTTTCAATGCAAGCAAAGTATTTAGAGACGAAAGGGAAAAAATATGAGTATTTTTGGTACAGTTTTGTACAGATGGGGCTGTAATTGGTGACATGGGAATAGTATATATACTGAAATATTTGAAATGCTAATTCATTTTTGCTTCAGTTTTCCAACTGCCAGCTGTAATTATGGATCTCATTTAACAGATGCTAACACAGGGAGTAACTTCACTCCTGGAGTAGTCCCACTGAGACAGGGTAGTAAAGTTAAGGCTCAGGTACTTAGGCAGTGGTGTAGATACAGTCCCAGGAATTCATTGGATGCTGCTATTAAAGACTGTCTGGCGCCTAGGTTATAAACCATTTGCATTTTGAATATATTTAATTATACATAAACTAATTTATGCACTAATATGCTTTATCAAGATTAATTGAAGCCTTTAGATTTAAATTTATCACTGTTTATAATCCCTAAAATTTCATTATTTTTTGAGAGAGGTGTATGAATCTGATGTGTTTTCAAGCTCCACAGAGTTCTCATAAAATCTGGGAGATGTGTGTGAAATGGCTTATGAAACTATTTCAATTAGTTTTATATTATTTGTCAGTGAGAGGTATTGTATGCAAAGAAGTGTTTTAATAACAGTAATAGTGTCTCTAAAATTCCTCAAGTCCTCTTTTTGAATTTTTAAAAACATCTGAATAAAATATCTGTTTAAAATAAGTCCTATAAAAGCAAGGATTCTGTTGGCAGAAGGAACTAAAATAATAACTCAAGGTTTTCCTCAGTGACTTCCCGCTATGAAAATTATATAAACCCATTAAAAAGACAGTATCTTTTAGTCTATTTATTGTTAAAATATAAAATCGACTAAATATGAAGAATAAATGTTGGGGTTTTTTCTTTAGTCAATATTTAAATATATGTACCATTTATATTTCCATTTTTATTTATTGGAAAAAATGTATTTCACTTCAATAAGAAATCCTATATTTTTCAATCCAGTTTGAAAACTTAATGTTGAACTTTCAGGTCAAATGAAATGTCTTTGTAATTGTAAAATTAAATATTATTAATATCCTGAATGACTTCTTCAGTCCCACAGGACATTTCAATGAGGATTTAGTAGGACTAGATTCAAAAATGTTCTGTATAATATTAATGGCAATTACTTTAAATTCTTTGTCATGTAACAGGAAATATGTTCCCTTTGTAGCACTTTGTGGCTGTTGAATAATTCTATAAGATTTTGTAATAGTTATATGATTTTGTAAATTCTAGGATAGGGTAATATTTTTTTCCATCATTGCAAGGACAGAAAATCCTTAAAGAACAAAGAAATAAAATGCTGAAGGAATGAACTACACAGTAGAACTAATTCTCCGCAACTCCTGAAAAGGAACTAAGCTTATTATGTTGGGTTATTTTGTTATTATTGTTGTTATTATTATTATTATTGCTTTATTCCCAAGTGATTTTAAGATGATTTAAAAGTTAATGAGAAAACAGCAAGCACATTTTGCAGCAACTTCTAAATGCATCAGGATAAATGAAAGAACAGCCTGGTTCTGTGCTTCCTTTTGAAACTTAAACTTGGAGAAAAGTATTTCTGTGTTTCTTCAGATGCACTGTAATTGAGTTGGGATTTATTTTTATAAGAGCTCATAGAAGTGTAATTACAAAAGGGTGAGTAGGGATGAAAAAGATTGTATTGTTTCAGGTTTTCTAAAATATTCAGTTGTTTTCTTTATGCTCTCCTTATGCCAGT
>JAYRBT010000001.1:11508288-11520427 GCA_036023395.1 Myiotriccus ornatus
TAGGGATGAAAAAGATTGTATTGTTTCAGGTTTTCTAAAATATTCAGTTGTTTTCTTTATGCTCTCCTTATGCCAGTGGAAAAAAGAGGGTGTGAGTAATGCAGTACTTAGAAGGTTAAGGTGAATTTTCAGGCTGCATGCAAAAGCAATAAAAAGTGTAACAGGAAATTTCATATTGGTTCACATTAATGATCAGGACCACATTATAACTACTGGAAGGGTAAGAGAGTGTGAAGTCATTTGCTGTCTGGGTTTCTGTGTTGTGCTTTTTAAGTACAGTGGAAGAGACAACATGCTATCTTTTTAGGCATTAATGGGGACTGAGTAAAAAAAAAAAATTAGGTTTCTTGCCTTGTCAAACAATATAATTTATTTAATTTATTTTTTAATACATTTTTCAAGATTGTTTCCTATGCAAATTCAGAGATGGGAACTGGAACTGAGATGGCTAATTACTGACAATTTTATGGGAGATAAACCCTCTTATTTTTCAGCCTTCTGTCCCTTACATCTCTTACTATTGCAAGTTCAGATTTTGGTAGTCAGTAGAGCCAGGCATCTTCCCACTGTGCTTTGCTTTATACCATCATGTTTCCTATCTTTATGTGAGTGGAATGTGGTAGAAGTTTAATCAAGTCAATGTATGATGGGCTCTGAGAGGTTTTGGCTTTTCACATGTTCCTTGAAAAGATGTACCAATCCCATCCCTGTGCAACATGTGTATGCTGGAATAGAGTGAATTTTTTGTCAGGCTTATCATTAACTTAAAAGGATAAAACAGAAGTAATGGCAATATGTACAGAGCATGTATGTGATGGAGTGTGGCAACATTTAAAACTAATGACAAGGGAGACATAAATAAAGCACGCATGTATGTGTGTATATATATGTGTATTTATAAAAGTGATAATTGATAGATTGAAAAGCTGATAAAATCAGACTATAATTCTGTTTATTCCATTACTATCAATGCTTAAGGAGCCAAGCTGCATTGAACAATTTTGCTTAGTGATGGGCAGTGTAGCTGCCTTTTGTAATGGGAAAGCAACCTTTCTGTAGAAGAGTAGTATTTCCCTACAGCATTGGTTTAGAGTGCTGGGGTGGGTCATTTGTTGCAATAGTAGGAACATGTATAAAACTGTCTAGAGAGCTGCTCCTCTGGGGCACAGGGTGAAAAAAAGTCTTTTGCAAGACAGGAGCAGCTGAGTGCGATGTGCCCTATGCCCCTGGCTGGGTGGCTCCCTCTCATCTACCTCCAGATACATTTTGCAGCTCTCTGTCTCCCTCCTCCTTCCCGCCCTGTATATGCAGTTCCTGGGTACAAAAGGCAAGAGAATACACATTTCTTTGGTGAGATTTCAAACCGGTGTTGACCTATTTGGGCCAGAGGGGAACAGATTTTGTGTGTGGAGCCTTGGTATGACCTTAAAAATTGCAGGTGAAAGAGAGGATGATTTTGATGAAAAGCCAGGAAGCCAGGGTGGGAGAAATTCCAAGGTGTTTGCCTGGCTTTGAGATGGACTTGGTTTTTAACAATGGGAGTGAGCCAACAAAAGAGGAAGGATTCAGGCAATTGTTTTGTCTGTGATCTGAGTAGTACCAGAAAGGTGTTCATGTTTTGTGTGCAACATCGGAACAGAATAAATGTACTGGGTTTAAGGATGTCACCAGTAGCTCTGTTGTAGTAAAAGATGCTTGTGAAAAAACTGCATGTTGTGGACAAAATCAGTTTTAAATTGATTTGTTTTCAAATTGGTTTAGCCATTCAGATTCAATTTTATCTAAGACATTGAGGGGTTTCTATACCACTCTTTGCTGAATAACACTGTGGAGCTTTTTGGCATTACACCCAAATTAACAATGTGCTGCGTCATTAAAAAATAAAAGAGCTGCAATTTTTTCTTGGCGTAGATTTCTGCAAAGCAATAAAAGACTCCTTATGCTGATTACAAATATTCTAAAATGTTTACTTTGGTCTATAAACTTGGAGCATTTCATGTTTGGATATATTATATGTGGTCTCTGAAGACCTTTTCCATTTTTCTGCTTGTACCTGGTTTGAAGAAGGTTTCAGGTCTCACGTGCAAGAGAGACTTTTGCAGGACAAAACTAGTGTGCCATCCACAGAAAGCAAAGGCAATGAAGGCAGCTGTAGGCAGGATACACATACATTAGGAATCTTGGCTTTGGTTAATACCTACTGTTTTATTGGTGGAAAGTTGCACAGTTTTCCAGTGCCCTCATTTCTCGGTATTTTAAAAAGGAATAAAATTGACCTGAGATGCAAACAAGTAGTGCTGTT
The DNA here is from genome assembly GCA_036023395.1 of Myiotriccus ornatus. Lineage (NCBI taxonomy): Eukaryota > Metazoa > Chordata > Aves > Passeriformes > Tyrannidae > Myiotriccus > Myiotriccus ornatus. The sequence continues at coordinate 11,510,591 of JAYRBT010000001.1, forward strand.
CCATATTTATGCATTGAAATACTAGAATTTCTTTGCTATTACATATTTGTTTATCATTAGACCAAACACAAGTTACTCTTTTTCCAGATCTAATGCTTTTACAGAGAAATCCCCAAGCTTCATACATTCTAGCTGTTCCCAACTCTCAAAAGTACTAATTGAGTAACGACACAAACTGCCCACTGAGATCTGTGAACACCAAAACTCTTCCTGCATAATCCCATATATGCACAAAACCTTCCCAACCAGAAACTAGGGTCTTCAGGTTTTATGAATAGTGAAAATTGTTTATAGCTGGCTAAAATCTTCTCAGAAGTATAGATAAAACTGCCTTTTGCTGGCTTGGTAATAAAGGAAAAGTCAAGGATGGACTACTTCTGCCTTGGGCAGAAGAGGAGCTGGTAGTGGACTTGTTCTCTGGGTCAGTGCAGGGACTCATTTCCCAAGTATTAGACTTCAGCCGCTCGTGGTTTCAGGTCATGTCCTAACCCCTAGAGCTGGCTGAAAGCCAAGAATTTAGTTTCAAAAAATAGTTTTGTGTTGTTTAAATTTACTTTTGCATTTCATTGCAACAGAAGCGTGGCTTTCCATGCCTTTTGGTGTAGCACATGGATAAAGGGCATACCACATGGGCAGAGGAGATCCCCTCCTGGAAAAGCTGGTAGGCTGGAATCACGAGTGCCTCTTGCTGTGCATGAACAGGACAGGGATGCAAATCTGAATCTCCAACATTTTTTTTTCTGTTCTGAAAATGAAGAACTTCTACTTTATAAAATATGTTCTTAAAAAAATGCCCGTATTTTTACTTGTTGAACTAATTTTTTCCTGGTTCATTGTTGGTAGCATTCAGTGGATCACTTTTATGCCATAGCCTACTGCTATGCAGGATTATTTTCCAGATATCTTTCATGTTGAAAAACATACAGTGTCAGACAGAATTGACATTTGTGAAAAATAGAAATGAGTGCTAATGTTCCCACTGTGAAATTCTGGATGCAGTTAGCAAGAAAGTTTAATCAACCATTAAAAAATCAATAGCAAGTAATTCACAGAAGGTTTATCAAAATTTTAATTTCTTTGGTTTCAGGATATTGGAAGTTAGAGATTGTATTTTCAACAGGCCTTAAGGAGTTAGAAGTCTCACTCCCATTGAATTTGAAAGTAATTTGAACGTTTTATTACCTCAGGCTTCCTTGAAACCCCATGCTTGGTTTGGATCTATTGTTCCTTTACCACTGAAATCTGTGCATTGTGGATTCTAAATTTGTAGTTCTTCAGAAATTTTTGCATCTGCATAACAAGAAATGAAGCATTATCAGGTCAACTTTGAAGACTTTTTAGAGGAACTTTTAAATATCTCATAATGAGCAAATTCAGTTTCATTTTTCTTCTTTTTTACCTTTAGGGTCCATTTAATTCTGTGGAAAAGACCTTTCGTTAGTTGCATAATTTAGTTAAGAGAACTCCTTATACTAGAAAAGATTTGTGATTTGAAGACTGTTTTCTTTACTGAAAAACATTTTTGTTTGGTTTGGTTTTTTTCCTATTCATAGTCCCAACAAAAAAAATTACTTGCCATCTCTGTCTCTATCTAGATATCTAAATTTATCTTTAAACTGTTATCTTGAATTAATTTTGAAAATATTCAAGCTTACTTAATAGCCAATCACTCTTTATTTTATTTTTTTTATTATACTGTTTGTCTAAATTTTCTGGGGAAAATATTTTTAGTGAATAAGCTTTTCTGAGTATACTTGTTACCTCCACTTTTAGTATCATCTAATCAATAATCAGCCAACTCCTTGACTCATATGGCTTCAGAGTTATACAAAGTCTCATTAACTTCAGAACCAGGTAAATGGATCTGTGTGAAACACACTTGCAGAAAAAAATCATGTGTTTGATTGTACTTCGTGTCTTGGAGCACATGAACTAGTTTCATTACAGATTAAACTAATGTGGAAGGTGCTCCCCAGTCAGGGATTCAAACCACAGAATCAGACTAGAGTTGAGATGTTCATATCATGGGCATCAGGTTCTCAGCACCAAGATGTAGCCAGAATCACCTGTAGACCGTCAGTTTGGGTGTTTTCTTGAGAAGGGGCTTGTGTGTATTGACCCTTCCATGCACATGTCTGATCAGCTGGCCAAGTAGTTCTATTTCTGTATTTAATTATAGGAAAAAAACAGTTGGAGGAACTATCTCCAGCAGCGTTGCCCTTCTTCTTCCATGGTTGGCATGACTTCTAAAGAAAAAATAGTAGGATAGAAGGAAACACTGCTGATATCTAGCCCCTCTACAGGCAACATCTCCTCGATAAAGGTGCCCTCCTAAAGTTCTGAGTATAAAGACTCCTTAGTAGTGCTAAAATAGGAGCAGCCCATCATCACCAGGCAGTAGGATGATATCTGCAGGGAGGGCAGCTTCCTTCCCTCAGAAGGTGGGATGGATTTTGCATGGATAACTAACAACTGTGCCAGGCCATGAATGTGCTCTGGTAAGCCTCAAGTTCTGCCACCAGATTCTACCATGTAGAAACTCTTAAAAAGTTACCAAGTGTCCTTCCTTTTGCTCTGCTCCACAGCTCAAACTAACACATGCCTCAGAATGCTGTCCATTTTGTCCGAAGTTGGCATTTTTAAAAACAAAAAGTGGTAATAAAATAATGATTCATCTCTAAAACCACATTTCCTTTTGCCATTAAGGTAACAGTAGAATAACAGAGATCTTTCAAAGTATTTATGCAAAGCAGCATATTATTAAGCTAGAAATATAGTCAAAATTCAAAGTACAAGATCAGGGTGCTTTAACTTCCTCTGTTTGTGCTCTGGTTTGTTTATCACAAGAAGACAGCTGTAGATCAGAAGACAGACATGCTCCTGGCAAGTGGTGGGTCTATGTGAGCAAGAACTTCCTGTGAGTTATTGACCTGGTCACAGTCAGCTGCTCTGAAATTTGTTAAGTAATCTATCTAATATGTCTAAGGAGTAGCATATCCAAATCAATCCATCCAAATGCCTCAGGATTATCAATAAATAGATCATAAATCTGATAATTCTCTGTGATCTGCTCTGGTGGGAAGCTGCTGGAGAAGCCTTCTACAGGATGAAGATTAATTCTAGTACGTGTTTGTTGTGGTGACAAATGCTCTGTGCCAGAACTGTGGCTGGTGAAAAATTAATTTCAAACTTTATTTTGTGCAATAATCTACTTTCATGAAATTGAATGGCAACAAATGGCAATCGCTGACGATGTTTTCAGAAGGGAAATAGAGCCCGGGTTTACAGAAGGAGCTTTACATCCTTTGTTTGTTGGGTTTTTTTTGGGTTTTTTTTGTTTTTTTTGTGAATTTCCCACTTAATTTCTGTTCAGCAAAAGAAGCATTTCACTCTTTGTTATTGTTCTAAATGTTAAACCATAGTAATGATAACAATAAGCTGTTCTTTAAGTGTAATACAGGAAATACAAAGGCTGAAGGGGTAATAAATGTTTTTAGATAGTTAATATCCTTACCAGATTAGGTACATTAGTTATCAGTCCTTTGTGAGAAGTTAAAAGAACTACCCACTGTTCAGGCACAGTCCTGAGAATCAGTATGTTTTTTGTTTCATTAGATTGTGTGTCCTGGTTTCAGCTTAAACAACGACACTGTGGTAGGTATAGAATCAAGTATGTAATCTAGAAAATGTGCCATATATAATTTATGATTTTTCCATTTGTCACGCTATCTCAAACACCTCTAGGAAAGAATCCTGGCACTTCTGCTTCTGACTCTGATGTGAAAAGAGTGACCTTTCTCAGGGCAAACTGGCACACTGAAGAAATATTTTTTAATGTTTGAAAACCTCAGAATTCTATTTGTGAGCTCCACTCTAACAATTATCAAATGTTTGGGACTAGCTGCATCTTCTCAAATTAACTTCAGAGGCCTTGATGATCAGCATTAATACTTTAGCCATCTACATCTTGGTCAGTGAAAGAAATTGGTATTTATTTTAAAAATAAAGAGCAGAAAGGAAGAGTTAAAGTTTCAATTTACAAAAATAAAAACAGAGCAACTATTAGTTCATGTAAAACACTATTTTCACAATCTGAATCTGCTAAATTGCAGCATTTGGATTGTAGATTTTGTAAAAAAACTTCATAGATTGTAATATTTTTTTCCACATTCCTAAATATTTGCTGCACAAAAATCTGGCTGTGCCTTAAAATTAAAGAGAATACTCTTTCTCCTCTTTATTCATGTTACAATACTATCATAGTGTCTGCCTTCTGTAAATCTAGATAAGGAAGAGTTTGCGTTGAAAGCAAAGTAGGTGGTGGACTCCATGTACCCCCCTACTCTCCATCGGTGAGGTCTTGTTCCTCAGAAATACAGACTCTGCTGATGCCACTTGGTGATGTCACATTGACTCTTGGAAAAGGGGCAGAGCACTGTAATGTCTGTCCAGCCAGTGATGGCTGTGCAGCACTGCTCAGCATGAAGTTTTCAGAATATCTTATTTTCCTTTATATATATATATATATAATTTATTTTTTTTTTTACAGACCTGGGATTTTCCTTTCTTTTTTGCATGTTTTGGAAAAATCCTAGCCTTTATTCCCTCAGGGGCTTACTCTGGTGATGGGCTGAGAAGGTGTAGCCCAGAGAGCACAGCATTCAGGTTTCATGTATGAAAGAGAACAAGTAATACAGGACTGGGTTACCAGCTTGTTCCGAGTTAGGCCTTGGCTGTGAAGCAGAACCTTAACTGCATCTTTCCTTCATAAATTGTTCAATCCACAGAATTCTTAGGGCTTGAAGATTTTATTTAACTGTTTATATTTTACTCTCTTATTTTTGTGTGGAAAGCATCAGGGCATGGATATTTCATGCTAATTTGTTCATATTCCATTTACCTACACTAAGTGGTTATTCTCACTCCCTATCCAAGAAATGAACTGTGATAATTTTTAGCATGTAATATCTCAGTATCATAAAATTTTGTTTTGGCATTTTTTCCCCCTCCGGTGAGCTCTGTTGTCTCTCATGGAGTTTAGTTTTGTTTTGCTTTAGGAAAAATATTATCACTTTCAAATGAAAAGGAAATTTACCTTGGAGAAATAATTATTTAATTCTCAGATACATCAGGAATATATATATAAAAAATAATACATAAGGAAAAAATATTTTATTCTCACTCTTCAGGTAGGCACTTGGTTTACAATCTTCTCCGAATAGATTCTTGAAGATATTTATTTGTTGTCTTCAGTCCCTAAAATAACTTCAGACTCAGAAAGACACTTTGTTGCAAGGTCTTTTCTTCTTGTCTTAAAATGATATACTTAAACTGCAGTCTGCATACCTTCAGTGAGGTTCTGATACTCCAAACCAAGATGGTAAGAGAGATATGAAATTGTTTGTCCTTTATACAATAAAGGATTAAATTAGTCTTATGAAAACTTGATTGCCTCTGTATTGAAGTTATGCATGTTTGCAAACCATTGTGAATTTGGCTCAAGATCTGCTGATGACTGTGAAGAGAGAATGCTTGAAAATAATGTTTATAGAATTCATATTTGTTTAATAGAATTTGTATTTCTTGTGGTATCAGCTTGCTCTTTAATAATCAACTTCTCCACTCTCCCTTTCTCTGTGTGTTCATACTGATTGTGTTCAAGTCCATGTGGATTTAGGAGCAGAAGTCAGTTTACACTTTGGTTAATGCATTATTGGAAAAATTAATGAAATACCAATAATATTACCATCACTCTGACCTCTTTAGTTCACTTAAATATAATTCTACAATGCTTATTTCACTCTTCTGCAATTGCTATGTATTTTGAAACTGTTACCATGATGTTCAACATTCTGTTGTATACTGGATACTTGGCAAATACAAGAAAGCTTATAATCCAGAGCAACAGTGTCTTTACTTCTAAATGGCAAAAATAAGTTTTTCAAAGAAAAACACTTCTTATATTTATAATCTGAATTGGGTTTACTGATGATGATGTGTGGATACATAACACATAAAACATAGGCTTGTACTCCAGAAGTCGAGTTTGCCAGTTTGAGGAGTGGTGAAGTTTATTGGGTTTTGTTTTGTGTTTGGTGTTTGTTTGTGGTTGGGGGGGGAAGAGGGGTGTTGTTTGTTTGTTTCTGTTTTATTTGTTTTTTTCTGTTTTGTTTGGTTTTTAGTTTGGCTTGTGGTTGGGTTGGTTTATTTTGTTTGTTGGTGGAGTTTTTTTGCTTGTTTTTTTTTTTTTTTTTTTAATGTTTGTTTTTTTCCCTTGTGAAACATCAGACTTAATAGGGATGAATTATATAAAAATAATCTTGGAATTATGCAGTGCAGTGTTTTTAGAGTCTTCGTTTCTGAAAGAACTGTGATTTGTCTTTATGTTACAGGACTGGAAGGTAACATTTTCTGTGGATGTCAACTTCTGCCTGCTGTGATATCCCACTCTTTGAGAGATGCCACATGCAGCACTGAGTAGTACTGGCAAATGGAAGAGGTTTCTTGGAATAAGGTAGGTTTATTTTTATCCCATGAAGCTTGATGAAGTTCTTCATAATCACTTTTCTGTTTAATACAAATTAAGTCAAACAGGTATTTCCAGTCTTCCAAATTTTGGAGCAACATTATTGATCTTAGAGCTATTGGTGCTATTACTTGGTTGCATCTTTAAATTTATTGGCAGAAGATATTTTCAATGTATCACCATTTCACTGCAGCCAAACCCACCATTCGCAATCAGCAACAGAAACTAGGAAATTAAAGGACTCATTTTAATGTAATTATTCTTTATAATAGTAGTAACTTCTCTTATGTGCAAAATTCATTGCTTGTAGTTTTAAAGACTAATGAAACATCTGCAGAAGAATCAAGTGGATATGATGTTCCTTCAACATGGTGCTGCAGAAAATGGAATGGAGCAAATTTGAACTAGGAAAGCAAAGAGAGAATATATATGAAAAGCTTAGAGCTTGGGAAATAGGGAAAGAGACTTCTCGGACAGGACCCCTTGATCAGCAAATGGAGTACTACAGGGTAATTGCAGAAGCTTGACAATGGAGGGAGCAGTTCTGAAAAGAGTGTTGTGCTGGACCCAGACTTCACCTTAACTTGTCGTTGGTTTTGGTGGCTTCTTTTACTGAACAAAGCTGTTAATGCATCAAAGTGTTGTGCTATCCTACAATGTTCTATGACCTTTCATTAGTCTCCCAGTTTTGTTCCAAATCATTCTTGTAATGTTGTGACTGTTACCTGTGACTACAAGTATACTCCTTCGTGCCTGTGCGTGGGTCATCAGAAAGAGCAGATCTTGATTAGTGTTCCATAGCCAAGGCTGTTTCCTAACAGAATGGTTTAATGACAGTGATTTTGAGAATATTTGTGTATAATTGTGGGGGTTTTTTTATTATTATTATTATTACTATTATTATATGTCATCTCTGGTCAAAGTGCAGTGAAATTAATAGATACAGCCTAATGGCACTGGTTCCAGTTTACTATTTTCTCACTGGTGGTAAAAGACATATTGAGGTGAGAGTTTGTTACTTAAACACAGGACTGGTAAATATGACACAAGCCCTGCATAGACCCACAGCCATCTGGAATGGCAGCTGAGCCCTTGGCAGGATACCCTGGGGTGTGCAAAATGCATGAGTTGCCTATGCTTAGCGCTCCTATCCTATATGTTAGATATAGTTTCCCTCAGGAAATGGTACAACTTGACCTGATTCAGTTCGGATTGTGATAGATTGTAATCCCGGATTCAGAGGTGATGTTGGATGTGAGGTGTACTTGGAGACTTGCAAGGAAAGAAAGGTTGAAATGAAGCGAGGCAACAACTAGGAAGATGTTAGACAGTAGGCGAGCTTAATTTATCTTATTTTGATTGCTTTTTCTACTTATACTCTTCATGGGCTAGCAACTCACCACTTTCAAGTGAGTGACATCTTTTCTGAGTTGTTCTGTCATGCATTATTTCACAAAAAGAAATGTATTAATTGCTCTATGCTGTACTGCATCCCCTCATTGTGTACCAAGTGTAAGGGAAAATATTACAGTTGGTATGTGACATGTGGAACTAATTTGCCTCCATTGGAGTTCAGGGAGAGGTCTTGGCTATTACAGTGGATGAAAACATTATGAATTATAGGTACCTCACCTCATGATGCTTCATTTGTAGTTTACATTTGTGGTGATATACTATGAATAAAATATGGGGACCATATTCCATTGAGATCAGTAAGAGTTCTTCTCTCAAATTCTACTAGGCCATGACCCTGGGAATCTGTGCTGGCTCCTGGTAAAAGATTTGTTCTATTCATGACTCTAACTAGGCCTCCTCTGAGGACTTAGTTTTCAATATTGCTACCAAATCTGCTTCTTAGGGAATAATTCTCTCTTATTGAAGTTTATTTATACTTGATTTGGGGGATCCTATACTCGAAGGAAAACATGTTTCTATACCTATATTTTCCTGTCTTTAAATATGGCAGTATTTTTAGGGGTAATTATAGACTAATTCTCAGGATATAGTATCTGATAAAGAGAGAAAGGACTTCAGATTAATTTAGGAAAGGATAGGGTGGCAATCCTGCAGGTAAGATATAATATTAAAGTATTCTGCTTGTTGATGGCTACAAAATGAACTAGATCACTTAATAGCTCTTTAATATCACCAGTTTCTATGACTGCAAACTCCTTGACTGTATTGTGGATTTTCCTTTATCAACTGTTTGGATTTGATAGGCTTATTTTTGTCCATGAGTGAAAAGTATTATTCTTGCTTTAGTAATAGACTCACTCATGCTCCTACTGTTGGAGCATGTCCCACCCTCAGGTCATTCATAACTTACAAACCCTTTTACTACAGGGCATCACAATTCTTATTTTGTACATAATATTGCTTTTCTATCAGCTAATGTGTAGACTTCTTTGCTCTGTATTCCACTCACTGTATAGAGCAGGCATAAGAGTATATTAAAATTGTTGTGAGATGCATGAGGCTAAATTTTGATTGGCAAAAACATGAATGCTACATCAAAGCTATTTCTGACCCTAAAATATTTTTTAATGTGAGGATTAATTGCTTTTGAAAAAAGGGACATGTGAAATGCTGAGTGTGCACTCATCCGGTATCTGATTTCACTGTTTCAGTATCTCAGGCTCTTCAGCTCCTATTGGAAGTTTTGCTCTCTTGGTGGATCTTGTTTTAGGAAACTTACAATGCTTTTCATTAGAAATCCTTCCCAGTTCAGGCTGGGGTTTTAGAATTACATTAGTACACAGTTTAGGCAGTGTACGTGTGCACATACATGTGTATGCTCAAGTGTCTGTTTATGTTGGGGGTTTGAAACCGAGTGGTAGAGATATTTTAAAAGTCTTCTCTTTGCATGTTCAGACCAAAGTGTCCATACAAATGTTCTGTTATACTTTGTTATACAGAGTTATGCCAGAAGGGAAGGCCATGAAGGTATTAAATCATTTACTGCCTATTCCTATGGTGCTAATTTACCATTTTATGATCCCTGCGTTTTGCATCATTCTTTTAAAAGTATGTACAAAGCATATTTTCTGTCTTGAAATGCCTTGCTAAGGCATTGCTCCCATAGATAAGTATCCTAGCTTTGGCACTTCCTTGTGTTTAAGATTGTTAACTTTACAGAGGGAATGGGTGGTAGGATTATTTTCACCAGAGAAGAGCTCTTCCTGATTTGTTGCCTTCTTTACTGAGCTGTGGGAGATCTTTAGGGCAGTCATGTTGTGTAAGTAAGTAATGGCCAGTCTTCGCGAACGAAGAACCGGGGAAGGTCTTTACACCTTCCAGCCTGCGCATTGGAT
>JAYRBT010000001.1:11520527-11682587 GCA_036023395.1 Myiotriccus ornatus
GCCCTGACCAGGAATCGAACCCGGGTCTCGGCGGTGACAGCGCCGCGCCTTAACCACTAGACCACCAGGGGCTCCCTATGTATATGTTGTGTACATGTATATTATATAAGTAATAAACCAAAATACTCAATCTTGCTAGTTCCTGTTCCTTTTTGATCAACTCAATGAATTGGTATTAATCCTTTGCTTTGTTAATTAACTTGCCAAAGCAAACCACTTACTCACCTGAAAGAGTACCAAGAAAACCAGATCCTGCTGTTCTCATCACAGTTGTCCCAGATGTTGAAGTATTTGAAGTATCCTGTAGGTAAATAATCTTAAACTAATTTGTAAAGAACCTAGTATAAATAAAGCTGTTTTTATACAAGATTTCATAGTGATAAGAATGTTTGATGGAGAGAAAATGATTCAGTGCAATTTGTAACTTGGAAAGAGCAATACTTTTGATTCCTTTTTCAGTATAACCCAAAGAGTTCATCTGTTGCACAATGTTCATTTTTAATTAAACATTTTATCATCACGCAGACTTTTATTGACATTACTCATAATAGAGCTGATAAGATCTTGACCTGCTCTTCAATAGAGTGATGTATAACTCAATATTCTGGCACACAGTGTTCCCTTCAGAATTAAACACACGATTTTCTGATTTAATTTTAAAATCTTATGTACTTTTAGTCACATTTATTACTTCAGCTTCTCAGATTTATGCCCTTTTTGACTTATGCAATTTGGATGCAACCATTTCTTGGACTATTACTCCTGTTTGCTTGAGCTTTTATCTGTTTGGAAGATTTTTATTGAATTTTTTTTCTCCTTTCTTTTCCTTTCTAAAATTTGCAATGAAAGGTGATTTATCGCCTAATCTTGTTTCGTACTGTACATTTTGAGTCCAGTTCTGATTAGATGCACTAACTTCCCTCACTACTGCCTTAATCATAGGTTTATAGAATTTCTGCTATCACAGAAACTCCTTCAGTTACTTCATGAGAAGAGATTCCTGAAGATGTCCCCAAAGATGAACTGTGAAGCAGATCCCCGTCAGTAACCTTAAAGAACCCTGTGATATAAAGCTTCCCAGGATCATGTGTTTAGCCATCCTGATGAGCACCCCTGTAGCTTGGCAGGATTTTGTCACCTGCAGGAGCGGAATCGATCCCTTCAGTTGGTAGCAGCTGCTGTGGTGCTGCTGACACAGGAGACATCTCGACACAAACCAGGAGCTGGCCATAGAGCCGCATCCAGAGGAAATAAGCTTAATTCTTTTTTTCCAGGGTTTTCTCTCTCATACATTAGGGGCTTTATGTCAGAAACTGTAGTGAAAACCAGAATTCTCTAACATTTTGCTGCAGCAAGTCAACCCTTACTCACCTATGCACCTGAAGACCACTCACATGTTGCAAGACCCAGTTTCTCAGTGATCCCCTATACCCAGGTATATCAGCTGTCTGTTGATAATCTCCCAACTACACTGTGCTTCTTTCATATTTTGTAAAGCACCTTTTTCTGTTCATCCTTATCCTTGTATCCCAGATCTGTCACTGCTCACTATAAATGGGTATTGATTTGAGCTGAAAATATTGAGATAATTTAATTAACTGATTTGAAATTGCTTTATCTAATAAACAGCATATAGTGCAGAACTCCCTAACACTTTGGAAGAGTTTTAAAGGTGGGAAATACTCAACTATTGAGGATATGTTCCTTACACCATCACAGATTTTTAATCTTGCTTTGTCAGCATAGCAGAATTTAAAAGTTGCATAGGGCCTCTGACAGTAGGAAGTTACCTTGTGCAAGGTGTCTATCATTCAAAAGTAAACCTTCAAAGCTCTTTGGTCTTCAACATGGTCCAGATCCTCAAGGATAAATAGGCATGTAATAAATTTAACTAAGTTAGTAGATGTTTGAACTAAACTTAGATTTCTGATTTAGTTCTGATTTTCTTTTTGACACATTCATTGCCCAAAACCTACAAGGAAATATACTGTCATGTTACTGGAAATGTAGAGGAGTGTGTGACTTGAAAGAGACAGCACATTTTGTTTTATTAATTGTTTACTAAGTGTTTATGAAAAAGGAGTAAATCTAACAACATATGTAGAAGGTTTATGGCTAACTGCACCTATCCAAGGGTTGCATGTAAGGGACTAATAGGAAGATAATTTTCTCCATCTTTATACAGAAAGTAATGTAGGATGTTTATAGAAGAATAAAACCCCTTGATATCTACTTCTAAGGTCATTAATGTGAATTTTTATAAGTATTTTAAAGTGATTCATGATTAATGATTTAATGAATACCCTTTTAAAAGCAAGAGTTAGACTGTATTTTTACTGACAGAATGCAAAGAAATGTAGATGTTATTTCTCCAAAAGGTTATATTTTATATTGGTTAATTAAATAAAAAAAATAAGCTTGCATAGCTGAGGTTTTGATATTCAAAGACACACCCTCACCAGAGGAAAGGTGAAAGTGGGGTTTAACTAAGTCTGTAATCTCATTTCGAGAGATGTAGTCAAATTTATGTAAACTAGTATTTTAAATCACCTTCTTGATCACACTGTTAACATTATATGTACAGTATATAACCTGGCACAGTTAGAAAGCCCACAGAAGGACAAACCAGCCATGGGCCACAGCGGTCAAGATCAGGATGACCTGGATAGGTGGCTCTGGCTTTGTTGCTGCTGAACATGCTTTCTAGAACTCATGAAAATTCACAACCACTTCATGTAAAGTCTACTTTGCTTCTGTGTGCACTTGAGACAGGAAAAAAGTGTGTTTTAAGAAGAGAGGAGTTAGGCAGCATTGTTGTTTCTGTGTGTATTTGTTTAGTGCTTTTGATTTTGTTGAAAGGGGAAGTTTGTTGACTATGGGCTTTGGTTACATTCAGTTCCTTAAGAATGAATGTGTTTTGTTTATCAGCTTATTACCTGAAAAAATAGCAGTTAATGTTGAATTGGAATACCATAGGTGTATTATTTAAAATTAGTGAAAAAGCCTTATTTTGTTGATGTTTTATTGGAATCTATCCAGTTTAAATCTCACTGTTTTATAGAAAACAGTTTAATGACTCATGAAGTACCAAAGTTAGTTGCTAAGATGTTGATATCAAACTCTTGTGGAAAAAAAAAATCTATTAACTCTAATAATTTAATCGTATTACATGATTGATAGGGACATTTAGGGTGTTCTCTCAAATTAAAATGAAGAAAAATCAAACAAACCCACCTCAGTATTTGGACCTTTTTAAGTTCACAGAATGTCACAAAGAGAATATATATTGTATATGTAAGGTAATGTAGTGAGGAGGACTGGCTATTTAGTTAAGGCCTTTACCTAGAGCTTGGAAAATGCAAGTTTATTTGCTAAATTTTACTGTGTTTTTTCATGATCTGCTTTGCAAGATGGATGCTTTAATCTCCTGGGAGAAAATAAGTGTGAACTTTACCAAATCATTTAGCAGAGGCTATATTTTAGTCCACCTTCCTTTTTATTATAGGATGAAGTTAATTTTCTGCCATTCCTTCCTTCTTCTTTCCTCTTAGATTTATTTTATGGCCAAAGCCTATTAGAACTGTTAAAACTTGTTATTTCAAATTGGATAGAGACAACAGATTTTAGCCCTGAATTTCTTTTGGGGGAATAACCATGAGAGCTATTTCAAAAGAGATGAAAATAATTATGTTTACTGACAGAACTTCATGTTCTTATCTAGTTCCAAGGATATATATCTAAGTAGGAAGGTACTGTCCAAAAGTACAGGTACTTTGATAAAAACCCTAATGAGGTACTACTATCACTATACAATTTCTACTGATCTTGATAGAAATCCCCACAGACTACAAAAGATTAATTCGAGGTTATTGTTGGCCTGTGTTTTAAATGGATGCAGATAAAGAAAAATAGTGAAACACATACTCATTGTATTGAGGTGTTTGTGTGTGTACATATATATATATATGATACATAATTTTCATCCAACTTCCTGCTAGGATGTTCTCCTCCTCCTTGCACCTATGTGCCCAGTGACTTGCAGTTTTGGTCTGGAGTTAATGAAAGGACATTTTTCTGCTCTGCAGTTGCTCTCAGTTGTTGTATTTAGCAGTCTGATATGGCAGCTTTCTCTGTATCCATAAAATATGAGTGAGCATCAATAAGCTACCCAAGAGAAAGGAGGTATTTGAACGAGGAGAGGATGACTGTACCAGAAAACATAACGGAAGTTCTCTGAGTTTATACTCAGACATCAGGGAGAAAAGGAGGAAGTCATTTAGGCAAGAAGACCTGTAAGCATCTGTCAGAGGGTTAAATGATAAGTTGACATTGTAAATTCCTTATGGCATTTGGTGTGTTCTGTGAGTGTGAACATGTTGGTGTAACCTCTAGGAATCTAAGGCAGCTCTCTGCTCATCCTCTGCTCCCTCAGCAGCTCTCCAGGTATTTATAACATGAAGTCACAGCCACGTTCCCCGGTCACAGATTTAGCGGGGAAAAGAGCAATCTGCAACAAGTCTTTGCAAGAACGGCTGCACTGAAAGTCCGATTTGAACAAAGCATTTTAAGTGATGCGAAAGAAGGCTCCTTAGGCAGTTGCAAGCATTTGTGGAGAATTAACAAACAGGAAAGGCCTTCTTTTCTACATGGCTTGGGCTACCCAGCCCAAAAGAGCTTGGTTTTGTGCTTTAAGTGACCAGTCACGCATCGCGAATAACGAATAGTGATTGTTCGTATCGGTCAGTTAAAAATTGTGTCATAGGGTCAAATATGTTTGCATACACTGCTCAAGGACTTGTGACTAACAAAGTAATTAATAACACCCGTGACCTATTTGCAGACACCTGGTGAACAGATTTAAGGGCTGAATCCATTGGCTATGTTTCCCGAGGAGAAATTCCACCAGCCCTAGCTAAAAATGTGTAAAATCAAAACTAGAACAACAACAGTTTCATCATGTGATGGCAATGTCCATCCTCAACACCTACTATGATATATCCTTTGTTAATATGATTATTACATATGATGGATTCTGTACCTTTTTTTTTGATTCCCCCTCAGTCCAAACCAGCAGACCCCTAGGCCTCCAGAACCTTCCAATTCCTGTATTAGTTTTAAATCAGCTTTTGTGTATGAGATACTGTTACAATAATTATATTTTTTGGTTAACATTATTCAGTAATGATTCAGGCAAGTGCTGTTCAAAGGCAGGCAAAGGTCTTATCTGCTTTTCCAGGAGTTTGTACTTACTGCAAGGAGCAAGTCCTTTGAGGTCACTGGGCAGAAGAGTGAGCCTTGGTGAGTGAAGTGATGAGCAGGGTTGGTCCCAGAGACACAGCTTCAGCCTTAGAACTTTTCTCATTCCAGTGATTATTGCAAACAGAAACATCTTCCCCACTGAGGAGCAGGAGGAGGAGAGAGGAGGCCGGGACTGGGAGCACGCAAAACTCAGAACCACAAGATTTTAAAGTCCATTGTATACTTAGTGCAGTTATTGTTTGTCTGGGATTGATGTGCTGCTCTAAAGAACGAGTGAAAACTGCATAAATCTCTGTATTTTACACAGATTTTACTTAAATAGTAATAATAATATTGTATTATTATTGCTTTGTACCTTCAAAAAAACACAACAACACAGTTTTGAGGAAGGAGTAAAGGGATGCTTTGATTGGAAAACAGCATGTAAACTTTAAGACATCTAGTTTGTAAAGTCTTCAGTGTCTCTTTTTCTTTTTGTTCTGTAATTGATTACTAGCACCCCCTTTAACCCACCTTAAAGGGCAAGCAGGAAATTCGTGTTTTCGTTCATCAGCCCATCCCTCTGAAAAGCGTTCAATATTAAAACAGTTTGCAAGACGCAAAGGCAGAAGAAACGAGGCCCAGTTAGACCGTGGCAAGGTTAGGAGATGCATGTCTGGTGCCTGCAGCAAATATCGGCTCTTGTTCCGGTACAATTTTTGCATGGGAAGACCAAGTTAATTGGGGTATGGCTCTGTTCTTTCCTTTATTGTGACCTTTTATTATCTCTGTGGCCCTGTAGTTCACGCAGTGTCATAAAGCTGTGGGAAAGTCTTGTAGCCAGTGTTATCAGCTGTTGGAAATTAACTTAAAAATTGAAATATTTGTGTTTCCTTTTGCCTGAAGGTGTCTGGGAGTCTGTAAACTGCTACGAAGGTGCAATTATTGTGGTTGTGATTTTGCTGAGCGTTGCTTGTTCATCTTTTTCCCTTCTTTCTCTTCCCTTCTTCCACCCCCCCTCCCCTGCTTTTTGGTGCAAGCTGCGGGCTGGCAATCAGGTGTTGTGCTGGGGAAGGGGGGGCTACTTTAGGAGGGGGGTTACATGGCATAATTCCCACGAATGTGGGAGGAAGATGAAAAAGATAAAGAAATTTTGTTTTTCTGAGCTAGAGGATTCTCTGCATGACTTCCCCACTGATGGGATCATGTGCTTTCAGGCTGAGATTTTATTAACAATTCAAATGGAAATTGAGGGCACAGGAGGAGCAGATTCTCACATAAACTTGATCTGTCCATGAATGCAGTTCTCTGTTTGCCCTGACCCTGCATGGCTTAAGACACTGCTTGTGAGGCCTGAGTGCCAGACACAAAGACCGAAATGAAAAGCAAGCACATTCCAGTAGTCTGCACAAAGGCAATGGAGCAGTTTCTAGCCGTCTCCCCAGGGAGAGATCTTATCTCCTTGCAGCTAAAACCCTTTAGAGTGTTTATTTGTACTCTAGCACTCGAGGTTTATGAATTGATATGGATGCTGATTAAACGCTGTAAGTTTCCTCAGAGGGTCTTTTTGGGAGGCACGGAGGTGTTTTCCGCGTATATTTTCTTTCCCAAATACGTATCGATATCTACCAAAAATGTTGCTTCGGTTTCCTGAGGAGTGAACGCAGTGAGAAGGCAGCCCAGAGAAAGCACGTTCCTCAATAAAAGCCATCCCCAGACTTTCGAGAGTTTTGCAAAACTTTTGTCTTTCGGGCGCGCCACCTGTTTTTTTGACGTTGAAAACATCAGCGCATCCCGTCCCCGGCAGCGCCGGGTGCCCGTGCCCGCCAGGGCGGGGGAAGGGGGAAGGTTGCTGCTGAGTAGCTGTACCCATTAAATGTTGGGCGCAGTGGGCTGACCTTGTGCTGCGGAGGCAGCGGCGCGAAGCACCGGGGGCATAGGGAGGACGTGTGAGGCCAGGCTGCTGTGGCCACATCTGCAGGGCCATCGCCCTCCGCCAATGGCAGGCAGTGGGTGATGCTGCCTGTCGGGGGAATTCTGCTGGGAGTGAGAGCCGGGGGGGGTGGTTCCTGGTGGTTTGGGGTTTTTTTTCTTGTTTTTTTTGTTGTTTTTTTTTTGTTGTTGTTTTTTTTGTTTGTTTGTTTGTTTGGTTTTTTTTTATGAGACTGGGGTTGGGAAAGGCTAGCAACATGTCCCAGCGCAGAAATAGAGCTCACACCCCCCTGTCACCACCTGATGTTAATATTGCGTCAGGAAATTGTTAATGGTGTCGGTAAATTCCGGAGATTCCTTAATCAAACTATCAAACGTTGATATTCCTGTCTTCCCTAATCAGGCTTCCTTTTATGAAAGCTCCCTGAAACAGTAGGGAAACTGTAAGGGAAAAAATGTTTTAATTGCCCTTGTTTTCTTTATTTTCAGCCAAAAAAAAAAAAAAAAAAAAAAGAAGAAAAAAAGCCCCAGAGCAAAAGCCGGTGACTTTTACATAGGAAATCATAACCATATGTTTTTCCATTATTCTTATGGCATTTAAGGGTTTCAAACCTTTAGATACTCCTGAAAGGAGTTAAATTAGTGGAAAGAGACTAGCAAAGGATATTGATTCAAATAATTTTGTTCCCTTAATTTTATGGGTTTATATTATCCAAAATTAATGGTTGTACTTAGGCAAATTGTCAGTAATTGGTGACAAAATTGCTTTATTGCTTTTCTTTCATTTGATGCTAATTAATGGCCCTACATTATTAGGTTCAAGTCTCTTCTGTATTTCTCCTTCTCCATAAATATTCTTAGTGGCAATGTGTTGGAGTAAACTTTTTTCTTCAGTGTATGCAATAAAAGCTTTATAGAAATGTGATAACAAACAGATTTTTGGTATGATTTATAAAAATATGATCACAAACAGATTTCTGGCATAATTTTTCCTGAAATAATATAAATGTTATTTGTTCAAGAGCTTGAAGACATTTTGCTATGAAGGAATACATTAGTAACATATTGTGTTAATTGATTCATGTGGTAAAATATTAGTTTTTCATACAAAAGTACTAGTTAGTAACTTACCCAGCAGTTACTTTACAAAATCTAGACTTTGTTGTGTTTTACCATTTAAACCTCCCTACCTTCTCTCCTTGTATTTTATGGTGTTTGACAAAACTGTTCTATTTCAGTGGACTAGAATAACACCACAGAATTTGTCATCATATTTTCCACCTATTAATGACACTGGTATTTGGTACAGAACAGTGTTTATCCATGTTTTCCAAATTAAATTATTTTAATGCTATGTAAATATTTTAAAGTCTGGAATAGATGCAGTAAGTAAAAGCCAGTTCTATTTTTTTACAAGCACTAGTCAAAAACCAGCTTGTGTGTATATTTGTCTGTTTCTTAAGAAAAAATAAAAAAAATGAGTAATGAATATATGTTACAAAATTTGATATTTTGAACATCATATACCAAAGTATATACCGAAGTGGAAAAGTAGCTAAACATTAAATGACTATTGAAAAGGAGTTCTGATGGCCTTGTAAGAATTATTTATTAAAAAAAAAAATATTGAAAGCCAAAAAGACTTCAAAACGTAGGAGGAAATTTTTTCTAAGCTTATATAGCTTCAAAAATTATACTTATTTTCTCTGTTGTTTAATGCTGTAGTACTAAACTGAGAGAACAGTATCTTTCACTGGGAGAGGATTGTACCAACAATGAAATGTTGTCTCTGTGACTGTTAGCTAAGTTCTATTTATCTTTAATCTTAGGTATACTCAGTTTTCAAAATTAGGATTTATTATTCCTTGAAGTGGTTGGTTTTGTCTTTTGTCCCGAGTTAAGGTAAAAAATTAATTTTAAAATAAGATGTATCAATGTATTAACATTTCAATCATGGTTGCATACTATAAATAAAAAATATATCTTTAGAATTACTGATTTTTATTTTAAAAATTCATACCTGTTTTGATCTAATTTTTTACACTTATTTCCCACTAAAAATAGTTTTTAGGAAAGGGAGAGAGAAAATTTACATATGGTACTAGAAATTTTTACCGTTATGTAAGTGCTGTTTCTTGGATTAAAGAAAAATAGTGAAGTAAGATTCTTGGCAAGTTGAATTATTTTAAATTTGTTGAAGGAAGTTTATTTTACTTTTTAAAGCATGCTTCAGTTATGAAAACTTTGCCTTTGTAGCAGAGTCCCAGTGCAGCAGTAATTCTGAACTCTGTCCTATCCCCGATTTCCACTGAGGCCCTGTACCTCCATGTGTTTGGAATGAAAAATGTGTAAATATCTGTATTTTGAAGGCAGCTAAGAGAATCTGTAGCTCTTTAGTGTACCAGAAAAGAACAATGTTTTGCAAAACAGCTTGAGTTTTAGTGAAGTATTTGTAGGTAAAAACGGCCCCAGAAGAATACATGTTAGTGCTTCCCTGTGTCTCCACCTGCCACCCTTAGCTGCTCTAGTTGTGCTTGTCTTATTTCTTTGCCCCTCTTGCACCTCTGTATACTTTAAGGTCTTTGCTCTGACTGTAGCTATGTGTGAGTGTACATGAGGAGAGGTGTCCAGACTGCAGCAAGACATCAATACTTGGTCAAATATCCCTGCAGGCTGTGCTGCACATTCCTCCTGATCTGTGGAGGTGCTGCTGCACAGTGCAAAGGCTCTCAGCTTGAGACTGGCCTGGTTTCAGGCATGACCAAGCTCTGGACCATCACAGATGTGGAGCGAGATATGGCAGAGGAGCATTAAACCACTGCCGTGACTTGAGTTCATACAGCTCTGTGTGGGATTGGTGAGAGCTGGTCCGTGCCTCATCAGCTGCGCCTGCTGCTCCTTGCAGTGCAGCCCCTCTGCCCCAGTCCCGCGGTGCCTTGCAGGGGAAGGGGAGCAGTGGCCTTCTGACAGGTTGTTGTCTCCTGGATTCCATGCTGAAGTGAACTTCACGGCTCTCACCCACGGGGATGTAACTGAAAGAGGGTAACCCACAGCTTCACGACACGTTCACTTGAAACACACTTCACCTGTGTGTGTGTGAAAAGTCTTAAGTCTTTTTCATACAGTAACACAGGTCACTTAAACTTGATTTACGCATTTACCAAGAGACTAGAGATTAATAACTTCCCAGTAGGGCTGAGAGTTTGTTGACACTTGAAATGTGGGAGGTTTCCACTGTGAGGGATTTTGTGGACCTGAGGAGATTCCTCTGACCCGGACATCGGGGCACCCTGGCTGTCCAGGCAGTTCCACTTTTGCTGCTTATAATATCCTTTGATGTTTAAATATGTTTGAGCAAGAACTTGATGCCTAACTCTGGCAGGTTTTCTCATCTGCATGTCTGTGTCTATAGTTTAGATTTGTTTGAATGGGAAGAAGATGGACATCAAACCTTTATGTAAGTTTATTTACTTTGAATTTGACCTCTGGAGGGACGTAGATACTTCCTTGCAGTGCCTACGTGGAGAGTTTAGGTCCTAAACTTAGGTATTTTGAGTTTCATCATAGATACATAAATTAAGGTCAGGTAAATGGTATGAAATCCCCTCACAAGTAAAGGAAAAAGAGAATAACTAGAATTAGGCACAAACTTGGCAGTCTGTGTTGTAAAAATGTGAATTTAATCTTGCCAGAGAATCTGTCCACAGAATTCACTTCTCAGTTCCTGAAGTGATGTGCTCTTTCTCAGCCTGCCTTTAGATCAGCCGTTTATGATGCTTTTCTGAACTAACCACAGAGAAAGCCAGTGAAGGGGAAGGTATAGTTCTTTGATTGTGGGCATGGTCTGTGAGATCAGCTCTCCCTGACAAAGATGACCTTGGAATGACAGTTGGGAACTCACTGGTGTAGGTTATTAGGAAGGAGAAATGAGACCTCTGTAAATTGATGTTGATGACAGATTAAATGAAAAGATGTATGGTGTTTTAATATGTTGTGGTGAAATAAAGACTCAGTCAATAAAATATTTTGTTGTAGACCCCTGAGAAATTTACCATGTGGATGGAAGTGATTGAGGAGAAGGCTCTGTCTTCATATGGAAACCCGGTGGAATTTGCAGATGTTCTTGGAAATCCCAAATTTTCTGCAAGTGACTTAAAAGTGAAGTAAATACTTGTGCTTAAAATTGCCTTCCATTTCTTTTAGCCTCCTCAGGATCTATCTCTGAATGATACAAATTTCATTTGTCATAAATGGCATCTAGTGTATACTTAGTTTCTTCAGCTTTTGTCTGTGATTCTTATCCAGTGGTGTGAGCAAGAGAAGAGGAGGGAAAGAAGAATTGCCCTCAGATCCCAATTTGCACTGCCCCTTTTGCACATGGAAGATTTTTAGTTTTCCCTGTCCTAGAGTGGGCACCAGAATAAAATATGTGCTGTTAGATCTGCTTACCCTCCACAGCAATGCAAGTGCTCCAGAGGGGCAGTCGCACCGTCACACTTCAGTTACCCAAACTGGATACCTAAGCTGGGCTTTTCCAAAGACAGTCTGAGCATCCTTCTTTCAATTTTGCCTTTCAAAGTAGTCTTTTTTTTTTTTTACTGACTGTTTAGGTACTGTGAAATCATGGTGTTATGACTTCTCTGAAGCTGTGGTGTTAAGACTTTCCCAGTTTATCTCCCTTCAGTTGCCATCTTTTCTGTCAAATTATATGACATTGATGTTTAATATTGGCCATATTCTAATAAGGCATCATCTACTCTAGGTGTAAGATATTTAATTTCTGATTTCTGTGATTGGAAGTTTTCAATGATACCCCAGTTATTTTCAGCTTTTCAGCAGTGATTTTTAAGGAACATATATTAGTCTTAACAAGTCCTGGTTGATCTGGGTGAGTCTAACATGAGGGAACAGTCATTAAACTAAAAAAAAAATCACATTTATTTTAGTTTTTCTGTTGATAATTTAAGTGTAGATACTATTTTGAAAGAGGAGGAGAATATACACTTTTTTTTTTTGGTATACTTTCAATAACACCACCTTTTTAGTGATCATTAATGTAATTTTATGTACTTGCAGTAAATTGTGTAAAATATTGAAAAGTAGTTCCTTTTGGGTCTGCTGTGTAAATATACTTTATAAACAACAACAAAAAAAAAACCCAATATGAATTGAAAGTTGTTACATGCTTAGATTTGTTAAACAGGCATGAATTGAGGAATATTTCCAGTTTGAGAAGTCAGTCTTAGCCTCCTACCTCCAGCAAAGTCATATTTGATTGTTGCTACAGGAAGAAAAGATAAGGAAAAAAGAAATGCTGCTCTAAGACTAAGAATGAACGTAATAATGAGGCAACAATGCAACATAGTCAACCAGGCATGAAGAATTATGTGTTGAACCTAAGAGGCCAAGTGTCTCATCAGCTGGATTTTAATAATGCCTGGCAGAAGTGCTTGTACTTGTACAGCAATTGTTTAATATCTAATTGAGTTTCAAGCTGAAATATGACAGTCTGTCTTGAAACACGAAGAGAACATTTCCTGTGATGCAATGTCTAAGCATTTCTTTACGTACTAAACTGAGACTGGAAAATTGTAATACTGTTTTCAGATTCCAGGAGCTTTCTAGTTATGCATAACTAAAGCTGTATCCTGTGCAGTTTTACTATTGTTAACTCTTTCCTCTTCCTGTCTTTATAATCCATCTTGTTTATCACATTCACTTGATGCAGCTTATTCCTTTTTTGTTGTTGTGGGGTTTTAAACACTGTTAGCTGTTTCATTTGGTTTGCAGTTAGCAGAATACCTAGTGCCCTAGTTCTGCTTTGGGAGTTCAGCTAAAAAAACAGCAGAGAATTTAAACATAAATGTGACTCCAAAGCTGACATACGAATTACGCTCCTGATAATCTAACATTACCCTTACAAGGCCAGAAGTAGAAGATCATCATAATTGAAGGTTAGAAAAAAAAAGAGGAATTTGAAAAAAGCTTAAATTTTTACTTAGCATGCATACTGAAATTGATGCAATACTCAAAATGTAGTCTGGTTTGAAATGGGCTTTTTCATTTTATTTCTCATGATCGATTGGTATGTGAAGCTGGAGATTTCAGGAAAAGTCTGGGATTATGAGTGCGTCAGCCCTTGCTTTTAGCACAACAACAAGGTTATCAATAATGCATTGGAGATCTCAGAATCCTTGAACATAGGGAAATCACAGCTGGTCTGGGTTTATTGTCGAAATTGCAGATTTGCGCCAAGAGGTCACGACAACTCCATGTCAGACGGTCACACACACGCACACAGACATGTCTTGGGGGAATGGGGGAATAATATTGAAGAATTGCCAGTGCCCATGTTATTTAGAAACTCTTCATATGTTTCTATAGTTCAACTTTAAAAGAAGCATATTTAATGCTGCTCGCAGTGGCCTTTTGACATTTTGGCCTTTCCCAGTATTGTAAGTTTTATTGTTTTCCTGACAAGTTTATTCATATACTAACAGCTTGCTTGGCAGCAATGTTCAGACTCAATACTTAGGCTTTCTGGTCACGGTGATGGCTGGCAGTAATGGAGAAGGAGAATAAGTGAGTGTGGAAATGCAAAGCTGTCTCTTGTTACATTTTATCGATCTCATTCTGGTGTCATTCAATTAAGACAGAAATGTGATGGATAGTGTCTGCATAGATTCCTACTTTGCTTTCCAGCCACTCTATATAAAGCTTTTGGGGGGGAGGGAGGAGGGAAAGGAGTGTGAGGGGAGGAGGGGGTAGCAAATCAAAGATACAGTGTGATTTGAATTACAGATCAAACTTATCTTTTAAAAAAATCGTTATTCTAAAGCTATGCTGAAAAGCAATATTAGCAGAGCTAGCATTCTGTGTTGTCTTTCTAGTAAGTATCTGTAGATGTCCAGCACATTGTTCATTGCAGTAATGTTGGCATTTTTTTTGTCCAGATCTTGTCTGTGATTTATGAATAAACACACTTGATTCTTCTGAATTTAGTACACAGATAGAAAGGGCTCAAGAAATGAAAGGACTTGCTTGCCTAAGAGACTTGCCTGTATGCCGTAGGGCAGCAATTCTAGATAAACATCTGAAGATAAGGGTTGCTCATTTTTGTCTATTGTTTACTTTAAATATGGCCAAGAAAAAAAAAAACAAAAAAAACAGAGAAGCTCTGTCAATGTAATACAAAAACACAGAGATTAGCTCCATAGGCTTAAGTAGACCTACATCAATTCACAACTGAGCTTCTCACAAGTCTTCACACTGTGGTAACTTAAGACCTAATAAATTACTTTCGATCTAACTCACAGTTTTCTGCCTAAAATATGAATGGCACAATCCTAGAATGTGATTTACAGAAGTGCTTTTTGTCATCAGACCTGGGGCAGGCAGCTTAGACATTCCCAAAAATGTTTAGGCTCCTTAGAAGTTGATGAAAGCCTGGCTAATTCTGTCCTGGTGTTCCTTCCCATCTTCTGTGTTTAGAGGTAGCAGGTCTGTGTGGCCAGATCTCCTCTGTTCCCAGAGAACTTACAGGGGAGGGGTTTGCAACCCCAAAAGCTATGTCCAGGGCAGGTTTGAGATTCTCTGCTGAAATGAAGTTACCTGGGGAAAAGTCAATTCACCAGAAGCAAAGTACTTCACAGATGTATATTGGTCATTCTAGCTATCATGAACAAAAAAGACCAACCAATCAAAACAACCAACCAAAAAACCAAACTAAATAGATTCTCATCAGCTGTTTTTTTGAGCTTCTGGAAAACCTGGATTTCCAAGCTCTGCAGCTGTGCCACATGCAGTATGTAGGGTTGGTATTCCCAGCTTTCCAGTCTTTGTGGCTGCTGACAATGTTCTAACTTTGATGGATTGGCTGCGGCTCCCAAAATCCCTTTTCCCACACTAAGGAGCCATATTTTAACTAAGAGCCTTGAGGCTTTGATGTTTGGGACTATATCTTCCTTGCAACTGCCATTATTAAATCCACAGTTACCACTGTGGGAGGCATTAATTACTAACTAAGAAATAGTTATGTTTTAAGATTTTTATATTTTAAGGTAATTAAAGTTTGAGCCACCTTTTAAATGTGACAAGGCTAAGATTTTAGAAATGAAAGAACACCCTGTTACTCAATCAGACAAATACTTTGGTGATTGTTTGTGATTTCCATGTGCTTTGAGTTAACAGTAGTTACTTGGTACTCTGTAGAGCCTACAGCAGAGTTATGGGCCTCAGTTCTGGATTCATGGGCCTGAAGATCAAACTGGATTTTTTAGAATTACAGGATTTCAGATGAGAAGTTGGGACTGAGATGAACTGAGGTTTCTCAGGATAGTTTGATCTTGTGCTGTTAATTAGGTGATTCTGCTAAATCTGTCAGCAACAATTAGACTGCTGTGAGTATAAAGTGTCTTTCCTTTGTGCAAGAGTTCTAGAGGGGATCTCTAACTTTTCTTCTGAGGACTCTAGGAAAGGAATCATGTGAGCAAGGTACAACCTCCCAGACATGAGGATGCAAGAAGGGCCTCAGGTACTTCCAGTCATTTCTCGTTTTTTACCCAGAAGCAAAGATAGGTATCTTCAGGATTTTCTGGGTTATTGTTGGACCTATTCTTTGTGGGCTGATCTAGAATGGGGATGCTGCTTAGGTGAATTTAATTCCCACTGCTGTTCTTGAATTCTCAGAGATACTGAGTATACACAGCTTGAATACTTGCTCCATTGCCAGTATCTTTGCAAATTACTTTTATTAAAAAATAGTGGGGTGAACTCATCTTATGTTTCTATGCCCCCAAAGTGATGTTTTTAAATCATGGTATAACATGTTGTAACAAAGACAGCATTGTTTATGCAACTTCCCCTCTTTGATGAGGAGACTTTCAGTGCTGGACCATTTGTTAAATCATCCCTTTTGCATTTGCCACTCAGGTATGAAATCAAAAATGGTATGTATATAAGGCAAATAGGGTTGCTCAGGTTTTATGGGCAATCTCACAACAACTGGTTTGGGTGCCAGTGCTGTTGGTGTAACTTCTTAACATAAAGCAGTTAAAGTGATTTCCTCATTTAACATCCTGAGTAGGCATAGGTTTCTGTTTCTGCACTCCAAACAGAAGACTTGTGTAGCTCCTTCCTGGCTTTGCGGGTTCACGTAATGGAACTTATAGAATAATTTTGCATTTTTAAATAGTGTTCATTTCACTGCAGGAAGGAAAATGTTTGTGGTATAAAAAAGAAGAATTTTTTTTTTTAAATAATGTGACTTTGGGGGAGGAGACAAAGGGGCCTTGTTGTGTCAGTATGAATAACTTATAACCAATGTAAAATTTGACCATGATTTGTTCTGGGTTTTTTTCAATGGTATGTTTAATTATATCATGTTCCAATAACCATACATAAAGTAGTGTTAGAACAAAGAAAGCAAATCAGTGTCCAAATTCAGCACTACTTAATAAGCTCTACTAGGCAACTTTTATTATAATTTCTCCACCACAAACTCCTGTTTTCCCTGACCCGATGAAAGTTCATCAAGGTGTACTTTTCGATAAATTCAGCTCACAGACAGCTAACCCTTGAGCTGAAACTGAAGAGACATTAACTTTGGCAAAAGTTGAGTTAGATGGTTTTGTGTCAGTGTCACACTTTTTGCAGATGTCTGCATTTCCCAGTTCCAGAATTAGTACCACAAGAACTACGTGTTTGGTATGGTATTTTAATCTCAGAAGGGAATAGCTATAACAGCACAATACAAACTTGCTGCTTTAAGGTATCCACTTGAATTTCCAGTTTTATTTCTAGACTTCAGAAATTCACAGAAGATTGGGGAAAGGAGGGAAGGAGGGTTTCCTCAGTATAAGCACGCAAGTGGTTATGGCCTATTGTACTTTTTTTAGAACTGAAATATTTCAATAGCTTGAAAATGAGCCAGACAGCCTGTGTATTATGAACAGGGAGAGAAAAAAAGGATCAAAATAAATAAAGAGCAGCTGCAGTTCTTTTAGCAGTGGAACAGAGTTAAAAGTGACCTGAAAAATTATAGCAGACATTATGTATACAAATCTAGAAGAAAAGATCCCTAAAGTGTATCAAATCTTGTAATATTTTGTTCTGTTCTGAAGACTTAGGATTCAGTGTTTTATTTATGAACAACAATTTTTTTTGTCTTTCAAGTGCTTATAGAGAATTAGGATTAAATATATGACACAAGGCAGAGCTTTAAACAGTTTGCCTGAAAAGACAAAAAGTAATTCACTTAATATCTTAGTTATGTTTTTGACTATTATCATCTGTAGCGATAATTTACCAGTAATTGTCTAGCAAAATTAGGGTAGAAAATAATACTGTTGTTTTAGAAAAATGTCTTTTACTTTTTGGAATTATTTTTGGGCTTCTCAAATTCCAGGGTTTTACTTCTTTTTGATATTTAACTGTTGGTGGATTTGTAGACAATCACATTTTTCCCATATGAAATTCACCTTTATCACTTCAATGTCCAAATGATGTCTAAAGTATTTTCACATTATTTGGCATTAGAAGCCTTTTAGTAAAAAAAAAGGGGAGAAGTGCTTAGGGTCTGCTTGAGTTTTAGAGACATGTGGTTCCAGAGTGGGGCAAACATTCTTTCAATCTCTGTGTGAAGGCTGAATAAATAAATACTGTTTATTGTGCATTATCCAATGAACTAAAGCTGGTAGCATAGCCTTGTTCTGTCTTTTGATTTTTCAGTATAAAGTAGTTTTGTCCATTAATCAGAAACTGGACAGTCTTTTGTAGACAGCGTTCCAACTGAGGAGGAATCAATGGTGTTTATACTACTATTCCACTTGAAGTTCAGTATTTAAAATTTATTTATTGGAAAATGTCAGACGGTAGATATAAAAAGAACCATATGCTAAAGAAGAGTAAACTGAGTTTCATTGAGAAAAGCATCTATAAATACCAGTGGAGTGCATTATTAATTTAGTCCTAACAATTATTAGATAAGGTAGTGATGATTGCCCAGATTTTGGAAGTAAAGTCAGAAGTACAGTCATGTTAACTTGCTGTGAGACAAACAAATACTTCCCCTTCATCAGTTTTTGGGTTGGACCAATGGACAAAACTCTTCCTACTGATTTTGGATGTGCAATTTGAAAAGTAAGTTCTCATAATTCTAGGTAATTTGAAATAGAAGTAGTGGGGCAATTCACGTTAGCAATCATAGAATCATCATAGAGTCAGAATGGTTTGTGTTGGGACCTTAAAGATCGTCTAGTTCCAATCCCTCAGCAGTGGGCAGTGACACTTTCCACTAGAGCAGGTTGTTCAAAATGCTGTCCAGCCTGGCCTTCAACACTTCCAGGGATGGGGCATCCACAACTTCTCTGGGAAACCTGTGCCAGTGCCTCACTTTATAGTAAAGATCTCCCTTTTAAAAGGCAGGATAGACTTCCTTACGTTCTCCCTTTTGATGACAGCCCTCTTCTAGCCCTAGGGATTCCAAAATCTGATCTGCATCTTCTCAGGAAATGTCAGATGCTGACAGTGAATCTGAAAATGAGATAAAGGTATTTATCTTTATAGATAAATAAGTCTAGTTTCTACTAAAATGGGTGAGAATTTTCTTGTGAGGGTTCATTTTCTTTCTTGAAAGGAAAAAATACTTGCCCAGAATATGCATCACTACCTGTATTTCTTTTGTAATATGGAAGCACTCGAGGCTCTTTTCAGTTTGCGGTCTCTCCTCCAAGGCAAGTAGTGACAGGACAAGAGAACAGCCTCAAGCTGTGTCAGGGGAGGTTCAGGTTGGATATCGGGAAGAGTGACTTCACAGAATGCATTGTAAAACATTGGAATGGACTGCCCATGGAGGTGGTGGAGTCACCATCCCTGGAGGTGTTCAAGAAATGACTGGACATGGCACTTAGTGCCATGGTCTAGTCGACCTGGTGGTGATCAAAGATTGGACTTGATGACCTCAGAGGTCTTTTCCAACCTAAATGATTCTGTGATTCTGTGCAGCTCAGGAAGGTTTCTAATCATCAGTATCCTGTATACTTCCCAGAAAAAAGAATTTCTGGATTTCAGTTTTGTAAGGTAGTCCTTTCAGCATTGTTTTTAAGTGTAGTCAGTGGTCATCTGACTAGTGATTATATATACTGAAATCACTTGTAGAGGCACCACAAATAATAATAATAAAAAATTTTAAAAAGCACAATAAAAATTTAAACCTTTCCCTGGCCAGCAAACATCTTATTTGTTCTTGAAGGAGGTGAAGAGATGAAGGCTTATTCATCCTGTTGGAGAAAGACCAATTATTCCTTTAATTTTCTTCCAGACAAGGGAACTTGTAAATGACTTTTTCTAAATTCATAGCAGTCTTTACAGAACATTACATGATGTTCTTGCATGAACCCCGCTTGCTTCTTGGTACTTAATCTTTCTTGTGGTGCTACATTCTCTCGCACTGTGTAACATCAGTCCCTTAGGAGCGTGGGGTAACTTTGTGGGTTGAAGAATAATATTACTTGGCTCTCAAGAGGTGTCCAAAATTACCAGGAAGTTTTTTGCGTGCGTTTTGTGACTGCCCAACTCACAGAAAAGCAGATACTTTGGAATAAAAGTGTGGGTAACCTTAATGGCTTTTGCTCAAGAGGATTGCATTTCATTTTCCCAACAGCACTGCTGTCTCCTGAACAATTTCATGACTTCCCCACCATAAGGCACACAAGAATTGCAGTGATGCAGCCAGACTGCAGTCTCTTCTATATCTACTATATCAGAGTATAGACAATATACAGCCAACAGAAGGGCAACTGGAACCTCACCAAGTCCTGCTCAAAGGAAGGAGTATTGTCTCTGGACAGGAATTTGGGGATAAGTGCTGGAAGGAAAATACAGCTGTTTCCGAGTTATTGTCAAGAACAAGATGTTTAGTTGGAGGCTTCTCTGAGGAGGAGATGAGAGAGGGATGATTTTTTTTTTTTCCCCTGTTTAATTTAATTGTCTGCTGCTCTGGCCTGGGTTCTGTCACTGTGCTAGGTAGCCTGTTTGTAAACTGGTAGGAAGCTTGTGCAGTTGTAAGGTGTTTGGGCATGCTCTAGTTCATTGGTTTTCTTACCTGAAATTCAGACTATGTTTTGAAGAGTTTGTTTCCAGGATAGTGTCATCTTCCTACAATGAAATAAATTATTCTTGCTAGTTTCATAGTTGTAGAGGAAAAAAAAAAAAAAAGATTGACCTTTTACTTTTCCTGCTTTTCTGTTTGGCTAGGCTACAAGCAAAATCTAAGGAATCTAAGATCATCTTACGAGAATTAAAAAGAAAAAGAGGTTCTATTTGTAATATTCAGCTCATAATTGGAACACTTTCCTTGAAATTGCTGAGAGTAGAGATTTAAGTTGCTTTTGAGACTAAGATGCTGTCAAACTGCTAAGCTAGTTAGCCAAATATATTATCATAAACTCATAGATGCCTTTAGGTTGGAAAAGACCTTTAATATCATCAAGATCAAACATTAGCCAGCACTGCCAAGTCCACCACTAAACTGTGTTCTTCAGTGCCATGTCTTTTAAATACATCCAGGGATGGTGGCTCCACCACTTTCCTGGGCAGCTTGTTCCAATGCTTGACAACCCTTTCCATGAAGAAATTTTCCCTAATATCTAAACTTTCCCTGGTGAAATTAGAGGCCATTTCCTTGTGTCTTACTGCTTGTTACCTGGAGAAGAACAGGGGCATATAGTCACTGCCCTGGTCCTGCTGGCCACACCATTTCTGATACAGGCCAGGATGCCTTTGGCCTTCTTGCCCACCTGGCACACGCTGAATCATGTTCAGCTGCTGTCAACCAACACCCCCAGGTCCATTTCTATCAAGCATCTTTCCAGCTACTCTTCCACCAGCCTGTAGCCTTGACTGGGGTTATTGTGACTCAAGAGCGGGACCTGACACTTGGCCTTGTTGAACCTCATACCGTTGTTCTCAGCCCCTGGATCCAGCCTGTCCAGATCCCTCTGCAGAGCCTTCCTGCCCTCCAGCAGATCCACACTCCCACCCAACTTGGTGTTCTCTGTAAACTGACTGAGGGTGCACTTGGTCCCCTCGTCCATATCATTGATAAAGACATTAAGCATGACTGACCCCAGTACTGAGCCACTTGTGAAGGGCTGCCAGCTGGATTTAAGTACACTCACCACCACTCTCTCCAGCAAGTGAACAGTCCACCTGCCCAAGCCATGAGCAGCCAGGTTCTCCCTGAGAACCCTTTGGGAAATAGTCCCAAAGGCCTTCCTAAAGTCCAGGCAGACAATATCAACAGCCTTTCCTTCAAGCGGGACCTACCTTTCATGAACACATGTTAGCTGGGTCTGATCCCCTGGTTTTCCTGCCCATGCCACATGAAGGCACTCACTATTGGAAACCTCCCATTTTAGTCCTGTACTGGATGACTTTTTTTCTATCTCTTAAGTATATTCAAAATACTTCTAAGGAAACCTGGAAAGCATACC
Organism: Myiotriccus ornatus; assembly: GCA_036023395.1. Lineage (NCBI taxonomy): Eukaryota > Metazoa > Chordata > Aves > Passeriformes > Tyrannidae > Myiotriccus > Myiotriccus ornatus. The sequence continues at coordinate 11,542,190 of JAYRBT010000001.1, forward strand.
ATAGTTCTAGGGACTGTGCCTTTTCAAAGAAAAGAAAGCATAAAACTAAACTAATAGTTCTTTGTGCTCCCTTAACTTACATGTGGTTCAGACTACGTACATTACTTTTCTTTCAAATATCCTGGATTGTTGGACAAATGAATGATTGTGGATACAAATATGTGTTTATAGGGTCAATATTTGTGGTCATGATCATAATACTATTTCATATTTGTGTGTTATCTACACCTGATTCTATTTTACACAGAGGCAAAATATTAATAAGCAAAATCAGAAAAGCAGTCCTCAGTTCGTTTCTTTATGTATATGAGAATATATTAATTTTCTCAAATTAAAGAAATACTTGAAGTCTGTTTAACAGTAAAATTTACACTGGTGAAGCTACAGGAGTGACAGAGGTTCTGTTGAGTATTTCCACATAAAGGAGAGCTTGGGTCAATTAATTTCCATTATTACAGGTACCAAGATTCTGTCTCATTGGGCCTTCCCTCCTCTTTGTCTTCTTTATGTATTTTGAATGGTCATACCTAATTGATGGCTGTCCTTCTTTCTTCGCAAACCAGAAAATCCCGAACTAGTTATATTTAAATGTAAAATGGTGGATGAATAATCTCTTTCAGAATGGTTGATCTACAGCAGACAGACTCAAAAATTGTTTATTTGACTTCTCGAGAAAAGAGGAGTTTTGAGTTCTATATAGTGATGAAATAAAATTCATGGATGTTCCCAAAATACAAATGCTATTATCAGGAGCTCCAAATGACATGGCTATCAGAGCTCTGGACCCCTAGTCTAGTGAAGACAGATTTAAATCTGAGTTTCGCAGATGTTGATTCATGTTGCTTCTCTTGTTGACTATTCCTCTTTTCTTGATTAATTTTATGTATGAAATGGATCTTGACTCACAGTTTAAGTCCAAAAATCATGAATGAAAAAAAGGTGAGGATAGGAGTTCCCTAGATTATCAAACTATAATATCATTTAATATTTCTGGTCCAGGAATGTAATACCTTATTACTGACTTTAATCACATGAGTATTAGTAATTCATTTCCTAAAAAAAATAAAATTCCCCACTTGCATGGAGTTTTGAAGTGGCTGTATATAATCAAAGAGCAGTAATGTGTCTTTAGGAAAGCAAATCATCCTGGAAAGTAAATATTAAATGACAGAGTAATACATGAATAGTAACTGTATAATTCTGTCTTTCCCAATCTAAGGAAATAGCATGTGACTAGATGAAATCAGGACAGTAGTTAAAAGGGCCAAGGTTCTAGGAAGTGACTTTATCTTTGTGGATTTCTGTCTGAATTCAGAGTTGGCTGAATGAATTTAGAAATATGCAACCAGAAACTGCACTGCAGCTGCTCTGTTTAGGGGACTCAAGAGCATATCTCTTCTGACTTTAAGTGGGCAGTAAATTATTTTCAATAATTCCATCTCCCATTGCTTCTGTAAGTAGTAGAGGAGAAATTTGTAGTTGTTTGATCAATTTTTACCTGCTTAGGTAAGTCAGTGATCACTGACCTGTGCTACATGGCACAAATACAAAAGTAAAGTGGACTTGAACATCTTTGTGGTAATAGTGTTTAGATATCCATGAATTTACAACTAAACAGAAATGTCTCTTTACCACAGAGGCATGCTTTTTAATTGTTGAATATGGTAGAGGTCAGAGAAGGGTAATTTTATGGCTGCTATAAACTCTTCTTTTGGTGAGGTTCCAGTTGCACACATGTGCTTATGCTACTAGTTTTGTTCTGGAGTATTTTAATAAAGTTATTGATGTTAAGGGTATGATGCCATAAAATTATTTCTTGAAAGGGACTTTTAGACTGTTTCTATCATGTTGTGCTATGAAAATAAAGCAGGAAGTTATAAAATGAAAAATATTTACTTGTTTGAGGATTGGTATGTATTAGTCTTGCTGCCTGTTGATATGTGCTTTGTTGTCTTACCACAGTGAGCTTTCCTAAAATAAGGACTGTATTCTGCTACAAAGTTACTTGGTATGAATAAAAAGGAAGGGCTATAATGATTACGACATGGTCTTTAACCTAGAAGGATAACTAATGGACATAGAACGGAGTGGAATTTTCTTTCACATTTATTTTTAAAATGCTTCAAAGTGCATTAGAATAATGAGCTAGTTACTGGTAATGGAATGAGAATAAACAAGGCTGTTTTTATGGTATGGCAAATTAGATGTCAATTATGTGGCAAAGCAGCACTGAAGGATGTAGCAGACTGGGAATTAAGCTGTAGTGTTAATTGATTATGAAATCATTTGATAGCCTTTGGTTTTATTGAAATGGTTCTGAGAGTGCATCATAAACTTCAAATCCATTATAGGAGAACCACTGCATTCTCTACTGAGGGTGTTATCAGTAGTGGGCCAACTTCTCACAATAGTGAAAAACTTCCTTTTTTGCAGCTGTTTTGCATAAAGTGATTAGGGGATTGTGCATCTTTCTGAACTACGAGTACAATTTGCATCTACATCCTGTAGTTTTACAACATGAATATCTTTGTTTCAGCTGTTGATATAACTAGTTAAATGACACATGTGCTCTTAATCTTTTATTTACACATAATTTTCTGCTTCCTTAAATTAGAGGTAATTGTGCCAAGTCCTTCTACTTGTAGAGGCAAGATGATACAGAATTAGCTGATTAATACTGTATAGCTTCTGTGCAAGGTGACAGCTCCCAGTTTCTTTTGAATTTGGAGAACACTGCACTTTTTGGTCTGTTTTTTACCCCCTCCCAAGGTTTTTGCCCTTGGTCTCTGTGGCAAAGCACCAGATGGCAAGATGAGCCACTGGCAACCTACTGCACCTTTGGATGTTTCAATATCTGTTCTGAGGCCAAATTTGGTGCCTGCTTTGCCAGGCTACCCACTCCTCTTGTGTACTGTGTTTTGGTGGGTCCTACTTTGTCCTCAGCTCCAGTTCAGCCTCCTAAAGTAGTTGCACCTTTTCAGTTCAAAGGTAGGACTATTGCCATAAATTCATAACACTTAGGTTCTAAGTGGTTTATAACCTTCTAACAGCTTTCTCTCTTGCTGCTCTTAGTGCAGGAGTCACTGCCTTTTGCTCATGGAAGGTCTAGGCAGTTTGGCAGCCATACCCATTTTGACTGCCTCTCTTCTGCCTTGCACACTTCTCTTTTTGCTGGTTTTCACCTTCTTCTCCTAAGGGCAGAGGCCCTAGGTCTGTGAAGAAGTCAGAATGTAAAGATTAAAGGAAGATGAAATGGGGAAACAGAGTAGTCTGAAGTGCAAAAAGCATAAAGGGGCAGACAATAAATCTGCAGCACAGGTTGAGGAAGACACTGCTGAATTACGTGGCCATTCAGGAGAGCTGCATGGTTGTGCTCTGTGCAGAGTTTTGCTCTCTCAGATGACCTTTATCATTCATTTTTACTTCTTTTTGAGAACACTAGACACTAGGGATAATGTCAATTTTGCCAGGATGTATCAAGAAGTTTCAAGTTCTGCTCAGGCAGCTGCTGGAGATTGGCAGAAGGGATCTCATATTACCGACTAACTTTCTTTCTTTCCTTCAAGTTCTTAGGGAAAAAAAAAAAAACAAAACCAACCACCAGGAAATTTTGTCTGCCATAATTCCACTGAATAATGTTACCTTTGCATATGAACTTGTAGTGAGCAATAAGACTTCTGGGTATGGGATGAGGTGGAAGGCAATTGAGCCAGTCTGACATTGTTTGGTCACTAGTGCATATAAATACTGTTCTAGTGCTACTTCTACATAGGTACCATACATATCTTTAATGGTATTTAATTGAGATTAAAGAAGCTGTTGGAGTGGATGCTGTGAATGCATATTAGGAATATTACTTAAAATCGTAAGCCTTGATATGATAAACCATAACAAGTCTGAAGGACTCATAATGGCTTATCTTGTCAATAAAATGCACTTAAAAATCCCCAAGTGATTAGAAGGAGCCATTTCAGTCTATTATATCAACTGTTATATGCTGAGAGCATGAGAGATTTATTTTTCTTTTCCATCCTTTGTTTAAAAAAAAAGAAAAGAGGAAATTAAATCATAATAAGCTATGTTCAAATCGAATCAAGGTACTAAAATAAACCCACAGAAGGAGATTTTCAAATTAAGGAAGGCAGTGAAAAGTTCTTTCGAAGCAAAGAATACTCTCATGTTACATTTGGCCTCTCAATTTTGAGCACCACAGGACGCTTAATGGGTGGAGTGTGTGCTTGCACCAGTGCTATTCCTGTTGAACTGTTGAGAAGAGTGAATTTAACATATTGTGTCATGAAATCATAATAATTTTGGCCCTCGTGCCAGTGATAACTTCCAGCACTTGCACACAGGGAAAACTGAATTGCCTTTACTACGCCGTGTGGTAGTAAATGCTCAGCAAGGGCTGTAGAAGAAGAGGGTGATGATGGTTTCCTGTTCCAGTATTTTTTCTGACTGCTTCTTCCAGGCATCTTCTTCAGGGACAGGCAAAGGGTAACAGCATAGCTCCCAAACACTGGAGGGTGAACGGGGTCCCGATGTTTGTTCATATCACAATGACAGCTTCAACCACGGGCAGCTGCTCTAAAGCAGCTGTTTTGGGTAATGCTTCTATCCTGGAGATGGTCTGTCAGACTGTGTTTTCCCTTCCTGTTACTCTGCCTGTTGTCCGTTTGGATCCTTTCACCTTGACTGGCCTGTGAGGCTCATGCAGATCCAGCAGCCTTTGGCAGATGGCAGGAGGGGCTGCCGTAACTAATGTCCTTCAGTGAGAGGGAGGAGCTAATTTTGGAGGTGGTTACTGCCCTGGACCAGTGTGCATTTTAGCCACGGGAAAACCTTACTTATTAATTTACACAGTTGAGTCAGGAAAGTTTGGAATAGTTTTCTTCTAATAACAAATAAAGATATGTTTTCCTGCTGCAAAGAAAGGTAACTCTCCTCTAAAAAGTGGACTTTACTCTTTCCCAATAAATTCTTGAGTTGTACTAGTATGCCACAATTATGGCTCTTTTGCTGCCACCAAAACTCACGCAGCAGCGAGGAGCCAGCCTGGATCCCTTATATCACTTATTTGTGGGCTCTGAACTGGATTAAGTAGCCAATCTGTAACATTTCAAACAGACCTGAGCCGGCTCTCTGGGGCCAGCTTTGCAGATGGGTCTGGTACAGTCTTAAAATAGCCCCTGGGGGCAGATTGCTGGTGAAATTGGTGTTGCTGCTCCCCGGGCTGGTGAAGCAGCCAGAGGGAGAGGCGAGGGCTGCCGAGCAGCTCAGTGTCCTGCTCTCGGCTGCCAAGCTTAACCTCTGCGGCGCCCACGTTTCAGCTGTTTAATGTCTGAATAGACGGAGGGTATTCTGGGAAAGTGGATTTTTCTCTCTCAACAGTATCCCTGCTATCTCGCTTGCAGATATTACGTCTTACATTTAATGCAGTCTTTCCAAGCAGTCAAGCTTCGTGTTCTCGAAGCCTGAGTCATTCCTGTTCCTGCCCGTACGGAATTAACCTGTTCGCTCCTGTGCCCCGTTCACAAGCTCAGGGTGCCCCTGGGATGGGGATGCCTGGGGCTGCTTTTGGGAGATTCTTCAGCGCCGCTGCTGGCAGACAGGCAGGAGCGAGAAAATGAACAGATTCAGAAGGTGGGGGAAAATGAGCTGGTGGAAACCAGGGGAGAGAAGCAGTGGCAAGTAAATGCAATTGAACAAGAGGAAAACGATGTTTGTGTGTGCTTATTTAAGGTTTGCAGTGGGGATAAATGCTAGTCTGTCAGGACAGCTTCTCACAGTTCTGTGAACCCTTTGTCTATATACACGATGTTATATGTGAGCAAGAAATCTGACATTATGCAATTTTCTTTTTGACTGAAATACATGCAGTGAGGTTTGGCAGAGGGAAATTTAACTGGTTGATGAGAACCCGAGTTTGAGGCTCAGCTGGAATAACAAGCCAGAATACACACATTCCCATCTGTACACGTACATGTATGTATGTACATGTGTGCGTGCTGTCTTGTGACCCAAGAGAGCGTGCTGCTAACTGGATGACCACTTGGCTGGAACAACAATTTAACAGCGACTTAAAAACATACATTGGATTAAAGAAGGAGATGGTACCCTAAGAGACACCCAGAGATTACATATCAGTGCCATCTCAAATTATCAAAGCTGGGGAAACCGTGGGTGTGGAAACACAGCCTCTGTGTTGTCACCAGACACCTGACTGCGCATTCTGGAGCAATATTCCAAGATTCATTTTTCATTTTCTCTGATATCTTGTTGGGAAGGGAGACGTAGCTGAACAAAGTGATCAATAAAAGAACAAATAAGGAACAAATGCTACGAATATTCAAGATAAGGTTTTTACTTGAAAATCACAGGCAGCTTTATTGTGCAGAAATCTCTGAACAGAACATTTTTCAATCTATTATGTTATTTTTGCAGCAATATTCGTTTAACAGGCTTATGTTTCAGGCAGGCAGAAGGAAAAAATAATATTTAACAAACGCCTACAAATACTAAGATGCAGGAGAAAATGACTTGAGAAAATAGACTGGGAATAAAAGCAAATCAGCAAAATAAACCTGAACAAACATATCATAAATAAAAGTACTCTTTGAACTTTTACAATTTTAAAATCTAATATTATGCCTAGATTTTAATATGTTGAACTAGGAATGTTAAAGTGATTATGAACATTTAAAAGATTCATAAAAATGGCTAAATTGCATCTGTTCAACTGATCATAACAAATTCTTTGGGTATGTAGGGAAAGACATTTATAATATTTTACAGTTTTTAAATACCTCAGCTTTGTGTCCCTTAGGAACCTCAGAAAAGCATTATGAGGGAAAGAAAAATGAGAGGGGCATATTTACAAGTATTTGTGAGGTGATAAAATACAGTCATCTAAGACAGACTGCTTAAATACATCATCTACACTCATCATGTGTGTCTGCATGTGTGTATGTCATACGGTTTATCTGGCATGTAGTCCTGTCTTATTGCAGTTGTAGAAATATTTGTGACTCAGTGTGACTTAGGCACTCTCCTCCATAAAATTGTTCTTTAATAGATGATTTAAGTTATTTACTGAAAAGCAATACTTACACAGCAGTGCTGGTATCAGTAAATTAATGTTTGCTTTGTTTTGCTTTATACTTTGAGCTAAAAACAAGTGAAGCTGGGATAAGTTTGTTTGTGAAAGCTTGGTGAATACTAATGAGAAGAAAAATCATCCCAGTCAGACTGAATAAATTCTGTAGATACTATGAAGGATTTTCAGCAATCCATATTGTCCTTGGACTTGGCTGTTGTGTTGTACTTTAAATGGAATTGATTGTGTGGTGGTAATGAAAGTAACGGATTGATTTCTATACAGAGTTACACAGAGTAAATAGAAAAATGTTCTTGTCTTGACCTGCATTCATAAACTAAAAATCAGTGGCTTTTGACCTAATCCTTAAGAAAACATGTAAATGTAATATAGGAAATAAGAAGGTTTCTTCAATTCTTAGAAAATCTACTGTTTATTGGGTTTTGTGGGTGTGCTTCCTTGGATTTTAATTGATTTTGTTTAGGAATTCTGATAAATGTAATGCATTTTCTCTTTGTGAAACTTGTACTTTTTGCCGTTTACATGTCTTAGGAAAATATATTTAACTATTTTCTTTCTTATTTTTCCTTTTGCCTTGACTGCATAGCATTTTCCTTTACCTAGGTAGAATATGATTTTTAGTACCTTCACTGTTGAACAGTGTTAGCACAGCATCTTTGTGAGCGTGTGACCCATACACTTTTGGGTTGCTGCTGCATGCACTTGCATAGATTATTTCCAAAAGATAGTGTTTTCTGAACTGAATATGCAGATTAATAGCTCTATGTTGTAATAAAAGGAGGAAAGCTGTTGATTGAAATAAGGTGCAACATTCTTTCTATTTGAATGAACCCCCCAAAATATTTATGTTATTGCAATTATTACCTTGGTAAAAGGCCATAGAGATGTTTATGAACAGCGTTTATTATTCTTTTTTTTTTTTTTTTGCATGTGTGCGACTGTGGTTCAGGGCCCAGTAAAATGAACAATCCGGCTGGTAAATTCTCTCATTGAGCTGTAAACTAGGACAACAATAAGCAAGATCAGAGTTACTGCATTCATCAGTTTCTTGGTGAATTTTGTGACTTTATTTTTGGTGCTTAGAGTTTAATTTTTCGCTGAAGTAGAGCAGCACATTGTCAGGACACGCAAACAAGAAGACCAAAACAATAGAAACCCTAACGCACCGACGGCCACCGCTACTCCATTGTAGCTTCCAAAGGCACTCTATTCTTCCCAGCCCACTTGATATCCTGCAGGTTGTGGCAGTACAATTCACAGGAAAAGCTTAGACATTGAGCTTGCATGCTTCTTGACTCCATTTTAAACCCTTTGTTCACACCGGGGTGGCATTTTTTCACACCACATGTGGCAGCTTTGACTCCTATCCAGCTTGTCGTATAGAATCAAAGTCTGTGATTTCTTACATTCCCAGTGTCATCTCCTGAGCCGCTGTATTCTTTGTAGCTCCTAAAATATTACAAATCTTAATTTCAGTTGCAGGTTTTTAAAGATTTATAGGGTATGGGATGAGACAGTGATTCTTGCACACTTAGATTTGGTTAAAATCTAAGCTGTTTGCAAGGGACACGACGAGCTCTTTTCCCCCGCCTTTTCTCTTTTAAAAAAGCTTCAACATTGGCTATTAAAAATGATGTGGTGAATTTTATATGAGTCAGCCTGATGTAAGTTTTACAGAAAATAATTAAATCATGTGTAATACTACATAGTTTTAGATTTGTAAATTACATGCGTGCCCACCATTTGATTCAGTATTAAAACATTGTTCATCTTAAGAGATTCTTTTGTTGCATGCAGGCATCATCTGACATGCTTTCTTTTCCCTACTTTACTAAAGGCAACCTTCCTCTGTGATTTTGCTGAAAGTTTTATGTATGCCAACAGTAAATTTTAATTCAAATTAATTTTAAAGAGAACAAAACCAGTCTACCGATATGAATGCTCCTAAAATATACATTGTTTAAAAGTTTATAACAGAATATATATTGCTTAAATTAATGTTATTCAGGGTAGCTAAAATGCCGTTTGACTCCTTAAACAAATGCTAAAGTGTATATTTCTTGCTAAGAAACTTTAAGATGGATTGCAAGTGCAGTGTGACATGGCAACAAAAACATTTGGATAAAAATTGTCACAGGAATTAATGTAACTTGTACCTTACACTTTTTAACATATTTTTTTAAATATCAATGAAAGTTAAATGGTTGTATGATTTGAAAGAACATTCTCAGTTCTATATATATTTATAAATCTCTACGATCATTGTTACTGCTTCACTCAGCTGAAGATAATAGAATAATTTCTCCTTGGCACATATGTTAGGCTGTACATTGACATGACACCCTAATAAATATTTTGACTCGAGAGCTGTTGTTTGTTGCTGTTTGTCAGGTGGTTAGAAGGGTCTTTTGGCTGCTGCTCCCTTTATGAACTAAAATATTAAAATGTATGCTTTCACTCTAGCAGTTTTCTTTTTGTACTCTGTGCGTTTTCTGACTGCTCATTCTTTCTTTAAAACATAGTGCTGCGGTGTGCTTAATGCATCCTGCTCATCCACCAAAACATACCTAATTGCTTATGATGTTTATGGAATACTTAATATTGGTTTTATGTTTGCTTTTAAGAATGGCATGAAATCATATTATGTAAGAGAGTAGTTCAGTAACAGCCACTAGAGAGACAAAATTTCATTGTTCTTTTCCGGTTTAGAAAATATAATAATAATTTCACATGCTGATTTTTATGCCGTTTCCTTGCTATTTTGCTTATGGAACATTTGATCTTAAGTTGTTGAATTGTCTTAGCTGGTCTGATATATAGCAGCACTAGAATAACGAAAAGTCTGTTCCAATTAATCTTTATTTTATATTTCAGTCCAAAATCTGAAATTTATAAACTAACCCCTAGTAATAATTCATTTTCAATTAGAAGCACAGTTTTATTAGTTCTGTCTGCTAAGCAGTTTTTTGTGTAATTAAAAACCCCAAAATATATGAAACCAAACATGTAACTTAGGGTTGCTTGAGTTTTTTTGTCGGTGGTTTTTCAAACAAGATAAAGACTAGAAAAATACACTTAGAATATGTATCTCAAAATAGTTTTATTTTGCATACTAAATTACACAAAATTTATAGAATTGTTCTTTGAGAAGATCAGTGATAAATACAACTGCATTAAAATGGAATTTTAAAAAGTTACCTATTACTTTAAAAAGTAATTAGTCTAAATTAACATTTCTATAGACAAAATGAGATGCTGTTTTGTTCTGGGTTTTTTTGCCAAGCACCTTAGCAGTTTTTGCAGTTTAATTAGCTACACGTGTCCAGGCATTCTGAATGCAATTTTAGATCACAAAAAAAATAGTTGTTATATGAAAACTGAAAGTCTAAAAAGATGAACCCTTTCAGAATGTAATACAGTAGTTTCTGGTAAGCAATTATTTTCCAAAACATGCTATAAGGAAACAAACATACAAACTACTCATGCAAGCTTACTCACTTACTGTTTAAATATTAAAATAGTGACTCAGAAAAGCAATGTACACACACTTAGCACAAAGTTATTTTGCTATCACAGTTATCTACATCTAAACTTGACATCACACAGCACTTTTAGAAGACTCAAGTATTAATTTCTCGGAAGCGAGACAAGTTCAGTAAGTGTATCAAAATTAGTTTACCTACTTCCACAGCGCATTAATACTGAAGAAAAGGCATGATCTTATTTCATGTAAGTGTCATGGAGCAGAAATATAGAATAAACATTTGCCAATATCCATTCCAAAAAATCCCAACTTTTATTTCTCCGCATTTCTTACTTTTCCCCATGTTTCTTCAGACCCTCTTCACGTTAACATTTCTTCTATTTCCAGAAAAGAGAAGGGGTGGGGGGGAAACTCCAACAACAAAACCCCGCAAACAATCAGCAAAAGCATAATTGGTTTATATTGCCTTTCAGCTTGTGGCCTGTCCTCGTATTATTAAATCAGATCATACATACTCCCCTAAAATTCAGCTTGGAGTAATCCTCTGCTACTTAGGGCTGGATGAAAAGAGTACTCATTGTGAATTATGTTTCATCTGTCACAATAACCTTCTTTATTCTTTAGTGCACCTCCCCTTTGCCTGCGGCAATTAGAGAAAATAGGTATGCCTTGAAGTATGAGATAGTGGTACCTCAAAAATATATATACTGATGTCATATACAGACAACGCTGGGTAAGCAACACCCTGAAGAATATATAAGCCCTTTTTGATGCAATCCGGATTTTATTAGGACAGAGTAGAGGCAGGCACATTTTACAATGAGTAGGTGCTGATGGGTTTCACTAGATTATTGTTTTTTTGACAGGCAGTGATCAGAGAGTTTGCCATTCTGTTAAAAGAAGAGTAAAAACTTGCTTACCGGCTGACTTCAAGAGTGCATCATTTTCCACGTTAGCTACAATTCTGGTGGTTTTTTTTTTTATTTGAAGGAGTTAGAGCGTCTTCATCTTCACTCCCCCCTGAAATTCCTAGAGTTCTGTTGAACTCTTCAACTGAACACTTCAGCTACATTTTCTCAGTGGTTTAACATGATTTTCATTATCTTGCAATGATGTCGACATTTATCTGTATAATTTTTTAAATTAAATGCATATTAAAAAAATAAGCTGACCAGTAAATATCAAAAAGGTTTGTGAAACAATACAGAAGAGCAAAAAGTGCTTTCAAGCTCCCATGTTACCAGATGTTAATTTTCTGAATTATTTGTCTTTCTGTATCAAGGGGGGAAAAAAAAGAAGATTCTTTTAGGATTTTAGCCACCACTGTCAGGTTATTTTATCTATTACAATATCTGTATTTTCTTAACACTGTCTACTTTATTCTATTTAACAACAACAACAAAAAAGCCATATTTGTTAGATTTTTTACTTTTTGAATTTATCTTGGAAGCTTCCCAAGTTTACTTTTCTTCCCCCCCCACCCCCCCGTGTTATTTTTAAAGCCTTATGGCAGCAAACCTCCAGTTGGTATATTGTTTTGAAATGATTCTGGGTTATTCATACCAATTCAAAATCAGTCTCCCTTGCTCTTTAAGAGGGCTGATGTTCAACTGGGAATGACTAAAAGAGAAAGCACCTTTAAAAAAAAAAAAAATTAAGTGCTAAATCAAGCAGATTACAACAAAGAGATTCTATTGTGAGGCTAGTCTAACATTAGGACACTGTTATTAAAGTTCCGAAGAAATTACTATACTACAAAAAACCAATAATACTTGTGAATAAAGGAAGAGAGTTTGGCCCACTGCACAGGTTTGGGCACAAAAGTGCTTGCTAAGCTATCTATTTCACACATGCAACGACAGAAGGTTCGATATTCATTCGATCGATGACTGAAAAGGCACAATGGCAAAATCGGACGGACTTCTTTTCAAATACAGATCTCCGATGTCCCCCTACAGTCTGCAGTCGCACGGCTGGTGGTGTGGCACAGACGGAGCAAGGGTTACATCAAGGCTGTTCTCTGGACCGTGCAAACAGTCTAGACCAATGACCTGCAGCATCGTGCCCTTTGAAGAAGAGGCAAGTTCAGTCACGACGAAGAAAAATCAAGGCGTACCCCTTTTAACAATAGGGAGCAGCTCGTGGCTGCAAAGAGGTAAGCAGGGGTAAGCAAAAAAAGGCATCTGCTTCCATGGTTACAGGCCAAGCATGGGAACCTTGCTTTTGAAGAGGGACGGTTCTCAGGCTCCCTCACAGGCTATGTCATGCATTATAAGCAAAGGCAGGTTGAGCTGAAATCCGCAGAGTTATTTCAGAGTAAAATGATACGCGAGCACATGGCTGTTAGCAAAAAAAAAGTCACATGACTGTTTAGAAGCAGCCTTGCACAGTTTCTGAATCGAGCCTTTCGTTTGGGGCAGTTTCTTCTTTTCTTTTTATATTGTCTTGTTTTTTTTTTTTCTCTCCTCTTTTTCAGCAAACTAAGAAAACTGGGAAATGGTTTATATAGAACAAACATTTGTTTGATATACAAGATTCTGGCTATTCTCCTTCTCTAAACTGAAAAAAGGTCAAGGGTCAATGTTTTTTCGTGACAGGGCCACAAATCCTTTTGTTAGCGTAGCTTTAGCAAATACCATTTAAAATAAGATTTTGCTTTTCTTTCTAAGTGCATATTATTATAAGTTTGACAGAATATGAAAGTAATGAATTTCTGTCTCTCTGCAATAACTTTTGTGTTCCAATATTTTGCCAGTTATTTTTCTTCCTTTTTTTGGCTCTACAATGCTAATTTTCAGGATTTGCACTTCTGGACAGGACAAGTAAAAATGCACACAAAAGTCAACACATAATAGTCCTGCCTTCTTTGGGTGGGGGAAAAAAAGAAATTATCTGCTAGCTATAGGTAGTAAAAATGTGATCAGTGACAATACGCCTGTGGTGTAACCATTAACCTTTGAGAATTGTTGTTTGTACTTTGTTTCTTTTTGCTTTGTTATTCCTTTATCTGCGGCATATTGCATTTCCTCTTGAAGAATTAAAATGTGCAGTGTATTTGCTCCGGCATAAACGTGCCTGCTTTTTAAAATTATGTTTATTACATCTGTGACATTTTAACTGTTTGTGGTAGTTTGGAAATTTTGATGGTTTACTATTTTTATTAGAATTTTACTGTTAAAGAGTTTGCTGTAGGACCAGTAGCTTCTGTTATATACTTATTGTATGTTGTTCTGTTTTATTATGAGCTCTACAGCATTTGTGTTCTTATTATCAGTATGAGATTAATTTTATTCCAACTATTCCTGTTAAAACTGGTGGGGTCTAGTGGGGGGAAATGTCTGGTGAACTGTTGAACAGAGTTCGAAGTTCCAGGGGCACTAATAATTACACAAGTAATTTCCATCAGTATTTTTTCCTGCTCTTCAATAACTGCAGGGACCTGTGGTACTTGGTAAAATTTGTATTGCTATCCTGTAAATGTAATTAATATTTATGAGTGTATAAAGGGCAGTATTTTCTCAGAGTGTATTCTGAAGTTTCGTTGATTTATAGGTTGATTTGATTCAACTTCAGACTGAGGACTGTGTATTCAAAATGAAAGTATGTGAACTAACACTAAGTTGCCTCCAAACAGCAATAGGCTATTTTGAAAAAAGTCTTTGGCCTACCCTGCACATTTATGGGTCAAAATTATCTAAGAAAAAAATGCATATGAAAACATAAACATGCAATATAAACAATTAAATATTAATATCAAAAGTAGAAAGCCCATTATCTTAAAATGGTCATGATCTGGATTAATTAGATTCATTCTGGATAATTTATATCCTGCATATTAATTCAGTTTTCAGATAGACTTGGACATGACTGCAAACTGTAACTTTGCTCCAGAAGGTCCATTAACTTGTTCCATCAGCTTAAGACAAGAATTTGTTTGCTGGTCTTTTGTGTAGGCTGTTAGATGTACTACAGCATTGTGGTGTTCCTGCTGTACTAGAGATGCATGTTAATGATGACAAACATATTCATATGCTGACTGCAGTTTAGAAATTCATACACCATGTAGAAGTGTTGTGCCTTCAGCTTTATTTAGGGCGTGGAATTCTCTTAATTTTTATTACCTTCAATAATAAATTAAAAGATTAAGTACTCAAGTCTTACATGCGTGGCATAAACAATGCAAAAGACAGTGCTGCTGTATTTGGTATCCAAGCACTGCCCGAAATTATTCTCAACCTAATAACATGTTTTAATAAACAAAATTTAAAAAGAGATTTGGCAACTAGAAGGAAGATTTTTAAAGTAAAAGTCTTCTCTCTTGTCCATTTTAATGTAATTGATAAGAAAATAATTTCTAGATTCACAGCAGTCTGCAGAGTGTGCCAAGGGGAGGATCTGATCTTAATTATGTTCATGATCATTTCTTGAAATAGTTAGTCTTGTCCTGTAAGGAGCTGAGAGACAATGACAGATGTGTAAGGCTTGGTGTTGAAGGGAATAGTTGTATCTCTATGAGCAATGAAAACATGATTGTGAAACCATTAAGTTTTAGTTCTATTGTTGTTGTTGTTTTAGAGTGGATTTTACCATGTGTTGATGTGTTGCCCCAAAGTACACACACTCCTGTCCCTCTTGTGTTGTCAACACTGAGGTTCTCAGTTATACTGGGTTGTTGCTTGAGTGATCCGCCAGCTTTGCACCTGGTTCATTCAAGCTAAAGTTCAGGCTGCCAGTTTGAGGTCTTTTACTGCATTTCAGCCAGGGATGACCAATAACTGGATATTTCTCTTTACTTTCCTCTTTGAACTATTCATTTAAATGAGGGAGCAAATCATCTAGGCATGTTATCCCCCTTGAATACCAGGGCTATAAGAGCCTCAAGAAGCACCACTGTTTTCTAACCTCCATTGTGGTACAGGAGCCAATTCAGCCTCTCTGAACCAAGGGACTACACCTCTGGTTCTGAGAACAGGGAAAAGAAGGGCTTTTTTTTTATACTGAAGAGTCCTACTGGATGATGGGAAGTTCTGCGGTTTGCATAGCAAGGATTATCAGGTGCAATTTCCTTCATAAGCGATGCAATTCATGCCCCTGTTATCTTCAGAATTAAATGCTTTGTTTTTACAAGACAGGTAGACAAAGTTTTAATCCAGTATGCTGGAGGCAAGGGTCACTGTGTCATCAGTTTACTTTACAGGAATTTTAGACTGACCCGCTCCCTTGAATTATGGGAGGTACCAATCCTACCAGCATGGTTTATCTACCCTTTCTTCCCACCATTTTTCCTTAGCTGAAGAAATACAAGGGATTATGGAAATCTGTTAAGACAGCTGAACCAGTGCAGAACATCTAGCCTATGAAAACTCCAGCAACTGAGAAAAAGGTTTTATAAAGAGTTATTTAATCAAAAGTTCCATAATTTGAGTTGTCCAGGTAAGATTCTTCAAAAAAAGTGTCAGCTCTATCATAGTACACCAAACCAGAACAAAAACCCCATGATCCTCTTGTTCAGTGGGTTCTGCAGTTTGGTACCATCTTTAAGCAATTCATACTCTGGCACTTTTTTTTTTTGATATGCAGCAATGTTGTACGCCAACATTTTAAGAACAGTGGTTTATCAAGCTGCACATCCTAATAATCTGTTGGATAAAGCAAAGGTAGCAAAACCCAGAAGAACCCCCAGGTTTAGCCTGAGGATACAGGATGAATTACAGTTGTCTGAAATTTGAGGAAAAGACACCTTTTTAACTCATGGTTTTTGAAAGTGCTGCCAGGTTAATCCCCACCAAAAATCCTTTGTATTTGTTTTTGGTTTTTTTTCTCAAGGATCATCCTTTTCCAGATTTCTTTAATGACAACGAATATTCAAGCCTGACTGTGGACCTGCTTAGAGCAAGGACTTGGAGAAACCCATGTAGCAAAGAATCATCAAAGCTTAGAAGTGTGTTGTTTCAATTTTGGTATCATATCAAAGTCCTTAGGCTTTCCTCCTCAAAAGCAAGAGGCCTGATAGATCAGTTAAGCCAGTAACAGTTGCATTTATTTGCTTTTGGTACTGTACATGGATTTGCTTTGTTCTAAACTTGGAAATGACTAACTGCATCAACTTCAATTTAAGATACTAAACAAATTAAGTCTCTGGCTCTTGAATATTCTTCTTAGGCTATAATCCCCACCACAAAAAGCCTCAGCAAGTCTGATTAGTTGTTGCCTCTTATTGAAGTCTCCTTCCAAATGCAATGAAAATAAATAAAAGATGCAGCATGCACTCTGAATCAAATGACCAGAAAGACATATCTTCTCACTCATAGTTCTATGATGTTTTGAAGTGAAAGTTAGTCTGATTCCAGGAGCATCTCAAGTGTATAAGGTTCTTTTCTGTACCGCCATGTTAGGAGCCTCTGATATTGATAAGTAGAAGTCCCTTTAATGCTTGTATTCTGTTCACTCAAAGGAAAGTTTAAATAATGTTAATCTGAAATAACCTGATATTTCTTGTAGTTTTCTAATAGAGACATGCAGAGCAACAGCAATAAGAGCTTTGTTCTTGTGTAGACCCTGGCTAAATTAATATCCCAATCGTTGTGATATTATCTCAGGGCAAAAATATTTGCTGTAAAGGTCTGGTCATGCCAAACTGTCATAGAATCATAGAATAGTCTGGGTTGGAGGGACTTTAAAGATCATCTAGTTCCAAACACCTTTCACTAGACCAGGGTGCTCCAAGCCCCATCCAACCTGGCCTTAAACACTTCCAGGGATGGGGCAGTCACAGCTGATCTGAGTAACCTGTTCTGGTATCTCACCACACTCATAGTGACGAATTTCTCCCTAATATCTTACCTAAATCTATCCTCTTTTAGCTTAAAGCCATTATTCCTTGCCCTAATCATTACAGGCCCTTGTAGATAGTCCCTCTACACCTTTCTTACAAACCCCTTCAAGTATTAAAAGGCCCCAGTAAGTGTCCCAGGAAACTCCTCTCCTCCAGGCCCGACAACCCCAACTTTCTCAGCATGTCTTGATAGGGAAGTGCTCCAGCAACAAAAAGCAAACAGGACCAGAGCGTGTCTAACTTACTGTTGGTCTTGTTTTAAAATGTTGTGTTGTCTGGGAAATGACTAC
Source organism: Myiotriccus ornatus (assembly GCA_036023395.1). Taxonomy (NCBI): domain Eukaryota; kingdom Metazoa; phylum Chordata; class Aves; order Passeriformes; family Tyrannidae; genus Myiotriccus; species Myiotriccus ornatus. Next base: position 11,559,916 of record JAYRBT010000001.1, read on the forward strand.
TTTTTTATTTTTTTTTTCTTATTTGATTTCTCCCAAATAGTTAGTCATGAAAGAGGGAGTTCTCAGGGTAAATATTGGCTATTTTATATACAGATATGCCTTTGGTAGAATTATTACATCCTGTTTCAGGAAGAGGGGTGGAAATTTCCCCTGTGTTTGTATTGGTTGAAGAGCTCTGGAAGTTATACTTTACTGACAAGAAAGAATGATAAAGAAATCTTGTAATACTTGTATGCTCATGAGTAGGGAACTTTGCAAACTAGAGCAAGCATTCAAAGTTTGTGCTTAGCAGTATATGACAGAACACATAGCAAAATGATAAACAAGAACACTAATTTTTAAAAAGAGAAACTTTGAAAAGGTCAGCATATATGCTTAACAGATGCTGCTGTCAAGAACGTTTATGAGAATTCTGGCCTAAGAAAGTACAATTTCACATAGAGAATGAAAAATCTGATCATTTTTGGTTTATGAGGGGCAATATGGTTGATAGTCTGACATTAAAACGTAGCTGGAATTGCATCCTGAAAAAAATCATATTTCTGTGAGAGGACAAGACTTTGAACCTGCTGTGGCAGGGATTTTGGGTCCGAATGTATGTTGTGTGACAACTCTAATGGTATTCCTTCACTCGTTATTTCTGACTAGGTGATCTCACTTTTAGTCTGTGCTGCTAAACAATTTTAAATTGACATTTTTCCCCCACAATTTTATTTGGGTTTCCCGAAGGTGATACTGAAGTCTGTCTGGTTTTTATTCATGGAACATATACAAATACTCTTGTGGGCCAGATTAATGGTCCATCTACCTCTATGCTTATTTTATGACAGTGCTAACAGGGCACACATTTGAGGGATAGCACATGGGCCTCTCAGTTTTCAGGACTCCATTTTCCTTGTACTCTCATGGCATCCATCATTTTTGGGTCTGTGATATTAGAGGGTACATCCCTGCCTTACCCTTCAGTATCTGTTCATGGACCTCCTGCCCATGAATTTTTCCTTGAGCCTGAACTATCTGGAAGTTAATCCTTTTGGTATTGTGGTCCAAGGAATGAAGTTGTCAGGTGTTCACCTTTCTGAAGGTTATTTTTGTTTATAAGCACCAAGTAGGATGACAAGTACTCATAGTTAGTTCTGCTATGGTAAATAACTTGAATTGTTCATGCTTGTGATCAGCTATCTTCCAAATATTCTGTAATTTGTATTTAGTTTGGGTTTGGATAAAAACTTTCGCCAGTTACCCCTCTCATAAAGAATTTTGTCTGAACACTTGTGTCACATTAAGAATTGTTCAAATGCTTGTACGTAAACAGGATTAGTGAGATGTGAAGAAAACCTTCATGACTGTGTACTGGTCAAATCAAAACTCTCAAAAAATCCAGTCCAGCTTGTTACTTGCTGCAAAACCTGGGATAAACCTATTTATCTCCACTAGCACTTCTCTCTCAAAGCAAAGTAACAGAGGTAGAGTGGTTACATTTTCCCATTTTATAGTTCATATTTGGAGGATTTCAGGTAAATTCTTAAGATTCAAAAGCAGTACATTTTTTAATATTAATCCACTGTGAGACCATATAGTACAGTAACTACACTGGTTTGTCTATGGAGGTGAGGGAGAGTATCAAATTCCTTCTGATTTTATTTTTTTCTTTGTGAAGCAAAATTCTGTAATTATTCCATCAGAGAAGATGATAGAAATACATATTTGCACCTGTTTGTTTGATTTTAATGTTTAACTTCTACTATTCAAATTTTTCAAGCATCTCGCTTAAATGTAGTTAAGTAGCTTTGATAGAGATGGATTGCCAAAAAGCATCTACCTACTTCCCCAAGTCTACATCCTTTTATTTTATCAAATTCAGCATTTTGTTTTCACTGCTGAATGTTACTACAATCTGATTTCTTAAAATAGCTGTTGCTCGTATGTCAGACTAAAATAACAATTGTCAAATGGTAATTCTGTCAAATCATTACACAAGCACTTGACTTTTGAGAGGAAATTTTGCCACCTTTAGTTACTGTGAGTTTTAAAGGCATACTAGAAGAGACATTTTCAATACGCCGTTCAAAAGTACCATCAATGAATAATCCAGAGAAAACTTCACAGCTGGGAGAGTGCAAGGAATATAAATAGGATAGAAGTCTGAAAACTTAGTTATATATGTGGTTAGTATTGCTTCTGCTATTATCTGATATCTCAAGATTTTTAAAAAGGAAATGAAGGAGCTGATTATATTAATAAACAACAAAATAAGATGTTCAGTGAATTCAGTATAGGTTTCTCCAGCTGAGGTATTTATTTAGACATGGTCAGTGAAGAGTATTTCTAGGACACAACAGATTTCACCCAGTCAGAATCTCTAAAAACAGGTCAGATAAATCATGCTGTGAAATGTCTCTCTAATTCTAAGATGGCCTGCAGTGACTACCTCAGAGAAGCTGCTTAAAACTAGGGAAGATGAATTTCATCCAAAATGACTGCAATCCCAGTGATCTGATATGTCCATAGATGAGGTTTATGCCAGTTAAAAATGTACCAAGTTAGACCTTTCAGGTAATGAAATAAAATTGTTAATCCGTGAGATGCACCACAACAACTTCCCCAGGAATATTGCCAAGCATTCAGGGTGCCCAGGTGTAGGAAGCATGAACTTAAGTGTAACAAAGGGGAAATGAGGGTAAAACAAATAGGGGGAAGGGAAAGGTTATTGTGAGGATACTAAAATCATTATTTCTCTTCAGTAAAATAAAGGCCAAGAGAAAATGTACACTGTGGGGAGAGGACAACTGTGAGTTAAGGAGAACAATCATTTAATCTGAAGAACAGAGCTTGGACAGAAATAATTGGCAGAAAATCAGACTGGAAGTTAGAAGATTTCTAGCCATCAAAGCAGTAATGCTCTGAAGGAGACTCCCAAGAAGGTGGTCAGGTTTTGTTTTTCCGCACACATCTAACTGTTTGCAAGGTGGAAAATGATACATTTATAAAAGGAATGTGAAACACGGTTGCCTGTGATAGCAGGAGCCTGGACTTGAAATGCCACCACTTTGATCCTAGAAGGCGATGTGCATGCATGACTGCACTTATTGAAGTGACAGTAATTATGCTGTAGATATGCCTATACTATCAATGTGAATATGTTGTGGTGCTTCTTTAAACTTGTAATTAATACTAATTGAGCTCTCAGAAACTGAAGGGTTCCTTGTCTAAAAATCCTGTGCTTTTGCTGAGTGTAACAACAGTTTGCTAACTCATCCCTCTTCTTGAAAAACTCCATGTTAGTGAAAGGAAGGCACTGTATGTGATATGTTGAAAACAAACAGCTCAAAGCATTTCTTACTGTGTAAGCTAAACTCATTTTCCCAGCATAGTGCTTCTGCTACATGTGTTTTCCCTTGGTTTTGTATTTATTGTGCTAGACATGTGATTGTAAATTAATACTTTCCCTAAATATTCTGCTAAACACAACTTTGTGTCTGCTGTGAAGAAGTTAGCACAAATGAGAAAAGTTATAGGTTTTGTGCATAAATTCAAACTAAATGTTTTCTAACAATCCATCAAGAGGAAAAAAAAAAGAATTTTCAGGTACCAAAATTCGGTCTAAGAAATAGAGCTGGTTGGAACTAAATAAAAGTCATAAAATCGTGACTTTATTCACTTGCACAAGTCAGTACACAACTGAATGTCCAGCCAGCAAGAGTGACCCCAATTTGTGATATGCTGAAAGGTTGTGGGGTCTGCAAGAGAGATGTGATGGTACCACCTTATTTTGTCGCTTCAGCTGCAGGTATATGACAATTCTCTTAAATTTGTTAAAGTGTTGAAGTTCATCAAGCCTTGAAAAAAAAAAGTTTCACTTTTTTGTCTTTATATTTTGTAATTCCGGGATATAACATTATGTCTTTCTTTAAAACAGCGTTCATTTAAAAATAAAACATGAAACTCAGCTAGTTTATTGTGTGAGTCCTGTATCTTTGTTCTGATGCCCTGCATCTTTTCCAGGTGTGCAGCTGCCATTTTGTCTCAGAGCAGGACCGTATTTGCCACTTCACGAGTTGCAGGTAAGCCCTGAGGCCATTACCCAAAGGTTCAGAATTGCAGTCACCCAGTGCACGTGGGGCTATGGGCAGTGCTGAGGTTCTTCATCCCGTGGAGGCTTTCCCAGGACAGGGAGGAGACACCCCCTCTGTGTTTGAAATGGCTTCCAAGGAGCTCAGTCATGGGGCTTCTCACAGCACAGGGCTGTGTTTCAAATCAGAATGTGACACTGGACTGTTTAGTTTAAACTCTGAAGTTTTTACATTTTATGCTCCCTTGTATTTTGTCTTTGAAGCAGGAAATTATTTATTTTTATTTATTCACTATTTATAGCAAGAATGATTAATTCCTGAAACAAACTATCAGAATTTGTGTCTTTTACCTAATTTAAATTTGACCAGCTTCAGCTTTGAGCCATTGTTTTCTGCTGGCACTCATGGGTGGTATTTGTTTTTGCTATAATCACTGCTACATATTTGTTCAAGTCAGCTAAAATAGATCTGATATCACTTGAGAATTTCACCGTAACATGTTGTCCAGTATCCAGTAGTTGTGGCTCTTCCTTTACCTATATTTTTCCCATATCCATTTCAAAATATACAGAATTTTTCTAAACATGGCTGTAGGATTACTGCGGATACTGCAGTTGGAGGAAAAAGCAGTTGCCTGTCACTCCTACTTCAGTGGAGCTTTGAACATCACAGGGTTGTGCTAAACTTTTTATGCTGGGCCCTTGTGTTGAACGGTGGACCCCTGTGCTTTACTCTGTTCCCTTCAACAATGACTCATTTGGTTTCTCTTTCTGATCTAAGGATGGATTTTGAGTGCAGGGTTGTTCACACAGCTTTGCATCTTCCGGTTCAAACCATTTTGGACAGGCTCATACTCAAAATTCTTCAATACCTTTACTTTTCCTCTCCCTCCAGATGTTAGGAATGACTTTTATGGTAGGTTCTGCTCATACTTCCAGCTGATACGAATGTGCGATCTCAGAAGAATATCAAGCCATAATGAAAAGTTTATGGAAAGGTTTTTTGAATTACAGTGTATCTAGAGATTATCTTCAGTTAAAACGACACTAATTTGGGCTGCTGGTAGTCCAGTACACATCCATGTAAGTGGGATTTACCTTTTTGGTTTATTTAGAGGAGCTGGCTATTAGAAGTGAAATATTCAGGAATATTATCCTTAAGTGTGAAAGACAAGTCTGCCTGGCTGCTTAATGTTTAATCAGTAGAAAGTAGACATATCACTGTGTTCTTGAAAAACAGTATTTCACCAGCCTATTTCGACTGGAGCAGGTGACAGAGCCCTAACTTTTTACATACAGCGGCATTCCTAAAGCTAGGCCTGATAACTACACTTAGGCTTTCCTTCTCTCTCTTCCTAACAGCTTCACAATCATATTCTTTCCCTCTTGCTTATGTTTCCTCCTTTTATTGTGAATCTTTTGTTAGGTTCCTTTCTTTCATTTTTTTATGTCTCTGAGATAAGTTTCTTTTTTGCTGTCGTTGTTTTCTCTCAATCTTCTGTTTATCCATAAAGCCTGGATAATTTTTTTACGTTATTTTTGTGGTCTTTTTTTAACATTACCATACTTATTTGCTTTGTATATCTGAAGAAAATTTTGCTCTACTTTTTCTTTCTGCTGAAAAAAAGATCATGAAACTAAAAAAGGATCTTGAATCCCTGCTTGTAGGATGGTGGAAGCCAGCTGTCCAAACAGACTGTGTATTTTGTCATAAATTTACTGGAAGATGAGTGTGTTTTATTAATAAGAATGTGCACTTTTGATATTATCTTTGCAGTCAGAATAGAGATGAATATAAACTCAGTTAATCATACTGAATTCTAGTATTAGTAGGAGTGAAGTCCTCTTTTTATAATATAGACATTTTTTTTCTGGAAAATTTCTTTTAAAAAATGGGAGAAGTTAAAAAAATAAAAAGGGGAACAATAATCTTTTGGCTAAAATCAGTAATTAGTTGCCTTTAAAGCTGGATATCCTGCAGAGAAGTCCCCATCCACTAGATTACATTATTTTATGATGCCTGGACTATGTTGAGAAAACTTTCCTGCTTTTACCAGTAGAAGCAATTGTCAGCTCTCACATTAAAGGCAATTTAGCCTGTATGTAATATAGTACGTACTGCCTGCAGTATTTGCAGTCAATGTTACCTTGAGTCACGAAATCTGCACACTACATATTTTTGTCAAACAATTATGGACAAGGTTTTTTCCATTTCCCCCTTTCTTTGGAGTCCTTTAGTCTTTTTGTCAGCATGTATTGTAAAAGTCTGTTTATTATGCAACTGAAAGTTACCCAGTTATTTCTGTTTGGGAATTATTTTTGGGAAAAAGACAATTACTGGAAATAACACCTGCGCTTCTCAAATTTGAGAAAATTACAGTATACTGAAAAACACCCTATGAAATGACATCTGTTAAAAAAAAAAATTGAAACAACTTTAGAGGATACACTGATCAATGTTGAACTTAGCTGTTAGTAGAACACTTCATCCTACAATATGTCATTAAATAGAGTGAAACTGGAATAGCTCTACTTTACATATTCAAATACCCAGCATTCCCTCTTAAGGAAAACCCCAAATATAAGGAATGCCATTGTTTGCTGTGCATGTGGTGACCGGTTATATTAAGTTGAAGTTACTGCCATCTGGTGGGCAAAGTAGTGTTATATCCCAATAGTTGGAAGCAATTCTGGTAGGGTTATGCTCTCCGTAGGTGTGTGAATACCGTGTGTGCCTGTGTGTGTGTGTATACACACACACCCCTATACAGAAATACATACAGGTATTTTAATATGAGCATTCGGTTGCTGATTGTAAAAGGATTTTCAAATATTCAGTGATACAGAATGGCCTGCTGAATTGGAGATGAGTTAAGGGTAGAGAAATGTAGGAAGGAAAATAAGGAAAACGTACAAGGCAGAGCAGACGGAGATGTGAAATATGTGCTGTGGTACTGCCAGTGCACCCACACTTCTGTTCTAGATTAACACAGATAATCAAGTATAAAACTGTCCTCAGAATACTTCTTTGTACTTTGCACAGCTGGAGCTACTGCAGTGTTTCGTGTAGCACTTCCTATCATCCTATCATAGCATCACAAAATGCCCTGAGTTCCAACCCCCCTGCCATGGGCAGGGACACCTTCCACTAGACCAGGTTGCTCATTTGCTCAAAGCCCCATCCAACCTGGCCTTGAACATTTCCAGGGATGGGGCATCCACAACTTCTCTGGGCAACCTGTGCCAGTGCTTTACTGTGCCCTTGTAAATAGTCCCTCTCCATCTTTCTTGTGGGCTCCCTTCAGGTACTGGACACCACAATTAGGTCACCACAAGGCCTTTTTTTTCCAGGCTAAACAATCCCAATTCTCTCAGCCTTTTCTCAAAGGAGAGGTGTTCCTGTTCCATTTCTCTAATCAACTTGGTGGCCTCCTCTGAACTCTGTGTTAGAGATGATCACTAATTATTGCTACAGAAACATTTCTGCAGTTTCTGCCTTATGCCTCCATTCTTTGCTTATCTTTTCTCTTTGCTGCAGTAAATTTGCTCCTCCTTGAGTCTTGACATATACTTGTATTAACTATTGTCTTATTCCTGAAGGATCAGCCCAGTAGGAATGGATTTGCATGAGTAGTGCATCGAGGGAGTCTGTGGGGCATTTTACGCACAATACATTATTTATGTTTTCTCAAGAAGCTAACACTCTTATGTTAGATGTACCAGTGCAGTGAATGGTAGGCAAAGTGGTAAGTGAAGCAAGATTCAGTTGTGGGAGACAGTGTCAGGTGTCTGTTTTTAGTAAGAAGTTGCTCAGTAACCATGTGAGAATAATAATAGTGTCCAGAATTTGCTCTTATTTCATTGGTATGGTGTTTGAAGACTCCAAGTAAGATTAGGTCTGCTTTGTGTACAGATTTTAAATTGGTTTTGTGCTTGTCAAATGCTGTGCTTTATGTTGGTGGAGAAGATTAGAAGGGATCCTTTGCTCTTGATATGCAGAACAAATTACCGTTTTCTCTACTATTAGGTTTGTATCAAAAATGTATCTTTAACCGACATCTTCCCATGCTCAGAGTCAAGGAAAATTTAGGGAGATCCAAGAGTCCCGTGGGACACATAGTGGTGAGGTCAAATTCCCAGTTTGGATTGGTCAAATCCAAAGCCCTCCAGCTGCATGATTAGTCTCCGAAGGCATCTCAGCTGCCACTGTGCCAGAGCTGAGGCTGGCCAAGGCAAGGCTACAGGAGGCATACATGGCTTCAGTGTTGTTCCTCGACAGTCTGTGGGCCCTCAGTGGCTCGTGGTTAATGATGAACACGGGATGCAGGATTTGAGTGGAGCTGAGGTCCCTGGATTCTGGGTCCTGCCAGTTTCAGGTCACTGAGGAGACTTGCTTCAGGCACTTGAGAACATCACGCCTTGTGCTGAATTGAAAAGCAAAAATCAGTGGCAGAGTAGTATTAGATACCTCTTTAGAGGGATAACTAAGTGCTGCCACCCTATGCTTTGTTACAACGTGTATATTGTTCTAATGAAATCTTCTCTGTTGTCTTCTATTTTTGGAGGGGGGAGGGACACCCTTGCTTTAGTGGGCTTTCTGATGCTGTAGTCTACAGAATATTGTTTCTTTACACAGCATCTTAATGGAAGATTCTTGCTTTATGCATTTACAAAGTGATTGGTCAAGTCCAGGTTGTGGGCAAGCCACATTCTTGAAGGATCAGCGCAACAGGAATGAATTTGCATGAGCAGTGTGTCAGGGAAGTCTGTGGGGCATTTTACACACATTAAATTATTTATGCTCTCATATGTGAAAACAAATTCTGGTTACAAAACCACATGTAAAGAAGCCTTATGATTTTGTGAATTCTTTCATCTTTGAATCTAATTAAGCAAAAAACCTAATGTTATTGACTTTATGTGCATCTCTTGGATATTACTGAATGAGTTGTGGGGTTTCAGAAGAAGGTACTTCTCATCTCATAATTCTTGTTTATTTTGTTTAAAGTTCTTTTTTACTTGGTTGGTTTTTGCTGCCTGTTGTAGTTTTTGGTTTGTATTTTGTCTTTCTCCTTTTTCTGAACTCTCTAGGAGCCAGAATCCTGCTTAGATAACATCTGTCAAAAGGAAAACCATTGACCTTGTAATCCTGTCATTCTGCTTTTAAGACTGCATTGCACATGCAGGTGTCTGATTTCTTCATAGGTTTTAGAGGAAGTACATTTTCATGACTTTGCAATGTAATTCCCTAATTGTTTTTCAAGGAGACAGGCACTTTTCACACAGTAAGGCTCTTATTGGAAAGGTTTAATGGTTAGAGTGGTGGTGGATACATGACCAAATATTATGTAAGTGCTTTGAACTCAAGGCCACAGCTTGAACCATCCAGTGCAAAGATCTCTCTCTGACTTGGTCCAGTTCGCACAAGCCAGAAAAGTGGAACAGCTTTCAGAAGGAAAATAATCCCTGATTCTTTCCTCCAGCCTTCAACGCAACATAAAGTTCACTTTGTGCTGTTGATAGAAGCACCTAAGCTGATTTGTTCTTGATTACAAAACTGGCTGCTTTCTATTTTCACTACTGCGGGTAAAATGACCAGCAGTGAAGCATTCTTTGAAATCCTGGTCGCACTGAGATGCAAGCTTTCTGGAATATATTTTTCTTTTTGTTTGCCCATGTCTTTTTTCATTTTTCCTTCTCTTTCCCCCTTTTCTTTCTGTTGCTTGACATATTTATAATCCCTGGGGATTAATAAGCAGTTTGATAGCTAGAAAGTAATCGGTCTCTGTGCTTAGGATTACTGAACTGTAAGAGAAGCTTTTGTAGTGAAAGACGAAGTAATACAAGACAAGGTTAGAAGGATGTATCTTCTGAACCAAAAATGGCCATCTTCTAGAGTGTCTGTTAAGGTGGGATAGAGTTATAGATGCTTTATGATATAGATTGTTCATTTGAGTATGGAATGCATTGCAGTATCTCCAATTTCACCTCTTTAAATCAAAATTTATTATACACATGTCCTTACTCAATGAGTTGATACAGAAATGAGTGAATCCAGTTCTTTGAGTTCTTTATGAAGGAAATCAGAACTGAGCACCACAGTGATCACAGCTAACTTTGAAATTCTGTGAGGATGCAGATGTTTCTCTCCAGGAGCACTCTGATAGATGTGATATTTCTATTTGATATTTGAATCTCCATTCTTGAAAATGTTCGGGACATGACTAGACAAGCTACTGCAAAACCTGCTCTTAGACCTGCTTCAGCAGGGAATCAGATTAGATGATCCTTAGATCTTCATTAATGGTGTAGCCATAAATAAAGGGATTGAGTGCACTCTCAGCAAATTTGCAGATGACACGAAGCTGAGTGGTGTGGTTGACACACCTGAAGGACTGGATGCCATCCAGAAGGACCTGGGTAAGCTCAAGAAGTGGGCCCATGGGAATCTCATGAGGTTTACCTAGGCCAAGTCCAAGGTGCAGCACCTGGGTCAGGGTACCAATCCAGGCTGGGGGATGAACAGATCCAGGGCAGCCCAGAAGAGGACTTGGGGGTGCTGATGGGTGAGAGGCTGGACATGCCCCAGCACTGGGAACCCAGAAACCCCCCGTGTCCTGGGCTGCATCCAAAGCAGTGTGGGCAGCAGGGGAGGGAGGGGATTCTGCCCCTCTGCTCTGCTCTGGTGAGACCCCACCTGCAGTGCTGCCTCCAGCTCTGGGGTCCCAGCACAGGAAGGGCATGGACCTGTTGGAGCGAGGCCAGAGGAGGCACCAAGGTGATGAGAGGGATGGAGCACCTCTGCTATGAGGAAAGGCTGAGAGAACTGGGATTGTTGGGCCTGGAAAAGAGGACTTCAGGATGACCTGATTGTGGCCTTCCAGTACCTGAAGGGAGCCTACAAGGAAGATGGAGTTTTGCAAGGGCCTGTGGTGACAGGACAAGGAGGGAATGGTGTCAAACTGGAAGAGAATAGGTTTAGATTAGATATGAGGAAAAAATTCTTCCCTGTGAGAGTGGTGAGGGACTGGAACAGGTTTTGCAGAAAAGGTGTGGTTGCCCAAATGCTTGAAGTCTCCAAAGTCAGGCTGGGTAGAGCTCTGAGAAATGTGGTCTAGTAGAAGGTGTCCCTGTTCATGACAGGGGCGTTGGCATTAGGTGATCTTTAGGGTTCCTTCCAATCCAGTCTATTCTATGATTCTGTGACTTCGACATCCCTTCTAAGCTCATTTATTCTGTGATTTCTTGATATGAAACCTAGATTTCTAGAGACAAGATATTCCCAGAGAATAGAGATTTCAGTACAAGATCATACTTCTTATCTTGAAGATGATGAATGAATGCGAGTTTTAAAAAATTGACTTAATTTTGAGGTAGACAATTACTATAATGAATTCAGTTTATAAGCACTGGAAATTTTTAGCTGCTTTATAAAGCTTATCTCCAGAGCCTTTCTAAGGAGAGTTTGGGATGGTGGGAGCCACTTCGTATGGAAATTTGAGTGCAAGGCACAGTTCTTTTACATAGCTATGTCTCCAACACAAACACAGAAGTACATGTATGCATTTATTGAAAAAATGAAATAAAAGGAATCTATCTTTTATACTTAATTTCCCCCTTAGAAAAAGAGGAAATGATCTAACTACGACAGACACTACTTCTAGATTTTATTAGACTGCTGAGGGTACTTTGATAGCCTGGTGCTAAAGGCAGTAAAAAGACTATACCTCTAATAGAATAATAAATATTTTTAATAGTGCTTTATTGTTTTTTAAAGCAAAAGAATTTAAATATCTTATAACTTTCAGACTACCGGTGCTTTATTTTAAAATCTTGTGTAATGTGAAGATCAGTAAAATGAAAACAATACTTTCTGAAATTCTTGTGCCGTCATCTGGTTTTGAGGGAACACCCTCTCTCTGGGGTAGAAAAGAAATTTAGTCTAGGACACTAAGCAATTTTGGATTCTCTTGAACAAATATCTCAAGTAAAACAAACTTTTATATATTTCATGCTGTTTTTACTTCTATATACTGAGGGAACTTCCAAACTTAAGTTATTCAGCTTAGTTGAATTCAAGGAGCGCTTTGTAAGCTGACATGATGTTTTCTTCAGATAGGGTTAGATTAAGCTTTGGGGAAAATCAGTTTCAATGACATGCCAGCATGTTGATATTCCTTTTCTTAGTGTGTTGTCTTTCCATCTAGAGAGGGGTGCACAACTGATCTGCAAGAAAGCTGACAAGTCATGTCTTTGAATTTAGTCTTGGCTGATTACAAAGAAACATCAATTACCTTAATTTATGTAGAACTTAACTTGATCAGCTACAAAATGAGTATCTTTTGCAGTGAGTAGACAAGATGGACAACTGAGCTACAGTTATCATTCAGTATTTTCTTGTTATTCTGTCTTTGGTTTAGTCATGACACAAGTGCAGATCCAGTTTGGGCCCATGTTTTTCTACCGTAGATCTCAATGCTACTTTAATGTGGTTAAAACCATCTTTAATCCACAAACAGATTAGCTACTTTCATGCATAAACTCTGTATGAACCAAACAGGCTCCATGCAGACCTAATTTGAACCTCCCTGAATCAGTTTTCCTGGATGAGGAATGCAGAAAATTGATGGAGAGGCAAGTCCAACAGCTATTATCCGTTTGGACTTGATGTCAGCTGTCCCAATCCTGCAGTAAATCTGTCTGCAGTTGCTATCACTTCCTCCTGCTTCATTTCCAAAAGGTGTTATTAAGTCAGGTGTTGCAAACTTGGAAGCACTGAGAGGCAGCACTAGGCTAGAGCTGGTAAACTCCAGGAGATCAGACTTCAGTGCAAAGCCTTTTTCCTGCACTCCCTTAACAGCACATGAGCACTCAATAACTCGAGCACAGCACTAACCCCACACTGGCAGAGTGTTTGAGCTGTGAGGTGGGTTCCTGGCCCTCCAGGGCAGGACTGTGCCGTGAGGGATGCAGAGCTTTGCTGCATCACATCCAGCTGTGTGGAGCTACTCCTTCGTCTTGTATTCTCTCTAAAACTATCTGTATTACCTCTGCATTATTTCACTTCCCTGCTCTCCCTCTCCAGTTCCCCCAGTTTTGGGGAAATCCAGCCTACTGTTACCTTGAACAACAGAGAACTGATGATGCTGCAATAATGAGGTAATGAGGGGCTATAGTAATGCAGCATACTTCTATAATCTTATATAATTTTAAAAGATTGACTTTAATTTTACCTGATTTTGAGTTTTGCATTTAAATCTAGAATGGTCTTTGTGTTTCAAATCAGTATTTCATTTATGTACTGCTTTCAAATTGCTGCATAGAAGCAGGTTGTAACATTTTTTATGCAGGTTATATTATGGAAAGACCTATACTCTCATTTTTCTGAGCTTTTACTTCCCTTCAGATTACTTAAAAACTTAAGGGTGTTCAGAATGAGCATTGCCTTGATGAACATTTAAAACATGTAAGCTCTACTTTCCCTTATGCCTTGTGTTGTTTTGTTAAGGAGTTTTTAAATCTTCTGCCCTCATTTTGGAGCAAGAGTAGTAGTTCTCTGGAACAGAGTTTCAAAGGAATTAGAGGTAGTTAGACACAATGTTTTGAATGTGCCTGATGTGTTGGATTCACAGCTGTAAGTGTATCTGTTCAAGAGGGGGCTGGGGATGGGAGGAGAGTCTGGATCCCTCAGTACCAGCTACCACTTCACATCTTAGATCCAACAGCAGCACAATCTCCCTTGTTTGGATCATCCCTGTACTTATCGTTCAGGAGGAAAATAATCTGTTTAAGGAGAGGTGACTGGTAGGTCAGAACTGGGTCCTCATCCTGTGCTTGCCACACCACTCAGGTCACATATATGCTGTATATACACACTCCTGCTCAGATGAACCCCATTTGTTCGTTGTTTCCAGAGTATTTAAGGGAGGTGCTTGTGGCATCCAAGGCAGCATCTGGGAACTCTCACGACTCCTTCAAAAGAAAACAGGGGGGATGAGTTTTGAATGTACAGAAATAGGTACTTTGAAAAACATCAGTTTGTGAGAGGTTTGGTTTTGGTGCCTCAAGTAAAGAAACTTTGATAATTTTCTGCCAGTCAAACTGAAATGATACAAATGGTGCTTTTTCACACAATGGTCTCATGTATGTGTTGTGTTCTTCAGTGAAGGTTTGTGGAGTGCTTGGATAGGATAATATTTGCCAAAGAAACAGTCCTTCAGCAATTAATAATAGCACATGAAGTTTAAAGTACCTTCAGTAAAGGAGAAAAAACCTGAAGTAATAAGACCAAAAAGAAGTGCTGAAAGGCTACTTAGGCAATGATAACTGTCCTTTCTGGGCATTGAGCAATGTCTGTTCAGATTATAAATTATGTATTGTCCTCTAAAGATTGTTTTGTAGTCAGAATATAAACCAAGACTTACCATTCAGGACTTTTTTTTGTTCGGTTTTGAATGTGCTTTCATAGTAAAATATGTTTATATTATATATATAAAATACATATTAATGTGTCTACATATCAAATAGCAAGACCTTATATATTGAAGCTACTTTGAGGTTACAAAGCTGAGCACCAGAAAATAGCCTATAAATATATGCATATCTGATAATTAACATATAATTTTTTAATATATGGAATCTTTCAATGAACACTTTCTCATCTGATGGGTACGGTATTGACATTCAAACTTGGATACACTTTTTGAATGTTCTCTGTAGTTAAGTGTTGTTCAAAGATCCTTTGGAGTCAGTGGTTTTCATTAACTTTGCTATAGGTTTCATTTTGAGAAACTTCTTAGAAGTGATAGTTGAATATGATATCAGATGACAGTTTGGGAGAAAACTTTTTTTTGCTGTTTTTTTCAAGGCTTTCAAGTCTTCCAGGAAGGTTATGTCACTTACTGAAGTTTAGTATTTTGATTTCTGAATAACCTTTAAAATTTTGTGATTTAGTTCAGATCAGGAGAGATGCAGTGCAATGGGAGTCAGTGGAATTATTTGAAAGGTGTGTTTGCAAAGTCAACATGATTTTGCATTAGGCTCTAACGTCAGCACACTGTTAAATCTGTACAAAAAAATGCTTTATCTTTTTTATTTTGCTTTAGAAATAAATATATATATATAATATATATAAAAATATATATAATATAAATATAACTTTCTCCGCTATATGCCGGAGATATCATTGTCTTGTTCCAGAATGGTCTATGTAATTATTACTGACATGGAATTTCAACTTTGCAAAACCAAAATGAAGACTGACTGAGTACATCATGAAGAAAAATAACAAACCATTAAAAGAGTAGGACATTAGGTTAAAAATCAAAAAATTTTATAACCAAAGTAAGGTTTTCTCCCTCCTTCCTTTCATTGACAAGAAGGTCATAATGCAGAAAGAAAAGGGCATTTTCATTTGTTTGTATGATTTTGATGAGTTGTTTTCATGGAAGACAACTGAATTACTGATCTGAAAACACACAGACCTAAATGTAGTTTAAATAATAATTAAATGTAGGTGGAAGAGGACATATAGCTGACCATAGACTAGAGTTACACGCAGTCTGAGCATCCAGTTGGCTCAGCTCTTCTTTAATTTTTTTTTTTTTTGAGTTATGGTAAATAAAAATTTTGAAAAAAAAAAATATTTTACTGAGAGAGCCTCTGATGGAAGACTGAGAAAGTGATAATAGACCAAAACATCACATAGGTAAAGGCACTTTTACACTTGTAACTCCCTAGCATGATGGGAAGCTTGTAAAGTAATAGAGTAGTGTGGACTGTCATCTCAGACCCCTCTGGAGATCCTCATCAGCGAGATCTTGCCCTGGGGGTCACAAGGAAGCTAAGAAGGAGGTCAATGTGAACTACTGGGCTAGAAATACTATCTTTGCATCAAAAAAAAATGGACAGATTTGATCATATAGGTTTGTCAAAACCAAAGAAGGATGCCATGACATAATCGACAAATGGTATTTTGGGAACATGGGAGAGGCATTTGTTTGAGGATATAGGTGGGAAAGGCCATACCTACAGCTGATGACATAAAAAGTATCCTACCTATGAAGATACAGAAGGAACTTAATTAGTCCTATCAGTGAAGGCCAGATGTTAAAAGTTTTAGAAAGATTGAAAAGGATCTTATGGAATGGACTTCTGTGAGACAAAATTTTAAATTTTTGTTTTAGTGATGCACAGCTTGAGTCAATGACCAGATGTTCATAGAGAGATAACTGAAAAGTAGCATGAGTTTAATTTGGATGAAAGGAATGCTACTTCTGAAACATTAACTAGAATGGGGGATGGCATGAGTGTGTGAATTGTGCTGGCTGTCTCCATTTATACTTTACAGAAGTAAAGTGAAGTGTTGTGTATGTTTGCTTTTTCACTGATGTGAGTGACATCTGGTTCATTTTTTATTGACCTGCTTGGAAGCCAGGTGGAGTTTGAGAGACACCTAATAAAACTGGATTCATCAATACTTTTATAAGCTGAGAAGTGTTTACACTGACTAAAAAATGTTTCATCCTTAACGTTAGCAAGACTAGACAAGACTATGGTAGAAAAATTGTCTTCCTAAAGAGCGGATGCTATTACAAAATAAATTCCGAATAACAGTTAATGAGAGAACACACAAAATCATTTGTTTTTTAAACCTTTTGTATTCACTTTGCAATCATCTTCATTCAGAGCTGTTGGGCAATGGCATAGACAGATGTGGGTCAGGACTTGGTGGCAGCTTGAAGGAAAAAACAAATAGGTAAGTAGAAATCTGATTTGCAAGTAATTTTGTGTTTTCATGTAGGTTAGGGAGTCCTGGTCAGAATGGGAAAAATGCCTGGTACTGACGTTTATTCTTCCTTTCAAATGAAGTACAGAAGATTGCTGGATTTTTTTTCCAGACGTTGTTAGTGTAAATGTTAGAGAAGAGTTGCTTGTCTATTTTCAGCAAAGCTAATTTTCCAGATCTGAGCTCTCTTGGCTTCAGCTATTGGAATTGCATACCAGATAACCACAAAAAGCACAAGAATTCAGTGTTTTATAAGAAATCAGTTCGTATTCATTTAACTGCATTTGGTTTCATTTAACTATATTTGAAAACTTTGAAGCTGAGACTAATAGACCAGTACCAAACTTTGAATCTTGTTCATCTCATCTGTATTAAACGTACATAAACTATATATAAACAAATGGGTTCACTTTTTCTTTCTTTTTTTTTTTTTTTCCCCTTCCCCTCTCTCCCCTCTACTCAGTATGGCAAAATATCCGGTACTGGCAAGGATGGGAAGATTACTTCCTTGTTGTTGCTTTGCTGTCCAAATTCATTGTCAACATCTAACTCAGTATGATATTCCACTGTAGGAAAGCAAATAGCAGGCTCAGCTGCTTCATTGATGTTTTTGTGTTCCTTACATTTAAGTAGATTTTCAGTGTAGTTCCTTAAAAATAACTGGATTTAATTTCGGCATATATCCTTGTGTGACTATTCAGAAGGTAATTGAAGGTAGATGAGGCTATGAACTGCTTTTATAGCCTCCATTTCATTTACAGAGGTTTGTTTAAAGCAGTGGGCAGTACCAGTACTCAGTAATTGCAGGGAGGTTGGCTCGCTAAGGAAAGTAACATTAAGACCATGCTGAAGAGATGGTACAAACTGTGAAAAGTCAACGTAAGAAGTCAATTGTATGTAAAACATTGTTTTAGTTTGTCGTGTCACTGTGCTGTCATGCGATATACAATTTAGTGGGGTCACTTGCATCCTAGAAACCAGCCTTGGCATCAGTTTCTGCAGGACTCAGCCACCTCCAGCAAGAAAGAGGAAAAGCCTCTTGCTGTTCTGCATGTGGGCATTAAGGACATAAATGCAGAGACTGACTGACTGAGTGGCAGATGTATTCTGTATCACTGAATTTTATGAATGTTGCATTGTTCCAGTTTTAGTTGTCATCTGTTCCTCATCCTTTGTCTCCTTAATGTTTTCGTAGATGACACACATTGTCCAGAGGGACTTTGGAAACATGTCTTGTTGAACTTTTTGTTGAGTACAAGATGGTAATCTGAAGCTGAGCGTGTTAAAGATTTCAGGATACAGTGTTTAAAAAGCGTAGGTAGGAAGAGTGATGAAGAGGCAGAACTAAAACAGAAAACAGGATATTTCAATCAAGCACAGTGAAAACTTGAAACAGCAATAATAACAATCATGGGAAAGCTGATCTTTAGAAATTAACCATATCAGCCTGGAAAACTGCATAAGATGAGGAACAAAGAGTATTTTTCTTTCCTTGGTGAAAAAGGTAGACTTGGGACAGAAATTCGTCATCTGAGGGAAATAAATGAAAGGGAACATCAGCTACTAATAAATTTTTTTTAAAAAACCTATATGAGAACCCTGAAAGTTTGCTGTGTGCCTGATCTTCTACACTTTTAATGCAGGCTGGGCATTGCTTATTTTGCATTAATTAAGCTATTTGTGATATTTTTCCGCCTCCATTTATATTAATTTATAGGACAGGATTACTAGATGCATTTTATTGACCTACAGAAAAGCCAGAGAAAGAAAGAGACCAAGGCTAAGATATTCACAAGTACCAACTTCCACAAGGGAAGTTTTGCGGACCTTGATGCTTTTGTGTATCTGTGGCCCAGGGCTTAGCTCATAGCTGAGAAGTTGGTCTGGCCTGAAATGAGGCATTCAATCTATATCTGCCATCTCACATCTGGTACCATAACCACTAAGACCTCTTTTTGATTTTTTTTTTTGTGTTGATCATAAATTCTTCCTACAAAATTAATTTCAGAGTGTTGTAATTGGTGTGCCATAAGTGTAGCTATTTGATTTGGCATTTGTTTTCCAGCTGGATTTCACTAGCGTATAGAAATTTTTGCCTAAAGAATTAATTCAAGTTTATGTCCAGACATGATTAGGGGAAAAATTCCAAATGGAGATGATCAGTTGTCAAAAACAGATTCTGATTTTTTTTGTCTTCCTTACAGTTTCTATCTCAAATCAATTATTATTTTCTTACAAGATGGTCTATCTATTCATGATGAAACAGGTGGAACTACCTGACTTTTCAATAAAAACTTGTACAATGTAAACAGCATATTTTATTGTTTTGGGGAATAAAGAGTAACTTTGTCACAACTGGATTGTTTGTACAAAGCACATTGTTAAACTGTAAATATCCGAACACCTGAATCCACTTTAAATTCAAACGGACCTCTTTACAACAATGATGCCTTAATATTTTAAGTTTCCTAGGGCAATTTTTCCTGCAGTGTGATCATTATAGATAATAATGATAATTATGAAATTTGTTACATTTGAAACACTAGATTATTGTATGAAATGGTTATTAAAATATCTTCTGTGATATGTGTGAATTGTAAGGATGAGTGGCATAACACTCCTAATAGCTATTTAGTTACATTTCCTAAGAGGAGACGTAACCACCTGAAAAGGAATGGTAGAAATCTGGTTTCCTTTGTTCCTGAAGTTTGTTTCCTAGAGCAACACAGTGGTATTACTACAGTTGTGCCGATGCTGAACTACCTTGCAATTAGTCTGTCTTTAATGAGGAGAGAAGGAAGGATCGAGGCAGTGTGAGGAGACTTGCCGTTGCAGCAGGCACTATTAACTTCTGAGACCTTCATCTAACACTTTTATCTTCATTCTCCAGCCCAAAGCCTGCACAGCCATCTCTGTTATGCAGTGTTTCAAGCAAGTATCTGCACTGCAAGCCTTCATCCGAACATTTTAGTGCAGAGCTGAGACCAGGTGCAATTAAATCAAATGCATGCTTTTTATTAAAATGTGTGTTTCTGAAACCATGCAGCACAAGCTCTGGTAAGTGTACATCCTTTACTGGGGAGCATCTATAACAGAATAACACATTATGTAGTGTCTGTATGTCCGCACTGTGCCAAAGATAGAGTTTTGATTTGTGTGCATTTGACCTGTACAATGGAAGAAAACGTCTTCTCCAGACAAATATGCCACTGCTTGCCTTTTGTGAAATACTCATGGAAGGCATGAAAGGGTACAGAGACTGCTTTTTTTTCCCAGCACAAACAAATTCCTTGTTACATAACTTCTTTGGCTTCAAGCATCAACCAAGCTGTTTGGTTCTATACTGGGATTTTGAACCTGCCAACCCTGACAGCTTCACATAACCATGTAACCATTGTTTGGTGGTGTTACAGCAAACCTCTCTGCTTAGTTTGCTTTAACCTTGTCCTCTAGGTGAGATTCAAACACTGCTTCCTCTTCAAAGGTGTATCTGTCAGCAATTAATGTGAAAGTCAGATCATCTGTGCTGCAATAGATCTAGTTAAATACGGTGTTCTGTTACAAGAGAAAAGTAGGTAAGATTTTGAGATTGTGAATAAAGAGAACAAAAGGAAAAGAGGATTTCAGGCTCTTCTGTGTAGACATTTGTGAGGTTTTGTGTTTTTTAATATAACATATAAAAATACCACTAAAAACTACATAAAATTTAAATTTATTTGAAAGTGAATTCATAGATTTCTCTGGTGATTTCTCTAAATGCTTTGTATTTTGAGGAACACAGGTACCATCCTTTCATAATCAGGCCTTGATAAAAATACTTCTGTGTGCTGTTGGGTAGGTGAAGGAGGGACTTTTTCCATTTTGCAAAGTTTCCTTTATTACTTTTATCTTTAAAAGGCGCTGTAAACAGGGTTTTGTTTGCTTTTGTGTTATATACAATCATAAAAATATTCTAGGCACCTTGTTAGATTTCAAATGTCTTATTTGAATGTCTTTTGAAACATCCTGAGGTGTGATTTACTTTCAGCTGTTTCAAAAGAAATGAGCATGCTAATCATAAATTTCAACAGTACTGTTTTATCTTTTCTCATTTCGAAATGAACATATTTAAGCTCTTCTCTATAATTCTGCTTCTTCCAGATAATTTTATTAAACTTTTGGTCGGTTTCCTCATCAGCACACTTTTATATATCTTAGGAGACCAAGCCCTTAGATTTACTTTACTGTAAACCCCAGGGAAAAGTCCTCATCAGCCAAAAGTTGTTTTTTGGTTGGTTTGTTGCTTTTTACTTCTTTTTTTTTTTCAATTTTAAATTGACCAGGCTCTTCCCATATGGGTGTGCCTCTAAATCCCTTCTAAATTAAACACAGAGATATAAACCCAGTGAGCAAACAATAACAATGGAAGTGCATCTTATTTATCCCTTCTTGCTTCTTACTCATGAGCATCTTTAAGTGTGGTCTTTCAATATTCTAGGAGTGAGAAATACACTTAGATGCACAGACAACTTTCTCAAGTGACCTGTATTGATTAGAGTTTTAACTGTAATCATTTAACAATAGAACACTGGGTCCTAATCTTCCTTGAAGATGTCATCTTTGGAGGGAGCTTGATTAGAAACACATTTTATCTCATCAGTTTGTTGCCCCAGTTGTGAGGAGAATGTAAATTGTAATTCAACCTGCTTTTCAAGCTTTTGATCTCTAAACAAATATAGTTGTACAGCTTTTTCCCATGCTCCAAACCAATCCTTTAAAACCTGTTCTGCATCCATACAGAGACTATTTTGGCTATCCTATAATTATGTTACTAAATAAAGATATTTTTCTCATAGTAGTGGTAGGAATGAAAATAAGACCTATTCCAAAGCCTATGGAGCTGTACACAGCTTTTTATGTACAAGACTCATCCATGAAATTGTTAATTAACTTTAGGAGTGTTAGTTTAATCTAACTGTAAGTTCTCATTGCAGCTAACATCAAAGGCATGAAATTAGTTGTAGTATTTCTACTATATATATATGTATATATACACATGTGTATTTGTCTGTAGGCATATCTACATGGCAACTGAAAGTTTCCAAGGCTTGAATTACTCTTTTGGGGGCATTTTCCTCCTCGGGTGTGATATGATCAGATCCTGTAATATTGAAGAACAGCAGTGAAAAACAGAAACCTTAGAAAATGTTGATAAACATGCAACGGAACAGACAAGATTTGCTTCCTTACTATGACCACAATGATTTCCCAGAGTGGTATATAAGTGGGGTTTTGGAGGACTGTTGGATGGTTGCCACTAGTTAAGAATAAAATCACTCAAGAAGCGGAATAACCACAAACATTGTTCTAAACCCTTCAGATTATACAACCACGGTATGCTGGAAGGAGGAGGTGACTGTGCATTACATTATTGCAACATTTTAACAGAAAGTGCCCAGCGCCGACAGACCAGATTGGTGTTTTTTAATGAAAGCGAATACAGTTAATCTGTGTATGCTTTCATTGACAAGGTTCTGCACTTAGGAGCACTGCACAGATGGTATAAGCAATGAATACTTATGTCTGACTGTAATTGATCCTATCAACAATGACATACCTTTAACTGGGTTGTATCACTTTACGTCACATATGGTTAATTAACTAAGAAGGGCCCAAATACACTAAGGAGATTTTTGTGTTTATACTTAGGAAAACAGTCTAGACAGGTGTTAATGTAAATGAAGTTAGTACTTGTCAAAGGTGAAATTCTCCATATGTAGTCCTGCTTCAGTCTCCAAATAAATATAATTTGGCTATGTCTACATTAGCAAGCAGTGAGGAGCAATAGGACCTGATCTGCAGAGTGAAACAGTTGGTGCTGAGGATCCCAGTTCCCCACTGCAGGGATCAGGGGGAGCAGGGAAATTGCCCCAGGCTGGCTCTATTCTGTTCCCACTGACTAAATGCCCAAAAGTGACTCCAGGACACAACTAGGTGCAGTCTTGGAAAGCATAATTTGGTTTAGGTTCATTACCTATATTTAGGACTTTGCTGTGTATTTTTGGCAGCTACATTTTTTTATCTGTAAAACAAAGCTTGCCCTTATTTCCAACATCATTCAACCTCAATAACAAGAGATTGGCTTCCTTAGATAACCCCTCCATGCTTCCTGTTTAGTCATCACAGACATTAATTGTCTTTCCATATGTATGACATATGTCCCTATATATGTAGATGTCTGCCCTATTCATGGTGTGTGGTATCATGCAGTAGAGTTTGTGTTAAATTATTTTCTTGCATGTGTATGTATTTGGATTGGCCTTTAGTTGGATAGTCTGTCTCTTGTAAAAATACTGTTAGAAAAATTACATGTCCTAAATTCTTTCCTTTTATGGACTGTTCTTTCCACTGCAAAGCACACCTTCCCTTTGCTTTCTCCAACACGGAAAATGGTATGACAAAATAGAACTTGATGTGGTTCCAGTTTTGGTCCTGGAGGTCTAATCTCAGTATTTAAGCTCATTTTTGCTCTACTTTTTAAACTTCCTGCAATAGTTTTACCTTGAAGTCACTGAATGTATAATTCTAATTATACATCAGAATCCAGTGGCCAGCAGCTGGTGTCCCAGAAGAAAATCTCAGCTGTTTTCTGAGATGCACCTGCAATAAATGTTCTTGGATTTTAAATGACTGGTGACCATATTCTTCTTGGCTGATTGTTCTTCCCAAAGAAGTATTCCTACAAAGTTTCTTTTCTTTATAAAAGAAGGAAGAGTATTCAGGCCCTTTAAGACATTACATGTTTCACACCACCCAGCCCTTTTTTAATAGCAAGGTAGGGTTTTGTTTTACTTTTTTCTACTGGACATAATTAATTTTTTTTTTTCCCTCAAGTGTGTTCCCCTGCCTTTCGGAGCAAAATCCTGTCTCTGTCTCTCTTTATCCTTAGGCCATTTGTACGTTCTGAAGGAGATCTCTGTTTTGCCTCACGTGATTTTTATCAGCTTCTCTCACTTGTGGATGTCATGCCTAACCTTTCCCATCCATCCCAGGTGGCTGTGTAATTTTCAAGTTTTGATTAGCATCATCAGTTTTGGAAGCAGAAATGTTGATGTAATTCTTAAGTTAACATCATCTTAGCTGTGATAACCATTAGCCTACTGCCAACATTTGACAGATGCAATATTTCTTTGAAAGTTATCAATTTCATAAACTGATATGAAAAAGTAGTGCTAAAAGTTATTTTACTAATACCTTGAATTTAGCAGTCTGCTTATTTATAAAGTGAAAACATTCAAAGTTGCTCTGGTTAGGATTGCATTCTGGTTTAAAATATATAATATCGAAAGCGTTGTGAGTTAAGACACACAAGACTAGTGTGTAACACGGGATCAAATAGTAACTGAGTAAAAAGCCCAAACTCCTCCCATGCTTTAAGAAACTGATATTAAGTAATTATGATAATTAGTCTTGTCATGGAGGGGTTTTTTTTTCCAGAATAATTTATTTTCTAAAATAATTTTTTATGTTGAAAAGTAGTTGCTTGTGTATTTCTCTTTAACTTGAAGACTAGTTTTTACATCAAAGAACATTGACACAGACTTTTGAAATCAAAGAAGCAATCCTAATAAGGGAATAGGCTCCTAAATGCACATTTTGACTCCTGATTATTGTGGACAGTTTAGATTTAGCTTTTTGCTTCCATTTGTGGTTTTATGCTTAAAATTGATGCAAAAACTCTATTTTTCTATTTCTCTGTAAAAATAGCTGGCATTTTGTCAAAGCTTGTTGCAGTGTTGCTTGTACAGAATAAAAAAATAGCAAGCATAGCATCCTAAAAAAATGGACTGAAGTAACTATAACTTCAGTTATAGTTATAGAATTATGTTAAGATTAATTCCAGGTTTAATGGGATATTTTAATGTACATCCTGGAAAAGAGAAGGCTTTGTGGTGACCTAATTGTGGCCTTCCAGTACCTGAAGGGAACCAATAAGAAAGATGGAGAGAGACTATTTACAAGGGCTTGGAGTGACAGGACAAGGGGGAATGGCTTCAAACTGCCGATGGGCAGGTTTAAATTTGATGTTAGGAAAGAATTGTTTACTGAGAGAGTGGTGAGGCACTGGCACAGGTCACTCAGAGAAGCTGTAGATGCCCCATCCCTGGAAGTGTTCAAGGCCACGTTGGATGGGGCTCTGAGCAACCTGCTCTAGTGCAAGGTGTCCCTGCCCATGGCAGAAGGTTGGACCTGGATGATCTTTAAGGTTCCTTTGAACCCAAGCCATTCTATGATTCTATGGCATCGTTCAAATATTTTTCAGATAGCTTCTAACCAGTTTTTAATTGGACTGCTCACGTACTATAAATTGTGCCCTAAAGTATCTTGATAAATCAGAGTTTAAATTAAAAGGTTTGGGAAGTCTCAGTAAATCCTGAGCTTTTAGTATTTGAAATCAACAACAACAAAAAGTCCTATATTCTAGAAAACACTTTGTGTTTTGTTACTCTACGGCAAATAATTCTGTGCTTTGTTCCTATTGAAGTGGTGTGTCTCTACTGTCAGTTTCCAAATAACTTAAGCAATGATAACAACCAGTACCCTCAGTGCAGTGTAATATTTTTTCTGAGGGGAAGGGTTACTGTACACAATTGTAAGAGGCTGATGGGGGCTAGGAAAAGAAAATTATTCTGGTATAATTTTTCTTTCTTCCATGGGAAGTACTTTTTTTCCCCTCCTTAAAGATGATCACTTAACTGAAAAACTCTTGTGTGTTATGATCTTTGATACAGGAAGTTAGTTTGTAGATAGAGCAACAAAGACATGTGGGACAAGTTTCACATTTATATTAGATTACTTTTCTGTAAAATATTTTGTTGTTCATGAGTAGGAAATTTATGCTCCATGCATATTTTATCAGGTAGCACAAAGAAACTAAGAGAATGTTACCAAATTTGAAACCAAATGTCATCATCCATGCTGCAAAATTTTCTTTACAGTGCTCATGAAGATAAAATTCACTGCAAAAGGACAGTCAGGAAAAAGAACAGCAGCTTCCAAGTTGAAAGATAAGTCTGTGTAGGTCATTAACAAATAGAAGAAAAACAACAAGCATATTTGTCTATTAAGCATTTATTATGATTTATTTGGTGCAATTTGATACTTGTGTTGCTTGGACTCAAGTTAGAAAGAACGGAAAGCTGGGAATTACATCAGTTTTTAAGAGAAAAAAAAAGGTAGGATCAAGCTGTCTGGATGATCTTAAATACTATTCCATATATCTGTTAAAGATGTGGTTTATCTGAAATTTACAAAATCATGAATTTTGCTTTGTCTTAATTACTGTTTTTGCTTTTCTGTTCTGGTAAAAATAGAAAGATTTTCCCAGTATTGTATGTGTGTGTTAATAAGCAGATATCTGCTAGCGAAATAGGGGAAGGTTTTAGATATTCTTATGAAGTTACAGTGCAGGTTGCTTTTATAAATTTTTGTATAAAAAATTCACCCACGTAGTTATTAAGGGATTCACTCTTTTTGAAGTGAGAAGATTCTTTAAAGAAGTAGTAGGAAAAAAGAAATAAATAAATAGAAACAACATTAAGAAGTGGCATTTAGTATAATGCCCATCTCTAGAGCATTTAACATTTCTAGTTATTGCTCACCAATTTTGTCTAGAAAAGAAATGGATTGCATGTGGAAATCTAAACAGTTTGATTAAGTATGAAATATTAACTGCTTAGCAGGCCAAGGGAAGGGCAATATAAAGCTTCAAAGATAAAATAACATATGCGAGCATCTTATTCATATTTCACCAAAAAATATTTTCAGGTCATTTTAATGTCAATTTAAATGAAAAAAACAATACAACCCACACCCAAAATCTGCAAACACAGAAAATGATGATTAATAGTTATTGGTTAAAACAAGATTTTCTCAGACCCTGAGCAATTTTATAAGTTTTTAGGAAAGAATTTTTTGTAAAATTTGACATCTTAACTCTCAGGCTGCACATTCACAAGCTACTTCACTGTTCCAGCTTATCTTCACCTGGAGTCATCATACCTCCCTTACATTTCCCGCCTTGTTGCTGCATATATCATAGCACCTCTGTTGCTCTTACAGTGTATTCCCTTCTCTGCATAATTGCCTTCCACTGGTAATAATGCTACTCCTGTGCAGCAAGAACCTACAACCTCTTCTTTGAAATACTTGTAAGCTCACCTATTTCACAACCTCCACCAAAATGCATGACCTTATTGCAAAAACTGAACTAGCGTTTACTGCAACGTTTGGCAATTTTTTGTGCTATTAATTCTAAAGTGGCCAGTTTGAAAGCTTTGTGATTCACAAAGAATAAAGTTAAATTGCACAAGGGAACTGAGGAACCAGCCAAACAAAACTTTTCTGTTTCTCAGTTTCACCACTAACATTTGAAATAACTTGGGATTTTATCGGTCTTGATTATATTCTGTGACCCGGGGATTACAATCAGTTCTTGAGCCTGCTTGTCTGTGCTCTACAGCAGTGGTCTTCCAGGTTCCTAATTTCCAGGGCAATTTCTGTGTGTCTGCCACCGTGCTGTTTATAAGACTTAGTCAGGAATCCATCAGTCCTGGCAATGAAGGTTATATATTTTCCAAACAGTGAAATGACAGAGTTTGGCCTGTAGCAATGACGAAGGATTTCTACAAAAATCAGTACCAAGGTGGATGCTCCCTAATAAATAAGCAAACTCCTCCTCTGACAGCTGATTTCTAGTTTGAGAAGCAATTTGAGAAGGAGCTGGTTTGTGAGCTCTAGCATGAAAAAGGTGGTATATAAATCATACCCTGTTGACTAAATAACTAAGGTTGCCACCTAAGGACTTTTTTTTTTTTTTTTTAATGAGGAGAAGCAGTATCTGCTATTATGCTAGTATTTCAGTCATATGTGATTCATATTGTGCTAGTATTTCAGTCATATGTGATCCATAATCTCTAAGTTTACCTGAAATAATATTTTTCAGACTACCATAGTCTTCTCTCCTTTTTCAATATCAAAATGAAGACTAATATAATGCAGTGCTTGGTTCAGGAAGGAACACAGTAATGCTACACTTGGAAATTGAATTTACAGTTGATACTTTTTTGTCCTATTTCCTCCCTATTCACCCTGCCCTCCCCCCTCAGGTCCCAATTATAGTAAAATATTTATTGTTAGATATAAAATAAAGAAGTGTTTATGGCTTAAATATAAATTTATGTGAGCTAAAACATCAAAAAGAGTTTAGAAAATCACACTCAAATACATTAAGGTTTACATAAAACCTGAAAAATATCTTTTCAAGATACTGTTGGAAGAACATTCCCAGAACTGTTCTATATTGTTATCTTGTTATCATTGTATTGTTGAATCCTGTTTGATAAAACTATCCAAGAATTGTTTTGTTTTGTTTTTTTTTTATGTTTGTTCTTCTCCTGCAGAGTAGCTTTGGTGGAGGAAAGACAGGAAATATTTTTTTTTTTACTTCTTTTTTTAAAAGTTTTCTGGAAATTCCTAACATATCTAATTTTAAAGCTCAAGTTCAGTTGAACCATTGAGACTGCTCCATATGAATTTTGTGACTCGTAAAAGTAATGAAAAATGTAACATTAGTTTTAGTTCTAAAACATTGCTTCTGTTTGTGATTCTACACTTATTGGGCTTTCTCTTGTAAATCATATTTGTAGAGATTTAAGAATTTGACTCAAAAAAATTGCTTTGGGTGAAAAACTAACATTAAAGCTCTAGTGCTTGGAATGAAGTTATCCCAATTTTGAAACAGAAGACTTTGTGAGTATTAATTCTGTATTAGCTCAGGATGTTATTTAGTGTTTCTGTAGCTCAAAAATATATTTATGAACATTGATTTTTTTGTTGTTTGTTTTACCACTTGAAGGATTTCTTCCTGTTTCTCTCAGTATGTTGAATCATCATTGGTGGCAACAGACATTCCTGTCATAAATTAATAGAATGACAGAATGTATTCTTAAGGAGTTGCCTCACTCTTAAAAGACTGGAATAACAGAGCTGTCTTTTCTTCCCTGGATATATGTGTAGTACTGCAAACAAATGTTTTCTGGAGAATCAAGGATAGAATATCTAGACAGAGCTGTCTTTGCAGTTGCATTCTTGCAATATGTTATTGACCAATGCTTTTAATATCCTGAGCAGCCATTACGTGTTGGGGATGATCCATTTTTCAAACCAGTGTAAAAATGTCCCAAGTTGGGGTTGATCGTATTTAGACATCTTGGGAGACAAAGTTAGATCCTAACTGATGGTTCACTTACAGCCCAGGGATCCAACTCTTTCCATTGTCCAACTGAAATAGTTTGGGTTTGCTCTCCAGGCTGAAGTGCAAATAAATGAGTGAGTCAAGAAAGAAAGAGAAATTTTTGAACTTGACCTATATCCTTCCATGTGTTACTATCCCTCTTAAGTTTATTTGGCTCTGTTTGTTGACCAAAGAATGTAGTTTATCCTTCTGGTGGGAAATGTAAGGCATTCACACATTTATATGCTACAGAAATTATTTTTTGCTGGTAACATTACTGTCATATATTTTTATTCAATTTTATTTATTAAATTAAAAAATGTCCATGATTGTTTTCTTAGTAAATCTTCGAGGAATCCTTTTAGTCTTCTTCTTTCTTTTCCCAAAGAAATTAACCATGCATTGTCATTGGATGGTTATTCATTCATGCTAGAATGAATATCAAATTCATAGCAGATATTAAAAATATTTCACATGTTGATTTTAAAGTAATAAACTTTATAGCGACATATCTGAAATTTAAAATTCATTATTTTTATGAGTTTACTTATTGATTTAGTTGCTGACCTTAAAAATAGCGTTAGAAAGAGTTCTGTTAGGTAGGTAGTACTCTGCAGTAATCCAGGTGTCGTTTGGGTTGGCTTTTTGCTTTTATTGAAGGGGTTTCTTTAAAGTTTTAACTTCACAGGCTAATCTTTTTATACATGACGCTGCCATCAAGTGGCTATTGAGTAGAACCTCTGTGTTATCCATCTTTAATTTAAATGTTAGCCTTGTTTTGAAAGAACAGCTTGCTTTGGAAAGAGGAAACATCCTATACTTGCTAACTGAAAGAAAACAGTAATCAGTTTGTTGCTCTCTGGACCAGATTTGTAGAGGTAGGTGCTCAAAGATGCTTTGAAAGATCTTTTAAAAGAATGGGATTTCTGTGACATGAAATTTTATTAACATTGATTTTTACATCAGCTTCTACAAACATTAGGAACCTCTCTGGTCACCTTGTGAACTATTCTGAGTGTACTTTTGAATTTTCAGGTACATTAATATGCGGATAGATATCCTCTTTTAAGGTCACATTTTAACCCATTCTACCAGAACTGCAAAATATAGGTGTAGTCTATAGTCTTGGGCAAGGACTTTAATGTGCTGGATCTAAAAGGCCAGAACTAACACGGTTCCTTCAAGAAATTTTCCCTTTAATCAAGGAACTGATGATTAAATAAACCGATATCTTTATGACAGTCTCTTTAAGCAGACAAAAGCTTAAGATTTTCAGTTTTCAGGGAGGTAAAGGCAGCAACCCAGCACCAAATGACCATTTGCAGTTCATCACAACCCAAATATTGGCATTCACCACTACTCTCACTTCACTTTCAGCAGTATGGGGCTGTTAACCAATTCTAGGCAAGTAATGATAAACATCCCCATTCTCCTGAAGATCATTTGCCTTCTTTCACCCTCTAGAAATAATAATAGAAAATCATGAGCACATTTGCATTTGTATTTACTGTGTTCGAATTAAAGCTGCAAACAGCTCTGATTCACTAATAACTGATGAAAGTGTCTCATTATTGAGCTACAAAACCTTCAACAAATTAATGGAAATTGCAAATCACCTTGAAAATTGCAGGCTCTTTAGTCCTATACTGAGTGCAGAGAAAACTGCATAAATAGCCTTGTTGCTTAACTCTTTCTTCTGAAAAAACAGCTTTCTTATTACATTTTTTAAAAAACATGGCCTAGTAATTAAGGCATGGCTAAACAACATCTCTTTTTTTTGCTGTGTTTTGTTTTCTGCCAATGAACATTTAACATATATTGCTATGTTTGGTTGTTTCCCTTATATAGAACATTTAAAATCATAGGGTCTCTATCTCTGACACTAAGCAAATATTTTGGGCAATTTTCTCTCATGCCTCAGATTAAAGTATGAGATTTGGCATGTTTTGGTTCTTTTCTGTAGATAATGAATTTTTAAGTATATATACCCAGGATGTTTTCCTCCAAAATTACAGCTTAATTAGAAGAAAATATTTCGTGAAAAGGAAAAAATCCACACCAAGTGTTTGTTTGTTCACTCTTTGTTTGATTTTTACTCTTTCTGCATAACTCTGAATCCAAAACTAGTGCATGTCATTTGTCATGAGGAAATAAGTATGGGAGCTGATCTCTAGCTGGTGTAAAATTTCATAGCCTCTAAGTCATAGAAATCTACTCCAAGAGAGTATCAGATGCATTTCTCTAAAAGACTGATGATTTCTGCAAGGAGCTAGATTCTCTTATATCCCACAGTTCCATGGTACAGCTGCATCCCTGAAATAAACCTGGCTGATTTAAAGGAACACATTTCAATTTAATATAGATTCAGAATTTTAAAAAATCAGCAGTTTGTAATTTTCCCCACTTTTGCTAATATTTGAGTCATCATTAGGCTTTTGATAAGTAATTTATCAACACTTTCTGCATTCAGTAGAGATTTTTTAAAAGGTTATAAGGCACAGCAGACAATCTTTTTATACACAGAGCTTCATATAGCATTTATGATAGTGCAGTGTAACTACAGAGGATCAAAATGTGCACTTAATGACATTTTTCTGCTATATTTGAAGTCACTTTGCTTACAGCAATACTAAAAGCATTTCTGTGCTGAAACACCTGTTAGGTATTTCTAGGAGAAATTCCAAAATTTAACAAAATCTGTGAACCTCCAGTGACACAACTACTGCTATTAGTTGGCAGGTGCCTTTTACTAGGAAACCTTTTTTGTGACTTTCCAAATTGGTTCATTTCTAGGGCTGAATAACCTGTGAGATGTCCATCATTAGTTCTATCCAACAATGGAACTCGAAGTAGCGAGGAATTGAAGTTTCTGGTTTTCCTGCCTCATTGTTGCAGGCTTGATGAGTGAGGGAAAAAAGGTCCCTGTCATTTTTCTCTTCCTCTTTTTATTCCTTCTAACCCACCACCTTCTCTTTTTCCTTTTGTACTTTCTTGGCATTATTATTAATGTATCCACAGTTCTTGCTCATCATTTTCGTCCTGTTCCACCACCCCAATTTTGGTTCTTTTTACCCATGAGCGCTATGTTTGGTAGCATCTTGCTAGCCTTTTTGATGAAAGATGAGGTATTACTCCATTTTAGCTTCTTCATGTCCAAACTAGGAACTCAATTACTCCCAGGCAAAAGCTGTGACAACATTAATATTCTTTTGTTTGGAGCCCAGAAAACAGTTTTGCTTTCTTCTCTATCTATGTCCCCTCTGCTGAGTTCTCTCCACTCCTTAGTCACATGAGCAGTGGATACTTCATGGTTTTAAGGCACCATTTAGCTGAAGAAAATGAGACAGCTTAATATCCAGCTCTTTGCATGCGCTTGTCACAGTTTTGAAGTAGTTTTTGCTAAATATGCTAAGCATATGTAGAAACTACATGTACCTGGAGGTACCATCATTTTCAGCATGAAGTTGGGTGCAGGTGAATTCAAACTGAGCTGTCTGCTGTCTGTCTTCTCTTCTTTCCTTGTTTTTTTTTAGAGAACACAACGTTTGAGAAACTTTTTCGTGTTTGGAAGTTTGTGAAACCCGTTCCTCAAATATTTGCTCCTTAAGTATTGTGTTGTTGGAGGGATTATTACATATTGAGATTCTACATTATGAATGTACACAGAGTAATAAACAAAACCTATATGATTGTTCATGATACGTGATTACTCATGAGACTCAAGTAATAAGCATGTGTTCCCCATCAGGACCTGCTTACAGCTCTCTAATGCTAATGGAAACTGTATGTATTGAGCAGATGTGACAGACCATACTCACAACTTGAGAAAGACTTTGCAAGACCTTCTTCATAAGTGAATTCCTGTTTTCTGGGTTTCATGTTGGAATGGTAATTTAACTTCATATAGTGTAAATTTAAACCAACTTGTGATGATGTGACTAACTGCAAATTACTCTTCATAGCTGCTACTTTTTCAGCTGGGATGCAGAAGTTTCCTTAGATTAAACTTGAAACTTCTCCAGTGACAGTAAAGTTCTGTCTAAAATAACTAATAAAATGCAGATGGGAGTGGAATAAAAGCTGGGTTTAGGCATAAGGAGGCATTGTATCGAAAAGGTAGAGGTTAGTATTTGTATTAATAAGCAAAAGTTATTGACTACAAAGTGCCTAATTTAATCTATGCAAGTTATTGTATTTCATGTTGGAAGTTTCATTTGACACTTAGTGGCAGTCATGAAAATTTAGAACACCAAAGTAGTATGACAAAACTTATTAAGTACATTTTCCAACATCATATTTTATTGCTGTTGTTTTGATGAATGATCAAATACATTGCTTTCCTCTACTTTGTGCTCTTGTAAAATCTACTCTGTTGTACTACAGACCCCTAACCAAAACCATGCAATGCTATGATTTTTTTTACCTAACACAGTCAAGAGACTGCAGCTGATGGTCTTTTCCCTTGGACCTTCATAAATGTGTAAAACAGCAGGTAATAACTAAGCTTCATTATCTGCTGCTTATTTGTTTAGGTAGTTTGATTGGCAGAGAATAAAGGATTCTAGAGGTGTTCCTTTTGTGTCTTGTATTGGCTTTGGAAAGAGAAAACTCTAGCCAAGCAGTTTTGCACGAAGAATACAATAGTAGTATTGTGCGTGTTATTTCAGTTGCATGTTATGTTTTATCTGCAGGCAATTTTTAGATGAATTTATAATATGCAAATAAAGGCTTTAATTTCCAAACCCCCTGCTGTAATATTTTGGAAACACAGCTATTTTGATGTAGGATGCACATGAAGACGAGCTATTTTGGTGTGGGATGTCTGAGAAATTTCTCTCCCGTTGCCAGGTTTAATTTTGGTTGTGTCTGAGTGTGCAGCAGTGGGAATGCATGCTGAGCAGGATTTCAAAATCATCAATGTATGCAAATCCCAATGCCTCTTTTTTCTTCTCCAGAAGTTTGAATAGAACCCAAGACACAGTTTTTTCTTAACTCCTGGTGTAGCTGGTAGGCTCTTCTGCTCTATATTAATGGTCAATACCATCATGATTCCTAAATGAGATGATTTATTTTAATTTATTTTAATTTTAATTACTTACAGAAGAAGAGTAATAAACAGGCTCTCCCCCAGACAAGAGCAATGCATGTGCTGTGTCAGCTGTACTTAAACAGGTGAGACTGAAGAACCAGGAAAGTGGTAACTTCTCTCCATTTTGGTTGTGTAGGGTCCTTGTTCTCTAAAAGAAATTTTTGTCCGAAAAGTTTATATTAAAAAGTGAAAATATTTAAAGAGTCAACACAGCTTTGACTTAAAGACATAGGCACTGGCAGAGTTATTGGTTATTTAAGCTTTGCAATGAAGCAGGTAGTTTAAAACTCTAGACATTAGTGCTTAGGACTATCTTTGTGAAGCATGAAGTGAAAAACTGAATCTGATGCCATGTCTCTCCAATTTACACAAAAATGGTACTTCAACAAACCACAAATTTATTCTGGATATTCAATTGATCCTTTAATATTTATTTCTGAATATTGCAGGCAATAAAAAATTGAGAAAAATTACAGGCTCAGAAATTGAATTTAGTTGACATTAATTTATGATTATATGCTTTTTTTGATTGTTGCAAAGGTGGATCTCAAGCCGTTTAGCAAGAATTAATATTGTTTATATTAATACATTATTACTTAGAAATTAATAGGAATATTTTCTGCCACAATTTTAGAGAAAGTAAGCTGTAGACAACCAAAGGCCTGACTTCACACATCTTTTCACGTGCCTTACATCAGCTGAAATCTGGAACAGAGGAGGTTAGGCTGTATACCCAGGGTTACCTCTTGAGTTAGGAGCGGGGTCAGCAATAAACACCAAGAATCCAGATCTATTCACCTCGAACTGCTGTATCGCACTCCTTCCTAGAACTGCTAGCATCTCAGCACTATGCAACACTGTAAATAGGGTTTGTTTGCTATCCATCTCATTTTTTATGTTGGCTTAATGTTTGGAGGGGTGAATGATCAAAAACCTTCTTCATTATTTTCTTTTTTCTTGTGTTTCTTTTTTTTTTCCTTTCTTTCTTTGTCCTATTTAATCTCTTGGTAGACAAAATAATAGAAAGTAAATCCACAGAAGATCTTTACTCACAGAGGAAAAAGCGGGAAATGTCTCGCTTTTTTTCAGAAGTCAAAACTGCAAAAGAAATTATGGTGGTGGGAGAAGAGAGCTAACCTTGTGTATGAGCTCAGGGATCTTATGTTGTACCAAGGCTGAACATGACTGAGAAAATAGTAGGGTGATGTTTGAGGCAAGAACTGTCTTTTTGTTTGGTGACACAATAGGATCCTCCTCCTCAATCCTTGGATTCTCACCACTACTCAGTATAATAACATGATAATTGGTCCCAAAGATGGAATGAGTAAGATTGGATGGTGGTCTTTGGGGGCCCAGTTGTGTTATATCTAATCTAATTAGGTTTGATACTCACTTTTTAATACATATGGTAGCTATTTCCTTGGTTTGGAAGTGAGGCTTGTGGGCAAGCTTGAAGTGTGCTTGGTCTTGGTCTCTGTTCTAAAAGCACACCAATTTTTTCTGAGGAGAAACCCCAGCTATATCTGTCTCATGCCATGCTGTATTCTAATTCAAAACTAAAACTGATTTGTTCCAGAAGATGTCTTGAAGCATAAATATGTTGTGGCTTGTGGACATGTGCGAGGTGTGATGGAAAGAGCAAATGTCTATAGACTGTACTTAAAAAAACCACTGCAACTTGCTACAGAAAAGACATAGTAAGTTACTGCTGCCTTGAAGCAACAATCCACAGCAGGCATTCAACCCTTTGCATGGGACAATATAAATGTTTTAGTGGATTTATGAGCATAAAGGAGCATCTGGAGATGATGAGATTGTGTAAGACTAATTTTAGAGCCTGAATTATACTAACTCCATAGCTGCAAAAGTCACTGCCATGTTTTCTGCTCTTGTTTAAAAGATGTCTGTGGACTATGGCAATACCAGATTCCCTAATCAAATGGAACAGAAAAATCTAGTGCACTACTGTTGGTAGTGGTGTGGTGGGCATTGGCTTACTAAGAGGATTGCGAAAATCCTTCATGAAAGATAGTTATGCAATCAAATTTCTGAGGCAAGTTTCTTCTCAGCTGTTAGCATCTGTGTTCCATTTTGCCATGAATAGGTGACTGTTTCTTGAAATTATTTATGTTTCTCACTTTTTAATAGAAAGTATGGCATTTATTCCTGGTTGGGGGGAAGTGTGTTGGTTTGTTGGTTTTGTATTGTTGTTTTTCCTCTTTTTTTCCCTTGTATTTTGCCATTGTCTTTGAGCTTAAAATAAGCATATTATAAATGAAACATATTGATAAAATCAGTGGAGTGTGATGTACTAATGGAGTGGGTAGGGAAATAAAGTTGTTTTAAGTCAGTTTTGGCTTGTAAATTTTAACTTGCTCCCCTGAAGTATCTGCAATACTGAAATGTAAGTTCTTTCTTGTGTTTAATTTACTTTTTTTTTTTTGCTTTTTCCTCTGGTGATTCTTATCAGTGAAAGGCTTCCAGCCTGGCAGCAATAGTTATTGAAAGTTCAGATAGTAGAAGGCTCAGTACGTGAACGAATGCACAGAATTTTGGGAGCTCAGTCTCCAAAGCCATTGACTTAAATATCATAGTTTTGGCTGTTGTCTCTTCCAGAAGTGGCTGATGCACGAGTGGAAGGCAAAAGTTACGAATCATCTCCCAGTGTTAGGGGCACATTGCTCTGCGTACATCGTCTTCTGAGACCCTCTGGCAACATACTTAGGGCTTGGGGACAAAAAGGATAAAATCCTGATTCCTTTTAAATCAATTAGAGTTTTAAAATTGATTTGAAGTGAAGAATTATTTGATCATGGAGTGCTGGACCAAAGTCATGGTTCTGAACATAGAAGCAACGAGGGAGAGGTCACTCTGAGTACTTGAAACTAAGAAGCAAAACAAACAGATAAAAAAAGGCTTTGGATGATATGTTTAATATGTTTTCTACCAGCTCCCCAGCAAAACAAGGTAGTTCATGACCAGTGGAGCCTATTTTCCTATGGATTCCTCTCTGAAGGTTAATTGAACTTTGATATTGAAAACAGTATGTGGGTCTGATGAAAGTTTTGTCCATGAAGTAATGAAGCAGTTAGGTCTTTTTCTTCTATAGATTTTCCATATTTGCACATGGGAATGCCAAAAAAAAATTCTCTTTTCTATTCATTTACCTGTATTTGCTATGGGATGGAGATCTCAATGCTACTGAGTTTCTAAAAATACACCTGAAAGCTTCAATCTTAAATTTGATCAATATTGGCCCAAAAATTTGAAGAGGTTTTAATTGGCATATGTGCACACAGTGTAATCTCATACACACTCAGCTCCCTAACCTCAAAATCAAGGGGAAAACAATGAATGTGTTATTTCTAACTGAGAACACTTTTAAGAGCAACCAGAGATTTTATGCAACAGGAACTGCAAATATGCTTAGCTGTACTAATGCTTCATTTATTAGATAATAAGAATTCTAAACAGTTTTCTAGAAGGAAAGAGATTTGTATTTGTCAGCAAAGCTCTACAAGTTACTGATTCTGGTGTTTCCCTGTGTTTCTTAATGAATTGACCAAAGCTGACAAAAGATTGTTTAAAAGCGAAAGAAGTGCCAGATACCACCTCCCTCTCCTGCAGCCACCCTGGAGCAATTATGACAAGAGGACCCATCCTTACGAACTTTAACAGGAGGGAGAAGGAGGTTGTCTGAGTTTTCTTCTAGTTATACTGTAACTGGATGAAAAGCCTTTGTGTTCCACATTTAAGTGTATTGTCTTGTCTTTTTTTACAACAGTGTTTAAAGTGTCTATCTGCCATAGTTTATCTGTATCCTGATCTTTTCCTATCTTGGATAAGTTCCTTGCTGGCTTCACTGAGAACATCCTTCCCTTCCTGACATCCTCAAATTTTTTTACTAAATTCTTTGCGTGTTGATTTGGCCATATTACCTTCTTTTCTGCCTCAAGGAGCTGGCAAAGCTTCACTCCAGCCTGTATTTTATTTCTTATCTTGTACTTCTGTTCTTTTCCAGCCATGCTAAGTTCAGTGTTGTTAATGTCTTTCTAGACCTAATGCTGCAGTATTGCCTTTCTTGTCTGGTGCAACACGAGCTGTGAATTCATAGGACACACTCTCCTTTTTGTGGAGCCACATTTTCTTTAAGGACCCTGCAAATTCATCTTGTGGTAAATGTTTGTCTGTAGAGAGAGAGGAGAGGGACTGTAAAAACTGTTGGCTTTGCCCCACCAATCTGCTATTTTAAAATTTCAGATTTCTCAGGTGTAGGTAACTGCCTTTCTTGTAGCTTCCTAACTTAGTGTAAAAGTAATTGCACATTCTTTCTTGGCGTTTCAGACATAATGCAGGTCTGCTCTTCCATTTCAGTTCTCATGTTAGATAGGAACATTGACATTTGTTGTGCTAGCCATTACTCATTTCATATGTAATCCTTATTCATTTTATGGCGGATTATTTAAGATCTTTTCCAGGATCTTTTCTTAAACTGCTAATGTACTTGAGGACCAGTGAGGGGGGCAGGTATTTAGTGAGATTTGAGCTTGTGCAATATGAATAACTTCCACTGGTGTCTGGTAGCGGGCTGTTGACCAATTCATGA
Organism: Myiotriccus ornatus; assembly: GCA_036023395.1. Taxonomy (NCBI): domain Eukaryota; kingdom Metazoa; phylum Chordata; class Aves; order Passeriformes; family Tyrannidae; genus Myiotriccus; species Myiotriccus ornatus. The sequence goes on from JAYRBT010000001.1 coordinate 11,598,744, forward strand.
AAATGTGTTAGTGCACAACAGTCTAAGACAGAGCAATAGGCTCAGCTTTTATTATATAGGGGTTTTTGTTTTGTTTTAGTTTATTTTTTTTACATTTCCGGGTTTTTTTTCCCATTATCTTTGTTGAGTATCCATATTGAATTTGAGATACCCAGCAGTGCTTACTGAAAGCATTCATATGTCAGAAGCCAAACCTTGCACACGCTTTTATATTAAATGAAAAGGGTTGGTTTCATTCTCTGTACCTTTTGATTTTAGGTGGGAGTATTCTGATTTTTTTGGCTGATCAAGGAAGTTGTCATGACATGCAGTTTTTGGTACTAGTCAGCAACCCTCTGTGGCAGAGTGAGAGGAAACAGTTTTGGCATAAGTCCTGTGTCTGAGTTTAGGTATAAATGCTGTAAAACCATGTTGGACTGTGCAGCATGCCCAGTGCTTCAGAGGCCTCCGTTGGATTTGACCATGTGTATGTGCTTTGTTTCTCTTGCTGCAACTCTTCTTTGACTTGTTTTGAATTAGAAAAGACATGCCAACCTCCATGCCATATGCCTATTACTACTAATGGTTCTATATTTTTTTGGTCTCTTACGCTTTCATGTGTAAATTGGCTATCAAATTCCACCCTCAGTTTTAACCTGTAATAACTTCATTGCTTACAGTGCAATTTGCACTGGTGTAATTTAGATCAGAATCTGGGTGCATATGTAAATGTGAACATGTATGCATACCTGTAATGCTTGCTTTCTTACATATGTATTTATGTATTTATACACATACTTTCATTTTACAGTTAAAAATAAGTGAAAGGGAGGATCTGTTTATTATCTGTATACTGAACAGTTCTAGAGCAACTAGCAAGAGGAAAATAAATCATTTGAAAGAGTAGACAGATTTTGAAGTCATGCATGCATGTGCACACCTTTACAATGTATTCTGGTTCTTACCAGTCCCAAGCAGGAACTTTTCTTTTTTCTCTGACTTGCAAGCCTCAAATCTCATTTTTAGTTGACTTTGGGGAAAATGGAGGCAGAGATATTAAAGAAAAAAAAAAAAAAAGGAAGAAAGAAACCCCCAAAACAGCAACCACCCCCGCCCCCTCTTCTATACCACCAGTCCAAACGTGGAACATATTTTAGCAGAAGTGCCCCAGCTCTATCATATGTGCTGTGCAGAGTCATCATGGCCATGGTGCATAGCTGAGAGCCGGAAAGCAAACAGCTGCTGTAGCCTGATTTGAGTTAAAATAGTGTCAGTGTTTAGTCTGGCGCAGTGCTTCAGGAGAGATTGGCAGCTGGGTCAAACAAAGTCATTCCATTGGCTCCCTTCCCAGTAAGCTTCTGCTAGTATTTAGGTACTAGTGCAGCCTAGGCCCCTTTTCTCAGGGATAGCCTAACATCTGACCGCACCCTCTTTGCTTTTTAAAAAATGCCTTTTCACTCTTTAAGATAAATCCTCTATTATACAATCTGCCACTAATTGTGTGTTAAGACTGTTTTTCTCTCGAAAGCTGACGCATCCTGCTCTCAACGTGGTGTAGAAAGCAGGCTGTTACAGTGCTGGATTAATAAAAGGGGCCTTTATGGTTTGTGAAAGAATATCTCTGTGCTTAGGCAGGAAACTTTTTGATCCACAGAAAAGCCAGACGACATCTAGGTAAGGCCGTGTATCCAATCTGCTTTTATGGGAGAGTGGGGCAGCGAGCGCTGTTAATTGCGGTTGCTTCATGTTTGCATGCCCATTTTGATAAGCTTTTTAGAAAGTTTAGGAAATAGCTGCTCCCGCGTCTCGAGCCCTTTCTCTCCTCCCTCCTCCTCACTCCTCCTATGCCTTTACTGCCTGCAAAAGCTTGTAATGATCTGCTTAGTTTTCGCTGAAATACGCGCGGGCGCCTCACTTCTCTTTGGAGAGGGGTATCTTGCAGAGGCGTGCAGCAAAAAGTTCTGCTGTCGGACCCAAATGCTGTTAAAAGTGGAGTGGCTGGGGAGAATTTACAGGGAAAGCTTTCCACTGTTACAGGCTGCCTGTGCAATCATTTAAAAGTAGTTGAAAACTGCTTTGAACTAACAAGGGTTTAATTACAGAAAAGTTTAACGTGGCGATGGAAGGAATATTAAGTAAGTTGTCTTTGTCTCATACTTTTTAATTTTAGTTGTTGCTTTAGCCTGTTGGGTCACATTTTTTGTCAGCGCTGAAGGCTGCCATGAATTGGTAATGAGGGCCCCTTTTGCACATGATTTTGGCACTTGGCCAAAATCAACTTCCCAAGGCAAGCTTTCTCTAAAAGAACCTGAAGCATTTTTTTGTGATTAGGAATCATGTCTGAAAGCTGCCACAACCAGTTGTGTAGGCATGTCAAAATGACTTTATACAGTATATCTGAAGCATTCGGGGGGGAGGGTCTGTTTTTTCCTCATGTACCAAATTGTTGCTATTATCATTCTAAATTTCCACAGCTTACGCACCTCCAAAAACCAGGCTACAGAGAGCTAAGGCATAATGAGGATCGTTGGTACCTTTGTATTTTTCAACATGCCAAAGCAGCACTAATTGTCACATTTAAGCAGGATACAGTATTAGGGATTGCTTAAAACACTTGTGGACGTAAAGCAGATGAATCTTTAAACTTTTAATCTCAGTAAATTATGCTCAGTGAACAGTAAGTAATGATATTTTCAAGAAGTTTCTTTGTTTGAATTGTATGAGTGGAGCTTTTTGATATCTATTTTAAAAATACATGCTTGATCAATTTGGGGGGAAAATTTACAAGGAAAATCTTGGATGTGCCTTTGGATTTATCCCAATTCCTTGAAATCTGGGTATGGGTCTGATCTGTGAGACAAGGGAGCAGGAGCTGGGTAGTCCTTTGTTGTTAAAAAGGGGGAAAGGGAGTTAGTCTAAACGTTAATAAGGAGCTGCAAAAGTTCACGTTTCAAGTGTGCTTGGAGTTTTAAAATTTGTGGAGAAAATCATCAGTGAAATAAATGGGTGATTATTCCTTGCTGATATTATATAAACAAGTCTGGCACTGTAAGTGAATACATTATTATTGTACACTTGAACGTTTTGTGAATTTAATCTGTATTTAGGAAAGCAACCCAGCAATTGGAAATTAGGGACCTCCTATTACATGCTGTGTATACTCTACCCCAGTGTCGTTTTCACGTGCATTCAACGTAAAGACAAAGTGCACTGGGCAGCAATTTCGTTATGTATTTTTATTTTACATTTCCGCACTTGTGACTGTAGCCGAAGGAGCTGCTCCTTCCTTCCTTTATGTGTTGTTTATTTATAAGCAACACCACACTTCGACAGCAATATTGATATGGAACTGCCTTTTCCCACCTGCCCCGGCCCCCCCCCCCCCCCCACCAGCCCCAGCCTTGATCCCTTTTGCAGTAGTTCCTGCTGTTAAAATGGGCTTTACAGGTATTGTCTTTCTTCTGTTAAACCATACATTTTCTGTAAGGTGTTTGTGTGTGTATGTGTGTGTGTGTGTGTGTTGCCTTTATTACATAACGCAAGACACTGCTAGACTGGGAAAAAACTCGAGCTTTATAGGCTCCTCAGTATCTGTACTTTCATGTAACTTGTCCGGGAGAGTTTGTTCATTGTTACGTTGCAGGAGACTGAATTACAGTACTTGAAATTCTCCTATGAGTATGAACTATAACACGTATTTACAATGAAAGAAAACAGACAAGATTAACGTGTTGGAAAAAAATAGATGGAGAGCATTAGTAAAATAAAACCCATAGAATTTAATTCCATTTTTCTGGGGTTTTTGAAAAGTTTTTTGCAGCAGGGGAAAAATACATCACCGTTGAATCCTATTTGAATGTAAAGCATTGCCAGAAAATGACCATACTGAGGGCAAAAGTAAATGTGATAGTAGAGTTTTTGCAAATTGTTATAGAATTTATTTGCTGGTGCATGGAATTAATTTCTTCTGAGTTACTGAATTAAGTACAGTTAATTTTAAATATGTACATATCCACCTTGTTACTGCAAAGCTAACTGTCAGATGTTTTACTGTGATATTCCTAGTTTTGCCTACAAGGTTTTCCTGTGAAATAATGAACACATGCAAGTGTACTACTTCTGGAACTTTTAGTTTTTGTTTTGGTTTTGTACATTTCTGTAGCTGTGTTATAAATCACAGCAAGTTATGCTCTGAAAACTTTGTGAGCAGTTTTAAATCCAGAGTCAAATTTTATCTCATAGCATGTCAGAAGTGTAAAATCTAATCTACAAAGTACGTTTTGCATAAAAACTTAAAGTATTATAAATTTGGCTTTTGAATGCAGACACCAAATTAACATTTTCCTTTATCAAATCTATTGTCTGTATGAACATACAAAGAAGTTATGTTTCCATGAGATAAATCAACGTTCTCTATTCATAAGTTTAAAGTTTAAAATGTATAGATGCTGTATTCTCTTTCTAAATCCCAAACGAGTAGATTAATGTTTCTTCTTTATAGTTAGGTTGATAAATAACTGTTAAGTTACTTTTCCTGAGACTAAAGGAAATAAAAGGTGAAGAATATTAAGTATTCTCCTTTGTGCCATTTTAATTTTTAACAGCCCTCAGGAATAACGTGTCTCTAATCTTCCTACTTGGAGGGCTTTATGTTTTCTATTTGTTTGCAAATATATCATGAAAGAGTGCAATTATAAAGCTTAACTTTGTTGTGATTTTGTATCTTAGATTTTGCTCCATGGAACTGTTAAACTCTCAGTTACCCATTTCAGTGCAGTAAACCAATTTATTCTCCATTCAAAATACAAATTCTTGCTTTTTAGTTGGCATTTTTACTGACTATTAGACATTAATATTTCATATTTTATTGGTGCAGTGTAAGTGGTACATATTGTTATGTATTTGAATAAAAGTTACAAATGTATTTACAAAATTCTTTCACTTATGTGAAAAACAAAAAAAACCTTAAACATTATAGAACACTTTCAGTTTATCAAGAAAACATTGGTCTTGTAAAAATAGCTTTATTCCTTGGTAGATTCTGCTGCGTGTTTTAAAACTTTAGAAATGAAACAGGGTTGTTTTGTTTTGTCTTATGGATTTGCTGGGGCATTTTTAGCAAGGTTTTCATTCATATAAACTAAGCACTTTGTTCTATATGTTCTAAATTCCATCAATGAGATAAATAAATTGCTGCATTGGATGAAACATAATTATTGAATTTTGGCAGAACTTCAGTGAACTCTGCCATGAAAGATTAATGTGCACAGCGCGCTCTTAGATTCTAAAGTAACAGAGTAAGATAAGGGGAGTGCATAACAGGCTCCAACCTTTGTGGTTTGGAGAAAATAGAAAACCATGGGCAAATGTTAACTTTCGGCATAAACTGCTAATGATAATGTTTTGTCATCTGGTTGATAAAAACTACAGGAGGAGACAAGAAAGTCCAATTTAACGCAAATTCTCTCCAGTTCTTTCTTGCTCTGCTTCCCATTTTTCAGTGTTAGAATAGCCACAGTTGCTGTGTATTCTTACGAGAAGGGGAACATAGCAGGCAGGCTACTTGCAGTATGCAGCCATGCAATGTGCTAATGGAATCCCTCCATATCAGCACATCGTATGTGGGTTTTCACTACAGTTACGATTTTGGTTTGTGATTATGCTGCGTTGATCTCAGAATACAAGTAAAACTGTACTGGCTGGATGAAAGCTACATGTAGTCACAGTAGTGTTTGTTATTATTCCCCTCTCTCTTCTTTCCCTACCAAACCCTGATTGCTTGAAACATTTGCTTCAATTGACAAATTGTGGTTATAATCACAAAATCTCATTCCTCCTGGCTTTTAAATAATTGCTCGGCCCAAATAATGTTTTTAATTGAGAACAAAGATGCATTGTCCTGCCAGTCAAGCTCTCTTGGCAGAACCAATAGGATTGCAAAGACTTTTTAGTATTTTCAGTCAGTTCGCTATAGGAGGGAATGGAGACGACATTAACCCTGCTCTGGGGAGAGCGGCTGCCGCTTTGGCGGTGGTACCCTGCTCCCGGGAGCAATCCCTCTGCCTGCTCGGCCTGCCCAGCACCCTGCACCTCAGCCCATGTGCTTTCCCTTCCGCAGATATGCGCAGCCCCAGGCACCAGCCCTGAGCCCAGAGCTGGTTTCCAGTGGGCTCAGGGATGGCGGCTGCTGGTGTGCAGTCTGCCTGATGGGATGGTCATGGGGGCATGGCTCAGTGCACCCAAAATGCCTGGAATCAGAGAGAGTCAGGCGGGCAGGATGCACCCATGGTTGGTTTTTTTCCTCTATTTGTTCTCTCCTTGCTTCCAGACTGTTAACCTGCTGCTAAGGCCGAGTGTGTTCAGCTCAGTGTTTTAAAATGGCAGGTATCCAGAATCTTGGGTATATTTCATGACTCCAAAGGCATTTCTGCTCTCCTTCCCAGTCACATCCTTAAGCTCATGATGGCAGCGTTAGAAGTGGGATAGTTAGAGAGGTATAAGGGCAAAAAACTGATGTAGTGCCCATTGCAGTCAGCAGAGAGAATTCCCCCGACTAACATCTCTTTGGATCCCACACCCTGTAGCCTGGCTGCTCCAGGATGCCAAAAGCTGCCTCTTCCCCTTTAGATCCCAGTGACACCAGCATGACTAGGATTGCTATCTTCTCAAGTAGCTTTGTTGTCTTCATTGGAACTCCTCAAAGAAGAGGGTTTGCTGAGTAAAAGGCTTGAACGTGCCTTCCTTGTATTCTAAATAAAAAGATGACTGAGGGCTTATTTTGTCCATTTGCAATCCTTTCCCTTTTCCTTCTCCCCTTCTAGAAATGACTCTTGTGGCTGATCTTGATTATAAATTCATGTCACCATTTCAAGCAGAGGTTCAGTGTGGGCAGCTACCTGACTTCTGTTGCATCCCTGTTAAAATGCTGTGTTAGATATATGTCCAAGATGAAATGAATATACATTCTAGGTCTATTGTTTTGATAATTAGACAAAATTTTCTTTCAGTAAGGTTGATTTCGTCTTTAAACACAAAAAAGGATATTTTTGTCTTTTGTAGACTACCATAGAGTGCTTCAGTCTTTGTTTGACCCATAGGTGTATTTGGTTGGAAAACCTTTAACAAGTTATATTCAGAGTGTGTCTGTGTTTTGAAGAAGACAGTGATCATTTTTATTCTTAAGTAATTCACAGAAATAAATATTTTAATTAGCAGTGTAAAATTTTAATCACAGATAACAAAAGAATAGAAGTAGGAATGTTATACCTTGTTTGCATGGATAATAAATATATTTGCAGTGTGAAATCAGGTTATGTTTTTATAGCAGGGGGCTTATGAACTGTTGAAATAATCTTAAAATATTATGAACATTTTTGGAAAGTATGACCCAGTGAACGTCCCCTACATAATTTTAATGCATAATAGATGGGTGAGTGTTTAAATGCCTACCAGGTTTCATATGTGAGGCTCTGAGGTAACCAAAAAAAAAAAAAAAAAGGGTGCATTAAAGCAAAGCTTGCTGTTCCCTCTCTGCTGACCTGGAGAGTCCTGCCTGCTGCAGAAGCAGCTCTCTGGAGTGGTGTGAGACAGGGGCACCGGGACACTTCTGTGCCTTGGTGCAGCTGCGCATAACAGAGCGGGGAGAGCGATAGGAGGGCAGGAGAGAAGCCAAGGTACTTGTGACTGTACAGATCAGTTGTTGTTCTGCCTGGCAGAGAGGGAGCACAGCCGCTGTTTTGGGATCCCGGGCTGAGGTCTGCTTTGAGGCTTCCTCAGAGTGGGACAAGTTTCTTTCTGCTGCAATCCCAGAGCCCTTGGCAGCATGTGGTGAAGTTCCATGGGCAGAGCAGTGGGAGAGGGCTCAGTCCTGTGAAGGATTCTCTGTGGCTTCATGAGTTACCACAAAATTTAAGTCCTGGGTTATAGGCAGAAAGTAGGAGACAGGTGACTGGGGGTTCCTAGATACATAACAATGTGAAGGCCTTTCTTTCAAGCACAGTAATGGAAAAGCAGATTAAATTATACTAAAGTGATTATTTGGGGGTTTTAAAGTTCCCTGCACATTATGCAGGTCAGCATAGCAAACTATCTTAAAACACAGTTTTGGACTTTATGTCTTACAAATCTGTATATCCTGGTGTCCACTTCTGATTAGTCTGTCCCTGGGCATGCCACGTCTTCCAGTGGCTGGGAATTGCAAATGTTCGACCTTTCCCTTCCACTGCAACGTACAACATTGTGCGTGTCAATATGACAGCCTTCCAAACTATAGGAAGAGTCTTGTGAAGAAGAAAAGGGTTTCAGAAACATCTGAAACATTTTTTTAATTGTCAGAAATGAGGAACGGTGATGTAAAAAATCTGTTATGTTTGGGTGGGGCAACGGGGAGTAGGGGAGAAAGGTTTAAGGTAGAATACTCAGCGTAGCTGTGTAATGTTTGTAACCTATGAAAATATTGATGATGGAATCGAAATAGTGGCAGATCATAGTTGAAATTTGTAATCTCGGAGCATGGCTGAAGCAGCAAACTATTTGGCTAAAATACCGCTGGGTTAATATTAGGAAAGAAACAAACACTGGAAAGGAATTCCAAAATGTTTACAAGGTATCGCATTTGGGGGCATGCATGAGTTTGCTAAATTCCAATTCCCAGACCGGTAATAATGATTGTTAATGTATATCTTTTATGACTTTCAGAGCAAGAGAAGCCAACTTTAGGAGAAGGCATATTGTGATACCCTCACTGGTAAGTTTATTACATTTTTGTAGAGTGGAGGCCTTTTCAAGACCACACTTGATGCAGCTTAGTCACACAACAGCTTCAGATGACGTTCTGGAACAATAGGGTAGTAATGTGATATAGTCTATAATGAAAATCAGTGTAAAGCACAGGTGGTTGCTGGTATTTGTGTGGCCAGAGATGAAACCTTCACTTTGGGTACAAGCTACTGCTTTCCCACTTGAGGAAAGTATAATTAAAAGTGGTTTCCAGATGTGCTGGCACGCATCTGCCCTTCCTTAAAAGTGAATTTGGCAAATGCATGCTGAACTGTGTCGCGTTCATCATTATAAAGCTGTTGATGGTTTTTCAGGTGATAAAAAAGGTTGAAAGCATCAACACCCCCACTATAAAACTGAGGTGTCTGTAGACAACAGACAGTAGCATTTTATGTTCACATTTTATTCTTGGGATTTTCTGTGAGTAGTTCATAGCTGAACTGTAGCAAATACGTACAATCTATCTGGGCAAAAATTAGCATTCATTCCATGAAAACATGAGAGGTAATCCCTTGCTAGTGATTTCATTTTTTACTGGGAAGAAATAGCAAATTTGGGTTTTGTTTGTTTGTTTTCAGTACAGTGAAATAAATTATACTGTAATAAAATAGATTTCAGTACCTTTAACCAAATTTTCAAGATGTTTAAATACTTAGAAAACAAGAAAAATATGATGTGCTGAAAACTGACCTTTAATTTTTCTCCACACAAAAAAGCAGAAGAAACTCTACTTATAGGCTTACATGATGCATCCTTAGTTGAACTATCTGAAAGAAAGTAAATCAGAACAAAATTCGTAAAAGGTACTGGGTTTTTAAATATTTTTGAGAGGAGATTGCAGATCTTTTGTTTCAGCTAAATAAACAAAATATTTGTCCTAATATCCAATTGACTTTGTTAAATGGAAATGTTGCCATTAAAATAAAATCCCAGTTTCAGAAGAAAGTTTTTGCAGTTCCAGAAGCTTTAGTTACTGGTTCTGCTTGGAACAAGCACAAGGGAAGAATGTTGTGACTGCCATCTTCCTACTGACTTTTCTTCTAGCACTGTACCTACGATACTGCACCTGATACCTATGTCTTTGAGGTCATTTTGAAAAAAATGAAAGCTGAGACCTACTAGGCCGAGGGTCTCAGACTATTAACCAGGCTGATAAATACTAAGAGAAGATGTTTAGGATACTGTTAGGATACTGTGTGTAATAGTGCCTGACCTTTGCATATATTTCCTTTACTTACTTCAGCGGATGTGACTTGTAGGATTCTTTGTCAAGTGAGAGTCCAATGCTTAGCATTTTATTTTAGGGAAATAATAACACTGAGAAAATCAAAAGTTTTTGGGATGTCCAACATAGTTGGACTCTTCCGTGTAGAAGTTGTTTTTTCCATTTAAATATTTCTTTCTTGACTAGGCAGAATTTTTTGAAGTGTGTAGATATTGGAATACTTTGTAGAAGATCGAGTTAGTCAGAAAAGCAGCAGCTGAGATCAAATAATTTTTAATATAAAACTTAACATGTTGTCTGTATCTAAATTTTTGGATTAGCTTCTCTGTCTGAAACATTGCACGTTGTTACAAAGGCATTGATGGATTCAGTGAGGGATTCAGAAGGCTACCTTGGTAGGAAAGATGGCAAACTGACCTGTGTGTTTCTTTTTTCTGTAACAATATATTAACTCGCTGTGGTTCTGGTGCTGGTAAACGAGGGTGTTCTGGATTGAACATTTTCATGTCTCTGAGACAAAGGGTCCAGACCAGCACATTGCATCTGCTCTGTGCCTGGAGCATCTTGATGATACAAAGAAATGGATGATAATCAATAAGAAGGATATTAATAACTTCATTATGAAAATGCTGATTTTGGCAACATTGTCTGCTAGTATAGCTGACTTTTTCTTTCATTTTCCTTATATTGTAACGGCCATGGTATATTATAAATATTCTATCTTGACATAAAGACTTCAAATTTGTGCTTCCAGTGACTGTTTTACAAGGATGCACATATATTTAGTATTAATCACATTTAAATCGCTGTTTGACCAGGAGATAGGATTTTAGCACCAAATTCTTATAAGCGTGGGTATTTTTCTGACAAAAATGTCATTTGACACCAAACTTAGAAATTACTACAAAGAATACAGACATTCAGATGTGAAACTGTGCAAAATGAACACTACGTAGGCACTTAAGGTTTGATTGCATTTAAGACTTGTTAGTGGTCAATCCTCTGAAATGGCTACTCATGTCAGAGACCAGCCCTGGCCAGACCCAGAGCCTTGCTCACAGTTTGTACATAACCATTTTATACAAAGGATCTGTTTCCACAGAAGCTCAAATGGATTAAACAAAATAAATAGCTTCCAGATACCTATTCTTCATCTTGAATAAAGAACTTGTGGCTGTGGCTTCACAATTAGTTGCTGTAAGAATATAGTTCATAGGAAAGGAGAAATCTTTAATATTAAGACTATTTTTTAAAATTTATATCCCTAAAGATGATGCAATTTATTTTATAAGTAAAGGTTGGGGTAAGGTAGATCAGATCAAGTGAAATATGTAAGTAGGTTTGAAATATTTCATTTTGGTTTGCTGTTCTACATATCTGCACTAGTCTTTAGGGAAAGAAACCCAAAAGGATAGTTTTGAACTTTAAACCAGAACTTTTTCACCTTGAAACTATCTAAATAGAATATTTGAGTAATTTTAAAATACTCTCTGCCATTTTAAATTACAAATGAATTGGCACATTTCCTTGCAAGTAACTTTGTTTTTAATGAGCTGGCCTTTTTTTTTTTGAGGCAAATATGTCAAATATTTCCTACTAACTGTATCATATGACAAGCATATATTTTGCACTCCTTTAATCATTGTGCTTGTGGTTTTGTACAAAGTGAAACATTAACAAATTATCAATTTAAGCCATGAGTTTTCAGTTTCGTTCTTTGAGAGAATGAAGTAGGTGATAGCAGAAATATATGGAAAATCTAGTTTGAAGGTTTTGGCTGTGGATAAGCCTCATATACTCATGTAAATAAGGCCATTGAAACCACCAAAAGGTGTGTGCTTAGTGATTTACTCAAGGCCAGTATATGTTACAGCATTATAAATATATTACATGAGACCTGCACACATGTCATTACGCCACAAATAATCTTGAATACAGCCATGCAGAAATTGCTGCCCTGAGCTTTCATCTCCTCTGGGTTTTTCCCCAGCAGCTGGGAAACCTGTGCAGGACATCTCTGTAGCCAAAGCAGCGTGACTAGCAGCAAGACAGAGTCCTTGAGAAACCAAAGGTGGCCTCCAAGGAGTCTCCATATCCCACTGTCCAGCTGTGTGACTCTGGTTCACTTGCCTTCTCCCAGCATCAACCCTCCTTTTAACTGGGCTGAAATCCCTTTGTATTTTGCTGTTTCCTAAGGTTATCCTGTTGAAATGTTTCAGTGATGTTTAAGGAAGGCTTAAAGATACAGCTCTTAATAGGGTTGTCATTCAAACTGATAATACCCTTGCTTTTTAAGGTTCTTATGAAGGAATATCTGCTTTCAGCAAGAAATGTGAGCACTGTGCCTTCCATTCTTGTGCAGGGTCATCAGTTGTGGCACTAGGACTGAAGACAAATATATCCTCTCCTCACCTGTCTTGCATGATCATTTCTATTGTTTGCCAATCAAGAGCTTCAGAGTTGAGATTCTAAATATTATCTTAATTTTTAAGTGATGCAGCACAGTTAGAACTGGCTTCCAAGTTCAGATGATTAAAGGGACATTGTAGATCTCTGAGAAGAGAGCTTTGGTTATTTAGGAACAGGACATGAGTTTCTCTGTCGGTAGTTCAGTTAAAATGTGTGTCTGTGCAGAGAGTGCAGTTGCTGTCGACAGACACTCCCTGCTTCGTTGTGGCTGTGTTGGTAGTCTGGAGCCTGATATCCCATTTTGGACACTGTACACCAAGCAGGAGGTAGAGTGATGAGAATCAGAGATCTTGAAGGCCTAATTTACAAGGAATGTTTGAGTGGAGTAACTAGCCAGGTATCTTAAGAAGGACAAGAATAACTTGTGCTGCTTTTGTGGAAACATGGTGGACTAGAGGATCCCTTGTGTTCTGTTAAGTCTACCTTTCCATTCTCTCCATGATTTCCCACACTGTCCTATTACTTCACCCCAGCCCACCCCAACAGACACAGTTTTCTAACGTTTCAGGGGGAATTTATGCACAGTGATTCTTGTTGTTAAACTTGTAAAGAGTTAGTCAGAAAAAAAATTTCTTTCATTACGATAACATCTCACATCTGGCAAACTGATTTGTATGACGAGACCTACTTTAGTGGATGACATTTGGTAAGAGAAGTCTCTTCAGCTTTTATCATTGCTCCTAGTTTGAGTTGTATTTCCTAGTGCACTGTCTGAACACCTGCACTGCTTTCTGAAATAACAAGGAACAACCTTCCTGAAGCTCTTGGTCCAGGAGCAGATTCTCTGCCCTCCATTTTTCTCCATCCTTTGTTCCCCCAGGCAAATGCACTGCTGAAAATGCAGGGGGAAAGTCCCAATTCAGAAAAACTTAAATAAAGGGGAGTGCTTACTAGGAAATTGTGGATAGATAAAAAAAATAAGAAAAGACAACTCAAAACCTGAAAACCAAAACCCAAACAAGTTATACGTATTTCAGCTCCAGCATGGCGGCTTCCTAAATGCCTAAGAAAGTGCCTATGGGAAGATCCTGTACTTACAAAATAGCTGGAGATAAATTGGGATTTGAAACACTGTGGTAATTTTGTTTGGATTTTACTTTAGCCTTTTCTTACCACTAAATGAAACAGACATGTACAATGCTGAGAATGTGTGTCTAATGCTAAACAAATCCTTTTGTACATAAAAGATGAGTACATGGAGTCTGTGTTTTGCCAATGGATTCAGTAACATACTATGAATAAGCTCCGAGAACAGGCAAATGACAAACCCCTGATAAAAAAATGGTAAGCTGCAAAGTTGTCTTGTGTTACTTAAAGCTGCAGTGGGCTACTGTACTTCTTCAAGATACAGTGGATATTGAACGTTGAGAAATGCATCAAATACCATCAAAGTTACATAGGTGAATAGGTAATTTTTTGTCAAGTGTTGAAAATAATGTTCAAATTTTCTCTTTTGATGTGAACTGGGGAGTTTGTAGGGCGGAATGTGCCTCATAACGTGGTAAGTAGCACCTGTTTCTCCTGAGCAACCAGGTATCTTACTCATTAGGTGCTGGCTGTTTGCTTCTGTGCTCTACAAGGCAAATTTACAGCCCTTGTCTGCCAGGAAACCCTCCAACTGGAAAGCAAACATAGGATGAGGACAAAATACACTGGGACATCCAAACCAAGTCTGTTAGAGCAAATAAAAAACATCAGCAAAAATAGATGGAGTAGGGGAGCAGAAGGTGCGTTGGAGATGTTTGTTGTGTTGGAAGAAAACGAAGAAAATTCCTATTTGTGGTGTTTTGAATACAAGTGGGGAAAAAAAAAAGAAAAAGGAAGCCCAACTCCGTGAAGCACAGGAAAAAAGGTGCTAAAGTAAAACAAGAATATAATTCACGATAGAGTAAAGACCACCTGGTCTGAAAATATAGCAAGAATGTGGGCAAGGCAAGGATTCTAGAAAGTAAATTTAGGTAGAAGCAGGTTTGCATATTATTTCCAAAAATTCTAAGAACTCTGAGGTTGCTAAGTAGAAGGTGTGCATAAAAATCTATGTGTACCCTGAAAACTAGTGCTTTCAAAGGCAAATGGAACTCTTTGCAGTTAAAGATACATATAGATAACACTGAAAGATGAACAACTGATCAACATGGTTCCCGGTTCATAGCTGGAGTTAAGTTTGGTAAAATTAATCTCAATGCAAATTTAAATTAGTACCACAGTATGTCAAGAAGAATCTTGGAAAAGAGGTTTTCTAGTCAGTGCCTGCTGAATTTTAAGTAGTGTAGTCCACTTGAGTGGTGCTGACTTTGAAAACTCATTTTTCTCTTTATCTTCTCAGGTAAAAAATTTTCTGTTCCCTTAGTTTTCATTAAAAAAAAAAAATGAAAAAAACAAACCAAAAAAACAAACAAACAAAGAAGGAAAAGGAATAAAGAAAAAATTCCCAAACCACAAATCATTGCATGCGTTAGAATTTTCATGTACAAGACAAGCTTCTCTTTCTGCAGTATTTCTCCCATCCACTTTTAAGTTGTAGAGGAGAGCATAGTTGCCTGTTTCCTTCCATAAAATGTTTGATTCCTCAGAGTTTTTCCAGCATTTCACTGCTGAATTTAGGACAGGGCGTTTATTGCATGTTTTGGACAACAAATTTGATTTTGTCTGCACCGTGATCTTTTCTGGTCTGTGGTTGGTCTGCTGAGGTGCTGAGAACTTCTATTTGAACACCTCAGAGATGACAAATGAGGTCAAAATAATGATATGGCCAGTGTAGGAATGAGGCAGTATCCGGTCTTTTTGCTGCCCTTCAGTGGTGGGCTTGTATTTCACTCAAAGTATTATTCATCTTTTGAGCACAAAACAACTGATTTTTTTTTTTTTTGGTAGCAAACTTTTATTTTTATATTTCTTTTAAAAATTAAGAAACTGTTGGGAAAAAAAAAAAAAAAAGTCCTACAGAGGATTAGTATCAAAGTAATCAGAACTTAGAAATCTGAGCTTGCAATGGGAATTGAAGGAAACTCCACAAGGGTATCTCTACAATAGATATCAGACTTGTGATGACATTGTAGAAATCCAGGAGCAGAAACGGAAACAAATAGGGGTCTGTTGTGACCCAAAGTTATGAGAAAGGGAGGAGAAAAGGACACCACAAGGAGGTGGATAATCCTGGATAAGATTTCAAAGTTTTCAGAGTACACCCAAATCAAATGTCTGTGGTCCCTGACATTTTGCCTGTTATAAACCAGTGCAACATTCCATCTGAGAAGAGTATGTTGAAAAATCTGTCTTAAACTGAAATAACTTGTTAGAGTGTGTTCCTGAGTAATGAGCCAGTAAGCAGTGAGGAATCTATGACACAGTCTAGAAAGTGATTATGGCAGCATGGGAGACTGATGATGTACAGCCCTCAGACCACAACAACTGGCAAATGAAATTAGAAGGGAGACTGCTGCTCCACTCCTTCTCTGAGGTGGCATTTCTGGGAAACAATGTAATACGAGATTTTTGGTGCTAAGAACCCCAAATATACTTCTTCCCCCACACCCAAATCTCAAGTTAAACATCAATATTGCTTTCACAGATACAATTTTTGAAATATCCTGTGTCATCTCAAAGAACATTCTTCCAGCCAGACCAAAGTTCCTTTCTGCTTTGTGCCTCATTACCCGTGTTGTGTATAACTGAGAACAGGAAAACAGCTTTCAATGGGAAATATAGGAAATACTTGAAAAAATATTTACAAAACAGAAGGGGAGGCATCAGGCCCATTATCCCAGAATTACAGTACTAATTCAGCAGTTTTCTGTTTATTTTCTACTCATGCACATTCATTTCTGTTTTTCTTCTTGACAACTATACATACCCAAAGTCTCACAGTTAAAACAGAAAAACAAACTGAATATTTTTGTTCTGTTGATTCTGTAACAACTGTTCTCTCAGCAGTTTCATGTAATATCACAATAGTTAGTAAAATGGGCTATATAAGATTGCGTGCACCATGCCCTGGTGGAAAACATACCAGAATAAAGTCTAAAGGATTTATTTCCAATGTGTTAACTGGGAAGTTAGGAAGGAATAGTAGTCTTGTTATACAGATGTGTTTCCATCAATTTGACTTCACTGACAGTTGAACACTTCAGTCTTTACCTCTGAAAGCACAAAAGTGATGTCAAAGTGATTTTCATCATCTTACTAACAGCAAGGCAAGCAGAAATTCTAATTGAATTTCAGATAGAATTCAGTCTGGAATTAAGATTTCAGTTTTGAAGTAAAAGTTTTCTGTGTATGGTTCCCATGTTTTTTTCATGAGATTTTTTTTTTCTGTTTTCCTCTGTCATTTACTAGTTCAGCTGCTGTACTCTCTTTTATGTTTTTCCTTAAAACTCTTTCTCCAAAAGGACAGTGCACTTGAAATTCAGCAATATAGCCCTGTAATACTGTAAATCTATTGAGATGTCTGTTGAGGTATCACACCTGGGTTACTTCCACTGGCCACATCTTCATTTTGAAATCCAGTCAGGAAGTTGCTTTTCTGGATTTTGAAACTCTCCACTGCTCCTTGTAATACCACTTTGAGGCACCTCAGTTTTGTCCCAGTGTTGTTTCTACTTTCATCTTAGTCAGTTCTTCTCAACCCCTTCCTATTGTTCATTCCCAGTGGTGCTCCTGTCTCTTCTTTCTTCTTGGAAACAGAGGGTAACCTTTGCATCACCCATTCACTGGGCACTACTCTCTTTATTTACTGATCTTTGATTGTTGCTTTTGCAAAGCTTTTGCTAATACTGGTTTTGAGGCATAGCTTTGGGTTTTTTTGTTAAAAAAAATGGCATCCTGTCATGAGGTTCTTTTGCTCAGTTAAGTTATTTCAACTTGATGTTTATGCAGGTAATTAAATGAGATCCTTGCCAGTTTTTCTTACAGTGCAGTGCTTTAGCTCAGCTGGGTCTGCCTTTACCCATGTAGCACAGTATTTTCTAACAGTCTGAGTTAATTCCTTACTTGTGTAGTTCAGTTATAGCTTTTGAAGAATTTTCTGTGGTTTCTAGGATTAAAAGTCTGTGCCCTCAGTGGAGGCAGATAGAAGTAGAAATTAGTAATCACTCATTACAATCCTTTATTTTGTGATATGGTTCTCGGGCACCCATTCTTGGAGAGTTTGGGGAACATTTCCATAATCTGATGTTAAAAGACAGCTCAGAAAAAGAGGCAATTGGAATTTCCCTTTAGAAGACCCCCCTCTCTGCCCATTGATGGGCATGGAAATGTACCTTCTTAAATGAGGTAAGTTAGGTACCAGAAGCTGAGCTATAGAAAAATTATTGCCCTTTGTTTTGAGCTCTTGTAATGTGTGTTATTAAACTTGAGGAAAAGTAAAGAAGGATTCTTATAACTGGCCTGAAGCAAATTTCCGAATTCCCACCTCTCTCTCTTCAAGAGTTGAGTCTTCTCAATAGTCTTCTCATGCTTTGAAATTTGCATTGCTTTTTAATTATGGAGAGTACTGCGTGACTCCAAACAATGATCCTTCTCCTGTATTTTAAACTGGAAGGAACAGAGAACATATTGCATGATGATATTTGCTGAAAGTTTGTACATTGCAAAATTCTCATTTATGTATTTCGACACGTATTTTAGTCAGTTTTATTCCTGGAGACCAACTTTGAAGTCATTACAGCTTTTATTATAATCTAAGAAAATGTCAATATTGCATCTGAAAGATGAGTGTAAATATAGAAGTTGGCTTGTGCCTTTACACATACAGTGCTCATCATAAGGATGCAAAAGCTGCCATTTTTGTGTTTTTCAAAAAATAAGCCAAGCATATAAAATGAGAGTTGAAAAGGAGACTGTACTGAAAGGATTGCCCTTTGCTCTTCACACAGTACTTAGAGTTCATTCCTGGGTTTTTTGTGCTCATTATGAATACACAAATGGCATCCTGCAAAACCTACTGTAATTCATTTTTTCTAAATGCCAGTCAGATAATACATGAAGTGCTCTCCTATCAGAGGTTAGAACTGGATGTGAAAAGCAGAGATGGTCTGAAATGCCCTTGTGTAGTTTAGGAATGGCATTTCACAGCAAGTTGGCTGCACCAGGAACTGTGAGCACAGGTATTTTCAGTATCTTTAGGCAGCATCTCTCTCTAGGCACAATGGTCCTCTCTGTTTCTTTGAAAGCAGCTGTCATATTACTTGAAAAAAATTATCTAGTATTTCATTACTGTGATGTAAAAAATTTACTTAAAGAAGCAATTTTTCTCTAGTTCTGCAGGTAGAAGATGAAACCAAAAAAAAAAAACTCTGACAGGTGCAGGCTAGAGTGAATAACAATTGTAAAGTGACAAAGCAAACCACATAAAAATGTGGAAGTGTTAGGTAAACTATATTCTTGGAAAATTATTGGGCCAGTGAAGTCTAGAAATACATTGTTTCAGTGGTGTTTCCTTGATTTTATCTCATAAAACTCAAGTGTTTCTGAGTTAGTTTAAAATAATGGATATCCCAAACTTATTATATGGACTCTCAGAAGTCAAATCAGCACACGTTTTGGGAACTGGATTTTTACATTACAATGTCATGCTCTGTAAGATGACTTTCAGGTCGTGCAGTGCTTATACTCACAGGTACAGGTACTGTGTGACAGGGCAGTAGATAGAGCTTGTAGCTGTACTAAGTTTCAATAAATCCTGTAGCAATAATGAAAGCTGATCTGCTTTTTCATGGCTAAACATGGTTCAGGAATTTCACTATGTTGTGAAGCATTGGCTTCACAAGCAGCCATGTGTTTTTAATTCAGCAGTTTTAATTACAGGAAATTTAATGATAATGAATAGTAACAAAAAAAAATATAAAGGAAGAAAAGACAAAAGAGAACTCAGTTTCCATCCAAAGGAAAGAAGTATTTTGGTAATAAACTGGTGCCTTTACATCGGAAAATTCATTTGTTGTACTTAGAGCATGTATGCTAAATGTTAGCAGTAGTCCTTTATTTTGTTTTTTGCTTTCCTTTTTATTTCTTCTTTGGTTTCCTTTTTATGGCTACAAATATCTATTTAATAATTGGAAAAACATTATGGTAACATGTGATCCTAAACAGGAAGGCAGCTGGTGTCTTAGGAGTTTGGAAATAGGATATCAGATTTTGTCACTGCTATAAAGTCAGTAATAAACTTAGGCAAAATTTTGGCCCTGCTGAACAAGTGTTTTGCCACTGACTTCAGCGGAGTCAAAATTTCATTGCTGGGGGTGATAAGTAATATCCTGAGTCAGAATCCATGGCAGGCAGAGCACAGTTGCCTGGTTGGCTTGCCTTGGCCGAGGCCTGGAGCTCCCTCCTCGCTGCTCTGTTGCCTGTGCTTGGACTGAGATGTTCGTAGTCCCTGTATCTGAATCGCAGAGGGATCCAACCTCTGCAGCTTGTGCCTTGCCCAGTAGACTATCTGATGATGGAACAGGCAGAAAGGTATGTAGTTTTTTGTTTGGTTGGTTTGCTTTTGTTTTCCAGAAGTGCTGTAAAAGCAGTTTGGGGGATTTGCTGTTGCTGTGTCCTCCCTGCTTTAACTTGTAGTAAATAAGTCTTCAGTTCTCCCAGTTTTGCAAGACATCAAAGAATGAAATAACTAAGAAAGAAGTGTTCAGCAATTGGCACCAAATTAAGCATAAGGATGATAAAGTGTAGGATCATAAGCCTGGAAAGCTGGCCCGTTAAAATACCAAATGATCCAATTACAAGCAAAAGACAAATTCGTACTATTGTCAGGGAACTGTTGAGGTCGTTTATTTGTGGTGATTCACTGAGTGAAGGAGTTTGACCAAGATCAGCAGCAGCTTATGTTAGATTTCAGTCAGACTTACTTTTGATATAGAGTATAATCAATTAACTACAGTTATGCCAAATTTTACAGCTAATTAATTAGCTTTACCTAACTCTGTTGGTAAATTCATTTATGGCTTGCAACATGCATAGAGTTACTATAATAATAAAAAGGTGAGCTCTTAGTGATGCAGCAGCTTGTCTGGTAGCCACCTTTTTTGGTATATGGAATCAATCAAATTTCAAAAATACAAATTTTCAAAAGGCTGCTAATTCTGCATAATGCCTTACAGTCCCATTCTTAATTTCCCACACCATTATTAAAAGCATCTATTGAATTAATTTTGAAATTGAAACTTCCTTTTAAATTCAGTGTAATTATACATCCAATTTAAGATATGTTTCTTCATAGCCTTTATTATGAAAAGTTCAGCAGTGACAAAGAAGATGTTAGAAACTTTAAATACAGTAAAAAATTTTAACGTATTTTGTAGTCCACGGTGTTGTTTGAAGAACAAACGAAAACCTAAAGGGTTTGCTTTTCACACCTGAAATGCCTTAGGTTTCAAAGAAATCTCAGTGCTTAATTTCCTTTGAAACTTACAAAAAAAATCTGGTATTTTTAAACCCTGAGGTTCTAAACTGAATTTCACCCAGTCATTTCTGGTTTCTCTGTGCGTGCTTATGAGCAAAGATCAGGACACTGAGATGATAAGGATTTCTACCATTTTTCTTTTTAAGTTGTTAGAATATCTTGTTTCCTTATTTTGTTGTTCTTGGTGTCATGCCCTCAATTGTGTGCTGAAAATTGACTGGAAAGATGGGAAGACATGTTTGTAAGCTAATGAATTTTGGCCATTTTCTCTTCTTATATTTAAATACAACACATTATATGCATGATGTGTATACAGAACTAGTGTGATGCAGTATAGAAGATGGAACCAGGCTCAGTGGTATTCAGTAAAAAGATGATAAGCAATTCTATTTAAAGATAATTTGAAAAAAAAACCACAACTTTTTACTCTGGGCATGGCCAGCAAGGAAGCAGAATGCTCAGAGAGGCTGTGGATTCTCCATCCTTGGAGATACTTAAAACCCAACTGGACACAGCCCTGACCAACCTGTTCTGGCTGAGCCTTCTCTGAGCTGGGTTGGCCCAGCAAATCTCCAGAGGTGCCTCCATGTCTCAGTCTTCTGTGTGAGTCTATACTATGGTCTTGGCCAATGTAATAACTTTAAAAACTTTAAAAGGGTGATTTTGAACCAATAGTCTTAAAGAAACACAAATTAACCAGATTCTGAAATTGTACTACGTACGTAAAATATATGGCTAATATGTTTTTAGGATATATTCAAAACCAACCATGAGCTAGAAGTTGGTAACTGTTACTAAACTACAAATCAAAGTATTTTTTTATTGTCACCATAAACACGGGGATTCTGAAGAGTAAAACCATAGAAGTTGAAAAAACAGCAAAGTCACAATGTCAATACCATGTTTAAAACCATGTCCTGGAGGCAGACATTAACTAGCTGAAAAGTATGTAAATTAGGAGCTTTTAAAACGCAGAGTTGCACAAATCAGTCATTAAATTGCTGTATGTTAACTTTCCACTCCCTTTTTTTTTTTGTCTTTACTTCTGTTAAAAGGGAGTTCCCCTCGAAGCTGCCCCAGTCTTGTAGGAACTATGCTCTATCCCTGATTCTGAAAACTCTACGGTGTGCATTTATGTGCATCTTGAACAGCTACAGACTTCAGTGGGGTTCAATGTGCAATATGATGATGTTGCTAACATATGTATTTCTTGTGCTGTGATGGTGTTCAGAGTCTGAGCCCAGAGCCCCCCAGTGTGCTCTCAGCACAGAGCACAAGACTCTGCCTGTCCCAGGAGCCTCTCCTCGAGCACACAATCCAGGTGAACTCTGCAATAGCCTCCACATGTGATATGAATATCCTCAACCTTCCCCCAGCTTTCCAAAGGGCATTTTGGGAGATATCTTTTCTTGGATTAATTATAATTTTGTAGGGGCAACATTCTTGAAGGGAAAAGGGACACAAAAGAGGAAAATAAATTAAGGAAATGGAAGTACGACAACATTTGGAGCATCTGAATGAGCAGGTGGAGAAGTGTGTCTGATGTCTAACATTTGGACAGTGTGTTTGCATGCCAAAAACTCTTTAAAAAGATTCATTGTTGTTATGTACTTGCATTAGTTGGTAATGCAAAAACTCATGACTTTTTTTTTTTTTTAATTTGTCGACAGCATATGCCAATAGTTTTGTGAGGAGATCTAGCTTCTAAAATGGTGTCCTTTCACTGCATCATTATCTAATATCCTTTTTCAGTGAACAAAGCAAAAGAACACCCACAAATTTATAACCTGTTCTTTTACCTTTAAATTAGCATTACATTTTTAGTATGTGTTTGTTTACCTTTGGAAAAAAATTGCCTTTTTTTTTTTTTTTTCAATGATGGTTTAAAGCAATAAACCAAAGCTTTGAATTGCATGCATGGACATGCTTTAATATATTCATGAGTGATCAAAATACAGTACAGAAATCACATATGCTGCTCTGCTGCAACTTTCAAGGTTCAATCCATCATTCTGGAACCCAGGGGGCTGAGATTTGACATCCTGCCTAGAAACCATACTTCAGATTGGCTGGAACTGTGCCATCTTATGTTCAGGTTAAAAGAGCAGCTGTAATTTGTCTGGGTAGCACTTTAACTATGCACAGCAAATCGTGAAACCCATTTTCAGTAATAAAAGTGAAGATAAAATAGGTCCATTTGCTTCATTTCCTGATCCATGCAAGATTTTCATCATTTTGATACAATACCACTTGGAGTTTGATCTTATAATGATGTAGATTTCTGTAACAATCTTTCTCAGATTAGCAGTTTTATTTAGCATATATATACTGTATGTAGAAGATTTATTTTTTGGCATTTAGTGGTAGCCTTTTTCTATTGTTCTTTGGAACTGAAAATATGAGAATAATTTCAGAGTAGGAGTTAAATTTATATGTGATTGCCACAATAAATAGAACCCAATTGTAGTCTTTTTTTCAATTGTAAGTACTCTATCCTTTTCTTTTCCCCCTTTTATGTCTTAGCATGGCTTGCTTGCAAGGGAGTAGCAAACTCAAGTGTTCCCAGCAACTAAGTGAAGGTATTTTAGGAATATATATAAATATGAATTTTATTTATGGCTTTGGATCATAATGATTTTAGATTTCAGCCTTTTGCGTGCTGCCCTTGTTTGTAAGCATGACTTTGCTTGAACAGCAAGGTCCGACTTGGGAGGGCTGGTTTTCTGTGTAAAACACCATGTGAGCTCCTAGGATAGACTTTCCACAAGGGAATGTGCCAGTGAGCCCAGCTGTGAGGAGCCTGACCACAGGCAGGCAAACTCACCTGTACATGGACACTGTAGGCTTTGTTTCAGCTCCTTTTCGATGGTGCACGGTTTGGGTTCCATTATTGGCTTTTTTCTGATACAAGTCAGCAGAAGCTTTGTGTGCCCATATGCCATAAGAAACAACTTTAAATGTCATTCTCCTTCAGTAGACAACTAAGGGGTTGACCATTAAATAGATTAGCCAGTCCCCTCTGAATCCTCAGTGCATTTACTTCACAACCTCCCGCCAAGTGCCAGATCGCTGCATTTTCTCTTTCATTTCTCTATTTGCATTTCTGCTCAGACTTCTCTCTTTCAACTCCACAGACCTCTCCCTTTTTGGTTTTGTTTTCAAGTCTTACAGTTTGCCAAGCCGAAAGGAAAACCCCACATCACTCTTCCAAACCCCTGTCTGTCCCCCATCTCTGAGCTGAGGAGTTACATTCACAAGACAGGTCTAGTGCCCCTGAGCACAGCCACTGTGGCTGGCACAAGGGAAGGTTCCTTCTCTTACCCTTTCCTCAATACTGACACTGTTGGCAAGATGCTTGTCTCTGTTGCTGTATTGTTGTAGCTCAGCCTACACTACTGAAAGCACATTCTTTCAAGATGTTTGTTTCCTGTAAATGATTTGGCCCTTTGAAAATGCCTCTGGAATAAGAATTTATGAGAGTATAGTGTACTCGTATTAAACATGTACTTTGCTGGGGTAGCCCAGCCAGGGAAAATAAAATGTGCTTAAGTATATTCCATCTTTCCCCACCATAGTTAAGTGAGAGCAGGCTGCAGGATAGCACTGTGTGTGTTGGTGGCCACACAAGCATTCAGTATTCCCTGGAGACTCTGAGGTACGACAGCTGCATATAAATATGCATAGTTGGAGAGATTCGTGATTGTGCCTCGTTCCAGGGCTGATTGGCTGTGGTGCTGCCACTGCAAATCAATGAGCGTTTCCCTCATCTATCAGCTGCTCGCTTGCTTGGAAGCAGACAAAATGGTTAAAACACCAACAGCCCACAGAGGGCTCCTGAGTGAGGGAGACTTGTTTGCTACAGCACTCAAAACATTTCCCTGAATCTACAGTAGCTCTCAGTAGATGAATTTAGCACTCAGCAGATTAATTTAGCTCCCAGTGTGCTGGATTTAGAAAGAAAAACTAATATAGATGAATACATTCTGTTCAGCCAGCATATTTTGTTTTGCAACAATACACGTCTTATTTGAACTGCAATCTGGTTGGAAAGCATTTTGCAAATGGTGCATTGGTCATAAAAATGAGTCATGCTTGCTCATTTTTTAAAAAGCTCTCAACTAGTGCAGATTGAGGAAAAAGGTATTGAGCAATTCGCTGGAGAAAGTATTGGAATTTTAGCCATCTCTGATGTGCTTTGGGCAGCTTTTTAAGGTAGACTTTGACATTGTGTTGCAAAAAAAAGTAGCAGCTGCTTTTCCCATTGTTACCTGTGTAGCCTAGTATGTGATGTGTGCCACCCTGCTCATGGTGACTTTGCTCATTTGCCTTCTGGATTTACAGGCTGGAAGCTGAAGGTATGCCTAATGACAGTTTGGAAGAGCTCTTGAGGAAAGAAAAACCAGAATACAAAATCCATTGTTTTGTGACTTTAGTATGACCTTTAGCTTTCTTCCTTAACCTGGAACATGCCACAAGAAAAGCAGGACTAGATTGCTTATGTATGGTAGCAGTACCTTGCTTATGATAACAGCAATGTTTATTATTTCAGGAGCTGAGAAACTGGATAAAAAGATAAAGATATAAACTAAGACATAAAAAAACCCCTAGGAGCTGAGGAGATCATTTAAACGGCTTTATTTGAACATAAAATGGTCAAGGAAATGAAAAGAAAAATGCTGTGAATGCTTGAAATGACAAGCTGGTTTTCTAAAGTAGTATCCTCAGTAAATGAGTATCTCATATAAAAAACTAACTCCCAACACATTTTCCAGAGCTGCTGTTGATAAAGTATTTCCACTACCAGCAGCAGAATGATCATTATAAAACATTCTTTCAACAATCTATTTTTTTAAAAAACATTAAAGAATGAGTTGAAGAGCAAATAGCTCCTTTCAATTGAGTTGGTGCCGTACAGTGCAGATCTAATTTACTCAGGAGGATCTCTGCTGCTACAGTGATGAGTGCTTTATAGTAGTGATTCCCGGTCCTATTTAATGAAAGGGCTACTGAACCTTTTGGAGAAAAAAAAACAGAGACCTTCCTCTTAGTGATAGTGCAGTGGTTTTTCATTTACCAGTGGATAAAAATGAAGCAAAACGTTGGAAGCTTTTTTATGAGGTTTGTTTTCCCCGCTTGTTTGCGTACTGGCTTGCATGTGCAGGGATATGCATATGTTTTCTTCTCTCTGTTTTTAAATCCTACAATATTTTTGGAGTTTATCTTGCAATATCTTACAGGCTACCAGCAGCTTTTAGTCAGTATGTTGAGGAGCACTGCTAGGAAGACCACAGAAGGCTGGAGGCCTGGTTCCTATGTTTGCTAGGAGCCTTGCCCATCAAATTTCAAAGCCTTCTGTGCTCAGTTGCCCTCTTTCTTCTGCATGGTAAATGTTGCTTTCAGTGAGAGACTGTGAATCGTGGGATTTTACCAGTTCTCCTGTGTGGAGGATGATGAGGCACAGCGGTGCATCCGGAGGGCACTGCAGAGAGGCAGTGGTGACTCACTGTGCCTTCTGGCTCCTCTTTTCCAGGAGGAGTGGGGATGTGTTATGAGTAAATCCTCCTACTGGAAGAGGAGAGTGAACAACCACTATCCTACATGGACCTGGGGAGGTTGGCCATGGCACGAAGGCAGGGAAGCAAGCACTGTGTTTATTCACTGCCTGGATGCTCAGAAGGGCAGTAGAATGTGGTGCATATGTTATCTATGAGTACAAATTGTACATGCAAAGGTCATGAGAACATCCCTTCCCCACTTCCACATCACGTTTGGTTTCCTTGGTTGGGGGCACAGGTGTCCGGTCCTGAGGAGAGCTGTGAGAACTCTGGGTGGGGCTCACCTTCCTCTTGGAAGCTACGTTTCAGCTCTGGTCCTGGCACACCACAACCCTTCCCAGCCCTGGGCCCTGCTGAGCTGGGTACCACCCTGACCCCAACTCTATCCCATCTCACCTCAGGGGCTGCCTTCCTGGCCAGCTCCAGACCCTGCAGTGGCCACCAGGAATGGCTGGGCCATTCTTGACCCTGATCACCATCCCCAGCCTGGCCCAGCTCACCTCAGTGGGGGCTGAGGGAAGGGACAGGTTGGAGAGCGATGGCTCCCCACTGCCCTGGCAATCCCATGTCCCTGGCCTTGCTCCTGCAGTCCCCATATCCCCAGTGGAGGGATGCAGAATGTGGTTCTTCGTTACTGTGACATTTGGGCCATACTGGAAGAAAGGAGAGGTTTCTGCTCACTGAGGGCCGGCTATTTATTGTTTCTAGTTTTGAGTAGCACAATCTTTTCATTTCCTTTGCTATGTTAAGGTGATTTTGTGCGTAAATACAAATCATGGAAAGCTAATGCTGATTCACAAAGGTGCAAGCTGTATAGAAGGCCTTTGTGACTGCTGCAAGGTTGAGTACCTTGGAGCATCACCCTCCACAAATATGTCGGGGGGTTTTGGTAGTTAAGCTTTACTTTTGGTAGTCTGAGATTTTGCAGGTGGACCCATGGACCCTATTTGCCAGGGGAGGACACCACAGCATCCTGCTGCTGCGAACCCTTACCTTCCACATCCTGCTTCATTCGTCTCCTTCTCTTCCCTTCAGGGTTTCCTTGTGTTCTTGGCAACAGCTACAGAGGAAATTAAAGGCTTTATTTCCAGACTAGCTTCAGATGTCACAAACATGGAGGCCAGTTTCTGAAAATCCAGTTCTAAAAACTTCAGTGTTTATTGTTTTCTGTGCTTTCCTGCCAAGACCTTCTCCCTGCTGTGGCAAAATACTGCCATCTGTAAGAGATATCAAACTAAATGTTAGCATAGTAGTACTTGAGAATGCCATGTGCTCATTCATAGCCTTGTTATGGGTTAAGATTGTGCCAGACTTCATGGCATGCAGGGCCTTGTTTTGAATGTCTTTTTTTTCTTGTCATTGTTTGTGTTTTTGTTTTTGTTTGTTTGGGGTTTTTTTGTGGGTTTTTTTGTGGTTTTGTTTTTGGTTTTGGTTTTTGGTTTGGGTTTTTTTACCTTTTTTTTTTTTTTTTTTTTTTGTTGGGAGGGGTCCCTTTAGATTCAGTACGGCCCAGTTTAAAAGTTCCAGCTTCGGACACGTCAATAAATTGGGATAATTTCATCTAGACCTACTGTTATACATAAATGGACATTGTAGCTCACATGTGTGCATGGAAACAAGGGATAACATGTATTGATAGAAGTCACTTGCCTGTACATTTTAATATTATAGCATGTCCCCACGAGGGTAGCAGCAGTGCTCTGATAGCTTCTCATAAATAATATTTGCTATTATAAATTTTACAGAAGTTAACTAATCTCAGAACATGGTCTTCTTTGATCATTACAATAGTATTTATTCTTTTAAACAAAAAAAGTTTCATGATCATATTAAATGAGTTAGGAACAAAATTGGCTATTTCTTCCCAGGAACACAGTTGGCCATTTCTTCCCGTTCCTGTGATATAATTTTAAGCTGCTATTTTCAACATTCTTGATATTACTTAGTAGGTTATAAATTATAAAGTGAACTAGATAAGAGATGTTCAGATTTCCACCTGAGCACAAACTACACTTAGCTATAGGAAAAGGACAAACCAAGCAATATAGGTGCAGTCTAAGTTGCTTAAATGGACTACCCATCATCAGACGTTCTTTTCATCTTAGCTTGAGAGACTTAGAGAATAAAAAGTAGGCTTGGATTGACTTGATCAATTCATGGGATGTGGAAACTATTCAGTTTGAAGCAGATACCCTGTTTAATAGAGTTGCTGCTATTTAGAAAGAATATTTGTTTTGTTTTGAAATTCATGTAAACTTGGACCTAGAGGTGTATAGTTTTAGTCCCAGGAAATAAAGATTTTGTTTAATGAGGAACAAAAACTATTTTACTTCTCAAAGTTCTACCTGTTCACTGGGAATAATTTTTATTTTTTATTTTGTTTGCATTAGGCAAATGATTTGCAAACAGTGTCTGTCACCTTTGCCTCTTCTTTCCCCTGTCCCTGCCCCTCTCTTCAGCAGACTTAACTGTCTGATGCAGGTCATAATTTCTAATAACTTTGTATCTGAGGAGCTGCACTGGCAAAGTCATAGGGACTACCTCTGACTGATGTAGTAGAGCTATCTCATTTAAACAGACTCAAGAACTGTTTGGTGCATGAAGAAAATCCCAGTCTTCAGTAAAGAAAGCTGATATCATCCTGAATAGAACAATGCTTAGAATTTTGACTTTTTCCTCCATATTTGATGAAAGCTTTGACAAAGGGTGATGAGCAGTGTGCTGTGATGGGCCATAATTTCCCAAGGAAAGAAGATGATACTGAAAATAGCATAGATTTCACCATTACTTTGGAATTCTGCACAGAAACCATATGTAACATGTTTCTTTCTTTTCCCCTTTCTTCTGATGTTTTTTTTCTTTAACAGCATCTGGTAATAGCTATAGGCCCATCCATTTTTATATCACAGACTAAAATTAAAAGTGCTGCACACAGTAAAACACGAATACCTAAACAGTTTCTGGCTAAAGGTGTACACAGGGAAGAAAAGACACTCCATTTCTTTGCCTTCAAGCCAGCCGAAATAACTCATCTGTGCACAGATCATTCCAAGGGCAGCAGGGGAAAAATCCACGTACATGAGATTTGCTGAACCCTTATCATTCAGGAAGTAGGAGGAATAGTTTTTAGATTAGCATTCTAGTCTGGGTTATCAGAGACTTAGCTTTGGTTCCTGAGTTATCGCAGATATCCTGCCATTAAGTAGCATAAGTAGTTTTCCTATGCCTCAGTTCCCCATCAGGTAAAAATAGGGATCTCTTACAGGGCTGTTGGGGGGATAAATACCTAAAGCTTGTTAAGTGCTTGGATTATTCAGTAATAAAGTTTGTCTAAGTACCTCGAAGCCCTGTTTAGGCTGGAATGTGTATATGCTGTATCCATGCACCAAGGACTTTTTTAATAGCTTGGAAGGCATGGAACCAATGCACCTAAGAGGATGGAAAGATCAGCAATGTACTGGGCTGCACTTGTGTCAGAAACAAGAGATGCTTCTTAGTGGAACACAGTTCTTTGTGCTGTGGTTGGACATGACCTAAGCAGAAAACAATTGATTTGCCTGGTCCGAGGAGATGCCAGGGAACAAGAGAAAACTCTTATCAAATGCCCCATTAAAAGAGGAATAAGTGGAGGAGCAACACAAGCAAGTACTTTGTAAGAGGGAATATTTCTACAACTGACGGTTCTTCATGGAAGTCAGACATACAGGAACAGGAATAAAAAAATGGAAGAAAATGAGGCAATAGGATATAATAACAGAAGAATTTTTCTCCTGGTAGGCTGCATAGCTCAAGACATAACTGGAGAGTTGGAAAAGGAGAGGGAGAGTATGTTGGAGAAGTGGGAGAGAGTGACAGTAGTGGTCACTGGAATGCATATGTCAATTTATTGTATTTGATTAGTGAAAGACCAGTGTTGTGGATGAAGTTGTGCAGACAGGGGAGATCACAGAAACATCAGAAATCAGAGTATTTGTACTTTGCAGCAAAAACAAACATTTTGTGTGAGATTTCTGTGTTAGAACAGTCAGAAGGAAAATAATTACTTCTCTCCAGCTGAAAAGCCTCTGAAAGGAATCTGTCTGTGTTACCAGAGGGAAGAAGGGTGCTCTAGAGATAACGAAGCTTTTTCAAGGTTAAAGGCAGAGGTCACGACGGTGCTGTAAATTCCACCAGCTCCAGTTGTCTGTGTTGGGCCCCAGGAGGAGACCCCGGGCTGGCTGCGAGCAGCGAGCTGGGCTCACATGGGCGACAAAACCACAGCTCTTTTCTTAGTCATGATAGTGCAAAATTCATTGTAGGTAAGTGTTTGGCCATGCAGGCAACAGGTTCCTGATGTAAAAATAGTTGTGGGTGGGGGATGTGACTTATGTGGAAAAATACTGAGGGATGAGGCAGTCAACAGTAGGGTAAGCAGCGGGAATGCTGAAGCTGTACCGGGAAAAACTGGAATTTATCTAGGAACAGATGTCAAAGTTTTAAGGTAGAGAATAATCTCTAGGACAAAATGTAAGTACAGAGTGTTTCTGACTGGATTTGGAAGATGAAATATTCAAATAATGTCTTTGAGAATCTCTGGAATTTGAGTTTTTTCTTTGTTTTGTGGGTTTATTTTCTTTACTTTGCTAAGACCATGCAGTTTCATAGGGAAAAAACAAAGTACAGAGTG
This sequence comes from Myiotriccus ornatus, assembly GCA_036023395.1. NCBI lineage: Eukaryota > Metazoa > Chordata > Aves > Passeriformes > Tyrannidae > Myiotriccus > Myiotriccus ornatus. The sequence goes on from JAYRBT010000001.1 coordinate 11,629,817, forward strand.
ACATGTCATCTCATCCCACCTCCTGTATAACACTATATTTGGATAGATTTGTTAGCTGAGGTTTTTGTTTGACTTGTTTGAGGGGGTGAGCAGCAAACAGAATATAATTTTCTCCTGTTTAGTCACACTAGTGAAAAAATGAGCAATTTGGCGTTTAGCTTCCAGGTCTATGTACTGTTCCTCTGCAAACCTTTTTTAAGAAGAATTTAAGTAAATACAAATGAAGTATTGAAAGCACAAAACATCTGGAATAGTTTTAGAGATGCACCGAAATATAATGTCATTAATTTCTATTATGTTAATTACACCTATTATGAATTAAAACAGATTCTACTTCACAGCCATTGTTACGTAACTTGTGGCTTTGCCATTCTTTGAAATGCAGCTTTCCATTCATGTGGTATATTAGAGAATGTTACAAGACAAATTACAAAGCGCAACCAAAATAATGCCAAAAATCTTAAACAAGTTACTCTACTGGATAAATAAATAATGTAATACTTATTGTTCTGCTTTTTTTTTTTCTTTAATAAAAAAGAAGTGCTAATGTAATGAGACAGGGCTGAGAGGGATGTGTTTTGTTTTTTTCTGGTTTTATGGCTTAATGGAGTTACTCTACACCGCTAGCGAGGTGCAGGATTTGGTATTCAACAGTGCACTCAGTTTTGTGCTGCATGGACTCTGAAGTGTAGCACATCACTGAGTTTGAATGTTCTGGTGTATAAGACAGGGGTGAGTTCATGGTTAAGGTTTTACAAACAGCAGCATTCACAGCCACAGCGAAACAGGGTGAAGCATGATGTTGTACTTGTCTGGAGCAGGCATCTAGAATGTCTTTGCCTTTTGCTAGCATTTGGACATGGGTGTGGAATTTCTTCTCCGTGGGGAGACACTTTGGATTCTGAAAAAGCTACAGGGAACAACAGGAAAACAGAAATCTGCTTTTGCCTTCTGAAGGGCAATAAAGATGGTGGTTTCCAGGATGGTTCCCCACAAAGTACCTGCCATGGGGAGTGAGCTGCAGGGGACAGTGGCTGTGTGGGAGATGTGGATGTGTCTTCTGATCCTCCTCCAGATGCAGTGGAGGTTTTACATCTCTTTTTCTGGTATAATGGGCTTACAGTCCAATCCAACCCCTAGTAAGTATGTTAAAATTAAATTCTGGTTTAAGTAGTTTAGGAGGGAAAAAGACTTTTACTTTAAAGACTGTCCTTACTTTTTAGCAGTGAGTGAAACTACTACTAAAACCCAAAAACAGTTATAAAGGCTTTGTGCTGGTAAACTGGTCATTGCTTGTGTATTTTTGTAGGAATCTGACTGCAATTAGCAGACCCAGTGTTTGAGTCTAGCTTCACCCCTAATTTGAGAACTGAAGTGAACCTGAAGCCTTACAAAATAAAATGGATTTTGCTGGGGAAAGAAGTGTTAAGTTCTCACCCTCAAATCACTCAACATTTGCAAGGACCTTAAAGACCTCAAATTCATTTAATAAAATATTTGTTTAATTTTTCTGTATTAGGCTTCTGAGACACAACTGTCCACAAAATAAAAATTATTAAAAAAAAAAAATCCCTATCAAGAAAATCCCTCTTTATAGTTTGGCTTTGGTCACACCAACACACGAGAAAGAGAGTTTGGTTTTTCTTACGTACTTAAAATACCATGAACACTTTTTTCACTACAAAATTATTCAGTCCAGTTCTAGTGGTATCTGAGGTACTGGTAGGTGACTTTAGGGTTTTCTGAACTGAATATGACTTTTCAGTGTTTCAGATTGTTTAGCTGGAAACATACATTACAAAAAAGGGATTTTTTTAAAATATTAAGATTCAAAGAGTGTCAGCATTTTCAATACCATTTAGAGGATTCTGTTAACTCTTTATGCATGCATTCATTACCATTTCCAATGTTAGCAGTCTTTTCCTCCTGAAATGTGTAAGTTTGTTTTTGAAAAAAAAAATGCGAACAATCTTATTTGAATTAACACTTTTTTAGATTATTTTATAATGTTGAGTTCTGCACCTGTAATGTAACTTTTATTTTGTTGTAGCTCCCTAATGGGGTCAGAACTGGTCTTGTCTGACAAACCTGCTATCATTAAGTTGTGTGCCCTGCTTGGATAGTGCAAACTCTTGCATCTTGGTTGCATTACTTTTACTGTAAACAGCATGAATAGGTTTGCCAGAGCTTTTCCTCATGAGCAAAATTAACTAATTTAGATAGGATTTCAGTGTTGGGGTGTTGATGGTCTCTCATAGGCCCTCAGGAGCTGCCACAGTGAGGGTCATGTCCACACCCACCTAGATGGAGTTGTTTCTCACTGTTGGTAGAGTTCAGCTCAGGCCCTTCCTCCCTTGTTGCAAAGCCTGAGCATCCTTTTTCAACCATCTTTCTATTTCATGGGAGCATCAAGTTAGAACAGCCAGTCTAAGGTCCGTCTCAAACTGTGTGTCTTTCCTTCAGTCTTGGCAGTGTATGTACAGGCTGCTATCTCTCCCAGGAGGACTGAGATGGAGAAACCAGTATCTCTGCCTTGTGTCACTGCATGCTGAGTAGAGCCATAAGTCTCTTGGGGCCATTGGGGTCACCCTGGGAACCCTTGTTAGGTTCAGCTGGTTGCTTTCTAGGAAAGTCTTAGGGATAAAAACTGTGAAAATAAACATCATCCTTCCAAGAGTGATGTATTATGATGTATCTGAATCCACCTTGAGAACAGAAGCCTGATTCCAAGCTGGAAAGCTGGGGGTGGCTGACACAGGATAAAACAGTTGCATGCCAAAAAGCAGGAATGTGCAGCTCTCAAAGTTCACTGAGCATATTCGTTGTTGTGTTTGTAACTGGCCCAGTAGTTTGCTGGTATAAGAAGGTGTATATAGCCCATTGCAGTATTACACATAAAAAGGCCATAAAAACACTGTGCAAAGAAATATGAGCTGTCCTGAAATGCCTCGATGCTATCACAAAGGTATTCAACCGTGACTCTCCTGCTTCCACAACTTTTTTAAGTGGGTATATAAACTGATAGATTTCTTTTATCCATTGACATTACATTGTTAGCTGGAGGATTTACAGTGCCATTTTTTATAGAAAGACTTGAGTGTGTAATAATAAAATAAGACAAGTTCTAATACTTTAAAAAGTCCAACCTTAATTAGCCAGTGTCCATTTCTGTTGGTACTCCATTCTTAGTTGTTTTCCTTTTCTCACATAAATGGGTATGGAAGTGGATGTAAGAAGTTTAGGCATTATAATGTACATTTCTGGATTGTTTGTGCTGACCTGACTTTAATGTCTTCAGACTAGGGTCAGAAAAACCAGTTTAATTATGTACAAACATCCAAGAGCTATAGACAAGAGCTCCAGTCTGTTGCTTTTAGCTATTGATAGGGATAACCCCAGCACTGATGACAGTGTTGCAAAATAAAGATCTCCTACAAACCCAGTTAATGACATCTTTGTTCCTAACCTGTGACTTTGTAGAAGTCCTGATAGTTCAGGTTTTAAAAATTAATAATGTGGACTTGAAATGAAAATAATACTTTGGAAGTGGGGATGAAACAAACCCTTCCCTTTTCATCTCTCCCCAATGATTTGCAGGCAAACACAACCCCAGGCAACTTCCGAACTTCCATAATTGCATTGAATTCCTTGTTAATTGGGCTTTTCTCTTGCTATTGAGTTCTTTCTTGAGTAATGCCTGCTTTAAATTGACTTATGTGCAGACAATAAATATAGAGATTTAATAGGATGAAGGCTGTGGCTCCATATAAAGATATTTAGCCCTTAACTCCCATTGAAATCAATACCTTTGCAAATCTCATTATGACTTAAAATTACGCATAAAATAGGATTACTATTAAATGTTTAAAGAATAAGAAGAGACTAAAAATACTGTTCTCCTCCAAAGTGACTGCAAAATTTGTGTCTTTAGAATTGCATGATAATTGTCCCAGTATCTTGATGCTTTTTATATCATGTGTGCTCACCTTGAAAATAAGAAGTAGGCAACTATGTCTGCAGACTCTGCAAATTAGAAGGGAAACTTGCTTCATTTCTTGCTTGGACTTTATCATAGATAAAAAAACCCCTGTCTTCAATTGCAGACTCCTCGTGATGCCTGTTCCTCTAGTGAGAGTGGTGATAACAGTTTGGTTTTGAATCATTAGAAGGTAAAGAATCCAAGTTACTTTCTCGAAGCAATAGAGAGATAAGTGGACCAAGGAATGGTGAGCAGTATCTTTTGCTCTGAAAGAGGCTGAGACATAATTAATGAAAGAAGTGGAGCTGCTGCTTTTATTTCCCCAGAGCAGAGTCATATGTTCAGAACTTTTGGCTGGTACAGAAGTGCTGGCAGCAATGCCTGCATCAGCAGGGATGGGTGACCATCACAGTTTTGAGATGTGGCCAAGATAAGTAAATTGCGTCCAGTCTGTCATTAATGCATTTACTCTTGCTTAGTTTTCATGCCTGTCATCATACTGAAAGTAACAACAAAAGTACCCAGAAGTCTGACAGGGACGGATAGTTTCCTCTCTAATTCTAAACAAATATAATCATCAGGACTATCCATATTTGTTTCTGGAGTCTAACCATGAGTGATTAAGGATGGTGGGATATAACTGTTGTGGCTGGAGTTCAAATCCAAAGCTTCCCTTACAACACTGTCAGGAAAAAGGTAGAGGAGCAGTCATTAACAAGACTGTTGACTTTTAGTGCACAAAGTAGTAGTCTTTCTCAGAAAAACACGGCTGTCTTAAACATGGAGGGACAGGTATTCTCCTGAATGTCTTTCTGGACACATTTGGACTGTTTGTCCAATTGATTGCACAGTAATAGATTCTGGTTGTGTTTTCTGTTGGTTTTAGGTTTATTTTTTGTTTGGTTGTTGGTTTTTTTCATAGTACAACTCATTCCACTCCTGTGTAGGACCTGAGGATAAAGGATTGCATACGGCAAATCTTACAAAAGCATAGTCACCAGTTTAGTTTATCCTTTATCCTATCATCAGTCTTCTTTCCACTGTTTTTGCATTTGCTCAGGTTTTCTTGCTATTATACTGCTCAAAATTTCCCTCCTATTAGGTCTGAGCAGGGGAACTGTTTTATCTACAGTGCCTGCAGTCCAGTGGAACAAACCCAGTAACAGGGCTGGAGTTGGGACTGGGAAGATAAGTCAGGTGATATGTTCTTCTGAAATGAGGTAGATGTTCTCAAAAGTCACAAACAGGCAGATGGCAAAGGAAATGGTAAGGACATGACCCTCTCATCTCAAAGCTGTTTGACCCAAATCCCAGTTTTTAAATAAGTTTGTCTGTCTACGTCAGAAGACTGCTAATGAAGCAAGAGGAACCCTTATACTGAGCAGGATACACTCTAGTTTTTGCTGATAATGGGGCTGATTTGACAGGGTTTGCAGTTTGTCTGTACCTTTTCTTGTTGCTATTTATCAATCCATTCCAAAATTCTCAGCACCATGGTCATTGGCCTCCCTTTTAATGAAAATTGTGAGGCTTGTTGGCCAATACTCATATATGGAATGATGTTCCATATGCCAGAATCTGCTGTCTCTGATGAATGGACGCAAGGTGATAGAACTCTCTCTGTCATCACGGCCTTTTTCAGGAGCCTTTTGTTGACATTGTTTGACACTTACCATTATGCAACCTAATTTCCAGAGTCAAGGATTGAAACTATGTTTCTTTTCTTGGGTTCAGTAAGTATTTAATGAAACACTACCAAACAACTCCTCTGTCATACCAGTTTGCAGAAAGGGTGGTATGTGCTGTCACTTATTCCCCAGCCTCTTGGAGGATCATCTGTATGTTCCAGCGCTGGAGTTGGTGATTGTGATTGGCTGATATCATACTTCCTAACACAATTTCTGAAGGTTTTATGCATTCCAAACACCGTGATTAGACAGTTACTTATCAAGAAAAGCTGTTATAACATTACTGAAGTGGTAAAGTCAAACAGTACTAGAGTGGCTTGTGCAGCTTGATGTAACCATTTTCTGCAAATGTGCTGTGGGAATTTTTTCTTACTTGGTAAGACTCTTCATAGTGTTCTCGATCCAAGCAGTGGGTGGATGGACCATCTTTGAGGGTGAATTTGATTTGTACTAATGGAGAGACTGAGATCATACCAGGTGAAGAAAAAGGAGTCTTGTGACAAAGTTGATTAAAGCCCAGGAGAACAAAATTCAGTCCTCTGATTTACCACAGAATTCACACACCAAGATGTGAAGTGCATTGCACCAATTTCTTAGGGATGCTCAGCAATTATGTGTTTCCCACTTTTGTAACCTCAGTTTGTCACCTGGTTTGCAACATGCTTGGTGTCAATGTCTCCAACTGAAACCACTGAGCAGGATCTCTAATGTATAAAGTCCAGTGTAATGCTGAGTCCTCTGAAAAAACTGAGCCCATGTGACCCAAATTAAGTGTTCACTTTTCAGCTTGATCTCTTGGCACTGAGGAACTCATCTGGGACAATGTTTTTCCTGCAAAGGAATTTGCTGAACTTGAGTTGTGCAGTGTTTGCAATGCAGTCAAAGCACTCGTGATTAGACTATATGGGCCATAGCAAAAACATCACCTTTTTTCTATCAGGATTTGAATGAATGTCTCTCCAGGCAACAAGTTAACCAATAAAATTTACACAAAATATCAGTGCTTGAACTTCTTGAATGTCTGTTTGTGCATGGACTGAAGAGGAGTTCCCATGGAAATACTGTGTGACTAAGTAATTAACAACTGTAGCATATTCCATACTTACCGAAGAAATAAAAGTTGCTCAGGCAGGCTAACATTTGGCATCTTCTGATGTTTATATTAACCACATTACAGTATTAATAGTGTTGTTTTGATATGGTGTTTATATGAAATGTTATAGAAAGTAAATGAACTCTGTATATTTGAATACCCTGAAGAACATTTAATGAAAAATACGTGTTTGGGTATTTTTTACCAGCCGGCCATCTGAGAATCCTTTAAGAAATAATGATAGTTACACATTTGTATTTGAATAAAAATACACAGTTGATACCACCTACATAACAGATATCTTTAATCCTTTTTTGAGTAGCGTGGTTTGTTTTTTATTGTCTGTAAATGTAATCCTGATACGCACTCAGGAATCTTTTGGGAAAACAGTGACCTACTAGATTTTAAGAGGCTTTTTGTTTAGAATTATTTTGCTGCTTGCAATTTCTCTATAATAGTAGCCACTTTTTACTCTTTTGTCATAAAAAATATGACTAAACATAGTAATTTTAAAAATAAATATAATTTTTAATTATAAATAAATTATAATGAAACTTTTCCTCCCCCTCTTTTACAGATTTCTTTTACAATGCATTCTGTTCAGGCCAGTGAATTTCGTTTAACTGTCCGGGTAAGCAAATATGATTAGTCACATTTTTTTTAATAAAAATGTTTCCAGACATTTGGCAACTAATTCTGAGAGATTGGTGTTCTGTATTGTTGGAAAAAAAATTGCAAAACCTATTATAAATGTGTTCAAAATGCTGTTGTTAATTTGTAATTTGAAAAAAAAGGTTGTCATTTGAAGACTTCTGCCCTTTCCAATTAGAAGATGAGTTTGTTTCCTACATGTGTGTATTTTTATTAATTCTCTCCCTTCTCTTCTTTTGTTCTTGTTTCTTCACATTTTGTGTTTTTTCAAAACCTTACAAATGGAAGTTTTATTTTCTGGGCCCTGTCAGTCTCCCTTTACTTACCACTGTTTCAGCATTGCAAACAAGATTGTCTGCTGACAACTGCAGGGATGGCATTTGAACATCACAGGAATGGCAAAGCAACACTATAGTGGGTGTTGGGAAGTGGAGATGCCTTTGGAAATTTATAAGCACCATTTCTCTACCTCTGAAATTAATAAAATACAATTAGCAAATGAATGAAATTGCAGCTAACGATCTGGTTTACTGGGTACCAAAGAAATTAAGGCAAAGCACCAGTTTACATTCTTGCTGTGCATAGGTTGGTAGGCTGGATTCGTTTTACCTGTGGAATTTCAGTTGTTATAAGCTGTAGGTAGTTTGCAGAAAAAACTTGGCCATCTCTTTTATTGTTATGGGGTTTTGTGAGGCAGTTGGGCAATATAATTTGCATACAGTATAACTTTAATGTTGCCTACATGCAATTTGATCATTTTTTTTATGCTTCCTATACAGTGATGTGATAACTTGTTGGGAGAGACAAGTGTGGACAAAATAAATTATATATATATATATTTTGGATGGAATATGATGTTCACATATAGATATGGTTTGCCTGAGATTTAGAGTTCTCGTGTTTTTCAATAGACTCATCATAGCCCTGGTTAAAATAATCAAATACAGACAAAATAATAAATAGGATAATGGTGTTCCTATGTAAGTCTTTCTCTTATTTCATAAGAGAAGTGTTTAAAGTGTTCCATAGCTTCAACATTTTACCAGTACTTTAAACTTCATCTTTAATCTAGATAAGGTGTTCTCTTATCATCTTCTCATCGTTCTAACTTCTCATCATTGGGTTTTTCTGTAGTGCAGCCAAATCCTAAAAACATTTCTCAATCTCAGCTCACCAAGGAGAAATTTCTTCCCCTTGGGTCTTCTAAAATTTTTTTTCAAAGTCATTGCTCCCAATATTTTTTATTTCCTTTAAAAATGGATATACGGTTCAGCTTTAGTGGTGTCCTTTGGATTCCCTTAGTGTGATATTCCTGGATTTTGTTTGCAAATTAGACTGCAATGAGCCTTGCAAGCAGAGAGGAAATCTTGGATTAAAAAAAAAATAAGTGATTTCAAATGTCAGTCTTGAGAACTTCTCAAAAGCATTTCATATTGAAAGTTTGGACAACTGTTCAAAGAACAATTATTGCCTTTTTTCTTTTTTTTTTTTTTAATCCCAACATTCGTGCCCTCTTGTTCTGAATCTTTTACATGTCCAGATTAGTAATTCCTCCAAGATTCATTACTCAGGCTGCACATTTTTTTTATATAATCCATTAATAATATATTTTTTTACAGCTCAAGCAAAAAGGTTGCTGTTAGCATTGTCTATTCTTTTTCTTCTTATATCATGGTGTCTCCTGAAGTGCTTGTCATGGTGTTTACTTTACCGATATCCATTGTAATTAAATTGTAATTCTTTGATTTATTTAGAATAATAAATAATAAACTGCTTTAGAATATAGATAATAGAATAACAATTTATTATTTAGAATAATAAATTGTTAGAATAATAAAATGATAAATTGTTTTATTCATCAGTATAACAAATCTGAGAAAAGAAGTCATTGTGGCTCAAATAGAAAATTTAATTTTAACAGTCTTTGTTTCTTTAAACAGTGTTAATCATTTTTCTGAAATAAAAATCAATATAATTCAGTAAAATTTCTTCAAATATGTTTTTGTAGAACAATTTTTAAATTTTCTAAATTAAAATAATTAAGTAAAATTCATCATCAAAACTATATTTGTAGTGAATGAACGTTTTTCTCCCATCTCTTCCCTGGACTCTCCATACTTCCTAAATTTGGCCACTGCTCTCAAAAATTGCCTAGTCTATGTTTCTGGATAAAATATGTGTGTCGATCAGTGACATTTTTTTTGAGAAAACAAGTCCAAAGGCATGATATGTCTTTGTATGTATCCTGTACATTCCATGAGTTAATTGAATCCCAGCTTATGAACACGTCTGTGATGAAGTAAGGGGCCTTGGCTGAATCCAGGTGATGATGGGCAGCCCAGCATGGAGGGCGGTGCTGATCTTTAATACTGATTTTGAAATGGGAGCTGATTTGGCACCTTTCATGTCTCCCTATCAACTTAAAACACGAATCAAAGTATTTCTAAGATTGTTCACGTTTTTGCTGAGCCCCTTATTCTGTAGGCATTTGTGGAGTAGGAAGCTGTGAGCCTGCACGACTTGCCTGGTGACTGAAGTGCTGGGTTGCTGTTGTGACACCGTGCAATAACAGAATATTCTGTAGATGTGTGGTCAACAACAATTCTTACAAGAATTACTTCTCTGCCAAAAAGCTGTATTTTAGAGTTTGCAAGGCTACTTTCAAAGGCTTTCTCAGGGGCTTTGAAAGTCTACCAAAATACAGGTGTATTGTTATTACAGTTTCTGTGCAGTACACAGGTTGTGGACCAAGCATTTTCTATATGGACAAAGACAATGCAAAAGGAAAATGCTTATTTTTAATTCTTTCATATTAAATCTACATTTCATGCTCTTTTGAGCTACTGATGGCATCTTGTATTTTCATTACAAGGAGTAAATGTGGTTTCTCTATGAAATATTAAGAGCTCTGAATAGCTATTTTGGGGCAAAAGTATTAAAAGTGTATTCCAGAAGACCTCTGGTAAATGGCATGACAATTCATTCAGAAATTTTTTGTACTCCAACATTGCCTCTTTGAAATGTTCAGAAATTTTAGCAAGTTAGGACTATTCTAGCACATCAAGTTCCTGGCAGATACAGAGCACATTATAAGGAAAAGCTATTGGGAGTGAAAATTGGAGTCGCAGTTTTCACACAGGGCATCTGGTTGCCAGTGTTACTCTTGAACAAAACCACAGGATTCATCTCATTATTCTCCACTCAGGTTTCATATATGTAGAGAGATCTGTTCACAAACAAACTATAACCCAAAAAGGTATACAAGCTCAAATAAAATAAACCAGTGACTCACTGTAACTTGTTCTCACTTAAACCTTCTTGAAGGACCTGCCTCTCTTAGAGACCTAGTACTGGACATACTGGCCTTAGGATTCACCTCATGTGGTAGTTTCTATATTGTTATTTTGAAATCTTGTGCGGTATAAAACTGTGTTTGTTTCTGTGCACCAGGGTGAATTTTGTATAGAATCAATACAGAGGACATTGTTTCTGTTTGCCTCTGAAAAATTAACAACCATGAGAAAAACAAAAGCAGATTCTTGACTAAGTGTTGAGGTTTGTGTATATTTGTACTCAGAATTTCATGTATTTCTGGGTGAGTGCAAAATGTCCTTTAAAAGGCAGTATTGTTATTAAAAGAATGCAATTCAATTCATGTGCTAAAAATTTGGACTATTGAATATAATCTAATTCAGAGAATTTTTTTTTTTCATAATGCCCAGCAGTAAATAATTGCTCTTCTGGGCCCTTTGTTTTAATTGGTGACAAAAATATATGTATGTGTGCAATATTGAGAGAGGCCTCAAATTTATTAGAAGGGCTTTTTCTTTTCCAGCTTGGGGATGGAAGAATTTGAACATTAGTACAAGTGATTATAAAAAGATTTGTTATGGCTTTCACTGTAGCTAACATGGCATTTTGGTTTGCTAAGAGGGTATTTCTCGATAATGGAAGACCCCGGAACTCACGTTAACTTTGCCTATGTGTTTTCATTGGTGGTATTTTTGTTTAACTAGTCCTAAATTCAATTCCATTTTCCCTTCTTATGTAGTATTATCTACTGGTCAGCTGTGCTAATTCCTGTGGGTGACTTGGATGGCAAATCTCTCCAGGTTTTTTCTCCTCCACACTGACTTCCTTTAGGATGTTAGCACATACATCTGCCTTTTCCCATTAGGAGGTTTCATCAGGAATTCTCCCTCACTTTGATCACACATTTTATGCTTGCTGAGTCAGATGCTGTGCCCACACATTTAAAACACAGCTTTAGTTCAGGTGGATCAAGCCCCTCCTATGCAGATCTCACCTTGGCCCCTGAAGAGTAAAAGCAGTCAACAATTATTGAGAGAGCTGATTAGAGAGGGGAAATCCAGCCTTCCTTAGTGGATCAGGAGTGTGGTCCTAGCCCACTGCTTATAGTTGAGAAGTCAGGGTTCAAAACCCTGTCTCCCTTCAAGTATCTCTGCCACTAAGCATTCCCTTGGTCTTTCTTTAAGGAAAATGAGATTTCTTTGAGATCCTTTGAAACTAAATACAAACCTTGGAACCTTCTAATGGGTGTGGAATACACAGTCTTTTCTTGTGCTGTGTCAGTAGATCTAGGAAAGCCTAACCATACAGAGCCTTAAGCTAACTAACCAGTTAAAATGGCCTTAATACTCTGTGCAAAGCTCACACACGAAGTTGTTAGCAAATGCATGTATGGGTTCTAGTCTTGGAGCTACATCCAGACAGAGAAAGCCCTTGTTTTCAGACAAGACAGATTTTGACAGATCTTCGCATGAGTACAGGAGACCACTTGCCGGGTCAGGCTCTCAGCAAACTTGGCGACTCTTTTCTCCAGCCATACATCTTGCAAAGTTGGATAATTGTATTAGTGCTTCAGGGGTTGGAAGTGAGCAGGAAAGAGCTCCTCCTTTCATGCTGTCTTTAACTTTGTAGCCTTAGTAGTTACAGAGGACATTTTCAGAGACTAGTTCTAACTTTAGACTCTTGGATATTCAAACAGTTTTTATGAAAGCAAGAATATCCAAAATTCAAAAGTAAGCACAAAGTCTTTTTTTCTTTCTTAAATGTCATCATTTATGCAGTATTCTAACAATAACTATTACAGGGAGAAGGAAGCCTGAAAAGATTATTTCATACCTTTTAAATAATTTTAAAGCAAGTATTTAAGGCAATTTCCCACTATGCCTTTTTTTTTCTTCATTCTATACTTTCTTAATTTCACAAAGATGTGGCAAGTGAAACATAAATTATCGGTCACCTGAAGTGGCTTATGTGATTATTTCAGCAATTTAAATCTGTAGAGCTTCAAATTTACTTTTGAAAGTTAGTCAAACATGTTAGAATAGGATAGCATATGTAATTTTTTTTTTTTTTCTCAAATATCTCCAGACAGTAGTATGTCAGAAGTTACAGGAGCTAAGAACTACAAACCTCATCTTGGAATGGTACAGCTGTAACTATTGTGGCCCTGGCATTTTCTCAAAATGAATAACTGCATGAGATACTAAATTGCTTCATTTTTACAGTATCTTAAAAACTGTCATATGTCCAAAGGCTTAGTATTTAGTAGTTTTTCCTGGAACATTTAAGGGAAATTTCATCTAAATATACCAGCAGTATTATTTTTTAGTTTGAACTGATATCTTCAGGATGCTATTTTTATGACTGCATCTTTTATGTCTGAAGTGACTTGGTTAGTTTTCATAATATATAGGAAAAGCAAACAGCTGTTCTACAATTGTCTTGTGATTTCTCAACAGTTTCATTTTTCTGACCCTCTCTGGGTATAGTTTTAAACAGTACTGACAAGGTTTTTTCTGATCTACTTGAGTGCAATTAATCAAATAATCAGGACAAAAATTCTAGAAAGTATGAGGAAGGAAGGCTTGCTAAAAATGAGTTAAAATATTTTCCAGCCTTTTTACAACTGCCCTGCTGGAATCACCAGCAGCAATAATAAATAAAAGAAGTTAAATTACAGAGTTTTTTGTGCCAATTCTCTTTTAAGATGATAATATATCCTAAAGATTTTGTATCCTCTTAACTCACAATGGTTTTAAAACAAAACAAAAAGCTTTTTAGCAAGCGCATCTAATTCTTCTTGAATAGGAACTACACTGTGAAGAAATTCTGTTCTAAGGAAGTTGCTTATGTTACAAAGGGAAACATATGAAACCCAGCAACCGGCAGGTTTACAGGTCTAAATCTGTTCCCCATGTATCAGTCTGAAGACTGAATGTGGCAGGGACCTACTAGAAAGTGATGGTGCCGGAATGTATACCCAACATATGTCCTAGTACCCTTGAGTCTCAGGGCTTGTAATGTTCTCTTCATGTTTCTAACAGTAAACAGAGTGGAAACCTTAACTGTTGCAAGGTGGTGTTGCCTTTAATTGTGTCTCATGTAATACAAGGAGAACATCACGTGTTTGTCAGCCCCGTTTTACAGGACCAGTGGTACAATTCCTGCTTCCCACTGCAGATGGGTATCAAACCAAAGTCCAAAATGCCGCCATCTAGTAGAAAGGGCTCTGTTCATACTGATAATGACACAGACACATGAGAATCCAAGTCTGTGAGCTTTTTTGTCTACTTCTATTGAATACTGAACCATCTGGATGCAACTCTGTTCCATGTGCTCTGGGATGACTCTGCTTGAGCAGGGGGGTTGGACCAGGTGACCCACTGTGGTCCCTTCCAACCTGACCCATTCTGGGATTCTGTGAATAAAAAGCATGATATTTTTAAATCAGGAAAAAAAAAATGCAGCCAACATTTCATGCATATCTAATGATGTACTTAGGCAAAAGTGGGGAGTGCCAAATAGAAGAGGTAAAAAATGTGCTAGAAGGTATATAACACCAAGCACTAAGGATATGTATGGAACATGTGCTTTGCTTTACAGTTCTTTATCTCTGAGGCTTTTTGTTTGTTTTCTAAACTCCTCAGTCCTATTTCTAAATTGTTCTGTACTCCTTTCTTTCTTACCTCTTCTGCAGGTTGTCCATGGACTCTTGTATCTATATATTTACGTATGGAATTTGAGTGCTTATATAACAGGCATTATCCAGAGGAAGAAGTTATTTAAGAAAGAATATATGTGAGGAAGGCACAGAAAGTGCCTTGGAGCATCCCTTCACATGGCAAGCCATGGTTTCCTAGAACATGATTTGTTTGGGGGCTTTCAGTTTTTCCCCACACACTGATGTTGCTTCGTGACTGTCTGGGTTGTCTTGCTTTCAAGCCACTTGTTAAATTGAGACTCCAAGTGTCTGTGATAGAGAGATGCAAGTGTGCTAGACTGGGCCCACTGAATGTACAGATGCCAGACTTATTGGGAATGACACTGTAAAATTAATATGTACACACTGCAATTTAAAGAATAATATTATGCAAACATTCCTAAGCATGACATGTTAAAAAGTAGTTACATTTTAGACACATCCATTAATATTTTCTCTTGAATATCAAGTACTTCCCACCTGCCATCTCTTCCATGTTTTCACTTGCTATGATGGTTAAATGTCATAAAGCTGTCATAACGCTGTGACTAGGCTTTTTGGTTAGTAGAATCTTGCACAATCTGCATTTATATTGTGCTCAGCATTTTAAAAAGAGATTATACATTTCAAGCTGTACCAAAAAGACATAATTTGAATAAGTATTTCTTCCTGTGGGGCAGATTCTGAATTGCTTTTGGGGCGGATTCTGAATTGCTTTTGCTGTTTCTAGCATAGAGCACAACTGTGTTTTGTCCCTAAACAGTATATGGGGGGAAAAAAGGTTAAATGGCTCATTCTGAATCCTCCTTATACTCCCACTTCAAACTAACATTTATGCATATGGTGGTGTCACTCACTTTGGAAAAGAAGCAGCAATTCTAGCTGCTCAGGGTTTGCTGGTAGAGATTTAGTTCACAAAGTCACCTTAACCACCATTTTAATAGCACTGTTAAATAAGAATAGTAAATTTCTTCCTCCCTGGAATTTTATCAGCAAGTTCATACTCCCATAATCACTGGCAGTGGGTCTTTAGAACTTTAGCTCTGCTGTTTCATATTGGACAACAAGTAGCCATCCTAACTTTTAGAAAGTGTCAAGCATAGTTAGGTCATACCCTCCTTCTCCCCACCCCAGCCTGTCTCACACAAACATATATTTTCTGTTCATCTTAGTTTGTGAACGTTTTCAGTTCTTAACGCCTGGATTTAAATGCCAGAATTCCACACTACAACTAAGCAAACAGATGATTTGCCAAATTCTATAAGCAGTCACAGCTCTTGTAGAATCTTGATAGCATTTGAAAGTCATTATTTTATTTTTCTAATCATGGCTGTCTATTAATGCCATTGTACCTGTGCCCCACAATGCTATGATTTATTTTCCCCCACCTAAACAAAAATGACTCAAAATAAGAAGAAAGCTTTGGTCAAGGTGGTTTCTTCTTGTTGTTGGTCGGATGGTGCAGAGGCTTGGTGATTTCTTTACAGACAAATAACTACACCCTTTGTTTCCAAGTCTTACTGGAGATTTGAAAACAAGCTGCTATTATAATACCAGCTTTGCCTTTTTGGTGAATAGTAACAGGAAATTCATGCTCTATGAGCATCTCTTGGCTGCAAAGGATAGGAGAGGCCCATGAGGACCCATATGTTTAAGGTGTTTCACCAAACTGTTCCTTCCTCTCCTACCATCCTTCATAAGGTTTGAGCATCACTTTGAATTTAACCAGTGAATGTACTTATTCATATGAATAGTCCCACTATTTTCATTGATACAGACTAGGAGTTTATATTTGTTTATTGTGAAGTACTGTGTAACATTCTTCACGTTCTATTCTAAGGTACATAAACCATAATTTTAGGCTTCCGTTCATGTGCGTTCGTTTAGACAAATTAAATAAAAATAATTGCAGTTTAAAACCACCACACTGACAAAAAGATTTGCATTAGGAAATCTACAGTGATGGTCAGAATTCTTAACTGGAGACTTAATAAATGAACCAATAGGCTTAGCTATAAACCTGTAGTTGCAAGGCAACATTGTGAAAATATCACTAGCAACATCATAGCAGGGTATATTAGTATTGCAGTTTAAACAGGATAAATATCCTCTTACATACTTGAAATTATTGAATTTTATCTCTGAACTGAGCAAAATATATTATGTGGAGTATAGCATTATCTAATGTTTCTCTATTCAAATTTGTTCAAAATGTGCTGCTCGTCAACCTGCTCATTCTTCTAGGGAAAAAACAAAGCTACACTGGAAAAAACACAGTTCTGAGTAAAATGAAATAAAATTATATATTCTTGCAAACAATTACAAACTACTTATTTAAGATTATTGTAATTATGTATAAATTTGATAGATACATCTAGAATATAGATTAAAGTTTATTACTTATGTTAAAACTGTTATCTTGATTCTGCAAAACACAAAAGTTTTTTATTATACATATACTGAGGTTTCTGATTTTGTACTCAAATCAGAAAGTAGGACTCTTTAGGGACTGATATCAGAAGAAGTTATAAAGTGATAGAAATCTTGGCCATTAAGTACATTTGACATTTTGAAGAGAGAAAAGCGAAAAAAGAGTAAGAAAATATTTAGATTAGATTAGATTCCAACAGGAAAATGTAAGCTGAAGTAAGAAGAGCAAGTGGACAGGTCTAATCCAAATAAAACATTTTGGCAGTGAGAAATTACGAAATACAGACCACATGGATTATGGAGCAATTTTTTTTCCCTGCTCACAACATTTTGGCAGTAACAAGGAGATTAATTACACCTTATATTAGAATAAACAGTAGGTATCTGTGTGGTTAAGTATTTGAATGGAAATTAAATATTCCTAGAAGTTGTTATCAGTATAATAGACATGATTATACGGAGTAAAAAAATTCATGTTAGCCATTCTGTCATTTAAATAGTACACCAAAGATTTACTTCCAGGAAATAAGTTCCTTCAAAGCACAGAAATCCAAATTTGGAAAGAAGATAAAACTGAGCAGTGATTTACTTTATTCCATATAGGTTATTATAGTGCTCTTATCATCATAATATCTGATATTACTTTATGGTGGTGCATTACATTATAGGATTAGCATTTTTTGCTTATTGCTCTGCCATTGCAGGATGAGACCTGTAGACTTGGGGGAGAGAGGAATAGGAAAGATGTGAAAACTTGCTTAAATATTAACAAATTCTGCTTATGGAAATGTTAATTGGGAGGAGGAAAGAGCTAAAATGTTGAAAATTATATCCTGACATTTGATCCTTGAAGGTTGGTATCTATTTCAAGAGTAATTCAGAAAAGTGTGACTAATTGCTAAAAGGTATTACAACCTACAAAAAAGGCCAGAATTTTCAACCATTGGATTTCAATCAACTCAATATTTAATTCGGAAAGGAAGAAAGTTTCCAAAATATAGTATCCTTATAGCTCTTCTGTGAGATTATTCCAAGGCAGAAGTAGTTTTAGAGCCCCTTCCCTTTGGTAAACTCTACTGTGCCATACAAGGATTCCTGGGAAACCTGTGACCTTGTGTTCTAAGTGATGCTGAGGAAATACCTAGACAAACTGCATTTAGAATATACTCAAAGTGAACTTTATAGGGAGAATAAGCAAATGCAATTAAGCTAAAAAATAAAAATGTGTTCGGTGCACAAAAAAACCAAGAAGCTGAAAATATATAAACAGGCTGAGAGGCCTCTGAAAATAAGCAAACACAAGCTAGAAAACTATGGATTAAAAAGAAAATCAAACTATTGACTGGATTCTTTCTATCAATTAGAAAATGAATTTTATGATATTTTAAAAACTTTTGTAATCCTGGAGTATTTTTGTGTCAGTTTCTTCAGGAAGGTCCACCAAAAAAATTGTTTATACAGTAATTATTTAAATGAACAAAATTCATAAAGATTTTCTAACTATATATATATGTATATGTATGTGTTAAAGAAATGACCACCTAATTAAATGGATAATTCATCTTGATATGATGATGATAATATCAGACTTGAAAATTTAATCATTTAATTTTAATTCATGTCTAACTACCTATAGACCCGTGATCTGAAAAATGGGTCTGAAGCATCTTGAGAACAGGATGTCCTTGCATTGTTTTTATTTTGTATCACAGGTTATTTTGTAAATGTTGCAACTGTCTTTCTCATGGCCATTTCACCATTCAGAGTTATGTCTAATAGCAAATGAGTATTTCATTTTGCAACTCTAACCAGAAAAACACAGCATTTGAAATCCCAGTGTTTACCCTACGGCAGGTTTAATTCAGAAAACCATGTATGACTTGAATTTGGTCCCGGTTACCATATTAAAATTGTGCTGGATTTTTACCCAAATCAGTTTATGCTGAATAATCTTGTTTTCTCAAATCCTGAAAAGACAAACTATTCATTTTCCTAGTAGCAATAGGCATTATTTACTGCTTTGAGGGACTTGAGATGCTTAAGGGGTCAAATAAGACCTGCTTGACTGAGACTATAGGTGGAAAAGGCATTCACATCTGGGTGCGTTATCAACAGGGAAAAGGATCTGTTGTTAAGCACTGTATGTGAACTGTACCTCTAGGAACTCACAGTATGACCTTGCCTGAAACTGGAATGGTTGCTGCATACATATTTTTGCAGACTTTATGATTTACATGGCACAACATGACATCAGCGGCAGAAACTGCTTTCTTGACTGCAGCAACATATAAATTACCTTCCTCTCCAGAAGTGAGTATTTTCTCAGTTGCAGTTTCTTACAGTACTGTGTGGACAATGCCAAAAGCAGGAAAAAAAGAGGATTATTTCTCAGCTAAAGGACTCTTATTTTTCTATAACATCCACTAATCCATACTAGTTTCTCTTGTGTCCTTTGCTCTAGAACTTAATTCTGAAGAGAACTTCGTGGGAGAGACAGGGTATGAGAGAGGTGAAACATTTATTCAGTGATGCACTGTACTCAAGAGAGCAGTACATGTATTTCACTGCCATGCAATATTTTCGTAAGGATTCTTGGACTACGTACGTGTCTGTATGCACACACACACACTGTAGTATCTACAGAGTAGCTCAGGATGGGCCATACACCTGTAGAACTGTTAGTAACTCCCTAATATCAAAAGTAAATGGGGGCTTGGTCACATTACATTGACTCAAGAGGCACCGACTTTTTGGGAGGAGTTGCCAACATAAACAAGCTTGTGATACGTAGTTTCTGTGCTGTTAGAAAGTCTTGTTTGGCAAAAATGCTATCTCCTATGATAAATTTGGTTTACAAATACTTCATGATTAAGATTTACATTATGACTGAAAGTGTATACAAATACTATATTCATTTTCTTTATCATTGTTAGGTACTTATAATATGTTGCCACATCCTTTGAGAGCAAAGCACTACTTGTGCTTATTTATTTAAATTGTTGGGGTCTCTCAGGCTCTTCACTGGACATCCAGATGTTAAGTTATACCCTGAACAAGAAAGGCAGATAGAAGTGGGAAAATGGGGAGGAAATTCAGGGAAATAAGTAGGCACTATTCATGTCAAAAATAATTTTTTGCCAGGTAGATAAGGAGATAATTTCCTGGGAAATGCTCCACATATGTAGGAGAAGCCACTTGGCTATTTATTTGAAACTTCTGCAAGCTGTTGGTAGATACCAGGATAAGATAGTGATCTGAGGTGGACAATGACATATTGATAGATGTTCTAGCTTATCTTAATGTTCTCTGTTGCTGTTAAGATCATCTCAAAAGCCCTCAATAACGTATAGGAGCATAGTTAAACCCAGCATCTGCTATAGGTGGCTTTGTTTTCAGGGCTCCCATACTGAACAGAGCTCTGCATGCTTCCTAATATTGATAGGAATGGTTCCTCTAATTTCAGTGAAAAGGCTAACTGTAGTACAGATGAATACAAGTGTAAGAGTTTGCATGATAAAGAGCATTATATAGACCATTCTTCTCCCAGAGCATGAAAATAAAAGGTTTGCCACTGAACACAGTGGGTGAGGACGTGGTTTCTGCATGCTTTGTGCACAGTTACATTCTATCAGGTATATATTGTTCAAACTGATATAGGATATTGGCATTCCTTGTGAAAGTTTATTTCTCTTGAATTAGGAAATATTACAAAAAATTTCTTTACTGTGAGAGTGGTGAGGCACAGGAACAGGTTGCCCAGAGAAGTTGTGGATACCCCGTCCCTGGAACTGTTCAAGGCCAGGTTGGACGGAGCTCTGAGCAGCTTGGTCTACTGGAAGATGTCTCTGCCTATGGCAGGGGGCTAGTACTAGGTCATCTTTAAGGTCCCTTCCAAGCCAAACCATTCTATGATTGTATGATTTCACAATCCCATAGCTGTTATCAGTTCTCTGAGGACAGAACTAGATTCTGATTGCAGAACTTAACTGCATTTTAACTAAGGGGACTGTTGTCTACATATTGCATTCCACTTCTTTCCTCCTCGATAAAAGCTATCCAGAAATGCATTCCAGAAATCTGGTTGCTTGGTTTCATGCTCTGCAAGCAATGGTTACCATAGTGTTTTAGAAAAATACCTTTTCAGGAAGCAGAAGTGTAATCAAATACAGTCCACTGAAGTTGTGCTGAATGAGCCATCTGTTAACAAACTGGAAGTAATGCATTTATAGAGTAAATCATTAGTAACCTTTAATTTCCCATTACAGCCAGAAAAATAGAAAAAAGAGGACATGAGAATATCTTGAGAAGCATCCCTTTAGGTACCCTACCCTTTGAATGTACCTCATTATGAATGTCTTGTGACAGTGTTATAAACTGACTCTGTTCAGCAACCGAGCCTCTCTGGAAAGAAAACCAGACAGTTCTCTCCACACAGACTGAGCACATTTCTGTAGATACTTATCTCTGATCCACTGGAACAATTAATGCCTCCCAGTCTTTAAGCCAGGATATGCCCAGTACTGATCAAAACTGTTATATTCATACTGGAATGCTCTTGTCCAAATGTTGCTTTACATGTTTTTGTTGGAATAAAAAAAAAAAAAGCAAATTCTTGTCTTTGATCCCAAAGACCTAGGCAATTGCACAAATTTAAAGTAAAATCCTTTTACTGTTCTTAAGTCCATGCAGTTTATGTAAACTAGTAGTTCAGAATTCCAGGCAGAAGTTGAAAGAGGACTCAGTACACTTTGTCCCAATGTGAAACAAGAAATAAAGGTCTTCTATTTATTGCTAGGAAAGATAAAACCACCATCCAGGGACATGACCCTTGTTGGTCCTCTGAAATCTCCTTTGTGCTGTTCAGTCATTCAGTATTGAAAATTTCAAACTACTAACACACTGTGCTATCTGGTTTTGGTTAATGGTCCAACATATTTCATGTTCTTCAATAATTATTCTGTACTTATTTATAATACATCACCCTTTGTCCAAGTCTGCAGCTTTGGCTGTCAAGTGTGAATTAGAACCAGCTCTTAAATTCAGGTGTGTTTTCAGCTACACTATGGTAACACTGGCTGTGGTGAGACTCCTGTCTCCCCATCAAGAAAACAATTTGGTATTAACATGGAATTCACAGTGTTATATATTGACTGGGACAGCAGACACATGTATTATCATGGAATTCAATGAACTGTGAAGTCATGAATCATTGCTGAATTCATTTATTAAATATGTATACATAATGTTTGCCATTTATTTTTATTCAGGACTTTCTGGGAAAATGTTCTTAACTAATTTGCCAAATCGAAAACTTACAAATGTTTTCTCCAGTAAAGAACTTGATTCTGATAGAGATGGATAGTGATCAAGTAACCAAGGATCTGGTAGCTAAGATACTCAACTGATCGCATGAAAACTCATCTCAGTGCTGAGTACCCTGTGCTGGTAAGCTGGGAAAAAGTCTTGTGAAAGGAAGACTGGTTGTATACAGGAATATTACAAAATGTGTGACACAAAAACTAAAGAAATGTCCTTATGTGATTTCACAATGTGAATTTCACATGGAAAGTGTGGAACTGTAATTTGATAAAGAGATAAAGACCTCTCCTATTAGGAAAGGCTGAGAGAACTGGGATTGTTCAGCCTGTTCCCCCAAAGAGAAGGCTTTGGGGTGACATAACTGGGGCCTTCCAGTAGCTGAAGGGAGCCTAAAATAAAGATGGAGACTATTTGCAAGAGCCTGAAGTGACAGGACAACTGGAATGGCTTCAAACTGAAAGAGAGTAAGTTTAGATTAGATATTAGGAAGAAATTCTCTGTTAGGGTGGTGAGGCACTGGCATAGGTTTCCCAGAGAAGCTGTGGAAGTCCCATCCCTGGAAGGTTTAAGGCCAGGCTAGATGGGGCTCTAAACAACCCAGTCTAGTGGAAACTGTCTCTGCCCATAGCATGGGGTGTTGGAATGGGATTATCTTTAAGATCCTTTCCTTCCCAAACACTTCTATGATTCTATGATTTTGAGCCATGTTCCTCTAAATTTTCAAGAAAGCAATCTAATGTGATTAGCACTGCTTGACTCAGAACACGAGTTTTCTGTTATTCCTGTGAGTTATCGCTTCCAAACAACGCAGTGTCTTTTCTGCAATGACACCAACCACCCACAGCGTGCCTTTTTATCTGTGTGACTTTGTATAGAAAATGCCAATTCATTGAAAAGAAAGCTGCTTCCATTAGCAAAATTTCCTTTTACCAAAAATATTGAAAAAGGACGTTGGAAAGATACTGTCCAGATATTTTCAACAACCACAGTTAATTTTTGTATTTTAAATAACTTTTCGGACCTGTAACATATATTTAATGTATAAATAGTTCCCCTCTCCACAATTCAATAACCTGTAAATTATACATGTATAGTGGAAGTAGGAGTTAAGATCCAGAATCCTCTCCCCTGCCTTTGATCACTCACAGCCTGCTCAATCTTACGAGAAGGCTCCATGCCTTTGATCTCTTCTGCCTCCTTCTCTATGTTGTTCAGGTTATGTGAGGATGTTGATTATTTTGAAATGTACATTTTCCTCACAAAATTATGCCAATTCAAACTAAAACAAATTGTAAAGAGTAGCCATTTATACTAAAAATACTGAAGAAGTCAAAATCTTGACTGAATATTTAAAATATTTTAATGTACAAAGTGTTAATTGCTCCAATATAAAAGTACTTCAAAATTTAGATGTGAACTATTGTGCTGTTTGGAGTGAGATTATTTTGCAGACTTGAGAATTCACAGTAGAAAAATTGAAAAAGGGTATATATACAACTGTTTCCTGTACAGTTTTAATGTTTTTTGCTGCAAACTAATTGATCCTTTAGTCTGCTGAATCAAAAACACACCTTACCTTGGTCTATAGTGCACGTTTGTTCTTTTCAACTAAGAGTTATGACCTGACCAGGGTTTTTTTAAGCTAACAGAAGTCAACCTGCTAGCAATGTAACCCAGCAAAGTGCACGCATAGGTCCCATATTTTTTAATTAAATTAACAAAATGTGTGGGGTATTTTTGGACATGGTACATACATACCTGCCTGCAAAGCATTCTGATGTTTTGGAAAGTACTGTCCAGGTTTGTAGGAATATAGGGACCTAAAGGCATATGTAATGTCCTTCCTGAAATAATTAATCGTGTTTCAAAAATGCTTATTTTCTCTCTTTGCCCGCGAACTCTGGCATATTGAGGTATAAGACTGTGTCATTTATAGCAGCTGAGGGATAGGTGACACACAGCTTGTGTTCTACTGAGGTCTACTTTTGGTTCAAGGCAGCTAACCAAAAATGCTCTTCTTAAATAACGTTCTATATGATTTTAAGGTATGAGCAGCCAGGATTCGTACATGGTCATATGGGAAAAGTGTACACTAAAAACATAAAAACTCTGTCACTGATGGAAAAATCAATGGTACAAAGAATGCCCTTCTGAAACCCTTTATATACCAGTTATTCAGGCCAAGAATGAGTTCTAGGAAAAATAAGTGCCCCTGGAGGACCTTTACTACACAACCTGCTGGACGGTAGGGAGCAAGAAGTCATATGAGCTTTCCACTGAGTTACATCTGTGCAATGCCAGACCCACGAGGAGTTTTTGTTCTGAAGCTTGGAGGGGATTGCTGTTGTGATGGTGTTCTCTACACATAAGCCTGCAGCTCTGCTAAGCATTGCTGCAGTTTTTGGAGGGGTGCATTGGGATGGAGTTACACTGGTACAGCTCTAGGCACTAAGCACGCTGCTAAATCAGGTATTAGTAAAACAATGTCTGTCTTCAATTCTGCCTGTACTCGTCCTTGTCTTGAAGAGGTGCTAGGGAAAGAAGCAGACATTGTTTTTTTTGTCACAAGAAGAAGGCATGTAAGGAATTATTTGTTGTTTACTCTCACTGATAGCTGATCCTCTGTGTGCACTGTACCTCTACTCTAATGACCAGGAACTATATTAAGGTATCTTTGGATTTTAATTTTCAAAGGTAGTGGCCAAGTTGGTGCAAACTGTGTGGATGGTATTTAGAAATCATCTAATTCAAGGTAATGCTTGTGATTCACTGCAATATACTTAACACTAAGCAATGTCAGGTATTCTATGCCGTGTACAGTGATGATAAATTGTTTATGAAAACAAGTTAATCTTTAGTTCCTTTGGCTCTAGAACTGGTAAAAACATTTAACTGCCATGTTACTTAGGGAGTTTGAAGAGTGATGTGCTAAAAGCTTTTAAATTTGGGGGAAAAATGGTGCTTCAGATTTTTTCCATCCCCTGAATGGTGATGATAATGCTCAGTCGTACTTGTACTTAGATCTGGAACAGACAAACGAGGTAAAGGGAATGTACGAAGTGTTCTTCTGTGTCTAAGACTGGGTGTATATGAGGTTGTTGAATGTTTTACCTCTTGCTGTGAATTTATTTAATGTTTCTGAAGTGGCGGGTGAAGTAAAAGGGAGCTGAAACAAGTATGTTGAAGGCAATGTCTGTGGCAAAACTCTTCCTAGCATCAGGTTCGGTTTGATATAACACCACAGTATTTTTACCTGTCTGAGTCACTATGTCGTTGTTTGTGGAGAAAGTGCCATATCCTTTTGTGCCTGAATTATCACCTCTAATAGCCTAAGCTTTTCTAAGATATGGGGAATGGCAATTCAGCCTGGCTTTTGCTTGGGCCTTGTTGGGCTCATCTCTGGACTCCTCCAGCACTGCAGCCGTGCTGCTTATTCTACAAGTGTGCTTCCCTGTGAAGAACAGAAGGGTATCTCCTTTTTGTTCTGAGTTCTTTCTTTATACTGTGCAAGTGTTACTGGAAAAGGCCTATCTGAATTTGCAGTATCTGTTTCAATTCATTATATTTGTACCCTTTGATATTTATGAATATCTGCACTCTTAAGGGAAGAGCTAATCTTAAAACATTCGTGAATAAGGCTTTGCTTGCATGAACAAGAGTATCGGATGTGCACTATTCAGTTTTTGTCGCTATTTATTTTTGATTTTCTTTCTTCAGTAGTAAAGCAGAAAGAAGGTTGTGAAGATCAGGTGCCCAGCCATACAAAGTGACCAAAAAGTGAAATAAGTTGCAGACAACAGAGTAAAAAGTTTCGAGAAGGAATTTGAAACAAAATTGTTCATGAAAACTTCAGAAAGAGAAAACTGCACTTAAATTTGTGATGAATGACATCTCTGGGTCTTACCATAGAGCATCTTGCTTAAGTCTCTTAATTCAGTGCTGTTAACCTTAAGGCAGAAAAAAACAGAAGGCATAGTGCCATTTGAAGATAAAATTAAAGCAACAAGCAGATGATAGATTTTAATTTGCATGCATTTTACAAATAATTTTTGTCACCCCTATGTACTAGGGCCTTTGAGAATGTAATCTGCAGAGCAGGACCATTTTATTCTAGTGTTATGCCGTGCAATATAGTATGTTAAAGTTATCCAGAAATGTGCAATATATCCACCACTTGCATGTCCTCTTCGCTTTGTGTGTTTTCAGCTTTCAACTTGTAGTTTTAAAGTTTTAATCTTCTTAGTTTTGTTTTCATGTTCAAGAAAAACCATGTGAAAGAGCAGATTCCCATCATCCCCGTCCCTTCACTCTGACACTGTTGCTCTGTTTCTTTCCCATTCTCTCTCTCAGGTTTGCTCTCATATCTTGTGTGGGTTGCCATTGCCCTGGGAAGGTTCTGATTTTTTTCTTTCCAGTTGTTTTGCAAACTGCCTCTTAAGCTAAGAAGGCTGGGTTGATGGTTGTTCTGTGGGAGTTGAGTACAGACATAGAAACCGTGTTCTGTGAACAGAAACCCTCAGCCCAGCCCGGATTTCCTGTCCACCTTGCCTTTCCCTTGCTGCCTCCTGAGTAGAAGAAGGATTGGTGCCCACTTCTCCCATGGAGAGGTTGGTCCTGTGCAGCCTCCTTCCTCCCTGCCTTCTCCATTTGTGGATAAAGAGGGCCAGGTGCTCCCACAGATATATCTTTTTAGTTCCTTTTGTGTTGCCCCTGTATTAGTTCATAGGCAAAGCACTCTGAGGTTCATCTACATCTCTAATTGTTGTCAGGCACATATGCAAGTGATTTTTTTAACAGCTTTTTAACATCCTTCTTGAATATTGGTGAAGTCAGTACTCATTATTAAGGGCTAGCCACATGTTGAAGTGTTTTTCCACACATGGAAAATAAAAAAAGGCTGTGTAGGATGCTGTGCCTGTCATCCCTCAAAAGCTGCTTCTCAAATTTGCCCAGCTCAGACTGTCTATTGTTTGTAATTAGTGGCGTACACCCTTCTGAGATCTGAAAGTCAGACTGTTCCGTTGTCCTTTTCATATACCACCACTGATAATAATAGTAGTAAATTTGAACAGGATATGAATTCTTTGCTGTTTACTTGGAGGTTTCTGCTCAATTCAAATGAAACCATTATTTTTCACCGTGATGCAAAATGCACCTGGATTTGTAGGCGGCACCCTTGTGAGTGGTTCTGTTGGAGACACTGATGTGTTATGGCCTAAAGATTTTTATGGTTGATGGTAAAATGTAAGGTGGGATGAACTGGAGTCCCATGTGCCCTGTTAGAAAAAAAATGTAAAATCCTAGCCTGATCTGTTTGCTCAAATCAACAAGAAGTCTACTAAAATGATAAAATGTAATCTCAAGTTTCAGTTTCTACATAATTGTTAAGGAAAGACATTTGGCTGTCTGAGTTTTATGAGCCTGAAGAAATTAATTTATTTTTAAATAATCTCTAAGATATATTATTAAATCTCAAAGATATTTATGGGAGAATCCACCTATGTTTCATTTTATGGCTGAGGCATAATGACATGCAGAGTTAGCTTGTGGTCCTTGGAAGTCAGTGTGATCCCTGTGGTTTTGTGGCAAGTAGCTGGAGTGATAAGCATCATTTCCACTTACTGGTAGCGCCTACTCAGCCATCTTTAGCTCATAGGAAAGAAAAAAGGTCTCTGGACTCAAAACCATGCACATAGCATTTCACTCTGGAAGAACATTTGAGAGAGCTTAAACCATGTCATTGCATCAGAGAGCTTTCCTCCAGCTGCAGGCCCTTGAAAACCTTCAAATCTGGAAAAGAGAGGAACTAAGCCATGGGCTGGTTTACTGGGACCACAGTAAGCGTCTCTTTTGGCAGACAGCTCCCACCAGTTGACCAGAGAGGGGCTGACCCCAGGTGCACTGGCTCAGCAGGGTCACTTCCATCCCCTGATGTTGTACCCAGCACCTCTTCACGGCCCCTTGCCACTCTTGGGCCATGGTGGCTGCATCTTCTCCCCAGCACACGTCTCACCAGCACTGCCCCTTGTCATTCACAGAGGCTACCCCAAGCACTGTCCTCCCAGCCACACCTACCCTCCCAGAAACCTGGGTGGAGGCCTCTGAGGTGTGTCAGGAGCAAGGCAGGGGCCAACCCACACTGCCAGGCTGCCCCTTGCACTGCCCTAGTCCCAGCTGGGGGTGCAGCCCCTGCAGCCCTCCCACTGAGGGCTGTGCCACCATCATAACCATCTTCCTCTACTTCAAAGCCCCCATTCTCACACTTCCTTCCTTTGGTAATGAACCTTCAATTTCCTCCAGGTAAATAAAGTGAAAACTGGAACGAACTGTAAAACAAAACATAAAAGTAGCTGAGGTGGAGAGTTACAGCCCGCAATGTCCCTGGGAATGGGTTTTCCTGTCCTCCCGCTGAGGTTCCTAGCCTGTTTGCCTTTCCTTCCCAGGGTTTAGCTGTAAGCTCTCTGTTGTGCGACCTCCTCTTGGCAGGAGCATTTGTAGCGATGCTAATAGGTAGAGAGGCTCCTCCCATGGCTCCGGTTTTACTAATGGGAGGAGCAGAGAAATTACCACATTTTTAACATCACCTTTGCAGTAGCTGTTAAGCTTCATGGTGTAGAAACAGTGAGCTCATTTGCTCACAACACGGAGCTCTGAGGTCAATCCTTCTGTACGAGGTTTTTGAGGTGCTGGGCGAGCATGTGGTTGTTGCTCAGTAGGTTACGTGGTATTTTCATTTGGAAGTGACATTTTACGTGACATTTTACTTTAAAACAATAGCTGGGCAAAATTGAAATTACAGATCTGTAGAAGAAGAGTAATGTCTATTACTTAGTCTATTTAGGAACTTGCATCGTTTATAAGTTCTGCCTGATGGCATCTGTTTTCACAAAATCCAGTTTAAATGCATTTTGAAGAAGGGAGGGTGCTGGCTGGTTTCAAATGTGCTGGTTTGCAAACTTGCAGACCAGCTGTCCTACTCACTAGTGAAGATAAGAGGGCTCAGATGAAGGGTTTTGTGCTGCTGGAAACAACCAGTTTTCTCAGGAGATTGCTTTGAGGGAGATGGCAGCAATATTGCATCCCCACAGTTACTGGTGGGTATTGCCGCATGCATGTGTAATTTGTGCCAGATAAAATCAGGAGGCAATAAAGACAGGTAAAAAGAAAGGATGAGAGATCTGCTGTGTAGTGTTTTGTGTTTTTTTTTCCCTCTCTTTTTCTCTTTTTTTTCTTAGGGAGAAAAAAATGTCCAGGGGATGCCACATTAACCTGGGGAGAAGCGAGTGCTGCTTTAAATCAGAAAATTTGTGTTATAACAAGTGCTTTATTTTGGGAACCATTTCAGTATGTTATGAAGGAAAGTTGCAGACTAGGCATGTTTACTAGACCTTTAATTGCTACATTTAGGAGAAAGGCGCTTTTTTTCTTCTTCTTCCCTCCCCCCTCCCCTTTTTAACGACGAGAAGCCAGAGTTTGCTGTGCAAATGAAGCAGGCTTTGCAAGAATCAGATTCACTTTGGACTCTTCACATTCCTCGTCATCATTACATTAGGCAGCACAATTCCATCTCTGGTTGATGGGCAGAAAAAGTGGGCAGCCTGCCAGGTAGACGTTTCCATGGCTCCCAACCCCCAAAGGTGATGCGTTTTTCAGCTAATTCAATGAAGAGTGGGCTGAACTTTGGGTATAAACTAGACAATAGCTGCCTTCGCAGTATCAGCAGAATGGTTTATGGGAATGCACTCCACATTTGGCAGAGCATCATGTGACCTTACGGCTGAGATTTTGTGATGGTGCCAACGGAGACTTGGAAAGCGGTGCCCGTTCCGACTTTTTTCCTCTTTTCTTACATGGCTCAGAAAATGGTGGATCTTAATACTTGACTTTAGCCAGACTCAGCAAGCGATTGAGCTTTGAAGCACAACTTTGCCTTTATTCTGGCTTTTTTGGCACACCACCAGGAGGCTGTCCCTTTCACGCCTGATAAATTCTGCTTCTTATCTCCAAATAGAAAAAAAGAGAAAGAAAGAAAATATAAGCAGAATATTTATACTCCATAACTGCGTTTTAAAACCACGTGTTTTATTTTTTTTGTTGATGGTGTGTAGTTTAGAGTGTCTGAAGGATAGAAGTTGGGTTTTTATTTTTCTGGTGGCTTTTTTTTTTTCTTTCTTTTTTTTTTTTCTTCCTCCTGCTTAACGAACAGGCATTTGAACTGGGCAAACGGGGCGACAGCGTTGAACATGAGCTCATTGCAGCGTAGTGTAGCAAACTGGCACCCTGCCTTTTCACCCCTTCGCTCGGGCAGATTTGTGCAATCCCCATTTATAAGACCGGCACAGGGGCGAGGTGAATTTTCTGGTCTCTCCCCACCTCTTGTCCTGTGCAGGCAGTTGCGGCAAGGATTGGTGCAGCTTTTGCGCAGTGCTTTGTGCCTGGAATTCCGAGAAGAGCGAGAGAGAGAGAGAAGACAGGCATCCTGGTCTTCTTCCGAGAAAGAACAGGAGCCCTGAGAAGAAGAAACAAATCTGGGTTTGTCCTACGTACAAGAGTGCAGAAAAAAAAAAAAAAAGTGACTCTCCTGCTTCCAAAAAAAAAAAAAAAATCTGGCGTGTTTCACTACAGAGGCATCAGGACGTGTTAAAGCTTCTTAAAACAGTGTAACAAAATGAACACAGGAGATTTTTAAGTAAAAAAAAAAAAAAGGAAAACAATAACGAAAAAGGAAAGAAGGAGTGAAATTTTTGTTTGTTTGCTTGGTTTTTTCACTATTGCTCATATAGCAGTATTTGGCACTGGGTGAAAACGTACCTTTCATATCAGGTATAGCTTCTGTTTCTTTTTTCCTCTTTTTTCTTTTTTTTTTTTTTTAAGTTGTTTTAAACATATTGTTTTGCAACTGAGTTCTTGTGCATTAATTTTAACATAGTCAGCTGTTCACACTTTTTAAAACTAACTTTTTGGGTGTGTGTTTGATCTAATACTGCTAAAAATAGAAAGTAAACAAAAAATTGAGAGTCTATAGAAATAAGTGGTTAGGCACATTTTGTCTTAGCTAAGCACTGGAGTTATGCAAAGACCTTAATGTTACATTTACTCAGTTGAAGCTTTGGTTATCTCTAAGAAAGTTGTGGGTATTTAGATCTGGTTGCTAAGGAAATTAAATTCTTTTTTTACAGTGTGACTCATGCTTTCACTTTCTAAAGAGGAGAAGCGGAAAAAAAAATAGTGTTAAACTGCAGGAAAGGATCGCTCTTGTAGCCAGTATATTAAATTTGTTATTGAGTTAATTCATATATGAGTTTCTTACAGTTTGTATCTAAATCAATTACAAAGAAATCAGTGTGATAAGCACTGGAATAAAAGGCACATTATTGGGACATTCATGAAGTATGCCTGGTTTGCAGCTAGTAACAGTGACTATTTTAAGATGTTCAGTAAAGCAGCACTTGTCCAGGAATAGCTGAAAATAGTATTTAAAATACCCATTCAGAATGTTTGTGATAAGTGCATGTACAGTTAAAGTAAGTTTTGAGCATGTGACGCTTTAGTAGAGCTTTTTTCTTAAGGCGTTTGTCTGTCTGTTGTAACATATTCCTAGGCAATTAGAAGAGTGTGTAACAAAATTCATTCCGACTGACAGATTTTGAAAAGCTCAGCCAAATCGGTGTTTTATGTAGTTTGGATTTTACTTTTTTTTTTTATATTTTCCTAATCTATTTAATTTATGTTAAAAATGCATATGTCCTCAGCTCGAAATTACTTTGAAATTACAGTGTATCTTTCATCAGAAACTCTTATAGTTTGGGGTTTTTTTCCAAATGTTCGTGATGTGCGTGTGTCTAATAAAAAGCTTTGTAAAAGTATTATGGCTTTACAAAGTAGAATTGTTTTAACGTGTACTTCATTTTTTGTACATTCATGATTAGACAGTAACTTCTAAGATTATATGCCAATTTTGCTACTTTATATTTTTGTTGTTCTGCAGTGAATTCTGGGAAATTGCTGAATAGAAACCTTATGTATATGACACATGCACCTCCATATACCTGTTTTGGACCAGAAATAGTTTCTTAGATTTATGGTGATCCTGCCCTCCCCAATAGTTTTGTTGGAATAGTTTTGTTTGTCACTCATACCTAAGCCTGTTGAGAAACCAAGGCTTGCATAAGCTTAAAGTAACTTTTCAGTGTTCTCTATTTGGTCATACTAATCACTTTCCCCTCCCATAATTTTTTGCAACTGTTTTTTGATTTAAGCCATATACTTTATCCCAGTATTTTTGTGAAGTTCTGCACCAAATTACCTAATTGTATTCACTGTTTGATAAAAAGTGCTCCCTTTTGTTAAGTTTCCTCCTTCCCTTCCGAAATTCCTAATGTAAATTAAGTATTTGTGGGATGGAAAAAAACTAGGAAATACTAAAAGATTTCCTTTGCCAACATGTGCATGTTCACAGCATGTCTTCCCATGACCCTGAGGAGGGGCGTCAGCAGCGTGTCGGGTTTATATCCTAAAAGCATAATTACTAATTTTGTGTATGTTTCATGTTGTTCAGAAAACACTTCACATGAAGCAAATATTTAAAAATCTTTCTCTCACTGTTTTTTTTAATTTTAGTGAAAATAAAAATGAAAAAAGAAAATGAAGAAGTTAATTATACCAGAATTCAACGAAGGTAATACAGTGATCTTAATCTTTTTTTTTTTTGTTAAAAAATAAAGCTATTAGCAAGAACATTAAGCAGTTTAGATTTTGATAAATTATTTCCTTAAGAGAGCCTACAAATGTAATTTCAGATACGTGTATTACACTTTTGTTCTCATTACTTTCTGTTGGGAATGGTGCAGTTTATGTAGCTGTAGCTGTACAAAGCTGTACTGTATGTTTACATGAAGTCTTAAAATTAATTGAAAAATCAAAACTATTATGCCTAGTAAATATATCATACATATATAATATATAATATTATATATTATATATTTTATATTATATTCATATTACTAATATATTTATAATACATTCTTTTTGCTAGTATTTAACTGTAACACAGCGACCAATTATTTTTGATATGTGGAATATCTCTTCTATTCACAAAAAGAAAAAAAAAGAAAATTGGAAGAGCAATTTTATAGCGCTTATGAAATCATTCAGTAAGTTGTATATGCAGTCTGCATACTTATTTCTGATACTAGGATAGCTGTTCTAGTTTGAGAGTCTTGTCTTTACATATTCTATCTCCTCAGTGTCAGCAGAAAACAACTATAAAAATACCATTCCTTCTGAATGCTGAAGTGTTGCATATAGAGTGAAAGGAAGTTTAAAAGAGATTGTTGTAGAAAAATAAATTAACATTATTTTAAAATGCAAAAGGGTGTGCTTGAACATGCAATATTTAATCCATTAAGTTAGAAAACGTAAAGGAAAAGGTAATTCACTAATTTACAGCCATCATTACTGAACTTAAAATACATGTTGCAGTCTGCAAGAAAATAAAGCATTGCCCTGATAAAAAAACTTTGCTATTGGCAACATTTATTTTCCTAAAAAGAATTTTGCTCAACTATGGCAGAATTAGGCCTTTGGTGGAAACTAATGGCATTAAAATTCTATTGAGACAGAGATTTCAGTAAGCCGCTGAAATCAAAAGGCACCTTTCTATAGCACCAGGTTTTCAAATTATACCTGTATCTTATGCCTGTATTTTACAAATGCATTTGTGGTGGTATTGTTAAAAGTTATTCTGATGTGTGAGAGGTTCTGCTTCAAGGTGCAGTGTTTATCAGTGCTTTCGTTTAGAATACGAAAGTTATAAAACTGTCTGTGTCTCACCTTTCTGAATTACTCATTATTGCCCTAAAGGACCTGTTTTTAGTCTGTTGTGTGGAGTACCACTACTTTTAGTGTGTGATAATTTGTATCCTATGTTGCCCATCACAAAAAGGAAGGATTTGTTGTAGGCATTAACCTTGGAGTTTTACAAGATTGCGTTTCCACTTGCATTCCTATTATTAGGGACTCGCATTGATGGGAGGATTAGTGAATAAAATATACAAATCAACCTCTTTGCTTTGAATTATAGCCGTTGTTTGATCAACAAGGTATTGTCAAGCAGTATGTAGCTGCGGTGTAAGTTGAAGAAATAGCCAAGCAGTCTTGTTAATGTTGTATGGGAGCAGTACTCCAGTGTGCCTCACGCCTTTCGGGTTTGGTGGGGTGATTTTTATTTTGAGTTGTAGCACATGATATGATCATATGAGCTCAGACACAAAGGACAAACCTGTTTTGTTTACTTCTATGTCATGTCCAATTATTGATTCCAGTCTCGCCTGCTGTGTGGACACTATAGTCAGGTGCAAGTTGGGAGTTGAGGATTCATTGTTAAGGCAAAGAGTGTGCAAAAGGATGTTAATTCCTGCTGAAGGCAAACAATGTTGTGCCATCAATATGTTAAAAAGAGAAAATAGCTTTTCTTCCATTTTCAAAAAGATACTAGTTACAAATCTTTGGCTTGTTTGTTGCCTCCCCCATTTATGCAGTTAAGCTTGAAGCAGCCTTCTTTGCGGTAGATGGTAATACTTTCAGTCTTGAATACTCGTTCTTATATCACGTCATGTGTTTGTTTGTTTAAAGTATTCTGCGTCTCCCTTTGAAAGGAAAATTGTAATCAGCGATGCCAATTGGCATAAACCCGTAGATCCGATCTTGTGTTGAAACGCACTGCACAAGCTCGCTTCTATGGGTCTGTGTCAGTGTGGTGATCTGGCAAAAGTCTGTGTAGCACACACCACAGTGGTATCTGACAACAAGCCCAAATGAGTGTACAAAACTATACTGGATTTTCCATTGCCTTATCTTCAAACTTCATTAAGTGGTTTGTTCTTTTATTGGTTGCTTTAAGCACACTTGGCTTAATATCTTATTAAAAATTAGAAAAAAGCATGAGGGAATTGTAGGGTTTCCAATGAGGGAGTGTAGGATATACCGTTTCCTGGCTTTATTAAATATACCATTGCATGGTATTACACTCAAAAAAAAAAAAATGTAGAAAAACCAAGAAGATTTTTCTATTTTATTTTTATTGTAAAACAAGGCCAGATATCCATTTCTTTCCAGAAATGTAGTTGGGCTTGCATCATTCATATCAAATATGTATGTATATATATATACGCACACAACACACGTATATATCTTTATACATATATAAACAGCACAAAACAGAAATTCTGCCTCTGCAGTAGAAAAACCTATCTAAGCACATGTCTTATTGTCTGAAAAGTGGGGAATAACTGCAGTTGAAAGCCTACCCCCATGGGAAGTATGTAGGCCTATTTCAAAGAAAGGCTGAAGAAATGAAGAAGACTTTATGGTCACCGTCGGAAGCTGTGTGCATCCGGGTTGAGGTAGTAGGTTGTATGGTTTAGAGTTACACCCTGGGAGTTAACTGTACAACCTTCTAGCTTTCCTTGGAGCACACTTGAGCCATCGAGGAATTCATCACCACTTTAATCTGATCAGGGAAAGTATGCAAAAAAGGTATTGTTTCACGGCTGTACATAATGAACACTCTGAGGCTTTACTGATGTTGAAATAGTCCTGATGACTTGATTATTTCATTTAAATCCTGTTATGAACAATGCTGACACGTTGTCTTAATGGGCTGTGACTATGTACTGCAGACACTTAAGGAAAGACTGATGATTGTTTTCATGCTATTAACAGGAAAGCTTTAAAAGTTTATTTTGATTTATAAATTCAGGAAAATACTAAGTATTTAATGCTTCATTCTTTCTTCATGGAAACATCTTATCCTACACAGTTGTTTTTTTGTTACTGTTGTTATATATGTGCACATTTTTTATAAAAAAATGAAAAGAAGATTTTTTTCTGTCCTTATAATACTTTCCGAAAAGTATTTCATAGTGCTGCTTGGATAGTAGCAGGCAGTGTCACAAGTTGATCTTAGTCTTCCATGGATTTACAATATTCTTGCTTTGTGCCTGAACAACTCAGTATTTTAAACTCAGATCCAAGTGACCTGCGGACCCACCTGTGTTCTCACTTTGTGGAGATTCACGTGCTGCTCAGCCCAGTCCCACTCTGGGGACTTAACCCCCATGTCCTTACACAGCATTTCAGGCTGACCCTGAACCTCAATGCCCTTGTCTTTTTTGGCTCAGAATTAAGTTCTGGTGCACCTTTCCAACTCAGCAGGACTCAGAGAAGTCACACTCCCTCTGTGAATGGCTCCCAAAGCACTGGGAACTGCTGCCAGTGGCACTTCCCAGCACGGGGTACTTTTACCTATGTGGGCCAGGTGCCATAGACAAAATCATCCCTCCTCAGTCCTGGTGTTCTCTGTATGTTTGTGTGCCTTTTCTGAAAAAAAAATCCCTTAAGATCTGTACATCCCATGAGCAGGTGTCCTAACAAGAAGAGAAAAAAAGAACTGAGTGTTTCTGCAGTTTAACCATTCCCAGAAAAAGTTATGAAGCAAGAAGGAAAAAGGACTGTGCTTACGTATTCACCATGATTTTTCAAGTGAGGACTGCTTCTGAAAATGATCTCAAAGATGAGATCTCCTCAGTGTGATGGAACATATTGCTGCCAAAGTCAGAGCATCTGGACAAGGCAGTGATGCTCATTCCAAAATACTTGGGAAAAACTGATACTGCCTGTTTCCACACGCGTTTCCATAAAAAGTAAAAGGAGTGTTATTTTCAAGAATATTAATTTATAATTAAAGACAGTAATAGTGATAATTTTGATGGAAAATTATTTAAGTTTGTTGATATAAAGCAAAAGAGTAGAGCAATGCCCCTGTGGTGCTATGTTCATGGGGACACCACTGATGTGGGCCGTGGGCAGGCCAGACTCCCATGGGAGAGGGAAAGTGTGAAATGTGGCTGTTCCAAGTGGGGCAAGGTCTCTGGTTCTGGAGCAACCAAGTTAACAGGAAATAGTTCTTTCTTAAGGGTATTTTGAACCCTTGCATTTCTGGCTTTACTTTTAATTGAGGTGAACATAAGACGTTCAATATTTCCAGTGTTTCAATTGGTTTATATTCTGCAACAACAAGGAAAGATAAGAATGTTTATTTTCTATGGATTTGACAATTGATTGTGTTTTAGTTATTATTTTCTTTCCATGTCTGTCTATTCAAAAAATCACTTGCTTACAGGCCCCTGTTTGACTCTTTCTATCTTAGCTTAAGGCTTACCTGACCACTCTCCTAGATAAGGAATCAAAAGAGGAGATGAAAATGGATTTGGTCTCTCTTTTTAACAGCATTTATTCTCAGTGATGATGGCTTGTGATAGGAAATTGGTAAAGAGGATCTGTAGGACAGGTGGATGCAGAATGGATTTTAAGCCTAACTTAAAGTATGTGGGACAGAGGAGAGATGAGATTGAGTGAATCAAAGCTACTCTAAGTTAATGGAAAATGCTTAAGGGAGCAGTGGCTAAGCGGGGGGACAGAGAGGAGGCCTCTGTCCACCGATGAAGCTTAACAGGGACCACTCTCAATCTGAATAAAAACTGTCATATCCTCTGTGCATTCAAAAGGACGATGGTCATCAGTATGTTTTCTTCCTTTTCTATTTTAATTTTTTTTTCTTTTGTAGTTTAAGGTCACTGAAAAGAAACATTGTAATTGCTGGTTTCTGCCAACAGAGCAACAGGTGTTCAAATCCTTTTATATTAATTCTTCAATTAGTTGCAAAATAAGGAGGATTGTTTATACTAAGCTGAACTGAATAGAAATGACTGATGCAGAAAATGTGGGAATGTTTCATCTGTCCTTCAAAGGCATGATAAATTTGTAATTCTATCAGGCATAGTTGCAGGTTGCTATGCAAATTTTCGTTGCAGCATCACAAGCTTTAATGAATATACATTTTCTCTATTTCTTTCTCTGTTCTTTAATTTAAGATTTTGCCCTGTAATATGCAATACGTTGTTTTGGTAAGAGTTATCAAGTTACGAGCAAAAATGAATGAGACTGTGAGGTAATTTTGAAGCGGATTAAGGTAGAGAATGAAAAACAAAGGGGAAAAAAGCTCTATTAAGAACAGCTGGATGGAGTTAGGTCTTCTGTGATTTCATTTTAAAGTTATAAAACATATTGTGTGTTTTAGGTGAAGTCTGGCATTTTATACCTTTACAGTGTGCTTGGAGTATTAGTCAGTCACGTAGACTCAGCATTACACTGCTATGATGATTCTGTAGTAAATAAATGCACTTTGTAACACAGCTACATATGGATGTGTTCCAATCCAGGGCCCATCTGAGAGTGTTCGTTCCTTCAATTAAGCCATAACATTGTCATCCTTGTGCCTTCATGCTGCTTCTTGGACTTGGGAGAAATTTTCATTAGGATATTTGGGGAAAATCTCGAGATCCAACTGACCCACAACTCCCAGCGGTTTCTTTGGGAGACACAGGTCCTCAGCCTTTCACAAGTTTGGTCCTACAGAAAAACTGACTGCAGAGGCACTGACCTGCCCAGCACCTGTTTGCTCACCACAATTCCCTCGGTAAAGATGAAGTGTTATCCATGACCTTAGCCCTGCTTCCCCACACACAAACTTGCATCATGGTAAAAATGCACCTTAATGCCAGATCCTGTTTGTCCTTTGTGCTAAGTCACTTCAGAGACCTGGGGAGCATTTGTATTTCCTTCTGCAGCCCGGAGTGTCTGTGTCCAGGTGCATGTCCAAAGAAAACAGAGTTTAAAGGGGCGTTTCTGAGTTAATAACTGTGGGTCAGATGCACTAATAGAGCCTGGCTGTTTTGGGTCCAGCCATTTTGAGGCCTTTCTGTGGTCTAAAGCTGCCATTAACTTGGTTTACCAGAGCAGGTAAAGTAAGTTATTAGTAATTTTGCACTGTTGAAATAGCACAGAATTGTCAAAATATATGAGAGAATTTCTCTTCTTGTCGTTTCCCTTCAGCAAAAGAAAATGCTGAGTTACACTTGGTCTCATCCTTTGTTTGACTTCCTCATCTTCAAAAAAGTTCTTAAAGAGATTTTTAGATGAAGAATGTGGTAAATTATCTTAAAGCAATCCCAGCAAAGGTTTACCTTGCAATTCTGTCCTTTAAAAATGACAAGCAGCTTTTAGTAATCTTTGAAACTTGTTTATTGAAGCTCTTCAGCAAGAGACCTGTGATAGGTTGCTCTAAGCTGGAATAGAAGTGCACCTGAAATTTTTCAAATTTTTTGAATATGGTTTCATGTGAAATTCATTTATCTATTAAGAGCAGCTTCTGGTATTTTTAGTAAAGCTAAAACTAAATACATCTGGCAGGCCCTGTTTAAATGAGAGTATTGCTTTTACTGCAGCTAAATACAAGTTTGAAAAGCTAATGCTTTTGAATTATATAGTGCAGAAAAAATGACATTGTTTCTGCTTTTTCTCTTCTCACATAGTAAAAATATTTACA
The DNA here is from genome assembly GCA_036023395.1 of Myiotriccus ornatus. Taxonomy (NCBI): domain Eukaryota; kingdom Metazoa; phylum Chordata; class Aves; order Passeriformes; family Tyrannidae; genus Myiotriccus; species Myiotriccus ornatus. Next base: position 11,669,432 of record JAYRBT010000001.1, read on the forward strand.
TCACAGTGATTTTTTTGGTAGAATTTACTTTTGTATAAGGCTTCTGAATATTTCACAGAATCACAGAATGGTTCAGGTTGAAAGGAACCACAGTGGATCATCTGGTCCAACCTCCCTTCTCAAGCAAGGTCATCTCAGAGCACAGCTGGATTGCATCCAGATGGTTTGGGAACATCTCCAGTGAGGGAGACTCCACACCCTCTCTGGGCAGCCTGTTTCAGTGTGCGGTCACTGCACAATAAAGCAGTTTTTCCTCATATTCAGGTGGAACTTACAACTGTATTTTATTGCAATACATATAATTTATATGGAAATTTAGGCAAATTTTGGTGGTTTTTTTCCTCCACCTCTTCTTTTATGCTACTTCTAGAAACAGTGAGAGCAAGCCTCACACTGATGAAGTCTTTTCAAGAATACTTGCAAAATTTGAGTAAAAAGTCAAAGATCAGGCTTCTCTTTTCTCTGACATTTTCATGTTCAGAAATACCTGTTTCCTTATTCCTTCTTTTACAAATTGGCATGTTATTTGATCTTACAGAAAAAATAGGCATGGATCTCTTTTCCCTCTACTGGCTTTGCTGTATTTGCTTTTGAATGGAAAGATCTCACCCCTAAAGAACCGTATTTGGAGGCTTTCTGGCTAATGTAGTTTGGCTTGGGTAAGACTGGTGCTGATATGCACCAACCATTGCACCAAGAGTCTCAGTGAAGGGACACAGATACAGAACATCATAATAATATTTTTTTTAAAAGTCAGAACAGTCTTGTGTTCTACCTGCTTTGCTTTTATGGTTGGATGAAAAGGGAGTGGTGTACATTTTACATTTTCTTGTATGTAGTTAAAGTACATATGTTATGTCTGTATTGCCTTTATCTGAATGTTCTGAGTCTCCTCAACAAACCTTTATGTCTATGGTTGAGTGTGATTTATCTGATCAGTCTGCAGTTTATCTGGGAAACACAGCTCCCTTCATTTTACTTTTGGTTTACACTTTTTCACTAGTCCTTTTTTTATTCTTTATTTCCTGACATGATGATAGTCCTGACAATGAATGTAAAACTTTGCAGATATAGTGGCAGCAGGGATAGATTGGGACTGATGTCATGTTTGTAAGGTTAGCAGAAACCAAACCGTACTCAAACCGAATCCTCCATGAGTCCTCTCTGTCATGACTTGCCCACTTAGGTAGTAGCATAGACAGTAGTCTATGTAGTCTTGATAGTACAATCTTTGTAGATTTGGCTTGAGACTGTGGGGTTGGATTTGCTCAAGCTCTGTGAGATTCTCATTTTTTCAAAGTCCCTGGACAATAAAAGAAATTAAAACCTCACTTTTCCCTGACAGGCACCCAGCCTTGAGGTTGCTGCAATATCAAGATAGATTTGTATGTCTAAGAAAAGATGACTGTCAGTCGTGTATGTTTATGTGTGTTTACGGTTGGGGATTTTTGCGTGGCACTACACTGATGTGAAAAAAAAAACCACACAAGCCCAAAATTCTCTGTCTCATTCGTTGCAATTAGTTTGCTGGGACAAATTTGTTAATTTCCCATGTCAGGAAGAAACCATCAGATGAGAACTTGACCATGAGAACTTCACTATCACTTGAAAGAACTTCTGCCTGAGACTAGGAATAGCATTTGGTGCGTGCTAAATCTGTGTAAATGGTTGGTTTCCTAGAAAGTTGCCTGAGGAAGATGTTCTGCCTGGCTCTGGAAGTAGATTTCATGGTAGCCTATGATCAGGAGACATGGAGACATGGCTTGAAAGTGCCTCTGGTATTCATGTGTCCTGGGTTGAGGTTGACTGGTATTCTATGTCATAGCTTGTCCCACAAATATTGTGCTTTTGGACAGTTAATTTTATCTCCACCTCTTCAAAAAGCCCAAGTACACTTAGTTTGCAGAACTGAAGGGGATTTACTCCCAAAGTGCTTTGAACACACAGATTTATCTGTGTCAGTTGAGCCATTCACAGGGAAGAGAATTTTTGGGGTGTAGAATTTTATTAAAGTGTGATTTATACTGTATTGAACTAAATTGTTTGAGGGCTGCTGCTGAGGCTGACGTCACTGGGCAAGGACACCTTTGTGAGCTGGGGAAAAGGGAGCAGCAGTGAACCAATGTAGCTGTTCATCTCTGTGCTAAATAATGTGCTTTGCTCCTTTGCCCAAATGTTGATAACTTTTGATCTAGAGTTAGGCTAGATTTGTCCAACAGTATGTATCTTACCTTATTTACTTCTAATTTTTTTGGCCTTACTACCCAAGTATATATTTCCAGTTTGTGCATCGTAAAGAATTAATCTCAGACCACCTAATTCATGTATTGCCCTTGTGTTTCATCGCTGGCTGGACAGGGAGGCAGTGTCTGAAAACTCTCAGCCTATGCTGTTTATGGCCCAAACACACTTTGAGAAGACACTGATTGCTTGAGTCCATCTGAAGTACCACAGCTGGCAGTCTGGCTAAAGCCACAGGGAGGGTTTTACTAAAAAAAAAATAAAATTGGTTTTGTCTTCAGAATTATGTTTACTCAGGATGTGACTTGTGAAGTACATGATTCCTGTGGTGATAAAGGGGTTTTTGAGAGTCATACTATAAAGTATATTGCACTTTGGAAGTGTTTAGCTTGTGATATAAGAAGAATTTAGAGGTATCTTTATTATTGTTTCAGTTTTGAGTTATAACTGTAACAGAATTGCCAAAATCTAAATTTTAGTGACAAGTCTAAGAACCTAACTCATACTTAGTGTAACATTTTGAAGCAATCCTGCTTTTTCCCCCAAATATTTTGGGCATTTAGGAGCCTGCATCCTGTTGATTTACAACACGAGGGCAAGTTTTAAAAGGGAAACCACAGGTGCAAAGGCATTTTTACAGCTTTTTGACCATAGGCTTCGTAATGAGTGACCCAATGGCAGGATGTTAAATATATATGAAGTGGTTGGTGCTGCCTCTGGGTCGTGCTTCTGTATGTGAGACACTTAAATATGGAGTCCCAATATATTCTTAGCCACTTTTATGAGATAATAGTGCCTTAATTTCTCTCCTCTTGCTGTTGTAAAGCAAGGCAATAAAAGCAATGTAGTATTAAAAATATGTGCAGCTTGCACACCTGATGTGCCCATTGAAGCTGCTGCTGGCCATGCAGGTGCTCGAAGGGGACACACAGCTCCTTCCCTTCTCTTGCCCTGCACTGCAGGAGGAGTTGTCTGCTGTGGGAGACAGTGTTGTTCCCAACCCCATGTTTTTAGGACAAGTGCTGGCAGGGAACACTGCCCAGGCACTTGTGCCTCTGTCCTTTGAACCAGCAGGCACCATCGTGCCAGGGGCACCCAGGAGCCCTTTGCACTGCTGGGGCAGGGGTGGCTCTTGCAGACGTGGGGGCTTCTGCTGCCCCACTGCTCCACCATGAGAACAGGCAGTGTTGTGCCCAAAAGGAAGGAATTGAGCATAGCACTGAGCCACGTCGGGGGGTTTTGGCTAAAAAAGTCCAAGTATTGGTCTGTGGAAGCAAACATGCAGCCTGCCTAATGAATGTAGTATTTATTAGCACTGTGAGCTGCTGGAAATACCAAAGCGGATAAGGGCTGTGATTCAAGGCCACGGGGCTGGGCCCACACAGCTCCCTAAGTCAGGAGCCAAAGCACATGGGAATCCTCACCAAGGGGCGACCCTGGAAGTCGGGAGTTCAGGTTTGTGTTAAGGATACCTTCTCGTGTGGGAAGAGTGGCTGCTGGTCGTTATTGTGTAATGTGATTTGACTCTAATTTAATGACAGTTCTTAGTAGGCAACATGATTTGTAAGGCTGATTTCCATTTTTATTGATTGGACCTTTAATTTACTTGGACTTGCACTCAGAAGCTTCATGGGAGATTTAATGCTAGTCTGCAAAACCAGCATGGTAAGGAATTTTTTGATGGAACTCGAACTCAAATGCTTCAACAACAAGTCAATGAGGTGTGGTGTGAATATATTTTAAGAAGGAAAATTCTTAGTTAAACTCGACTTTTTTAATAATTGATTGGCAATGCTTTTTCTCTCTTGTGCATTTTTACACCCCCCCCCCCCAAACTCTCACATTCAATATCTATTCAAAGATAAATTAGAGATTTCATTTTTTGAGTTTTGTATAATGGGCTTGTTGATCTTGGAGATTATAATTGCAAAACTTTCACTGAAAATAAGTAACTTATAACTTCTGAAAATCTATTATTTTATTTATTAGTAAGAAATTTACCAAATACTCTAGCACTAGCTGCAACAGTCTCCTAGTTTCAAACTGCAGTGTTTTTTCAAAGTAGAGATTGCAAAGCTTGAAAAATAGATTATTTAGTTTTGAAGTCTATCAGGGATTTTATAGAAACAAGTTTGCTTTCTTTTTAGTACTTACAAATTAATATTCATAAATGTTAGGAATTAATGTTCTGAAGAGGGAGGAGCTAACAGGGGATTAATTGATGATAATTTTTCTTACCTATTCCAAAACCAAACCTTGGCACCTCAACTAGTTAATGAAGAAAGCAGCAAGAGACACAGAGTGTATCCATATGGGAGAAAGGAAGGAATAGGGAGGATGAATTATTATGTGATAAGAAGTATAAGAGGATGTAAGAGAAGGAAGGAAATTGAAGCAGCACACAGAATAAGAGAGAGGCACACAGAATAAAGAGAATAAGAGGAATGGGACTGCAGTGGCTGTGCATTTGCACTTTGAGGGGCTCTGGGCATGTAAGCATGAAAGATGTGGGGAAAGGACATGAGGGTGTTGTAGCTTCACATTGTTGTGCTTCATCCATTTTGGTACATCTCAGTAACTGTATAATATTAATTTCTATATATTGAAAATAGATTTTTTTGTTTTTAAAAAAAGGAAAGATGTACAGATAAAACTTCATATCTATAAATAAACAGAAGGCCTCATGGGAATAAGTTTTTGTGTATTGGCTGGCCAATTTATTTTTCTTTTATTACCAGAAAACCCCATTATAGTATATAAATTTAAAGGATGGTAAGTCTGAAGAGTAGTAATTGAGGGTAGTTCACATTCCTGACATATTAAAACCATGTCAAAATTATTCCATACTCTTGACTATTAGGAACCCACAAAATTCCAAGCTAAAGATAAACCAAAAACCCAGTGTAAAGGCAGATAGATAGCCATAACTGCCTGATACTGACACAGTTAGGCAATGTATCTCATGATGCTTGTTAGTTCAGTTTAGACTAAGACAACAAACACTAAATATGATTATGTTGTAGCCATATCATTACTGCACAGTGTCATCATAAGGGAGTGTTAACTTGTGTGTGCCCTTCCTTTGTGTCTGCTCCATTTATTTACATCAGTGAGAAATACAAAAGTCTCAAAAGCCCGAATCAAAAAGAATAAGATAACCCCAGCTTTTACATGAACTGTAATTAATTTGCAGCCTGTTACCACAAAACTTAATTTAGGGAACTTCCTAGTTAGAATCAAGAATGTTAAACATTTGTGAGAATAAGAACAGTATGTGCAGTGGCGCTAGAAGTAGCAATATTTCTGATTCAAACCATGCACTGAAGAGTTGTTGAGGTTACAGAACTTCTTCCCTTTTAAAACTGTGAGAGAATTAAGTTATTGACTGCTGATCACTTCCAGACACAGAATGATGATCTATTAGTCCCTTCCAGAGTGTAATAGCAGTTTCACATGACACATATTAATGGAATATCTCATTAATTCCCTAAATGTCACTACACTGGTCAAGTCATTATAAGTTTCCATCTCCTTGAAGTAAATTTAGCTGCTTCAGATTTTTCGGCTCTATGAAAACATCTGCAGAATATGGAATCTGTTAAAACAGCCGGGGCTGCATTGTGACATACCCAGATCTTAACCTGAGCTATTTTTGTAATGGATATCAGCTTATTCACCATCCAAAAGTAGTCTGAAATTTACATTCAGCTTCTTGTTTTGAGAAAAATTTGCCTCTCTGTTCTGTGCATGAACACTATTTTTTCTGTCCAACAAAAAGGAGAAAATGTGACTATTTATGTCATGAGTTATCAAATAATGTTATTATGTATTGTCAGAATTTGAGTTTTGATTTATCAGGTTATTTACTTGTTAAGTGACTAAACTGCAAAACAAACTCTTGCAATGGTTATGAAGTGGGGAATTATTCTTTGCCTTGTTCTTCATGTAAGGTATCTTCAAAGCTTTTGCTTTAAACAAAAGGTAGCATACCACAAAATTAAGTGATTCGTATTCATGACCAGTTTTCAGAGGGAAAATAAAAAATATTTAAATAATATTGTCTTTTAAAAGACAACCCTAATTTACCACACACTAATTTCTCATTAGAGAGAATTACAGTTATTTTACAGTGTTTTTAACATTGCACTGGAGCATTCTACCGACTAGTCTGATCATCATCACTTGTTTCTCTTCTTTCCATTTGGTGGAACTGTACTTATACCAGTCAGCTCCCAGTTTACCATTGCTTTCCGTCAAACACAGCTTCGCAAATGTAATTTTACATTTTTAGGGCCTGATAGTACATTTCACCCTGAGTGAAGTCTCGGGTGAAGATTTATTTCAGAACTAGTATTAATGAAAACAGAGTCTGTGCATAAAGAGAAGTGTTCACTAATGTTAGTCTATATTTTAATTAATATATATTAAACTAGGAAATACTGAGAAAGTCAAATTTTCTAAAATTAATTAAGCACATTGTTTTTTATTCATGTAGTTTTTCACTCACGGCTTTTCTTTTCAAAAGTGAGTGGACCCAAACACCTTAAAAAACGCAAAACTTGCCTTTAAGAAGAAATAAATAAAATCCTTGATGAAGTATGTAAAAATATTCAAGTGAAAATCAGTCCCAGATATCTTTTATCAGTAGTGTCTGTAGCATGGCATTTGAAATACTGGAAATGTAACTATTTTTGTTAAAAAAGCATTTGAAAATATTTTTTCTAAAAATTGCTGTGTGGTTTCAGAGCTGCAGAGGATTTCAGAAGCTTTCAATCTGCTTTAAACTTTAAATCTGTGGATTGAAGTAAACAAGTATAAATATATTTGACAAATACTTGGGAATATTCATTAATAAGAGCATGCACATTCAATTCTAGTTTTGTGGAATGTAAGCGAGTGAGAACTTTTCCTAATTTTTTTTTTTCACAAGCTTTGTCTCCATATATGTGGCCTTAATTGATCTTGAAGGACTTTTAAATAATCAAACCAGCTAACAAAATGGGCATGAGTTACCAACATTGTTACAAGGATTCAAATTAATTAATTTACATTATATTTTAGAATCTTCATGTTTCTTATGAATTTAAAGCTATTTAACAAAAAACAATTTCTTTGTTCCAGGATGAAATTTTCGTGAATGCAGTTTCAGCAGTTCATTACTTTGATAGGGTAAAAGTTTCTTCTTTTATACTCAGAGAAGAGCGAGGCAAAATACAAGAGCTTTTCTATAAACCTGGAGGTAGGAGTTCACCCAGCCACCAGGAAGCAATTCCATGCAGACAGACAGGTTCTGTCCTACAGGGAAATAGTGACGTGAAGACCAAACAAAGACCATTATTGAGGAGAAATGAAGGTATAGTAAGAGTACAAATGAAGTCTTAACGAAGTCAAGTTTTTTCAGGGACAAAATAATTTTAATTTTCTCTTTTTTAAAAAAAGTTTAAAGGAAAAAGGTATGTAAAAAAAACCCCCAGGCTGTCAAGAGAAATGGACCTTGTTGCTAGCAGTAGAAATAGCCAAGGCCAAAAGAGAAATTAATCATTAATGACCATCTATCAGACAAAGAAAATTCTCCTACGTTATTTGACTCTGTAATCCTAAAAGTCCTGTACTTATGTGTCTTAGCATCTTCTGAATAGCAGAGTCCAAGAAGAGTAAATAATAGTGTTCATTTGAAACTGCACAAAGCCATTTCAAAGTTATTAAAAAAAAAAACATGAAGGAAAAGGGAATCATTATAAAATGAAAAGCATGATTTAAATCTTCATAGTTGTTTACCAAGTAACATTTGCAGACTAGCTGTCTAAACTGTTGCCTTTTTGTTAACCTATATAATTTGTTGAAAAAATCTATTACCTAAAGGTAAGCCAGCTTTATATACTGCAGTTCAACAGCATCCCCTTAAGAACATTACTATCATCAGTATATGAAAAAGTAAATCTATTCACTGCAAGGACTACCAGTCACAGCATTTTGAAAAATTCAGTATTTTCACAAATTCAAGTAGAATATGTGTGATGTAACTTTAAGTGAGATACATCCATATAAGGCATTCCAATTAAATTCATCAGGCATTGGAGAACACTTAGAAAAAACATGGAAATACACAGTCTTTCAGAAGTCTATCATCTTCCCTGGTAACCTCAATGAGGTCTTTAAGGGCGTTTGTACTCAGGAAAGCATTCAGATTTGTTACTTTAAGAGCAAATGTCTTTGTGTCTTTCTCCTTTTCTATACCTCTATTTAATAATTTTTCACAGAGAACTTCTAATAATAGGATGTACCTAGGGGTCTGATATCCTTTTGTGATATGATACCCTTGGTGAAAAGCAGGAGCTCTGGACAATTAAATAGTTTGTCCAAGTTCATGCTGGATGTCATTGTCGGCACTGGGATCAAGGGATGAGCCTTCCAATTTACCGAAACCATGACTAGTCCAAAATATATATTTATGAAAGTTCTTTCTGGGCAGTACATTAAAGGTGTAGCCCCTGTGCTCTAAGTCAAAAAGCACCATCTCACAGTTTGAAGGCTGTGTATCATGTTGGAATGTGTTTTCTCTCTCAGTGTGATGTTTTCACGTTGTGTTTTCTAATGTTGTAGTTACAAAGATCGCCCTACAGTTCTTGAAATTAATGCATATCTTGTATTTAATAATATCACACACATTTAATAACACTATTTCGTTGTCATAAATATTAAAAGCTATGTAATTTATGCACATATAAAGACTGCAGTAATGAAGGTGTTTAAAATAAACAACACCAATTGAAATTCAAGTGCTGAGGCTCAGTGGAACCTGAAAGTAAAACTAACTGTACAAATAAGACTAGGATTGCCTTTGTTGATCTTGATTGTCTAAGAGGAGAGGAATATGTCATATAAATAAGGAGGGTGAATAGAGATGGAAAGTTCAAACTTTTTCAAATAGTCTGCAGCATTGACTTTCTGTTAAGGAAGGTGAAGAAATGCACTTGGCAATGGCATGTAACTTCACTTGTTCCTTATCCTCACCTGTGCCCTGGCCCCTTTTCTATGGCATGGACCACTAGAGCTTCCAGATGCGGCCCCAAAAGCTCCAGGTCTGTCTAGAGGAGAGCTCTGATGTGCAGGGAAGCAAGGAAATGGCTGTTAGGCTGTTTTCCAGGCAAGGCCTGGGGAGGCAGGAACTCTGAGTGTGCCAGGGCACAGCTGGACAAACCACAGCATCACTGCTGGAGCTCATGGGCAGCTGAGCTCTCCCTGCTAGAACCTAAGCAGACTCAAAGAGACAAACGAGTTATGTGAGCAGATGCAGAGCAGCTCAGGATAAAGGAGGCTCAAAATTGGATTTTACTCCCACTTGCTGCAAGGTGTGACTTATAGGTTCTACACCTTAGGAATGACAAATTTAAAGTGTTTGTGTGAGTGTTGTACTCTTAACTCTTTAAAGTATGTGGCAAAAAACTATGTAATCTCAAATTATTCAGATATGAATTTCTAGAATCCCACAGCTGTGGGAGTAATGTTTGACACATGAGTGGGAAAGGGTTTAGCTGTAAAATTCACGGCTCAAGAATATAAAAGTACAAGTTTGGAAGGGTTAAGATCAAAAAGTGTCTAAGACTGTGGATTTTTATTCTGATTCAAGTTGCTTTGCTTGTTGTATGTGCATGTTAATGTAATTAGAAGGTCTCAATCTCTCTGACCTGTGAAAGCAACAGTAGTGCTTATGTCCTCCTTGCCTTAAGGAAATTTATTTTTGGAATAATGTGATACAATATATAAACACTTCTCATTTTTATGTGGCCACGTTTCAGTTTCTGTGCTGACAAATTGAACAGTAACAATTCTTCAACACTGGAGAACTGAATAGTACTGTGATAAGATTTCAGCATACTGTTACAGATTAATCCAGTGAAGTATATTCCTGTGCAATAGAGGCAGATAGAGACTTGGAATTAGAGGAGGCCCTATTTAGAGTAAGATGCTAAAATGCTGACACAAATATAGTTACCAGGCCTTTAAAAAAAAAAAAAAAAAAAAAGTTAATTCCTCACTATTCCATTAGCTCATTCTTTTCATTTTTTTTTTCTTTTTTTTTTTTTTTACCATTTATTAGAAAAGAAAGGGGGAAAAAAATTCAGTCAAGATAATTTTTGGACTTCAAAAAGTTTTCTCACAGGAGCAGCTTTTAGGGAAGCTAAGTAGTCAATGGGGGAGAGGGAAATCCTCATAATAGAGTGAAAATTCCTAGATGACAAAGTCTAGAATAAAAATCTATGGTTGTCCTTCTCTATGACTGAAAGATTAGATTGGGTGGCTCCACTGCCTCATGTTATGATGGTTGGTATTTGATAAATAGAAATAAAGGAAAGAAACTTAGGCAGTGGGATGGCAGCATCTGCAAATGGCACAATTATCTGGGTTACTCAAGTCCAAAACACACTATGTGGGGAACTTCAAAAGGGAACTCTCAGACCTACATTAGTGGATGACACAATGTCAAGCAAAATTCAACAGTGATGTATAAAAACTAGCAGGCATTGAAAGAAGTAGTTTGAACTTTTGTAGTTTGAACTATTTATGACCTTTGTTGTGTTCTAAATGAATTTAAAAATACCAGAAAAAGAGATCAAATCATTGTGGACAACTCAATAAAACCTGTGATCTCTGTTAAGGGTTTCAGTGGCCTTTCTCCTCCCCTTATAAATCACCAAAATAAAAGAATCCCCTCACCACAAAACAGGAATAAATGGCAACAAGATCATATCTGTGTGATAATAAACTATATACAGTACAGCTCATAGCATATAATGCAGCATCATCTCTTATTCTGACTGCTGTGGTAGAGAATAAATGTGCAAAAGGAGAGAAGAAAACATCATATTTCCTAATAAACATGATGTGCCTCTTTCTAAAGTACAAGAATTAGTTAAAAATTAGTAAAAATGACACAAATTTTATGTATGCAGAAATAATGTATTTTCTTTACTAAGTAAATATCTGAATGTTAGCCACTGCAAGAGGTTCCAAACTTGTAGGTGCTTGGGAGGGCAATTTAGATGTGTAAACCCAGACTGAAATAGAAGTGCTTGTAGTATCAAGCAGTACAAATGCTGAGTATCCCATATAGATTCTTCTGTCTCAGAAATCCAGAGACGGGAGGTGTCAGTGAAGGTCTTAACTGAGCCTTTCTGTCTGGCTGTTCCCTCTGCAGTGCAACATTTGCCCTGTCTGTGCCACTGTTGAAAGAGCTGAGGGATTTCTGTGAACAGTCCTTGTTCCTTGCTTGTATTTTAGTTATTATTTAGCATATTATTACTATTTAGCATATTATTTGCAGAGTCACACCTGTAGTTAGCCAGACTTGCTCCTCTGCGTCTGCTGGACACATGCTACATGTTAATAGTAAGATGTTGATTAAGGTGACCATGATTCAGTCCACTGATGGAACTTCTGGTGCAAAGGATTTGGCAGGGAAGGGAAGTAAGAGGTCTGATGCTGCCCAAAGAAGTGGTAGAGTCACTATTCCTGGAGGTATTTACAAGGAGTGTAGATGTGGAATTAAGTGACGTGGCTTAGTGGTGGACTTGGCTGGGTTAATTGTTGGACTCAGTGATCTTAAAGGTATTTTCCAACCTAAATTATTCTATTTTTCCATGATTTTATCCTCTTTTGTTAAATTTGTTGGAATTTGGTGTAAGTCAGACAAGCTGGCGTATATCTATTGTTCAGCATAAAGAAAAGGTCCAGATTTTACATAAAGGTACGTTGCTGTCTCACCTTTTGCAAGTTGTTCCATATCACAATTACAGCAAAGAATCTTAGAAAAACCCCAAACCAAAGAAGTTAATTGAAGCCTTGTAATAGTTACTCTTAACTCCAAGGCAAACTGATGTACCAATATTTTTTGTCTTCTTTGCTTCTTTCTGGATGTTGTGTCTTGTCCTAAGTCCTTTCATATACTTGCCAATGCCTCTAAATTCCTAAATTTCCTGATTTCGAGATAAAAATGTTTTCATCATGCTTTTGTCAATGAACAGTCCTCTTAATTCCCAATTACTTCCTGTTCTCTTCTATGTTGTACAATATTTCCATATCCTCATAACAACCTTGAGTCCTTGAAAGGTTAGGTAGAAGGATTCTCACTGTGATGTTGCTGTTGTGATCTTCTTTCAATCACTGTCGAGGCAGATGAATCCTTGAACTGCTGCCATGCTCAGAGGTCCCTCTTCTCTACTGATTCTTACCACTGATGTGGTTCTTTGACTTCCTTGTTTTCATATGAAAGTGCATAAGAACTGGAGGTGAAAGTGATCCATTATGCTTAGTGAGCCAGTGAAGGGTTAGTGAATACTCATGTTTGGTGTGAGCTAATTTTGTAGACATTAGCCAATATCTTGAAATAGTGTTTCATTGTGGAAAAGAATTCCTTGTTACACAAATAGAAATTCATACTTCCATCTCACTCCTACGTAGGACTGTGTAAGGAAAAACTCTCACTTTTGCTTTGGGGGTAAAGCCCAACAAATACTTGTAGGCTGTTGTGCAAGTACTTAAAATATTTACCTCTGCTGACAGTTCTTCTCCAGTCTGTGTGGCCTAATCACACCTCTTGTCTTTCTCTGAAATCCCTCCAGATTGTCAAAGTGTTTCTTATAACAGGATGAGCTAATGAAAATTCATTTGACTGGTACATCTCATTTTAGGCTAATTTTGGCTATACCTTGGTAGCCATGGCAAATGAGAAAATGTTCTCCTACAGTTTGTATATAGGTTATCTCAGTGGATCAAATTCATATTGGAAAAATGTTAGTGCAAACTTTCTTGTTGTCATCGGTCGGAGACGGGAGAATGACACGGTGATCAGGGATACCAGCCCCCTTTATTACAACAGTGCTTCTACTTATACACTTCTGGGTGTCACACATGT
>JAYRBT010000001.1:11682687-11796839 GCA_036023395.1 Myiotriccus ornatus
GGAAGTCCACCCTGTGCCACAGTCCTTACTCTCCGTGGTTAACCCTGTGCCAGGTGTAAAGTTCCATCTTCAGTATCTCAGCTTACAGAGAGCCCAGAACCAGCTGGGCTCCCCCACACTTTCTGGCCCGAGACTTTCTGAGTATGCTACACAGTAGTTTATTATTATATCGAAAGAGAAGTGCAATTGGGTTTTTTAAACTCTGTTCTCCCCTTCAGCATTGCATTTTCCATACATTTTCTGGATCCAGTCTATATGTTACAGGTTATTCTCCACAAAATTTGAAATTAGCTTGTTGTCCAAAATTAAGTCCGAATATTCTTTATCCATAGGTAGACAGTCAGATCATGTTTGTATACCCAAACATAAGGTAGAATTGTGACATTCGGCATCCCAACAATCAATTTACTTTGTGTTAATTCCTGATCAGTGTTTCTTCCCCATTTAGTCTGTAAAGTGCATACTGGTATTGCTCATGAAGTTGGCGCTGGGGCTTGTCACTCTGGTTTTCCTATTGATCTCTTTTCAAAGCTGCTAAGAGCGTGAGGGTCGTTAAAGCCTTGGTTGCATGAAATTCATTTCAGTGCAGTATGTATGTGCCTAAGAAAACAGGGTTTGGATGACAATGAAAGACTTCCAAATTTGAATTTCATACGTGGTCTGATATTGAGGATATCACAAAATCTCCATTCCCTATCCTGCATTGGTCCTCAGTAAAAGTTGGTATTTGTCCATGCTTACCATGCTTGAGTGTCATCTCAGGTACTGCTATTTCCTACTGTGGATAAAGGGAAATAGCAGTTCAGTTACAATTTGGGTAAATTCTGATTGTAGTTCTGAAGCAGAGGAGTGAACAGACCTTAATGTAGGACATGGCTGGGCTTACATGGATAAAACCCTTTGCTTGAGATCCCTTTATCTGATTTATTTTGAAGTGAGAGTATGGTCTGTGAAAGAAATGTTATTGCTCCCTCAAGTCTATTTTGACCCTTTGGGTAATAAGCTGAAATGGACATAGGTTCGGTGGACTTTACTCCCACACATCATATTTGAAACTCTTACAAAGCAAATGAAAATTGCTGTATTCGGATTAGACAATGAGTCTTTTCTTTTCTGTTAAGAGCAGAATACAACCTGGAGGAAAACAGAGTGAGAGGATTCCAGGGCTCACAATCATGAGCAGTAATAATCATACCAAGGCTATAGATAAATGCATATCGAGTGCCACTTGATAGTAGTTTGGGTTATTTTTAATCCAAATATATATTGTTTTTTAAGAGATCCAAGATACTGTATTTTTCTTTTTCCAAAAATAATACAAAAATTTTAAGAAATGAGATTAATAATGAACAGTATATTTTTAGGGCTCCTTTGCCCTAGTCATAATCTGGGAATACATCAGTATGAGTACAAAGACTATGTACAAGTAGTTTTCCCTGGAATAAGGGGAAATGGTGTGCTGATGTCATGTAACTTGCTGCACATTCACTGAGTGTTGAATGCCTGGTATTTAAAATTGAAAGCTGCTGCTATGAGTTCACCAGCTACAGTAGTGACAGGAGCACAGGAGGCAATTTTAAACAATTGAAGTCTGTAAGAATTGGTAGAAAGGTAGAAGTTATAAGCCTGTCCTCATGTATTGCTTGCCTCATTCTTTCTGATGCTCCTCACTGAATAATGAAAATTCTTGTTGACTTATTTGCTGAATTCTAAGAATGAAGCAAGTGTGATGGCACTGTTTGACAGGCTGAAAAAATACTGTGCTTCAGCATGCTTTTGAAGAACTCTAATATCATCAGGGCTTAACAGCGCCACTTTTCCATGGAAAAGCATCACGTGGCCCTTCTCTTGCAGGTGGATTTAGCAAAGCAGCCTGTCACTTCTGCCTTGGATTGAACCACTTCATAAATCAGGACTAAGACATTTGGCTACATCACAAGGGTTTTTTTCTCAACACAGGAAGGCTGCAGTTAACTAACTAAAATCCACAGAAAATTTTGGTAATTCATTTTTCAAATAACTATGCCTACAGTGTCTGTATCTGTACAGAGGTAGTGTTTCTTTCTAAAAAAAGAAACACTGTAAGACTCTGTCAGTTGCTGGTTTAAGGCTTTAAGGAAAACTTTTATGCTTGAATAGTGTAATATAGTAGTATATTTACTTAGTTTCCTGTCTATTTCATTAGTGGAATAATTATCTCTTTAAACTTGTCAGTTATGTATTTTATGACGTGTAGGGCACAATAGCTCTTAACTATGTTTATCAGACTAACCTAGGGACAGTCTCTTCAAACTGGCTTTCTGAACTTCCCAGATGTAGTTGAAATATGTGATCTTGTCATTAGGAGTTTATTTAAAACTTCTCCATCTTTGCAAAGCTCCTAGGTTGGATCCCAAAGGATTGCGAGGCGGAGAGGGAAAAAAACCCAAAAGTAATTATTAAAAAACATTTCTATCAGTTAGCTGCTGTTGTTGGGTTTTGTTGGCTTTGCTTTTTTGTCTTCTGGGGTATCTGCACTCAGCAAACTTCAGGGTCTGACTGTGTGGAGTAGTTCATGTGTTGGTAACAGCAGATTCCTTGTACTAGAGAACTGATGTGCAAAGGCAGTGCAGTTGCCACTGCTCATGTTGAACAGAGTGTGGAATTTGAACCTTATGAAAGAATTGCAGAGAGGCTTTGAAATCACTGTAATAATATCCATGGAAAACAGAGAGGAGCTGGGAAACAGGGAAGTTTTAGTGAATATAAAAGAATAGCATGTTATACTGCAACCTGTCCTTTGTGCCCTCTGTTGTCCTTCAGTTTCTGAAAACAAGTTACAACAAAATTCTCTGATATTTCGTTTTTCCCACCTGGCATCTCTCTTAGTAATATAAAAACGAGTTCTCTTTCCTCATAGCCACCTGATAGTCTTTTGTTAGAAGGATCATCCATGCTTTTCTGATTCAAAAGAAGACTTTTGGCATCCATATATATGCAGTGTTGAAGTCAGGATCCTGAGCAAAGGAGGCCCTTGGATTTAACCCATTAAGGCAATTTTTATTCTACATAATGGATTGAAATTTTTGTTCCTCCAATTGATGGTTATCCTACAGGCCTGTCACCTACTGGCATGGAAGCACAGGTTTTTAAAGTGAGCTACAGTTTTTACCTCTTCAGGAAGAAAACAGATATATTAATTGTGCAATTTTCCTGGGAAGGAAGGCTTTCATACAACAGGATTTCACAAAGGGAACTGTGCCTTTCAAGGTGCCATTGCAATCTGATAATCAAAAATGAAGAAAAGATGCCTTATATTCTCTGATGCCTGCATTTCCTTAGGTCTGTGCTCAAGGCCATATTCTCTTGATGATGACCAAATGAAGTGCTTTGAGATAACACTGTGCATCAAATTCACTTTATTAAAAAGGAAGTTTTGTTTTGGGGGCTATTTTAATGGTATGTTAGCAGGGACTTGGGAAGGTTTTTCTCCTGTGTGCAGTAATTCCTTGAGCTGCCTGGCTGCACATGTTGCTGGTCTCTCTGCCAGCTGGTGGGTTCCCAGGCAGAGTCTGTCGCTTGCACACGTCACACGGATTCCCCGTGCGCTTACAAACACTGTGATCCCCGGAGGGGCGTGGTCCTTTGGGGGCTGAAATGATGTTCTGCTTAGGAATTCAGGGCACAACGTAAACCTAGCTGTGGATCGTGCCATTCCAGCTTCTTTTTTTTTCTCTTTTTTTTTTCATAAGCACTGCATGTGATATGTTTCACAATGACATGCTTCGTCTTATGTTGTTGCTCTCAGATGGCGCGTGTGAGAACACAGCATCTCGAAAATGATTTACAAACACGGGCGCAGTGTCTGATGGCACTTTATTTGTGAAGGCAAAGGCATATGTTTGCCTTGTGGTGTGTGCCTGTAGATCAAAACGCAATGAAAAGTGAACTGACTACATCAGTATTAAGCGTGTTACTTCTGAAAAAAAAAAAATGCTGAATGCTATATGGAGATAACATACAATTTATTGATTCTCTCTGTGTGGTTTATGGCTGTAATGGACTTTATGAAAACCCTAAGCCTGTCTATTTTATCTTTGTAAATAGTTGACTGAGAACACTGTTCTAAATGGGCTAAGTGGAATGAGATACATGCAAGGAGAAGGCTGTACAAGTAATTATATGTATACAGTACATTTTGGCCCTTTCTGGCAAAGTTCAAATAAATTTCTTCACGCTGTCTGAAAATCAGAGATATAATTTTTGGTTCAAATCTGTTGTCACAACTACCCTTAGCTTCACTGTAATTTGCATTTCAAGTGTACTAGAATCTCTGAGTACCTCCTTCGGTTTTTTTACTGTTAATACCTGATTTCACAGTTATTTATAGCCTTGCTGTATTACTTGACTGTTGCTAGTATCTCATTTACAATTCTGACCACCTTGAACAGCCCTTTTACATGATACTTCCTGGAGTGTCTAGTCTTTTATCTCCTGGCTGTATCTTCTAATTTCTCTCTGGCCATAAAACAATCTCATTTCTTTGCTCCAGACAGTATTTTAGTTTTGTATTGCAGGGCTCAACATGGATGCCAGGGAGCATTGTAAGGCTAATGCATGGTCAGAAGATGGAGACCTTTAGTGTCCTAAAGAGCTGAACTTGGAGAGGCCACAGCTCATAGAGCTCCTGGTTCCAACTAGGTATAGGCCCACATATGTCCTGCCTAAGTTCATGTTGCCACTGAACGGAGAAGTCCATCCTCTTGCCAGTGGCACTTATTTCCACCTGGATTTTTGTTCTAGCACTTAGTTTATCTGACTGCTGAACAAACCAGATCAAGGATTGCTCCTGCTGCAAACTAATCTTGTATTTCTTCTGGTTTGATTTTTGGGTCAGCTCTCTAATCTGCTTTATGATGCAGCTTTAAGATGCAAGTGTCAGCATAAGCAAGGTGGAGGAATAAATGACTGAGGTCAGGAGGGAGAGCAGAAAGAGCCCTCACATTTGGCAGATGTTCTGCTTTATGCTACGCATTGAAGGTCCTGGGTTGCACACTCCCTGAGAACTGGCAAGGGGGAATTGCTGCCTTGCACAGGAGCAAAGGTCTGCCAAAAAGGTGATTGGCAACATCAGTCATCTTTAAATGGCAGCAGCTTCTGGCACACTATTCAGTTTCTATTGACAAGCTCTGTCTTTAATAGGGGAGACGTATGTGAAGTCTGGCACTCCAGCCTTTGTAAGCTGTTCATCCCTGCTGCAGAGCACCCAGTGGTACAGGTTACATAAAATGCCCTCTGCAATGTAAACTGGCATAAGTAAGTGCCTTATAGAAGATAAACATAATTACCCAACCCCCTAGGTAGAAGCACCCATAACGTTTGCCAAACAGAAATTCAGATAATTGGAATATCTGGTTTAGCAAATTCTGAAATTGGCATGTCGGATCTAAAAATCTCCAGTTTGGTCTTTCTAGCTCGGTGGGTTGGATTTCCAGTTGGGAGATTCATTCAGCAGAGCTTAGGTTTTAAACCAGATATATATTAAAACCACCAAAGCATTTGCCTCAGGGCCTGCCATGGGAGTTATATTCCTAGATAAATCAGAATACCATCTGTACTGCCACCTGCAATGTGAGAGAGTTAAGCACGGTTTTTTAAGCAACCAAAGGCACCTAACAAAAGTAGATAATACCTCTCTCCAGGCTACTGTACTTTTCCTAGGCTGTCACAGGCCTCTGAAGAGTTTATATCAAATTGTGACTCTAAGTTACCCAAACCTAACTTACCTTAAACCCTGGACTATAGGTGACGTCTGAATTGGTTAATAAATCCTGATAGAGGATTTGCCTATAAAGGCAAATAGTTTTGACAACACAAAATCTGATTACAGAGGGCTGCTGCTGGGGAAAAAAAAGAACTATGGTGAATGGATGGTAAATGAAGTTTATACTGTTGAATTGTGCTGATGATTTTGGCAAAGTTGATCATGGCAAACCCTGCAGAAGTTCACTCACTGGGCACCAGCAGCTTCTGTTCTGACAAAATTCACTCCCTTTTTTGATACTTATACTGGTTATCAGGCAAAAACCCAACCATAGTTGAGTTACAGGTAAATACACATCAGGGACTGCTTTCCAGAAACATTACAATTAAGTGAAAACTTAGATACTTTTAATTTTAGAATGTTTACGTAAATCTGTACATGTTAATGGACAGAAATGCATGTCTAAATACCCTGAAATTTACCCTGCAGTGGTTGGTAATTACCTGGTTATGAGTTCTGCATGTTAATTTTTGCAGGTGATTTATCTGGTTTATCTGGCTTTTAAAGACATTAAATTTTCCTTCTCTTCAATTTCTTTTTTTTTTTTTAATGCTCCTATTTTTACAACAGAGCACATATCGAATTCCTACAGTTATGAGTGAATGGGGGAAGTGCAGGCAAGAGTAGACAACGGAAAGGAAGGGCTGAAGGAGAGGTAGCTACTCAGTTAATCTGTGAGGAGAGATAACTGGCAATAACATGAAACCAGTGCAGGGATGTGGCCAGAGTGGCAAGCAGAAAGGATACTTTTATCAGCATTGTTTCCAAGGAGCTATTACAGTAAGTATTAACAGAGGAAGAGAAGCAATTACAGCAGTGAACCCTAACTGAATTTTGAAATACCTTTTAATAATGTGCAGTACAGGAACTGCATCTTTACCTAAGCAGCTGGGACATGTTCTGGATGTGTCTCACTTACCTGCTTTGTAGAGAAAGACAAATCCAGAGACAAATTTTAGTGTAATTTGTAATCGAGAGCTCGTGCTTATGAATTTGTAAATAAGACCTGGCATCGGCACTTTCAGTCTCGCAAATGTTTTTGTTAGTGGGTCTGGGCTGTGCACAAAACCCTTCCATTGTAAGTGTGTTTGAGTGCCTGATTTGTTTGAAAAATAATCAAAGATTCAGATTATATGAGCCTTTAATATTCATTGTTATTTACCTCTGAAAGGTTCAGCTGGTTTGCTTTGTGATTGCTTTTCTAAAAGAATTGCTGCATTGTAATCAATTTACTGTGTGCCGTTTTAAATGTCAGGGACATTTTTGTTACTTAACCTGCATACTCATGCAGGAAGGGATGAGGCAGACTTTTTGAAGTAAGGCTATTTTAAGGTTTAACTTCTAAAAGACTTCAGGTTCAGCATATCCAAGTAGAGTATATGCTTTTTTATTTTTTGCCTTTTTTCTTTTTTTTTTAATTTTAAGTCGAGCTGCATTTCAGGAAGCAGCTAATGTGCATTAATTCAGGTATTTTTTTCCTTCCATTTTTCTGCTGATTTTTTTAAATTTGATAAGTAAAAAAACTAATGACTGATCACTTTTGAATATTGACATTATGTTTGAAAATTTTGGGGAGTTTCTTTATCATCAAAATACATATTTGAGTGTATAATTCAATTAAAATGTCATAATCATAAAACATTTAAAGAAGCAAACTGCTCTATGCACTAATTTGAAGAAAAGAACTTTTTAAACAGAACTCCATGGAGCTTTTGTAGATATGTAGGCCTCTCTTCACTGCTGGTTGAGTTTATTTAAAGAGCTTTTCTAGTCACCTTTGAACCCAAATGATTTCTCCAGATGTACCAAAGTGAACAATGTAAAAATCTTGCTGCTTCAGCAGAACAGGATCCAGCTGGCAGGGAACTGGATCTGCAAGTCATTGGTTACAGCTGTGTTTCGATTTATGTGATGGTTGAAAAAATAAATTACTGGATTAAATGGCTAGAAAGAGGACTCTTTGTTTAGCCCTTGTGTGGGGACTGAAAGTGTTTATGGTGCTGTTTTCTTCAGAGCCTTCGCTAAGTAAGCCGGACAAATAGACTTATTCAAAACTTCTCTGAAATGTTTTGCATTCAGCTTTATTTCTTTACAGAAGAAACTGTATGTTTTTGTATAATGCTCTCAGCCAGCAACCGCTTTTAAGGTCTCTTGGCCTTCGAGACTGGCGGCCGCATTTTAGCAATGTCTTTTAGGCATTGCAGTTTATCACTGGAAGGCAAGTTTCCTTTTGTTAGAGGTTTTCAAATGCGTTTCTTGGCATGCACACAAATACATGTAGGGACTCTGTCAAACTCATAACTTTTTAATGGGTTTAATATTTCAGCTTTGTATACCACTTACCTTTTGCTCTACATAATAATGCTGATGTAATTGTAAATTGGGTGGGCAATAATTTACAGAGCAGGCACAATGAAATCAGAAACCAATGCCAAGTGTTTGGATTATCGTATATCTTATTTTAATGTTCTAACGATGGTGATTATGTCTTATTACCTGATATCCTGATTCTGCAAAGATTTCCATGCTTAATTTTACTGAACAGCTCCACTGTCTTTGATAAAGCTGAGTGGTACATAGAGCTTACAAAGCTTTGTTAGCTATTTTGATAAGAAATGTGTTGGTTTTTTTTTTTTTTAGTCTTTATAAGGTTATGGTCCTGTGAAATCCCACAAGCTGCCTTTTCTACTGGAGGTAGCTTGGATTGAAGGAGCTGAGATGTAACTTCACACAGTGAAGTCCTGACTCCACTGAAGTCACTGGGCATTTTGCCACTGACTTCTCTTAGGCTACAATTTCACTTTTAGAACTGGATTTTAATGCTTTTAGTTATAACAAATATCCCAAGACCCAAAAGTGACTTCTCTTGAGAAACTGCTTGTGAAGTGATATGCTACCAAATGTGAACAAAAGATTTGGTATTAAACCAACAGGAATTTTGAAGACTTCTTGCAGAAGCTATGGAAAGCTAAATAATAGCACAGAACTTTCAGTCAACACAGACAGTGAACATATAGTGCATTTTTTAAAGCTCTAGCTGGCTTTCAGCATAATAGTTTGCAAAGCCAGGAGCTTTTCAGCACTTAGATCTGTTTATTCAGCAATATTTCCTAGTAATTATTTTAGGCTGACCATTTAGTTTCATTTTACAGTCATAAAGCAGTCCGTAGCTGTAGCCGAGTATCGGTTACATTCTATTTATTAAAACAGTGCATAAACATGGGAAATTATGGTTGTGATTAGATCATAAGTGTTATCCTATCAAGATCTAATTACTTTTCTCAAAACAGTTTGCACAAATCGTTTTCAAAGGGCTGCTTTTATAAAATCCTGCAAAGTGCTGACCAAGAAGAGCTAAATACCAGAACAGGAGTTCTTTTCCAAGGCAAAAATGAAATCAAACAAGTTGACCAAGTTCCATCATAAGCCACCCTCAGAAATACCAGAGAGAGGCTTAAAATATTTTAAATAGAATATTTCCCCTCCCCCCTTTTTTATTGTTGTCCCCGAGAAGCATTATTACATTAAGAGCCATGCGACAGAAAGTCGTGGTGATGCAGAATAAATAACCATAATGTATCAAAAGCAGACAAAGGTGTGATTGATCTGTCTGGAATTGGCAGACTCTTTCGCTGTGTCAGGCTGTTTCTTTGATCAATGAAGGTATAGCCTCTGACCTTTAAAAAAAATCAATGAGATTGATTGAAAGGAGAGAGAGACCTATGAGAATGCAGGATAGCTTTAACCTTCACTGTCTAGAAAATTTAAAATATTCCAGTTTTGCAGGCATGGAGCCTGCTATTTTATATTTTCTTCTTAAAAGGCTTCACTTTTTCCCAGCCTGCTTTTGAAACCTCTTAAAACAAGGCTGTAGAAATGGTGTGTCCGAATGTTTCTCAGAAATGTTTATCTTCAGATCACATTGTTAAGAAAATAGGAAGGTTTTTTTTCCTATAGCAGAATTCTGTACATTCTGTTACTGTTTGCAGCATGCACCGAATGTCTTTAGTTTCCTTTTATAAAGTCGGATTCTTGTATGGCATATATGTATCCAAGAACTGCTGCTCTGAGAAATAGTTCAGGTCATTTCAGAGACATTATTCATCTGAATAAAGTGACTTGTACTGCACTATTTCAGGATCAGTCCCACTGATAATTGCAAAAATAGTGTGCAACCAGCATTTAGGGGTGAATTCTGGGAATAAACAGGATCTTTTGGTGGTCTAGTTCTATGTAACCTTGCTTTTTGGTCAGTTATATATCTATGTATATACATACATGTATGCATGTATACATAATTAGTCAGGAAACAGTAAAAATGTTATACTAGAAAATTTATGAAGCTGGATTTTTAAAACAGTGCTTGGCACTTTAAATCTTTCTTGTTGAACAGACTGCAAATGCAGACTTGACTGCTCAGTCAAAAACAGTTTTTTGAACAGTTGGAGTTTCATTTTAGTACTGGGCCCTTTCTTCACATTGTGCTGATGCTGTGTTAAGCAGTAACACAAAGCAATTAGTGATGTAAGTATAAAAAGTGTTCATAAATAGAAAAGTTAATTCATTCATTATTTCATGCTTTCAAAGCTGAAGGAAACATAGGTCAGAAAAAGAATATATATCATAGTTGTTTGTTTTCACAAATAATTACTTTTTTTAATTGAAAATGTTGGTGAAATCAAGGTCTATTGAATAGTATTCATACACAGAGTAATTCAAACTGCAATAATTTCTACTGTCATGTGTCTGTGTTTTAATAAAGGGCAGGTAAATTGACAAGTCAGCAAGGAGACGGTATAATAGCTTTTCTTGAATGAGATGGAGCTTGCGTAGGAAGAGAAGGATATTGCTGTTTCTCTGTAATTTTATTTCTGTGATTTCCTTTCTGTAATAGATTGTGTAGGCTCTACATATTTTTAATACTTTGTAATCAGGTGGGAATTTCAGCTAAGTTACAAAAGGCACTCTTACTAAATAACAAGACAAAGTCTGGGCGTAGCATTTGTAAAGAAGAAAATAGGAGGGTAGATTGTGTGTGTGTGACAGATCTGGAACTAGATAGCTGTGGGAATTTTCTGAAGTCTTTATCCCCTTGATGTTCATCAGCGAGGTGAGAAGGTGTTATGGACAGAACTATGGACTAGGTCATTCTAACTAGGCACAGGTCATTCTAACAGTGTAACTCTTTTAAGTCATTTACATGCTGCATTAAGAGAAACTAAACCTTTTATTTCATGAGTATCCTTTCCATGTGCACTGTGATGAAGAAACTTTTGCTTCTAGAAAAAGAAGAGGGATGAGTGTGTTGCATCCCAGTTGGAGCACACTGAGAATATCAAGATGAGAACTGTAAAATCACAATAGTGTTCGATATTAGTGCATTTTCCCCCTCCTGTTAGATACATTCTGATTTTGTTCCAGTAATATTTAATTCTTGTCATCACATTCTCCTAAAATTATTATTTGTTATTCCAGAGAGTCCTTATCTGTCACACAAAGTTTGCATTAATATTGCAAATCACCTTACTCTTGCTGTCTAAGAAACAAAAGGCTCATCCCGTGTTTGGGTGGGGTTTGATAACTGACATGCATGCCCAGCCTCACCTCTCCTCCCTCTCTGTCCAGAAGTAATAATCCAGGAAACGCCTTCTTTTTCCTTCTTTTTTTTTTTTTTTTTTTTTTTTTTTTTAAATTTTTTGGTGCTTTCAGCAATGGCTGCTCCTCTTTCTGTTCTTCGTGGACACAAACTGCATCTTTCCAGTGTGGATGAGGATGCTGTCCCCTTGTGGATGATGCTCACAGTCTTAGCTGCTGCCTGCAAAACTGAGCAGTGCCCTTCAGCCAGTTTAAGGTGGTGTCTGGTGCAGTGCATTCATTTAGCATGACTCAAGGACAAAATTAAGGTTCTTTTTGTACCTCATGCCCCTGTCAGCTAAACCTTTCCCATAAAAGAGGCAAATCTGAGGTCATTTTTTTCCATCTGTGAGGGGTCAGTGACTGCAACAGTCATTCCTGGCTGAGGCATAAGCCTGTTAAAAAGCACCTATGCTAGCAGCTGAATCATTTTCTAGGCCAATTTTTTATGTTTCAACTAATGAAAACAGCTGGGTCATTAAATCCAGCAATCGATCTCCAATTATAACCTGTCTTGGACAGGACGGCGCCCTGCCCTGGCAGGTGCCCTCCCCGCAGACAGACCTCCGACCTCGGCCTCTGCCCTGAGACACCAATTTGCTGCCCCATCCCACACCGACTTTCTTGCATTTTTAGGAGCACAAATTCCTCCCCAAAATATCGCTGCCATGGCATGGGTGCTAATTATGCTAGTCGGCATTCAGGGTGCTGTGTGGACTGAGGCCACTCTATGTTTGGTCTTTCCAGCTGGGAAGCAGATCTATGGTTAAAAAAGGTGTGGTTCTGCTTGGAAACAGAGGCAGTGTGTACAGGCAGTGATGTAACTGTAAATCTACCGGGGGTTTCTTTCATTATTATTATCTGGGTCTATCAGCAGAATAAATCAAATTTAAGAGACCAAAATTCCGGATACCTCCTACCTGGATTCTCTCTCTTTCCTTCTGAGAGAGTATGATATATGGTGATTGCTGGAGCATTTTTATGAAAAGCTTTTCGATCTTTTCAGGGCCTGCACAGGAATAAAAAAAAAAATTTAACGGTTGACATTTAATCTTCATACAGCGAATAATAATTACAGGCAAGAATTTAAAGTGGTTCTGCTCGTAGTCAAACCTGATGGTTCTTTTCTCCTTGCATTTCATGAGGATTTACTGTATTGTGGATGCAAAATGTAAATGATGGGCAATTCTGTGAAATTCAGACATGCACACAAAACTGTCTTTCCAACTTTTTCACACTTACCCTCAAACTGAAAATGGATTTTCCTGGTGGCTGATTAACCAGAAATGAGTTGTTTCTAACTAGGTTGAGGGGAGGAGGATTCTGTAATGTTGGATTAGTGAAAGGAGTGAACAGCTTCAGTTTAATTCAACTAGTCTTCTATTTTTAATCTCCAAGGAAACAGCTGAGTTGAATGTTAATTAAACAGCAGTCTTTGATCCACCCAGCCACTCCCGGAGGCATAATAATAATATATAAGGGCACAGCAGCACATATATAATAGGTACACTTAAAGGAGTGCATCTAATCTCACCATATCCACATTTAAAACATTTCTTGCTGACCCACTCTTATGTTATTTAAATAGGGGAATTGAAAAAGAGGGGGAAATGCTAAGTAAGTTAAACTTTCATGGTCTGAAGGTAGGGCAGCAGAGCAAGTGTGAGTTCCTATTTTGAGGACGTATAAGGGTTAATGATTAGAAGAGTGGAATCAGGAAAGACCTTAAGCCCAGATCTATGACAGTGGTAATTGAGCTGATTGATTACGACATCTCGTTTCAGACGACTATTGATTTAATCTAGTCTGCAGTCCCATTGGCCCCAGAGGTGCTCCCGAGTGAGGCTCAGCACTTGAACCTGAGTACTCTTCCCTACTCACGGTCTGGATATAAATTTCCAGAATCTGCAACCATTTATAATTTTCTCTCATCTTCATGCTTTTATTCAGAAACTTCTAATTTCATCAGGCTAATGTTTTTAACTGTTGAGGGGACAGACGCAGGGAAAATGAAATGGCACAGACTGAAAAGGGTGGGTTTTTTTATAAAAAAAAAAAAGGCAAGGCAGAGAGCCGGGGCTATGTGGCTAGTATTTGCATCTGTTGTTTCTGATTCGCAGAGCTAGCAAAGGCTGCTTTTGGAGGCAGTCCACAAAGCTGGGCTATCAGTAGGCAGTTTGCTGTACGCGCACGTTCAATTATTAAAATAGTAGACTTTTTTTCCTGTCTGATAGCCATAGCGAGGTCATGACATTAATTTATCCAGGGTATTGTGGGTAACTATACAGAAAAAAAGCATAAAGGGCACAGATGCTGGAGCAGCAAAAAATGGATGGGTCTGAGCAAAAGGAGATTAAGAGGCGATGACCAATCTAATGTACGTATAGCAGTAAGAAGCCGGCATCCGTCACAGACTGTTGATGGCAATAAGTATTTTAAGCCATGCTGTGCATGTGGTAATTTTCTTTTTTTTTTCATACCTCAGTAAATGCTAAGCTGAATGCTGTAATCCTGTATTTTTTCAGTTTCCCAAATCTGATTTTGGTCTTGTTTTTGTTGTCTCATGCTTGGCGTTCTTCGCTCGCTCTCTGTCTGTGGGTGTGTGTCTGTCTCCGTCTCTCCCTTTTCACTGAGATTACAAACTTAACTGTTTCCTAATTGTCTACTTTCCTCCGTCCTTTTCCTAAGAAATTAATTGCCATCACCACGGCCGGTCATAAGTGCGTACTAACTGGGCTTAGGGCGTGTACCCCGGCATTTTGGCTTTCTGTCTTTACTTCGGGGCTGCGCGGTGTTTTCCTTTGGACCTTACCTGCAAGTGGATGCCCTTCGTGTTTGCTGCTGCCGTAGAGGTTGCCAAACCCTGGCTACCTGAGCCGGGACTGCGGTGCAGCACTGCATCCTGGGACCTGCCCGCCGCCCGGCTACGCCGAGTGCTTCTACGGCACCAGGCAGCTCTGAGAATTGGCTGGCGAATTGCGTATCACCTGTCCCCCCCTCTGGTAAATAGTTTTTATACCGCGAATCACAGTGATGTGGTATTGTCTGGAAAAGTAATTCCCAAATACTGTTGGCGTAAAAAAGGGAAAAGCCGAAAGACTGTCAACACCGTAAGTCATTAAAGTCCCTTGCCTTAAGAACAAAGGAACAAGGTAAAACTGCACACAATAATTATGCTCTGTGGATTTTCATAGCCTGTCAGACAACTTGTGCCTGTGTTTCAGTTATCAGCCTTTGTGCTCTGTTTTGTGTTGTGTATTTTATATACGCGTCTTGAGTTTCTCTGTGTGTGTGTGTGTATTTGGTGTACGTGTATGTGTTCAGACTTCTCTACCAACACGGAGCAAATACCATACAGAAAAAATACACAAGTGTAGCTCAAACATGCATTTTCAGGACTCAGTGTGGTGGTGAGAGTGTATTGCCATTGTTCTCTCTCGCAGTGTTCTCTCTGACGCAAGCAGCTTCTATTATATATTTTATTTTAATTAAGAAGTCTAAAAAAAATCAATAAAAAAAAAAGAGGAAAAAAAAATTTGCTTAGTCCAGTTAAATGCCAATTGAAGTCCAGAAACTCACGGTTTCAGCACAGTGAATGGTGATTCAGACCCTGGCAGGGTTTTGGCTATGAGACAATTCCTACTTATAAAGAGCACAATGAAGGGGGGGGGGGGGGGGGAGATAGCATTAATTTTGAGGAAGATTAATATTAGTCTTTTAATGTTCATTATTTTCTGAAGAAGTGAATCCTTGTAGCTTTTGAGAGCTAGCGTGCCCTTTCCACTGGTATTTATTCGAGCAAAGGAAAAAATGAAGAAGGCGTAGAATAAACTCCTAAGACTGTTCAAGAATTACTGGCATTATTTCTCTCTACATCACGTGTGAGCCTGGGTTGCCTGCTATTCCTGAGGCAGAGGATCGAGGATGAAAGTCTGTGTGTCAGAGCCTGTTTTCACAACTGCATTTGGAGATCTGTCTTATTGATTAGGAAAAAAAGGGGGTGGGAATAGGAGTGTGAGGTGAGGGGAGGACCGACTGACTACTGGCTTATTGCAGCTCAAGACATTTTCTTCCGGAAAGATGTCAAACAACTGAGACACAGCAACAGAGGAAGTAGAAAGGTCGAAAAATAAGAAGAGGGACCCTTTGGAAGAAATGAAGGCATTCCTTATGAGAGCCTTGAGGTTTTTTTGTTGTTTTTTTTTTTTTTCTTCTAACATCTGACCCACAAGGGCTAGAGTGACAGCGTCATGCAAATGCTGCAGTCCAGCAGGTCTGAGAGAGGGTGGATGCTAGAGAGTGAGTTAATGTTAATGATGAGTGCAGTGAAAATACCAGCCGATACCACCCCCTCCACACACAACTGCTCTGAGTCAGCATCCGCTGCTTTGCCTTGCCTTTTTGTGCGTGTGTGTGTGTGTATGTGCGCGCGCATGTGTATGTGTGTGTGTGTGCGTGTGTGTGCTGGTGACTGTGTGTGTGCATGGAAGGTAAAGCCAGTCAGTCAGTGAGAAGCAAAGGTACGTTCGAGAGCAACTAAAATCTGACTGATTTCCATCTTCAGAGCATCAGATGTATTCCCTAAAGAGGATGGGTCTATGCGATGGGGGTGGTATAATTATGTTAATGTCATATTTATAGAGGAGAGAGATTTTTCATTCTAATTATTGATTTGAAAGCTGTGGTCAAAATTGTTTGTTAAATCATGATCAGCTTTAAAAAAGAAATTGAATGAAATCTAGGGACTGCTATACATATATATCTCTCTCATATATATATATTTTGTTTCATTTAACTATTTTGTGTCTGAGGCATAACTGATTGAATGGTGCACAGTGACAAAGAAACGGCTCTTATATAACGTTGCATTATATCATCAGCTGAAATAATATTTTAAATAATCCAAAATGTTCTGAAATCTGAAGTATCAGTGTGGAGGGGAGGGTGAAGGGCAGGGGTGGGGGTGGGGGGCACTGGCAAATCTTTTCTTCGGCAGAGTGCTCTGTACAGCTTTCTTGTAAATGGATGATTCACCTGTTCGACCAGCAGAGATTCTAATTCTTCCCCCCCTCTTCTCTTTTTTTTTTTTTTTTTTTTCCTTTTTAAAGCTGAACGGCTTCCCGAAGAGCACTGAGTTTTCTATGCCAGATTCTGCTCCAGTGGCTAGGACCTTTATGGCTGCTGTTTCTTTTGCTCTGGGATCTGATGGAGAAAAAAAAAAAACAAACCACGGTGGATCCTGTCCCTAAAGTAGAAATTTTCTTTTTCATTCTGCAAACAAGGCTAAGGATCGGAGGAGAATGAATGCAAAAGTAATTCAGGATTGTGGTCGTGTCATTAAAAGTATTCGGCTTCAGAACAAAATTATTCGGGAAATCCGAGCATTTCTTCTTACTGTATCGACAGTATTTGAAAGTTATGTGTGCTTTGAGTAATCTGGTTCAAGTGACAACAATCTCTGCATGTCAATGTTTTCTGCACCTTATGGAGTGAAGTATAGTTTTGCCATTGGAAAGGAAGAAGCTTTTTGTAGCAGTCTGTAGAAGGATTAAATGTTGAACGTGGGGAAGAGGCAAAAAGTGAATACATGCCCAAAGGTTATCCTTGCATCGTGAATGGGTTTAAACTACTCTGCAAACCAGGGCCCACCTGAACAGTACGACTGAAATTATAATGGGGAAATATTTCAATTAGAAGCCCCTTAACAAGCATTTAATCCTTCTTTCAGGCATTAAGGAAAATATAATAAAATTGTTACTGTACAAATCTGTTGGAAGCAGATTTTAACCCATTTATAGAGGCTTCCCTCTATTCCCCCCTGCGTTATAATAATATGGCTGCTTGCAAGATGAGGCAGTGAAGATTTTTTTTCCTGTGTTCTTTGTTTCTTCTTTTCAAAAGTTAAGGACTATACTCTCAGAAAAGTCTGATCGGTCAGCTGATACATTGTTTGAATGTATGTATGCGTCTTGCCTGCTTATTTGATCTTTTCTGCCCCCTACTTGAAACTGTGGTTTGTTTATCTGGGGGGAAGGAGGGGTTGCTGATTTGGGGGGGACGTTGTTTTTAGGGTTTGTTTTGGGGTTGTGTTTTTGTTTGGGGTTTTTTTTCACAATAGCAGTGAAACTTTTGCTGACAGCGGTTATGACTACTAAGCAATTCAGTTTATTGGAAGACGAATTCTACTGGACCATGTCGGACTTTTCCTAGTCCCTGAGACCCTAACTTGTGAGGTTTTTTAGCAACAATCACAAGTCAGGCTCTTGGGACCTAGGCGGAGGGGAACCAGCAGCTTTGGACTGTGATTGTTTCTCTGCAGAATTTAGAGAACCAAAGGAGCTTTCCTTGTCTTGAAGGGTAAAAAGGATAATATACCTATTTCAAATGTTAAGCAACACAACTGTTCCTAAAAGAAAAAAGAAAAAAAAACCTAAGCAACTGTTATCCATTGTGCAACATTAGGAAGTTACATATTTATATGTTTAGAAAACTGGACTAAATGCCACGTAGCATTTAGGATTAAAATTTAATCTGAATACCAGTTTGCACCTAAAAAAAAAAAAACCAAACCCAACAACAAAAACAACCCCCACTCAACACTGATACTAAAATATACAAAAGGCTTCCAACCATAGTATTACTATTATTGATATTATTATTATAGAAAATTCTGATAATTACCACAAAGTATAGAGTCATCCTGACTGTTGCAGCATTAACTTTTAAAACATAAAACAAAAACACTGATGTTTGAGGCCTAGAAAACATTCATTCTATTGTTTGAATAATGATTTCAGTCTACAGGAAAACTGTTGCTTAGCTTTTCCTGTAACACAGGACAAAGAGTATTTTGTAGTTAATTGCCATCTTTTTTCTTTGTCCAAGTGAGAACACAATATGGCATTTAAAATATTCCCTTATTTAATTTACATTTTAATCTGATATGGAATATTGGTTTAAAAATCATACTACAGCATTAAAATCATTTTGCACCCAGAATCACTTTCTTGTACCAGTTCAACTTGAAGGGAGCCACCCATACTCTAAGTACCAGCCTCAACTTCTAGCTTCTCCGTCGCTTTTTGCATTTTTCACCCCTCTGACAAAAAGCATTGTGAGTTTTACATTGTCCCTCATGTTAAGTACTCCACTGACTTTGCATAAGAAGATTCACAAGCACACAAGGTATTTCACAAGCACACTGTTCATTACACTCAAACTTCCTATGTACAACACAGAATTTGATTTGTATTTCTTAATATTTTATAGGTGGGTTAGTTCTGAGCAATTTTTGTCTGTTTCCAGTGTCTAACCAAGATGCTGCAAGACCTTGTTGATACAACAGACTTCACTGAAACAAAGACTTCACACAGATCAGGCATCTAAACTATTTGTTCATTTCAGAAGTGGTATTTTGGCTGCAGTATATTTTTTCCACTTGTGTGGGAGGAATTGTGTTTTATTGTAAGCATCAACACTATTGTTAAAATAAATTGTTCTTATCTGTTAGTATAATACTTTTTCTTCTTGTCTTGTTTTCTTAAGAGACAGAAACTGTGCACTGTACATAGTTTTCAAGTTGCTCAAGATATAATTAGTCTTTAAATAGTCATAAAAATATTGCCTTAGCAATTACAATGATGATACAGTTCCTGTAAATATGCAATTCTTTTTTTCGTAAACTGTCAGTCCCACATGCTAAGAACACCCAAAAGAGCTACTTGCAAAAATTTAGATACAGAGGTAACTTTTTAGCACAGACATGATATTCAACATTGACTTCTGTTCAGGCAATATTGGAAAAGCAGATCTGAATGTGTACAGGAAAGGCGAGCGCACCCAGCTAGGTGCTACTCTCCTCAAGCCCTTCAGTAGCAATTGACATGTATTCTGTACAGCAGTTTTCAGCCCTGAAAACAGATTATTTAAGATACTGATCACTTGAACAGGTATTCTGTTCATTCAAGCTGTGTAATGAGATAAAACCATATTGCGTGTTGGTATATACGCGTCAATATGCAATTTAAATTACGCATAGTATTTATCAAAATAAAAATCCTTGTAGATTTAATCAGCTATATGGTGCGCATGTCTATGCATATTAAAGATTTTCATGGCGTTTATTTTTCAATTGGCAAAATTTACTTGAATAAGGGTAGTTCACATTCAGCACTCTGAATTCGCTTTGCATTTAACACTAAGTGCAGCGAAGGTGAAACTGTAGCGTGAAACATTTTGTCTGTCAGTCTGAAGATTTCAACTGTGCTCTGCTCTGCACTGAAGGTGAGAAGAAAATGAATTATTAGAAACTCCTGCCTAGTGTATTCGGTGCTACAGCAAAAGCTGTAAATATCCAGTCCTGCCTCTGCATTACTGCTTGAACTGGGATGACTCCAGTGGCTCTGCTGTGCCCATCATACTCAGTGCTGCCCCTTGGCATAGAGATGAAAAGGTTAGTGCTTTCCCATCCTCTTTTCCTCCTCCCCCTTCTTCCCCAGTCTCAACACAGCCAAGCCACCCTCAGGTACACAGGTAGGGCAGAGGTGGATGAAGAGAATCACGGTCTTCACTGGGGCAGAATTCCCACCAAGACCAACAAGATATAGGCCTGGGACTATGTGACAATGCCTACAGACACCACACAGAAAGCAGTCTTATTTACCGTGTGACAGTATATGAAAGCTGTCTCCATTAGCACAGATAAATAGCAAGCATCATCTTCAATATGCTATGCTTAGATGTATGTACAGAATTTCAATATACTCTCATTTCTATATGACTTGATGTTGTTTCAGTTCAAAATGCATTTAAATGCTATTTAATATGTGATTTCAGAGTAATCAGCTTGTGCTACAACAAAAACAAAAAACCAAAACACAAGCTCTTGCAAAGGGGGAGGAAGAGAGAGAGAGAGAGAGAGAGAGTGAAAATGATGTGTGGTGCATACAAAAAAGGAATGATATTAACAGTTCGATGAATTCCTAGTTGGTAGACCAGACTGAGCCAGACGCATATATTAACGACTGTCTGCTGCTGATGTGAGCCTGCTCAATGCGGTGGAAATGAAGGATCACCTAGTCCCTGACACCAGCTTATTTGTACGTTTTAATTTTAAAAAGGAAAATCACTGTTTTACATAAACATCTTAACCCCTACATGATTTTTTTTCTTTTTTCCTCTCTCATATTGTTTGCTAATTTACTGTCAACTTAAAGTGCTGTTTAGCTACAGCCCAACAAAAACATCAGTCAAAAAGCAGAGGGAAGTATTAGCTTCTCTTTTGTCTGCCATGTACAATTGAGTTATTATTATGATAATTGTCTACTTTAATTTTTAGTCTTCATAGGAGATGCAACAATTTTCCAGAGCTTCATTTTGGAAGCATTTTAAGTTTCAACAAGATACCATTTCATATTTAACCCAAATAATAACATTTAAAAAAAAAAATGCTTATAGCTTAAGCTGGGGTGATTTGATCAATTCTTTTCATTAACCTTAAAGTCTTTAACACCTTAATATAATATTACATATATGGAACAGGATTCCTTTTCAAATCACATAAACTCTCGTATCCATTAATACAGTGCTGAAGACTGTTACATGAGTCAAGGGAATTCCACTCCAAGTTAATTACTGCTGGAATTAGAGCAAAGAATATTTTACTTGAAGTTGTATAACAAGAATCTACAATTGTCACATTTCAGGGCATCGCTCTATTCATTTGATGAAAAATGTCAATGAAGTTTAACAGAAGATGTTCTGCATTTCCATGGGTAATGAAAATCGGCATGTTCACGATAAGCTAACACAACATTTTCAGTGTGTTAATATGCAGTGCAGAAGAAATTTCTGTAGGCAGTAAAAGTAGCCATCATTTTAATTTGCCTGTGTGATGATTATGCTCAATTCCTGACTGGGTACATAATTTCACACTGAAAAGCAGTCATCTCCTCTTAGGGACCAACCGTAGCCTACCAAAAAAAAAAAAAAAGAAATTAAAGAATGACTCCTGCCTGAGGTCTATAACTAGTTAGGTAGTCAGATAGATACAGACAATGGAAAAAAAATATCTGGAATGCTATAAAAATGCCAACTGAAACTGTATGTTGGTTTATTTTATTATGTTCATTTAAAGTATTTTTGTCCAAACAATGTATCTGAGACATTCATCACCTTGTTAAGTTTTTTCATTGTTTGATGATTACAATAGGCATCTTCAGAGTTTGTTGGATGCTGTGTCGTTCCATTCCTTGGCAACACTAGAGTTATTCTTACACGGTGAGTCCAGCACTATTGACTGATGTGCAAAGCTATGCTTTGATTGCAGTGTCTGAGTAGCAACAAGTGGATGGAATATGGAAGCCTTGGAGAGTAAGAGAACGTAAGATTAATGAGATCAACCCTGATAAAATTATTTCATCTTTATAAACGTCTTTAACCTATTAAGTAGGATTTAAAATTAATCATAGAATCATCCAGTTGATTATAGACTAAATTTTATCTGGTAGGCTTTCAGAAATGCAATCTTTATGCCCATTCCTACTTATTTAGAAATTAAGGATTAGTTGTAATCGTGTGATAAAGTAGATGTGGTAATGATACTTTGAACACTATGAATATCCTATAGGGAAAAAGGCAGGTAACATTCTGTACTTTCCTTTTACTCGTTAGCTGTTGCACCAATGCCGTGATTCTCTACAAGGAGCATATTCATTTATTTAAATGGCCAAGCAAATCAACAAGGTTGTGCTGAGTAGTTTAGGGCTGGCAATTTTGGTTTTGGTTTTGGGTGGTTTTCTTCCACCACCACCACCCCCAACTTCTTTTCTTGGATGTGTGCGTGTCATGCATGGGAAGGTATGAAGGAAAAACAGCTATTCAGCAGAGACACGTCCCACCCCTTTAATTAAGCTTTTCCCGGACTATGTAAAAACACTGGCAGTGTGTAAATCCCGTTTGTGTGTTTGTTATTATTATTTTAACAGATTCCTGAGTATTATGTTAAGATACCTCAATGATGAAATACATATGAAAATATGAAAATAGTTGCATTAGTAAGTCAGTGGATACCAAAAGGGTTGGATGGTATCGGCACAGTGCCAACTGGAAGATTGGTTTTTTTTTTTTTCATTTAATTCCTTTCACCTAGTAGGCTCCCTAAGCATTAGACAGAACCCAGTATGTGGCTAAGTTATTGCTCTAGTGTTCATCACACAAAAAGGACAGTCTTAGCATTTGTAAATTTTCTTCAGGGAGGTTTCTAATCTAGACAGCATTTGCGTTTGGGGATTACACCACAGTCTGTTCCCCACCACCTCCCCCTCTAACATGTAGCCCTTTCAACTTCTTCAAAGAAGTGGGGAAAAGTAGGTTCTTTTATTAATAGCAGAAAACAAACCGACTGCTGGACTTCCGTGGCAGAGCTCACATAATGCGGCAGGGTGGGAACTGTAACAAAGAATGCTTGAATGCACTAAACGTATAGTGAAACCCCATTTACATTCGCTGATGGGGCTTAAAGTACAATAAATGAGAAGTTTAAAGTAGAAATAAGCAGGGCCCTGAAAAGACTTCAGTGAAGGTAAATACTTCTTGAAAAGTTTAGCACAGGATTTAATTTCAAACTTGAGCCTTTCCTAGTAGAATGCATTTCTTCATAACATATCCCTTCACTCAGAGCATCTCCATCAGATGATAGTAAATCAGATGGAGTGAGTATCTTCAATGCATAAAGAAGTAGATTCTGTTTATCCAATTTATATACTGATTTTCATACAAGTGAGACAGTTGGCACTGGAAAAGTCTTCATGGTTCACTGTCTGTTCCCCTGTACTCTCTCTCCTCTGCAAACTGCCTTTGAAGTGTAAGGAACAACTTTGTGTCTAGAAATAAATTTGATTGTGAGATCTAGCTCTCTCTACTTCTAAAATGTTGCTGTCTGTGTTGGTATAGATGTGCTGAAGAATTGGACAAGTTTGTTGCTTTCTTTCTGCTAAAGTTATCCTGTGAAATAGATTCACAATATTATACTGTGTAACTATCACCTCTCCCCTTTTCTTCTCTTCCAATATGATCATCTCTTTGTTTTAGCCCCTTCCACAGCCCCACCATAGGGCCTTATAAGATGCCAGCTTTGTTATCCTAAGAGTTTAAATGAGCCTTGCTCCCACTTTTTGCATTTCTCTTCACAGTGGTCCTTCATCCTGAATATGAAGAATGTATAAATGGCACCTACTTGTTTAATTTTGCAGAATCTGCCTCTCCTCCCTTGTCCCTGTTCAAAAACCAAAAGCTGTCAGGGGTTAGGTTTTCGGTCACTAGTTGCAGTTTTCCACATAAAAGTCAACTCCTTGCTCCTTTTGTAGCATAATAGCCCTGCTCGATTGGATCAGAGGTTCCTTTGTGGAACATCAGATTTAGTAACTATGATTTGGGGAAGGTGGGCTATGGAATAACTTTCTGCTGCACTCTTCAGCAGAGGTAGTTTCTGCTAGTGCAGATGTGCAAGAAGCGTTTGCTGCCAGCATTTAGTCAGATTGGTATTTCCAGAAGTTTTGAAAATCGGTCCTTATCCTCAAGGGTCCTGGTTCTGCTTCAGGCAGGCAGTTCTGGTCCATGGACTCTCTCAGTGCCTGCCATCCTGCAGCAACTGCTGTGAGCCTAATCCAGGCAGAGCACCAGCCATGCACAGCACCTCTCCGTTCCTATCCCGCACAACATCCCGATGGCAAACCCGGGATGTGAAATGGCCGGTGCAGCCATTCTGTGGTGGGAGTTACAGCTTTTCACTGCAAAGTGGAGGGTTCATCTCTCTGTTGGGAAGATTTGTCACAAGTCTCAGGATACACAGTGCTTATAACTCCTGCCAGTGTTATTTATACACACACACCGGAGTATTTGGGGAGTTAGATTTACTGTTAGATTTTAAATAAACCTGAGAGGCCGTGCTTTTTTGGTGTTTATTATGTTGGCATTTTATTTTGGTTGTTAATTCTTAAACTTATGCCTGCTTCTGAAATAGAGTACTATGGTCAAAATATTGATATTTTAGGAGTCATTGAGACATCCAGTTCTTAAGCAGTGGCTGGATGTTTAAAAGTGCAATAGGTTACCAGTATAGTATTGGAAACCTCTCCCAACTGACTCAGAGGGTTAGATTTCTTGTGGGTGTTGCCAGTATCTGAGTATTGAGGTTTGGTAGGCTTTTTATGAGTTAATAAATTCCAAAGGCTGCAGCTTGGCTTTCTGAAATTTGGTAATCATTCCCTAAATGCTAGTGGGAAATCAAAATTACTGCATGCAATAACTAACACTTTTAAAAACCTTTGAAATGTTTCCAGGCTGCTGCCTACGTGCTCTTCTTTCCTGCATCAATGGCTAAAGGCTTAGGGTCACTTCCTGGCACCCAGCATGAATGCAGACAAGCTCCATCTAGCTCTCTTTCAGTGAGACAACCTTTACTTTCCTTCCCTGCCACTTGCCTGGTGTTGTCCAGGCAGACCATGGGGTCTTCATGTGGGGACCACCACTCACTAACGGGAACGTGGTGGGACCTTAACTTTTATGAGGTCTCCGAGACCACAGTATAAAGCAAACATTAGCAAAGCACTCAGTGGCCGGT
This sequence comes from Myiotriccus ornatus, assembly GCA_036023395.1. Classification (NCBI taxonomy): domain Eukaryota; kingdom Metazoa; phylum Chordata; class Aves; order Passeriformes; family Tyrannidae; genus Myiotriccus; species Myiotriccus ornatus. Next base: position 11,707,746 of record JAYRBT010000001.1, read on the forward strand.
AGGAGCTCATGATTAACTGTGGCAGAGGGGACATTTCACACATTTCTTTTAGAGTCTTCTTTCTGCTATTTGTTCTTCAGTTGTTCGCAGTAACTTTGTGAAGCGGTTGGGAAGAGATAGGGTTGCATCTGAACAAGCTGTGGGATCTCTCATCCCAATATTCATCTAGTCTCCATCAAAACTCTTCAGATTTGTTTTGGCATGCACATTTACTTTTTTTCAGACTAATATTTTTAATGGTCCTAGTGATCTTCTGTAACAGTACATAAGGCAAAAAGCCATGCAAAGGACTAACTCCACAGAGAGTCTCTGGGTCAGCATTTTTCTATAAAGCAGTCTAATGTGTGTCTCAATTTGGGAGGATTTTAATATGGCCAAAAAAATCCTGCAGCTGGCATCCAGCTCAGATTATGAAGTGACAGCAGAACTTAGTATCTGCCGTAGCCTTCTGATACAACCTGCAGACTCTCCTGCCCTGTGGTAAAACCTGTGGCTGAGTGCCATCCTACCCCCTCCCTGCTTCCAGGTACCACGTGCCGTTCACTGAACCAGAAAACATGGTATCACACAAGACTTGCACCTTGCGTGGAGTAGGCAAGAAATACAGCCAGGCATGTCCTTCTTCTTTCCTTCCCTCCTTTTCCCTCCCCTTTGCTCTCCTCCCTCGTGTCTCCCACACATAGCAGAAATATCACGTCCGCTGCCAAGGCAAACTCAATCATCTAGTCTGACTTCCTCCATAAAACATGCCAAAACATTCACCAAGCAACTCCCACATCAACACCAACAATTTCTGTTTGGTTAGTATGTATATTTAGGATTTGGGATGGCAGAGAATCCATAATAACCCCCTGGAACAGTCTCCCAGTAGTCTATTACATCACTATTAAAAACATGGGCTTTATTTCTAATTAGAACTTGTTTAGCATCAGCTTCCAGCTACTAAAACCTTTCCTGACAATTTAAATGGTCATTTGCTTCTTTCCACCACTTGGTATTTTCATTGAAAATCTAATGAGATTGTCTTCATTGTCTTATTTTAAGGTTTCTGGAAAGATAAGATCATGTTGCTTGCTCTTGTTTGAACCTTTCCCATTTTGACAATATCCTTTGCAAATACCAAAACAAGCAATCTGGTGTCAGGAATGGTATTTTTAGTTGTGCTAGTAATTCCTCTTTTCTTCTGTTTGACTTACTCATTTATCTTGTTTATTGTCTTTTTCACTTCATTATACTAAGATGAGAAGTTTAGCTGAAGGAATAAAGAGAGAAACAGATTTGAAAAATGCTTGTCTGAGGTATTTGAAGGTGCCCAATTCCAGCTAAAATTAGTAGGAGTTTATCACCTAAACTGTTAAGTACTTATATTGCTTTTATTTAAGCAAAACCTTATGTCAATGGGAGAAATAACAGAATTAGCTTATCAGTTTTGACTGATTATTAGCCAGGTAATTTTTGACCTCCATTAATCCATTTATTGAATAAATTGTTAATTTCAGAAGGAAATGGCAGCAACTGTATTATTCTTACTATTTGAAAGCTTATTTGGTTTCAGCATTTTCTGTGTTTCCACTATTCTCATATTACAGAAATAGATCCTACAGATGGATTAAAACATATCCATGTGTTCAAACCAGGCAATCAGTCTCCCATTTTACAGGTATTCATCCAAACAGCTAGGATATAGCTAGCTAAGGGATTATTTTTAATGTGTTTCTCCGAAATTTTGTAATGTAGTCCCTTCACAAAGCTTATTTGCCTGATCTCAGTAAATCTTCAAGCCTATATGTTTTATCATTTTCATATCATAGGTTTGGGGAGGAGGGATGGGGGGAAGACTGATCTTAGATAAGCAGTGCAAGTTGGTTGAGAATGGAGGTAGCTGTCATCTGTAGCCTTTCCAGACACAGCAGTACAATTCCAGACAGTCACCTGAGTATTATCGCTTTGCCTCAACTATAAATCACAGTCTGGTAATGGCCAAGGCTGACACCTTGACATTTTCAAGAAGAGTAAAAGACCTGATTTGAATGGAAATCAATTTCATTTCACAAATCTTGGGATACTCCAAACGTGTTCTTGGGGTTTTCTGTGGCTTATTCAGAATTTCTGTGATCCTCATAAAGGTTTACTTGTGTTATACAATGACTTTTGTTTCCTACATGCAGTTTAAAATTACAGAAATGCCTGTGTGTAAGGAGTGCATCACGGGCCTTGTACCATGTAGGCGTGGGGAAAGAAACCCCTTTTCTGACAGCCCTTTGAAGGTGACGGGCACAGCTCCTTTAGCCACCTTACCTTCTTCCCACCTCCAAAGGCAGTAGCTCGCCTGCAAGGCACGGCTCAGAGCATGTCGTCTCACAGCCCTCCTCACCTGGATGTGAACTCCTGTGGGGTGTTCCAAAGAGGTGGCAGTGCTGATGCACCAGGACTTCACATTGTGCAATAAATTGTTGTGCTTCTAACTGAATTTCTGCGCTTAAAATGACCCAGAAGTTCTAAAAAACCCAACAGAAATTTTTATTATATGAATATAGAGAAAGAAACCCTAAGGAAATAAAATTAAAGTTGCCTTTCTTGTTTTTTCTTTTTTCTTGTCTTTTTTTTCTTTTTTTCCTTTTGCCTGGTTTGTGATAATGTTCTGTAAAGACCTTCCCAATTCAAGGAAGGGAGGGGAATGAGCTTAGTGATTGTAGCACCCACGGTACTGTCGCACTAAGTGTAAGTAAATACAATCCCAAATTTGCTTCGCTCCAACTGTTCTGATACGTAGCACAACAGCTCTTTTGGAGGAAGGCTGTCTGTGGGAGCAGCTCCCTCGTGTCACAGACAAGGTGGTGCAACATAGCCAGCGCCCCAGGTGAAGGTATTGAGGTGGCATCAGATGTCCAGTGACTGAAAGTCCAAAACCGACCCTGAAATATTCTTTCCAGTAGTTTCACAGGGAGCTACAACACTCCTCAAATTTTCAGTTCTCTTACTTGGCAAAACAAGACAATCTAGATGACACTTTGGTTAAAAAAGGAAGGTGGTGTAAGGTAATGCCTACACGAGAATCTAAGCCAAATGAGTAAGCTGTGCCTAAATTTGCCAATAGATACATTCCTCTGGGAAACTGAAAAAGCAAAAATGTCCTTAGCATATAGAGGATTAAAAATACTGATGGCCATTCCATGTTTAAACCCTTAAACAGACAGTGCGAAACACGCAGCGGTGTCTATAGCAACAGCTGTGAAATCAAAGGTAAGGATTTTTCTCTCTTTTTGTGTCTCTTGCCTGCTGTACAATACTCCTGAAAAACCTGTAAGAACCTCATTAAACCCATGCATGTATAACACCATTTGAGTGCATCAAATGCCTTCCAGAGGCCGTAGCTATGTGGCGTCTAGACACTGTCCGTCGGCTTTATCGCAGCACATCTTAAGAGGCAGTAAAAGACAGGGTGCTGGTGTGGAAAGAAATGTTAACAATCTGGCAAATTGCTAGCATCTAGCCCAGACTCTTTTCTGTCTGACAGTAGCCACCAGCACATGCCCAGGGAAAAGGATAAGATCAGGACAAGTAAAGTGATACTTCTCTGTTGTGGGGTGTTTTTTTTTTCTGTCTCATGCAGAATTCAGTGCAGTGACTTATAGGTCGTCCCAACAAGTTTAAGGGCCCTGGGCAGAATTTTTTCCTTTCTTCTGTGCATTTGTTTAATTACTTGAGCTGAACCGTTTTCGTATGACAACAATTGTATCTTTTCTTGGTCACAAATATCTCTCTATGTTCTGCAGATTCATTTGCATCCAAGGAAGACTGAGAAAATACTGGAGCCCTGAGTAAGTGGTTTGCATGGATTTCCAAGGCACACCACCTCTGTGCAACCTGCATCATTATGCTCACTTAATTTGTTTTTCCTAAGTGACAGGTGGAATTTGTAATGTGCAGTTATATGACAGATTTTACCTGGGGCCAGTGTTTTTTTCTGATACATACAGCTTTTTGGCAAACTTTTCCAGCCACAGACTGTTCTGTACAATGGAGAGACTTTAAGGTGGATTAGATCAGAACTGTGACATTTGGCACTGTGATGTTCTCATGATTGTTTTTATCAGTGCAAGTCATGCCCTGGAAGACAGAGGCATCTTGTAGCCTTGTCATTTCCACAAAGGAATGCTTTGACCTTGTTAAAGTCAAGGGGAGCTTTTGGCTTCAGCTGCTAAGATGTCACCATCAAATTTAAACATTTTGAAGAGTGGCCACCACCCTTACAAAACACTTACTTAAACTATTTCCAACCCCAAAAATCTCCATCTCTGATCCTTTTGCACTCCTTGTATCCCCAAATTACCTGTGGGACAGTGCAAGGCACACTAAAGGGCATTTGTACCCACAGCAGCCCTTGTCAGAACGTCAGGCCTACTGAGTCATGGGTTTCAGGAACAAGATGAAAAGTTTACATTGAAGACTACATCAAAGTAGAATGCTAGTTCTGGAAAAAGATTTTAAATAGTCTGTATTAAGAGATGGAAAGGTTGTGTTTAGATTCAAGCAAAGAAATACAATATTTAGCTGGTTTGCTCATGATCTAAAAACCGCAGCAAAAATAGAAACAAATCAAGTGGCCTCACTATGTGTCATTTAACATGATGCAAAACTCTCCTGGCATACTTTTAATGGAACATGAATTTAAATATTAACTGCTTAGTTTAAACAGAGATTTTAACTTTTAATATAGCAGCTTTATTAGGTGATTCATGTAGACTGTATGTGAGCTTTTTAAAGTAACTATAGCGTCACAATTTGTAAATTGTATGATGTTACCAAATACTCTACCTGAAGTAATTCACAGTCCTTACCTCATTTTTAAGACAGAGATTGAGTTCTTATTTCATAACCAAAATTCAACATGTAATAATAGTACGTTCTGATTTCTGAAGGATTAGATCGAGTAAAGGCACTCCCAAAGATAGCAAGTCATCGGGACTGTGACATATCTGCTGGCCTCATATAGATGTCTCAGATACTCCAAAGCATCATGAAAGGCAACAGACATTTAACACACAGAAAACTGAATCCTGTGTTACCTGTCCCATTCCCTTGTGTTCTTATGAACTTCATAAACTATGCATTTTGTTCAGAAAGGTATCTCCCTTAAACTACTCCAATGTGCCTATTACAACCAGCTCCATTTTTGGAGTTTATATTTTCAGGGGGAGGTTGGATAAAAGCACAGAATAGTAAAATATGTCAGTGGATACTTGGTATAACTCAGGTTTATGTAAGCTGGAGTTCATACACATAGACAAAAGACAGCATTTGACCACTGTTACTACTGCTATAATTGTCAGATCACGATTTCTCTTTTTTTTACTTTCTTCTTTATTTTTTTAATGTTGATGTTAAAAAGATAGACTTTTTAACCAATAACTGTCTGTAATGTTTCTGCCATGACAAAATGGTGGTCTCATTTTTCATTAATTGGCCTTTTTTTGGTATGTTTTCAACAAATGTCAGAACACCAACTGAGGCACACGTTTGGATTTCAGCTGTGCAAACATATACTATGTCAGTACTCTTGCTTAGCCCTTTCATAGCTACAATGAGCAGTCTAAAGTGTACAGCCCAGGGATTTGTTAGTGATGAATGTGCTGCCAACATCACAGGTGAGGGTGGTTGCTTCCTTTCCTGAAAAAGCTCCAGTTGTAATAGTGGCCCTGTCAGATTCACAGTGAGCAGAGACAGCTCTGTTGCACAGAGTTCAGCAGACCCACGCTGGGACTTTGCTTCATCTCCTGGATGAGCCTGGCTTTCCTCAGCAGATCTATGTAAGTGAGAGGGAAAGGGCAGTCCACCATTTTGAGAAATACTTTCTCGAAGTGTCAGGTGGGAAACAAACATATTTGAGTACCAAAGTCAAGATTTTGTTCCTTATCCCATATGTGAAGACCAGGGTATTTTTTGTTTTGCTTTTTTTAAATTGGAGCAGAATTTCTGTTCGTTGTGCTGAAGTGAATGTTTCCTTTTCCCAATAGTTCTATTCTTTTGAATTCTTTGAATGCTTCAGAATTTCCTGTGAGTGTTAATTATACTAAGATTCAGAGGCCTTGTTGAGAAATTTCTCTCAAAAATGAGTTATCAGTTTTCAAAGTTAGATCCTTGAAAGTTGAAAACCAGTGCATTGAAGCCAATTTCCAGAAGTTACAGAAGACCTTTTCCTGAAAAAGCTTTCCACAATTTGAAGAGACTCCGCACATTCTCCAACCGGTTGAAAAACAAGTTGCTAACATTTCAGAAACACGGAGCATAGTGGAAGAAAAGCACAAGGTCATTTATATATCCTATGATGAAAATGAGGCCAAATTAATGACCGCCGTAATCAGGTTCAGGCCCACAGACTTTAGCAGACCTCACGTATGCCAACTGTCAGGCTGGCTCACTGATACGTTGTCTGTGGAGTTTTGTGGGGTGTGGATTAGTTTGCTGGGGGGGGGGTTACCTTTTTTTTCTTTTAAGCTAGAATACTGATAATATGCTGCTTAATTTTTTTTTCATTTCATATACAGCACTGTGCAGTAGCGATTGATACATAACCTTCTTCAAAAGGCACCATACTTAAACCACTGTTTCTTATCCAGGCATCATAAGAGCTTTTTTTCTGAAAAAGAGATGCCAAATTTGGACTTCTGTTGTCCAGGCAGAAGAAAGAAAGCCCGTGCAGGGTAAAAATATGAGGGCAAAAATATTTCGTAATCACGCTCTCAGGCTGGAAATTATTTTGCTATCCTATCCACCTGAAATACTACTATTTTTTCAGAAGTCTCTCATTCAATTAGTAATGGCAAGAACACTTTGAGTCTGAATAGCATGCCTCTGTGAGAGTCTGAAACCATGCAGTTTGTAGCATCTGGGAGTGAAGTCTCGCTGTTCAGCAAGCTGCTCTGGATAGCACAGATAGCCCTGGCAGCAAGCTGGAAACACCAACACAGAAGTGCCTACCCAAACAAGTGGCTTATTCGGTTTAATTGTTCTCTTCTAACCATGATGTTACATTTACATTTACTTTTGCATTGATATGCATGCACATGAACAGATATATGTTCTTTCACAGAATCACTGCTGATCTTTCAGTCATCAAATCCTCATCTCTGACCAAAACGATGGAAGATGGGGTTTGTGGTCCTCAGAGAAGTAAGCAATGTATGCACATATAAATATATATATACACATATAAAACTTTTTGAATGTATGTTTCAAAACACAAGTTTTATTTCGTGTTTGGTATGTACTTATGTCTGATTTACCGTAAACTTTTTGGCAGCTGTGCCAAGGCAGACCAGTGTGGTGGTGGTCCACAGCCAAGCTGCTTGTCTGTGACTGTCCCCGTCCAGCTTGGTCAATCACCCAAGGATGGCATCTTTTGTCTTGAGCTGGGAAAAGCCCCACATCCAGCTGGCAGTGCTTAGCTCCCAGTAGGAGCATGCTGGGAGGACGGGATCCTGCGCCCCATGACTCCCCAGAGTCCATTGTGGTGTGCTGTGACCTGCTGTGTGTCTCATGTAAGAGGCCATGCTCAGGATGTTTTGCTTGAAGCTTTAAACTCATCCCACCCATGACTTCATGTAGTTCAGACATTACCGTCCCCAAAGCAAGATCTTTCCTGCTTTGCTCTACTGAACTTTTCCCGGTCTGGAATGGATTGTGGATGGAAGAAGAGGGAGGAGGGAAAGGTGATAGGTAAAACCAGGGGTTTGATTGGCATGCAGTGATTTTGGACTGGGGGAAGAAGGCATCTGTGCTCTCCAGCCCCCACATACTTCTCAGTCCATGTGTGTTGAGAGGGGAAAGAAACCGATATTGTTCTCTCTAAAATTAATTCCTGGTTAGCCAGTTACTCCTGGTTTTTAGCTCAGAGCGCACTGTAATTGCATTTTTCATTTCAGTAATTATAGAGGATATTAAAGTGGATAGACAGTTGTAGCAATCTGGCTCTTTAGACATATTCACTTGTCCAAGATCAAATGGCTACAGCATATTTAGGGTTACAGTCTCCTTCTTTTCCTTCTTGTTCTCTACTGCAGTGGATTTTTTTTCGGCGTTACCATGACAACGCTATATCTGGCTGCCAGCTCTGTCGTAAGTTATTGAACTGAGACTGGCTTTTGGTTTAGCAGATAATTAGGTTCTGTCTCACAGGTTCATTTTCCTGTGACTGGGACATGAATATGACCTACAGCTGGCCTCAATTTCAGTGTCACAGACAAAACTTTAACCCTTCCTAGTCCCACCACTACTGTACTTACTGCGGCGGTTGGCAACTATTCCAAGCATTTTCCCAGGGATGCTGGACACAACACACCCTCCTGAGTCCTCAGGGCTCATTGCCCAGGCTGTGCTAATCCCCAGCGAGGAGGGGGACAGTTCGGCTTGCATCCACATGCTGGGCGGGCAGAGAAAGGGTATCACTAACAGCAGATGAATATTGATTGTCTGGTGTGTAGATTTGTTGGAAAGGTAAGTTCACTGCTTGATTAGTGACCCTTTAAATAATAGAAATGCACGGGGCGGTGACAGGCCTTTTTTGCTTGACTCAGGAATATGAAATATTTACAAGAGGTCTGTTTTAGCACACAGTGCCCCATCTTAGGCTGGTACCTGTGGCGAGGGAGCAAAGCTGCAAGGAACTGCCGTATTGTTTCTGTATTTACCTCCCTGTCCTTTTACCCTCTGGGAGAATGAGAGTCCAGACTGGAGGTGCTGGGCACCTGCCACTGGAGCCCATCACTCCAGGCCCTGGGGTGGGAGCATGCAGTGGAGCATCTCACCAGATGGACCTTTAAGCTCACAAAATCAGGCCTGAGAAGGAGGAAGAACCACCATTTTCTTCAGCCCAGTTCTCAAATGTCCTCTTTTCCGGCATTTATATGCAGCGTGATGTGGTCTTGCACTTTTAGTGATTTCAAGCCAGGGCATAAACCCCTCTTGTGTCTTTTAAAGGCTTGCAATAAAAGCTATCAATCAAAGGGAAATTCGATTGGATTTCACAAACAGATATTTCCTTAATTTGTCCATGGAATGAGGCAGGTTTTTCCTACCCTTAAAAGAGCAAGGGAGATTTCTCTCCCAAAGCTGGCAGATCCCAGAGTGTTTTCCAGAGAAGCACAAGACCATTGGTGTAGGAGTTGTGTATCTGTTTTTCTGCGGCTGCAGATTCTTGCTATCTGGCAGTGCACACCATAGTGCTGCTGGGACTCGCCACTCACCCCATCTGTGTTTCCTATTGCCACTCTTCCTTCTGCAGAATCTCACAATAAAATAAATAAATAAATTAATAGGTTAGCTCCAAAAATTGATGGACTTGCACCATTATCCATCACAGGGCTCTTGCATACAGCCTATTCTCTGTGCATGCTGTGGATGTGTGGATAGAGGTGCTGGCAGGGTGGACACTTTTCCTCATCTACCCTCCTCCCTCCCTACCAAATTATTTGTGCAGATGTCTCTTGATTAGAAGGTCAGAGTGTTCAGACGGGGCATCCATCTTGCTGCTGTGGAACGTGTCCTTCTGAGCTAATCTCCCAGCCTGTGTTTGTTGATAAAATATAGTATGTTTGAAACCTGCCTATTATACAGGACAAAGAAAATGCCGCTTCATGAACCCGAGACGGTGACTTCTCACCGGAGATAACACCACAAGCTGCAGATTTAGCATATATGTATAACCAAAACGATCAAAAAAGGCCCTTGAGGTATTTCTTGATTAGCATATTTAGTGTGGATTAGACATCCTTGAAACGATTGCATAAAAGTTTTGCTGTGGGGTTAAACTCGGAACGGGAGTGGGCTGGAGGGGGAGGTCCCCCTTGAGTTAGAGAGAGAGAGACATGTGAAACTCTGTGTGCTGGTTGGCTGATAAATTTTCCAGCTGCTGGGTGTTAATGAACATTGCCCCGTCTGGGACCCCACAGCTCTGAGCTGGGATGATGGTTGATACCACGTTAGCAGTATGTTACCAGGTATCAGTGGTATATTACCTTTTTTTTTTTTTAAAAAAAAAAAGGAGGAAGTAAACTTAACACCAAGCCATTGTATGGGAAAATTTTCCATTATAAATATAATCGTTGAAAATTTGTTTCTTTATGTAAGCAACTTTTATGGGTTTTCAGGGTTTTTTCCCCCCCTTCCCTCCCCCCCCCCCCCCCCGATTTTATAACCCACATACAGAATGAGTAGTTTCAGTTTTTGTTTAGTGTTGGTTTCAGTGCCTGGCCCTCATATCCTGGCACAGGCCTGTAATGTTTCGTCTGTGATCACACTTTAGGGCCAAATGAAACACTTGTTTTCATTGGAACCATTAGAGAAATCAAGCAAATATTGCCAGTGGGATTAAGTTTCATGAAAAACAGATAAGAAATCTCATTGTTTGGCCTAGAGCAACCTGACAATGTCCCAACAACATTTGCAAATGAGGGCATGTAAACCAGATCACAAGGAAAGAGGGGGGGCCGAAAAAATAATAAATGGGGGGGAAAAGACCAGGAAGACAGTCACTGTCATTTCATGATTTCCCACTTGAACAGCTTTAGTTCTTGAACCAAAAACCTTTATTGTAGGAAATTAAGCCCACTTCCCACCACAATATATAATGTTTACCACAACTGGCAGCAAATTAGTCTCTTCCAGAGGATGCCAAGCTGTCAAGTCCTTCTGAATCCCCAAAGTCCTTCCATAGCTGATGCTCCCTAATATGAAAGACAAAGACTTGCAGGATCTCGCCTGCTCTCAGGTGCTGAGACCAACACACTGGCTTCTGTTTATTCCCAAAACAATTGCTGAAAATCGAACAACAGCAGAAGTTCAGGCTAGAAGGAGTAAATTACATCATTTCTTGCATTCTGGCAATCAGTAAATGCCTTGTAAATTTATCTTGAATGTAAGACTTTCTTTGATGTTTAAAACTAGTTAATGTTCTTCACTACTCTCTGATGGAACCTGCCTCTACATATTATTGCCTCTGTGGCGGATGTTGGCTGCTAAACTTAGTTACATGGAATCATGTCTGATTTATGTACCTTGTGTAGGCTGTGAGAATACTTCCTCAAGTATGCCTCATCCTTTTGATTTCTTATCACATTTTATCCTTATGAGGTACTTTGAATAGCACTTCAAGGGCAGCAAAAATAAGTCCCTTAATTTAAATATTTCATTGTGCCAGCAAAGTCAAAAGTGCTTCAGATACTTGGATCAGTTCCTCAGAAGTCTAGCAGGAGTACAAAATATTCTGGTTTAAATTCAGAGACAACTGGTTTTTTCCTTTCGTTCTTTAACTTTTTTTCTTTTTTTTTTTTTGTTCAGATTATCAGGCAAATAAAAAAAAATAGTATCATAGAATTAAAGAGACACAAATTGACATAAATAAGGAAGAAAATATTTTTCAGTATCCAGAAGAGTTAAATTACAACATATATCAAGATTGAGAGTGGGAGTGTGATCCTTGAAGATGAAACTTTAGATTAGTGATATAACTTTAAAAACTAGCTATAGTTCAATATTTTTCAAAAGAAAAATTATACCTTTTTTTTCCAAAATCAAAGTGTTGTATTCATTGATAATTGTATTCAGTTGATAATTTGCTGTAGTAGAATCCATGAAATGATGTATCAGCAAACTGAACTGTAGCCTGTTATCCATGTAATGAGGGACAATTTCATTAAGGCTTCATTTTTACAGATTTTCTGAAACCTCTATTTATTAAATATAAAATCTGCAGAAATAAGACACCATTTTGCTATTACCCTGGAGAATAGAAGTGATTTTTCAACGTAAAAGAAATAAAATGTTGATAAAAGCTCCAGCAAAACTAATGATAAAATTTGAAGTATCTGCTACCAACCCAAACAGATCTTTGACCCAAAGAGCACTACTCTCTGTTGCCTACACAGTGAGGAGCACTTTGGCATTCTTAAGCTCAGGAAGACCATGGATACTCTCATGGATAGCCCTGGGCAGAGGCATCACTCAGAGGAAGTGGACGCTTCCCAGTGGTGGTATCTCCAGCATCAGCACTCCAGAGGCAGTAAGGTAGAGCGATGTTCACCTTTCTGGTCTTTCTAGTCAACACAAACATTTTTGCATATGTTGAATGCTTGTTTTGGGTTTGGACAACCATCGCTGTTGTAGCAGATCTTTGACGATAATGCTTGGCCAGGATGGGACTTCACCTGAACAAGGAGGTTCTTTTTAATCTTTAAAATGTACACTTTATTTTTAAATGCATGATGGGAGAACTCACTTGTTTATTAAAAACTGAATTATAAGCTGTATGGTTGCCACCTTGGTCGCTCATATCTAATCATTCTTACTAGCTCCATGGGTGTGACCTTTTCTAAAATAATTTCCACGCAGTAATAGCAATAAGATACTTTAGGCAGTGCATTTCTGGGAATCATTGCACTTTTCAGGTGACTGAAGTCACTCATTCTTCATCCTCATGCTTCACAACACATCTGAGGCATGAAATTATTCCCTTCCAATATGATGCCTTCTCCTACTCTTATTTCTTAAATGATTTTTAAGGATTAGTGTGTTAAAAGCCTTGTGAGAAATTCAGGAAGGGTGAAAAAGAGAAGCTAATATTTTACATTAAAGTTATCAACCTGATCCACGTTTCAGTGATTCTTATTCCAATCATGAGAGTCTGGATCTAATACACATCCATGGTATGTGCTAGCAAAAATATGGAGGACAAGGTAACTTCCTTGACAGTGGTCTGTAAAAAAAAATCTGTGTCATATATAGCAGAAACTTGTATTTACAAGAATAAGAGAACTACATTTCTCTGTCCATTGATGGGTATTGCCAGCTGTCTCCTGCAGGCAGGTACCACTCTATTCCCAGGATTTTATGCATTCAGCCATGATTTCTCTCTAAATCCTTTTACCATATCTTGATTGATTTGCAGACAGAATACAAATTCTCTTGAGATAAATGTACCATTACCATTTTAAATTGTAATCTTTTTCAGAAAATGTTGTTGGGTTTTTGCCATTAACATTTGAGAACAAAAGACTGGAGTTTCAACATTTGTTGCCACCCTTGGGCTTTTTCCTCATATAAGATTCTAGTTGTAATGAGAAAACAGCATTAGTTTCATGTTCTTTACAAAACAGTGTGTAGACAATCACAGAAACACAGCTGCTGTGAGCAAGGACTGTAAAACACTAGGATGCATTTTAGTTAGAGGACTACAGAAGTAATCCTCCTTTTGGGGTCCAGCGATCTCTAAAGCCAATGTTTGGGAAACGGTGTATTTTACTAAGTCATATCTCAGTAAAGTCCTTATTTACAAAGCCCTGGTGAACACGGCTCTTAAGCTTAAAGTTATAAATGTAGTTGCATACTCTGAGGAATCAAAATTTTAGCTGCTTCCATTTCTGTCTTGGTGGCAAACTTCATATATTGCAAGAGAATACCATGTGATAGGTACTACACAATATATGTTGTATACTCAGGGTGTTTAAAATATAATTTTTTCCTAAAAGTGTGTTATTCCTCTATTTATTCACTTCCCCCTCCTGCTGTATCCAGTCTGAAAACACTTCCATATAGCAGGCAAAGTGGCAAAACTCAGTGAGAAAACGATTCCTTTTCTGTTTCACCAAGTAATGGCCTTTGTTAAAATTGAGATCTGTCTTTCCTCCTTATTTGATGAGATGTGTAAATCTTTATAACTTGAGTTTTATCTGTCCTGTATGTGTAAGGCATGATCACTGTTCTGCTTGTAGCATTTTTCCTCTCAAGAGAGATGAATAATACAATCCTCAATATCAGCAAAACTGGTGTCTTGCTTTTCACAGGTGAAGACAGCGTCCCAGAAAAAGCAAGCTAACCCAGTTCATATGTGCAGTTAAGTTTTATACGTACACTATCTCATGCAGAGAGGGTGATAATAATGTCTTGTGGAATGAAGTCTTTAGTTAAGGACAGGAGAGCTGTCAACGCTCTTTTAAGTTTGTTCTCCAAACTATTGCATCAAACTATTCCTTTCTGGAAGTTTGTGATGGTTTGTTTGAGACAGCTACTGTGTCAGTTCTGAGCAGACAAATGGCCTTCAACCAATACTGAAGGGACTGGGAAACAAAAAGCATACAGGGAATAGGTTCTCAAGAAGCAGGAAAAAGATGTAGAGTCAGCCCAGGAAGGGCCACTGTGGTATTTGCAGCATCATTTTCACATTTTCTCATTAATTTTTTAATACCTAATTTATAGCATACAAGGCAGCCTGGCAGTGAATAGCAGAGTCACTGGATTTCAAGCAAATTGTACTGTTGTGTCTTTCAGAAATTTTCATCATTTTTAACCCACCAATTTTCAAAAGAGGTTCATTCTGCTTATGGTTCAGAAAGGGAATGCAATTGTTACCAGAAAATATTATCCATCTGATATGCTCAGCCTGAATACTGGGAACAGTAGCAAGAAACTTCACAAGCTCTCTGGTCCCACTCTGCTGACCTTAATGGTTTAGACAGCCTGAAAAGGACTTTCATCTTCTAGGTCCAAGCTGAACAGCAGTCCTAAACACTATGAATCCTAATTCTTTGACTCTAACAGCTCTGGATGACTGTAGTATTTAATATGCTGTGGGTTGCAGTATTATGAAATGAATGCAATCCCATACAGCTAAGTGGTTAGTTACTGTGCTCGCCTGGGAGAGGTTTGGGAGAGATATACAAGTGTCCCACATCTGTTGGCTTCTGGAATTTTGATGCAGTGGTCTTTGGCTTGTTCTTTGCCCATTCATATTGTACCTATTTAAACTCCAGATGTGAATTAGAAAACTTGATTTCTTCCTAACCCATCTTTTAATACTTTCAGATGGATATGAATCTGAGCTCTCTGGAATATATGACACAGACTTTTTTTTTTGTTTTTATTTGTTTAGTGATCATTAGTACTTCTATAGCTATGAACACATGCATATATTTTTTTTAGGCTTTACACAGCATATTACATCTCCTGGGATGTGAATTTTCTGCATGTCATTTTATAATCAATAGCAGTTGTTATTTACATTTTTTCTGGCAGTTTTTGTATAATATGCTTATCCTTTTTATTATTCCTGGCTAAAATATGCCAGCATAATTTTATTTGGAACAACTGGCATTTTGATAGGGAAAAAATACTTAGCTAAGTATTTTTAAATTATTCTTGGTTTGTTTTTCTTTTCTTCGTAATACCAGATATCACCTTTGATTAATAACAATCATATATAGGCTTTGTTCCTCTTATCTGAGTGTCAGCAGTAATTGGAATCCATATCCATATCCTACCTTGCAATCATGCTGCAAAAGGCCAATAAATTCCCGCTGAGTGTGTTACTTGTTAAATTTAGTGCATTACATTCAGGGTAATGAATAAAAGCAGTGGGCCGTTACTGTCTGCTTGGCAGAGGAGGAGTAAGAGCAGCCAGACTCCCCTGAGGCCCCGAGCAGGCTTAAAACTGTGACAGGCAGAGAATCAAGGGACTCCCTAAGCATCACAGTTCAGTTTGTCTCCCTTAATTTCCTCTTCTACCAAGATTTTTAGAGGAAATGGAGGGAGGCGAGGTAATCTTATACAGAAATACAAAATGCACTGTGCTTGTATACCAGTACTCCCTGGTGCAAATTCTCTTCCAGGCAAGTGTGTTTAAAGCTAATTTGTCTGTGTTAAGCATTCAGCTGATGAAAGGTTTGACTTTGCATTAAGAGATGCATATATCATAAATATATGTAGTAATTTATATATAAAATATACACAAAAACGTATAGTTCTAACCAATCCATGTGAACCCCCTGTTGGATTGGTGAGTGATATAAAAATAAACACTCAGACTTCTCTTTTGGATGTCTGAGCACTGATTTGGCTGACACAGGAACAGCTATGTGTCTCTAACTGTGGTAAGAAACAATATGTACTTCAGTTCTGAACCTGGACTTGGTAAGTCCATGAGTTACAGTTCCTCCTGGTTGGCATGCAAAATTATGGTGTTAAAATGATGAAAATCTGATAAATAATACTATGGAATAACTGAAGTAACAAGACATCATAGAATCTCAGTGAAAGGATTCACAGACCTATTTTGATGAGGCTGGCAAAGAGTTTCACACTCCATCTGTAACCTCTTTTGGGGTTTTTCCGGACCCCTGAACAGAGAGAGGATACGAGTGCACTCCCTTGTCTTGAAAGAGACACTCAGGCTCTTTCCATGTCTCTGCAGGCACCAAAGTTAGGAGTGTGGAGAGTCTTATGTATCCACTCATGACCCTTCAAGAGGGAAGTGGCATGTCCAGGGGATAGGTCAACCCATACACAGTTGGAAAGATGCTTTGGAGCCTTCCCCTCTCAGTCTCATGCCAGTTCCGTAGTCCTTTGGAACACCTCGAAAGGCAAGATGATCACATTCAGACTCAGTACTTTTCTGGGTCTTAGAAACTATGATTTTTTGCAAGATTTGGGCTTTTACAGTAGCTGCACTGCTTTCAGGGACACCCGTCATGGCCAAAAATCTCCCAGACTGGAAATACTGGTAGAAGGTAAATATGTACAGGTAGATACCAAGTAACTCCATTTTTTATTTGCAAGTGAAATAAAATCCACCAAACAGAACAAAGTCATGGTGGAGATCTGATCTCTGCTGCAGTTCATGATATTACCAGTGAGGAGTTTGCTGAGTCCTTCTGAAGCAGTACTTCTTTTTCTTTTCGTCACTAAAGAAAAAGTCTTTCTCTCATACTTCAAGAACGGGGCAGATTTTCAAAATTACAGAGGAAGCATAGGCTCTTTGGGATAAACCCACCATGGCATTCAGGTTACCAAGCTCTTCTTCTAACTGCCCCTGGAAACATCTAAATGCACATCTCCAAAGCATGCATTAAATTGTTGCCTGGTCTCCGAGTGCTGTAAGGTTATACACGCCTGCATTTTCGTCAGTAAAACTGTTTATTTGACTGCAGCTCCTCTGAACATGTCTTGACCGTGTTGAACAGGTAACCTGCTCGGCCAGCTTTGGGAACTGCAAAGCGGTTGTTCTTATATCCATTGTAGATACCTCTTGCAAACCCTGTTCTGAAATGCACAGCACCCCTGCATAAGGAGACCTCTGCAAAGCACAGGCGGAAGGTGGGGTGCTGGGGAAGCATCAGGCTCGTTCTGAACATGGATAATGCTCTGATAGTCCTGCACAAATGCTCTGGAAGAGCATGGGGCTTCAGGCAGCAGGACAGGAAACTGATTACAGCCAGTTGCACAGGCAAAGGACACCTGCTTCTATTTCACCTCTTACTGGAGTTTAATTTTTGTGGCTTAATTGTTGTTGTTTCATTTCTGGGTTTTTTTTTGGTATTAGTGCAGTTTAATATTTGCTGAAACAATTTATTTGATGGTAAGAGAAAATATTTTGTAAGAAGAAAACCTGAAGGAAGACAATAAACCACGCAGCCTCCATATTTGTATGTAGGATGTATTAGCATGTGCCTTTCTTTTAGGGTTTTGAAGAGTCTAAGTATAAAGTCAGATTAATTTATTTTATAAAATGACAGCTATAGGATAGCTGTACCCTGGAATTGGACTGTATATTCTATTCAAGAAATAAATGCATCTGACAGTTCAAAAGAAGAAAGGCCTCTTTCACCAGAGGTAAAAACAAGATTTTCAGAGTACAAGGTACTGAATCAACTGCATCAAACAACTGCTCCAGATTTTTAGAGGTTAACATAAAACTTTCCCATTATGAAAAGCAGCATTTTGTTTTAGAAAATGGTAATGTTTTGACATAGATGATCTCATACAAAATAAAATAGTTGGTGTTCCCTGACATTTTAGATAAGAACATGGCTTCTGCTGCTGCTAGGAAAAACTCTTCCCTGAAATTGCCCTGTTCATTATCCTAACCTTACAACATATCCTGGTTCTGTCTGGCAATTACGTTAAAACTTAAAATGATAAATCAACATTTCTAAAACACAAACACATGTGTATGGAGCATATCCATAGAGAGAGACATTTTAAGATCACTTCATTGGGAATATACTTCTGATGTGGTCTTGTGGAAAGTCTCCTGAGTAGTTTACATTTTATTAGGGAATTCAGACAGGTCCTTGACTCTCTCCTTGTTGAACTGGAAAATACTACAGATGAGCCCAGATCCCCCAAAGAAACCCTTCTGAATCACCACAGAAAGGAGGCGAGGAATATCTGCTAAATTCTGACTAGCTCCACATGCCTGAGAGCTTCAATTCCTGATCTCAGGTCAGGCAATGGTTTTGGTCTGTGCCAGCCATTGACATTTGTTGTTGATGGATTTTTATTTCACCTTCTCATGTTCAACATTCCTTTCAGCTGGAACATTCAGTTTAAGGCTATCAGGGTGCCATGGATAGACTAATCTTCTTACCATTAGAAATTGTGCAGGAGCAGATCCAGGTGCAGTGGTTGTTGATTGGCTAGAAGTGTTTTATATTGATCCATTAATATTTGCAGGTGGTTTGCGAGTTTTGTTTTTCCTTTAATCTGTGCTGGTTCGTGCTCTTCTCATCTCTACCTTTTTTCCCATTGCTCTGGGGGCAAAATAAACTATGACAACAATGTTGAATATAACAGCTCTATGAAAATACTTTTACTGTTTTAAAGGTCCATTATCTGACATGAGGACTTCATGTTTCTCAAGTATTTACTTACTTTCTGGACAATGTGTGCCACTGAGATCTATATAAGTAGAGCCAAACCAATATATCTGGAAAAGTAATCAGCCACAGTACTGTATTTGTGTCCTTTCCCAAAAAAACTAGTCTATTGCCTCTACTGCCAAGATCTGGCAGGTAGCTTTGAGAAGATTAATGGCCCTGGTGATTGTTACTATTTGTGCCTTTTTTTTCCCTTCTGCCCTTAAATTATTACATTCCAAATGCTTATTTACTGAATAGCATGAATGTGCTTTAAAAAAAAAATTAAAAAGCAGTTTAGCATGCAGCATTTTGTGATCTGACTGTGTATTTTTTTCTAAATTTGTGTTCTTCAAGGTATTGGAGTAACACAACACTCTGAAGTGCTCAAGGGATCAAAATCAGATCCCTTTAAGAGGCAGCCTATCAGTTATATGAAGGTTATTTCAGTCCTGCCAATATGGTAACATGTTTGCTGGACATTGACTCACTTACCACTGATGAAAGTGGAGTTGAAATTACTGGCAAATCTCATGTGTTAGTTTTTCATCTCTAACTTACTTTGGTCAACCAACTTTGTTGCCAGGATGAGGTCAGATTATTCTTCTTATCATCTTTTCTTCTTAATTTGGTGGTTGGTGGTACCATTTCTATCCTAAATACTCTGGAGTATTTGCTTCTATTAAATCTTTTGCATGATAGGGTCTTCATGTGGGGAAAAAAATTAGATAAAGTTATATGACTTGGATCATAGTTGAAAAATATCCACTGACCTGTGTCCTGTTTCTTGTCAAAAATTAAGATGAACAAATATGCACTGAACCACTAAACAGGTCTGTGCAAGGACTAAGAGTTCCTCTTCTTTTCCAGCATACTTTTTTTTGCATGGCTTTTTGATGTGGTGGAAAAAGACTTTGGTCTTCTGGAAGCCTTTGCGTGTAAACATATTTTCTCAGACCCATGAAGATGTGTCTGTGGCTACTGACTGAATAGTTTGGAGAATAGCATATCAAGACAGGTGGAGATATTTTGGTTTGGTTTTTTTTTTTACGAATACGTTTTTCTGGGTGCCTTTCTTTTCCTACAAACTTTAGATGTTCCAGTCATTAAAGCACAGCCCTCAGAGCTTCACTTCATAGTTCCCAAAGCACAGTCTTACCCAGGAATCTTCTTCAAGCACTTCTCTTGAAATTCATGCAAAGTGAGTAATATCTTTCTTATTTTCAATACTATTATTTCTGAGTCTTGCTTGTTTCTCAATTTTCTGACTATTTACTCTATAATAGGGTCTTGAGCCCCACCTGAGGCCCTCAGCCACACCCCTACCTGTGGACACACCAGCTGTATATAAGAGCTCATGCTCTTACTGTGAGTGATTCTCTTGCAGTCTGGAGAACGTATTCTTAGTGCTGAGTTTTGACCCATCAAGGGGGTGCTGAGGGAAATCTTCCTCAGAGGGTGGTGAGTACAGCTGCACATGGGGGTTGTTTATCAGGGGGAGTTTACCAACAACTTGCTCGGAGATCCTGTCTGAGGAATACTTTTGTCTCTAAGAGATTTTCTGCAGGAAGTAGTTGCTTTCACTGTAGGTATTTTTATTAGGATCTGTAGAATTGTCATTTGTTCTGCTGCGTCGTATATTAATCTTTAAATCTTCTACTGTGGGGGAAAATGGAAGGAAAATGTCCTCCTATTTTATTTAGATTTTCTTTCCTTATTCTTTAAGTAGAAGTTCAGCCCAGGGAACTGACAGTGGTATACCCTCTTTTATATAGCTTGCTCTTCTGTTCAGGACTCATTTTTTCCATTAAATAAAGACTTTGAGGTATTTTAGAAAACTAGTAAAATATTAATTAATTTTGCTTGTGAGACTATCTGATAGAAGTCTGAAAATGTACAACAAGAAAGAATCAAAAATAGAATATGAATGGAGACATTGTAAAAATTGGGAAAACTGCTTTTATCTTAAGTTGAATTCTCCCTTGACAAACTTAGATACAGTCTAGTGTAGTTACAGGCTTGTTGGCCTTTACTAAAAAATCTAATGAGTTTTGCAGATGAAAGTAGTATAAGCAAGGATTAGAAAATGACTCCCAATAATGGAGCTTCTAGATTGTCATAGTCAGAAGAGATGGAAACCCTCCTCCTAAAGAAACAGTAATTGGAAGAACTGATACATCCTGGATGAGTAAACAGGGAAATAAAAATGGCACAGAGGAAGCTTGTGAACACTCGTATCTGGAAGAGCACTGAAATAAACCTCTGCACATTAACTCAGTCTATGGCTGGGCTGGAGAATTCTGATACAAGTTTTGCTGGACTGGAAAATTTAAGTTGCTGAATGACTTCTGGCCTAGCTGAGAAAGCACAAACACAGTGTTTGGTTACTTGTAAAGTCATCATCATCATGGGTACTACTAATGATTCTTCTTCCAGTTTGTAAGGAAGAGAAAGAACACAGCACAGTAAGAGATTGTTGGGGGCTGGGGGTTATGCCTCTTTGAAAACGAAATATGAAAAGAACTGAATCAGCATTTCTGAAAAATATAAATATAAAATAATTTTTTAAATTTCTTAAAGTTGTGGAAATACTTTCTGTAGGAGACTCTTGTTAAAGGACAGATTCATCTAAGCTCAGCTCTCACACTAGGTTTATATGTAAGCTCATGTCTTGTACTAGGCTTATTTTCAAAACAGGATTGCAAGTCCAAAAGAAGGAGCAAGTGTGCTAAAGACTCTTCATTTCCCTTGGGCATGCCAGGCATCATCCCTATGTGTAGTTGAGTGGTATTTTAATTAGTCGGTAGGTTGTGTCAGCAGTGCCTCTGACAAAATGCTACAAGCTAAGGAACACCAGTGTGAGCCTGGATGGAATGTGTGCAGCAAAGCTGAGAGCAGATCTGAAATGTGTAATTCACACTATATACCAATAAAGAGAATTAAGAAAACAAGAATAAATGCTAAGGCTCTGGTGAGGACACAATTGTAGCTTTTTGCATTTGCAGATGGAAACCACCTCCCCTGTACAGAGTTACTTCACATCCCACAAGTTAGCACTCCAGAATTCTAAATGCCTTGTACAGGCCATATGTGAGCAGAAGACTCCTCTTTGAAGTACATTAGAAATACAAGCATATGGAAATGTGTATGAAGACCACTTCCATTACTGATTTGAACTTGGTGACACTCTAGCAAATGGGATTTACAAATGTTACCACATAATTAGATCGCTTTGACAAATTCTTTTGAGGAATGCCACCTCCCAGCATGTGTTGGGTACTTCTAAAGTTCGCTAGGAAAACCTCCACTTCAGATTTCAAACTTTGCTTTCCTGTTTCAGTAGCTACTTCACATTCTCAAGAAAAAATTGAACAGATATGGTAATACAGAATGATCTGATGGTGTTTAAGTCAAGGGCGTGACACAGATGTAAATGAAATACAGTCGAATATTTTGAGTAAGTTGTGTTGAAAGACAGCTCTGCTCAAGGCTTGTCAGTAGCCATTTTCTTGTTTCTTCTCTATCCTCTTCTTTTTTCATACATTCTTTCACAGGAAGGCATAAAACATATAACTAAATTACTTAGTATTATAGATACTAATATTTATTTATTTATTCATGTGATTTCTTGAGAAAAGGGTTAGGGTTTAGGTTGCTTAACCTGTTCTGCTCTCTTCCATAGGATCACTGTAAATGTGTACAGTTCTCGATATTTTTGAGATGACAGCCTATCTTCTATCATCAAGGTCTAGACTAGATCTACAAAAAAAACCCCAGCACTAAACTGCATAAATCCTGATTTCATTTTAGTGTTTGTGGAGGGAGTATTGTACAGCAAAACTTGATAGGGCTTTTTTTTTTTCCCTCAACCAATAATGCACTTCTTATGTGCTTATTTCTTTTGAGCAGTTAAAGGTTTCATGGGACATCTGGTGAAAAGGAAAAGAAGTTAAAAGCATATGCTACATCTTCATTTACTTCTATGAGCAGAACAACGATCTCTGAAACTCCCTAGGTTTTTCATACATATTATCTTTGTTGTGTTGGATGTTGCCTGTTTGCATGTTTTAACTTCCCCATTTCTAAACCTCCCCATTTTCTAAATTTCACTTTCCTCTGCCCAGGGAAAGTGATTCATAAATAACACCTTAGCACTTACAGAATGTTTTTTATCTTTGATGCTGGTAAAGCACATTTCAAAAAGGATTGTGAGCACCATTATATCCACCATATAGGCAGAAAATCTGCAGCAGCAAAAGGTTAAATAACTTGCCAGAAGGCACAAGGAAAAGCAAAAGTAGCAGACAACCATCCATAGGTCCAAGGGTAGTTTCTGTTCCATAGTACTGTAGTTGTGAAACGTGGGAATAAGAAGTACTACACAACCTCTTCTCCTCTGCAAGATGTCTTTTCACAACATGGCTAAGTTTGGCTCCCACTTCTCTCCCTCATGTTCAGATGATAAGCTTTTTTAACCATATGTCATGAGCTAACATTAACATCTATAGAAATTGGTACTTTGAGGAGCTTATACTGATGTTATCAATGCTAAAGAAGAATTGGTAGATCCCACTCTTGAGTATCATCTTTGGTAGATAAATTTTCTTTCTAAGCTTAATTGACACAGTGGAGAACAAAAATATTGGAAAAACTGTTTTACCTAGCAATGATTTAAATTAATTTTTGCAGGCACCTAGAAGGCAGCAGCAAAACAAAGATCAGCAGAGTTTTTCATTCTAAAGAAATTTAGCTATTTTTTCTAAGGGAAAGAGTAACAGGAGATGCTATGTATACTGATTTTCAAGAAGGTTTTGACAGTACTTCATGTGACATAAATTAAGGAAGTGGGACCTACATGAAAAAAATAAAACTTGAAAACAAACTATTTAGTAAGCTTTAGTTCATAATTCACTATCAAGATAGAAAGATCTTTCAAGATTTCTGCAGTTGCCTGTTCAGCTCCAGGTAGGGGGAGATTGCCAAAGTGATGAGAGGCAGGTTTGGAGCTCAAAATTATTTCAATAAATTGGAGAAATTGTGAGTGGCGATAGGATGAGAGTCAGTAGGGACAATTGCAAGATGGAAATTTTAGGTAGGAATTAACTTTAGTTGTGCAAAGGCAGGTAGGTGAACAACCAGCTAAGTGTGTGGAGAAAGGGATCTGCAAATTGAGAATAAAAACAGAAGTAAATATAATTATGCTGTTGAAAACCAAGAAAATATATACCAGGGTATGTCAACACATTTGTATTATAGGATACATGTCTCTTGCAGAACAGGAAGGACCACAATGGGATGACTGTGTTCAGTCCTGGGTGCTGCTCTTCCAAACCCATTAAAGAGGATCTGAAAGGGAAGAGGGAAAATTAAGAAGTCCAGATAACTTGGTTTGCTGGGTAAAACTATTTAGTTTAAAGATGATGAGAAACATGACATTAATCTTTAAGTATGCTAATGTCTAATGCACAGAGGAAAAGAATGATCTGTTCCCTATCTTCATGACAGATATGCCGAGAACTAATGGACTTCATTTTCAGTAAGGAACCCAAAAGTTAAACATTAGATAATCTTTTTGTCAGGAAGGAAAGTAAAACACTGCAACAGCTGGTTTAAGGGCATTCCATCACAGAATGTCTTGGGGTGAGTTGGTCACTGACTGTGACCCTCTCTGAGGGCTGAGGGGGATCTAGGTAACTCTTGGAAGGCTGCTCTGTCCCTATCCAATATTTTTTGCCATGAGACACTCCAAACACGAAGGCCTTAAGACCCAAATAGTGCAGAGCCCCGATAGCATAAGATCTGAGGTTTCAAGATTTCATAATCTCCCTAAAGTACAAAATATTTATAGCTGTCACAACCTTAACAACAAGCATAAACATTCCAACTTCTCTTATTGGTGCTTCACTGGGTCTGCAGACATCCTGAAACAGCAGTGCAGAGGTGTGACCAGTGCCTTTCATCCCCAGTATGGAAATCTGTGGTCACTCAGAGTAAAAGTCATGGGAATACCTCAGGCATGCTTAAGTCTTGTCTTTGCAAATAACATTAAGTGGGTGAACAGAGTTTTTCTGCACCTGTTTATGGTTAGTTTTGCTACAGGATTTCTTTTGTACACCTTTAGCTTACTTAAAATGTAGCAAGTATATGTTAGAATCAAGAGCAGGTAAGTTAAAGCACGGCTGATGGAAAATCTATTGGAGCACGTACATGGGTAACTTCCATGTGCTTCTGTGAGATGGATTTGGTACGCTGGGTTATCCCTTGCTTTCTTTGGACTTCAATGTAATCAGGCTGATTTATGTCATCTGAAAATCTGATGCTTTATTTTTAGCATCTAAACACACAGAAAGAATTCATGTTCTTGGTTTAATCTGCTTGAACACTGGGATTTAGTGAAAAGCTTGTGTGGAGATTGACAGGACTAGTGGCTACACGAGTGGAAGGTGAGGGGGAGGAACATGCAAGAAATGCTTTTGAGAAGTAGATTAACTTTGGAATTTTAACATGCAGTTATTATTTAAAAAATAAATTAGGAGGTTCTTTCTTTTCAGAAGGGAAGATTTTATTCATTTTCACAGATAACCAGTCTGTTTCTGTAGAGTTAATAGGATGCTGTCAGAACTTTCTTTCTTGTGTGGTTTGTTGGTATGCTTTCATTTTTTCAGTGAAACACAGGGAGATTATCTAAGGGAGGATGGAAACGAAGCTGGTTCTGAGTAAAATTTCTCAAATGAGCTTAGTGAGATGAGCTGCATTGCTAAGATACAATTTGTAGTACAGAAGTATTGTTTGCACCATACTTCTGTATCTAAGTGTAGTACATTTGACAGCATGGAGTTAATAATGAACAAAATTGACCTATTCTATACAGTATTTTGGCATCCCTATGCTGTTACTGCACATTGGTTTATCTCCCCACTAGGCCAATCAGTCTCTTCCTTCTTACTTATCTTTTTTCTGTTTAACCTCAACTAGGATCAGTCTATTTTCAGCCAGGCTCAGATGCAGGGACAGCAAAATCAGCCTGCTGGAAGCCTTGAATCCTTAATTATTTCTGATGAGATAGATGTTCAGGAATCTACAGCAGAAACATTTGTTACATGTGTGAGTGTGGGCAGGTGCCTATATGTGTATGTGGCCCTGAACTGCACCGGCTCTTGCACTCAGGCTGATCATTAGCTTTGGATAAAAAGCAGGAATCTGAGAATTCAGCTTGCAAGGACGCCAAGAAGCAGCCCTGCCCTGTATCTCTCCAGAGAAGCCATTTCAGGACAACAGTGTTTGTTTCCAGCAGTAGGAAGAGGTGAGCAGGGTGTGGTCCTGTGGCACCAGTCCTGGACTATGGCTCATGGAAGAGCAGCCAATTGGGTGCAGATGACCTGGATTACAGCTCTTAGCAGGAGGAGCGATGAAGGAGGGCCTCTTGCAACAAAAACCTGAGCTGAGGCAATAGGAGCTTGAGAAGGCTGAAAAGAAACAGGTTTCTAAAAGCCCTTTATTGTGACTACAAATATCATAGCATGTTATGAAGTGCATTTCAAAGTACCAGTGAGGCAACATGCAAGGTATTTCCTGGAGCATTTAGACACATGTAGATTAGATCATTACAGCTGTACAAAGGTATTTCAATTTTTGCCCTTAAAAAAACCCCAGTATTGCTCTTAGGCAATGAACTCGAAGTAAGAAAAAAATATTTTGTGGAATAATTCCATGAAAATGCGTATCAGTGTGAAGACTTTGTCAGCAATCATTTCAAAACTCCATTTATTTCACAGTGAACTTTGTGCATGTCTTCAGGGGGTATGAAATGGAAAAACAGGGAAAGCAATTTACTAAAGCCAAACTGTGCCAAGCGTAGATGCCTTGTCACCCATCCCTCACTGGGGAGCTTTGCCCTTCCACTTTACACCAAATGTCACCCTTCTGGTGAGTGACATAACATACACAGGGCTGAGCTCACTCCAGTCTTTCTCGAGAAACTTTCTCTGCTCCCTGCTCTCATTTCTTCTGCTAAAAGAGATGTTAGCAGGGGTGCAGATATAACTGCCCAGTGGCTTCATGAATTGATCCTGCTTCTCCCACACCCCAAAGTGAACAGCTGTGTATTAACATACCCATTACCCATAAGAGCCCTTTGCTCTTTTCTCAGACTGCAAGGTGCTTATAGACAGTAAGGGACAGTGGATTCCGTAGGCATGCTGGATTGAGACAGCACAGGTGGGGTCCCTCTCACCTACCTTCAGGAATGTTTTGGGCAATGTGAGGGCATTAGGACCAGACCAGTGGGCTGGCTTGAGTTTAAATGCCTGGGCTGAAGATGCCCATAATCTCCCAACACAGTGACAAGATGATGGCTTTGCCTCTCTGCAAATGAAGGAAATGAAAGTTTATTATTGCACTGTCTTCCATGAGATCTGCATTGGTATGGGCAAAAAAAAAGAGGAATGCTTGACCAGTTCCCAGAAGTCAGATAAGGAAGACCAGGAATTAGTGGGATTTCTTTGAGCTGAGAAATCAAAGGGCTGAGAAACCAGCAGGAAAGTCTGTCCACCTATCTTCATGGAAAGGAGGAAATGCAGTGGAAACACAACAGACCACGTCCCTTATGTGAGGATGGGACAGGACGATGTGTGCACATGAGATCTCACTTCTTATAGAGCTATAAGGTACATGGCTGACTACTTAACCTGCCATGAGAGCTGATGAGTAGAGTGGGCAGCTGTATGGAAAGAAGTGGTCTGTCACATCCCTTCCTCCTCTTCCACATGCCTCTTTGGCACAGGATAGCAGCTGTACTGAATTTCTCATCTGGCCTTCGATAAGCTAAGGAGTTCTTGGGCAGACTACCATTTCCCAATCCCAAACAGTCCTGTGCCACTGTTGGTGATATTGCAAAGGCATCAAGAACAGTGGCCAAAAAATCTCATTTCAGTCCTCTAATCCAGCTGTGCTTTTCGCCACAGGCTGAAGAAGTGCAGGAGATTGTGACATTGTATTACTGA
The DNA here is from genome assembly GCA_036023395.1 of Myiotriccus ornatus. NCBI lineage: Eukaryota > Metazoa > Chordata > Aves > Passeriformes > Tyrannidae > Myiotriccus > Myiotriccus ornatus. The sequence continues at coordinate 11,735,431 of JAYRBT010000001.1, forward strand.
ATACTAAACCTTACCTATTTTACACAGATTTTTTTGTGTGAATAAACAGTCACACTACACTCTCACACAGTTTTTATTTTGGTTTTGTGTTATGTTTTTGTCCTTTTGTATATTTTTCTTTTTAATAATAAAATTAGTTAGGCATTTCATACTGTTGCAAAATCAAAGCATCATTTTAGTTTCAGATCACAGTATTTTCAGTGGGGATTCTTTGCAGTCCAGTTGCTAATCCTGTGTGTCAACTCATACATAATTTTCCTCCTTTTGCAGTGGACAAAGCTTTACAAGAGGAGTAATAAGAAAATTTTCTTAGTCAAATAGGAGACAATTTTCCTTGACATTCTGGAAAAAAAAAAAAAGCCTTGAAATATTCATGTTGTGTGGCAGAGACTGCCCATGAAATATGCATGAAAAATTATACAAGGTACAAGGAAAAAAAAAACCATATAACTGGAAAATGGATTCTTTAATTTAAAAGACAAGTCTTTATCTAGCAAGTAAGCAAGAATACAGTAAGACCTAGACGTGTCCCTGGTAACTGTCATTTCAGAGCAAGCTGAGTGCTGGCTGCTTCTGCCTTCCTAAAGCTGACTGAACCTGTGCCTTCCAGCCACCAGAGCTGCTTCCTCATGTTTCCACGGGTGTTGTGTAATACATGGCATGCACTTGGAGTACCAGGTGGAGACACTGCTTAGCAAGCACTAACTTAGCTGTGAGAGAGCATCAGCTTTGCCTCCTTCAGCCCAGTGTAGTTGCTTTGGTGATGGTTAAACCCTTCTGTTGAATATCTAGTTGTCCAAAAAAAAGTTATTATCAGTCAGGGTAGCGTCTGATAGGTGACTTCCACCAGAATAATGAGCATAATACCTTTGCCATACTCGACAAACCTCATAGAAAAGACTGCCCTGCAGACGAGGAAGGGCTGAGAGAATTGGGTCTGTTCAGCCTAGAAAGAGAAGGCTTCAGGGTGACCTAATTCTGGTCTTCCAGTACCTGAAGGGTGCCCACAAGAAAGATGGAGAGAGACTTTTTACGACGGCCTGTAGTGACAGGACAAGAAGGAATGGCTTCAAATTGAAAGAGAACAGGTTTAGGTTACATATTAGAAATAAATTATTTACTGTGAGGGTGGTGAGGTACTGGAACAGGTTGCCCAGAGAAGATGCCCCATCCCTGGAAGTGTTCAAGGCCAAGTCGGATGGAGCTCTGAGCAACCTGGTCTAGTGGAAGGTATTCTTGTCTATGGCATGTGGGTTGGAACTAAATGATCTTTAATATCCGTTTCAATCCAAACCATTCTATGATTTAGGACAAGTTCTTCCCAGAACTGCAGGAACTGGAGCAGACTTAGAGCACAAGTGATCCTTTGCACAATTAGCTGCTTTTACCCCAAAATGCCATCCTAGTTATTATTAATCATTGACCTACTAGTATGATGGGGGCAGATCCATTGGTAGGAGAGATGTGTTTTCATTAAAAAAGACATGTCAGCTATATGATAAGGCCTGCTGATCTCTAGGAGACTATTGGGGAGTTTGCACAAAAAATAATTCCCAAATTGCCCTTAGGCAACTAATGGTGTCTATGATCATGTTTTTTGTACAGTTGTACTCCATCCTCTGAGCTCACACATCTTCTAACCTACTGGTTGATCTGGAAAGGCCCACATTGAGAGGGTGATTTCAAAGTTCCCTGTTTAATTAACTACTTAATTGCAAAATTAATTTTGTCACCTGTGTACTACCATGGACGATAGTGATGATCTCATCACAGATGTCCCATGGTGACATCTCCCGATCTTTTCTCACTTCTTCTGCTCTGGCTGATGGATGAGGCTTTGTGTTTTGTCGAATGTTGCCAAGCAGAGCAGCTTAGCTGACCGTCTGCATCTGGCCCTGAATGTTGGGCGGTGGCTTGGGGAGACATTATGCCGAGCAACCTTTTCCGAGCTATGTTTGTGCCTTGTCCCTTTGCTGTGGCTGCAGATGGGTCGATCGCTGCTCTGTGTCCAGGGTCTAGCTTGGCTTTGGCAGGCTGGCATTCTGCAGCTGCCCTGGGCCCTGGAAAAGTCCCAAATATACCTCCAGCTGCCCTTGTGCTGGTAACCACAAATGTGGAACACAACACCGGTTCCACTTGGGTGGCTGGTCTGGTAGGGGTATCGCCAGCACGAGAGGAGGAGGTGGATTAAGGCATGGCAGGAGAAGGATCAGTGTGGTAAATGTGTTTTTTTGTTTGTTGCTGTGGTTTGAAGTATACAGCAGATGAAATTCTGCAGTGCAGATGGGCTGATAGGGGGAAAAGGAACAGGGAGTATGGTCATGTAATGCTTAATATCAAGAAAATCCCCACAAATATGAAAGCAGTTATTTGCACTGTAGATGTGAGCCAGCTGGCTGTGTGGCCATGGCTGCAGTTTAACATTAAATATGCAGCAGTTACTGAACTGCAGCTTGCTGTGAATGATATACCTCCCCATTATCCCTTCTTGTGTCGACAAGCCCAGAAAGCACAAAAAAAAAAAAAAAAAAAAGGGAAAAAAAGCTGAGCTGAGTGTACAGTCTACTTAAATGCTTTCAAAAGAGTGTATGCCAGTCTGGTTTGGACTTCGAAGATTTTCAATTTAAAGGTTAGATTTTTTTTCTCTTATGTTTCAGTCAAGAAAAATTATATTAGGTTGAGTCATACGCAGGCAATTACAGTCTCCCTTCTAGATATCTTGAGATACATACATGCAACAAAATACAAAAGTTTACCACATTTAGGTGTAAGGCACAGTCCTCTGTGAGTAATAAAAGTATTTTCCTTTTGATAAAGAAAATTGAGGACGGAAGAATATGCATCTTTTGTTCTACTTAATTGATTTCTTTGCAGACCAAGACATCACTTAGATTAAGAAAATTATGTATAAAATTTATCTTACAATCTCTTTATGGGAAAAAGTAATTTTTAAAAAGATTTTACAGTGCAATATCGTGCTTTTATATAGTGCGGTTATAATTATAGTCATTCTGAATGTAGAGTCGCAGTCATGGGAGAAAAGAGTAAAACAAAGGGAGAAGAACATAATATGAGTTTGCTGGGAAATGTTGTGCATTTTGTGGTTTTGTTTTCACTCTTTATAATAAGTGTAACCATCACCAGAATGCACTATAACAGTATGTAATGAATTTTCTAAAACTTTAGTAAATTATAAGATCACAACAGTCTGAATGTCACACATCTGTCTGTAATACTTTACTTTCTTCCTGATGAAGGTAATGGTTAAATCTAAGAAGGGGAGGAAATTCTATTTTTCATTTCTTTTCTATTGCCAACATTGTATATATAACCAATTTCAATGGCTTTCTATTTGTTGGTGGGGTTTTTTTGCTGTGGGGTTTTTTTATGTTGTTTGTTGTTTGTTTTTTTATTTATTTGAAATTACTACTATTGTTATGGTTTTGGCTCTAATAGGGAATATATATATACATATACCGATGTCTTTATCAACCAAAAAAACTTCCAGGTGCCAAAAGCATATGTCATAATTGAAACTACTGACAAAGTTTCAGTTTGAAATAAGTAAATATTTGTGGGGCACTTCCATATATCAGCTGATAGTTATCTGGTTCTTACACTGAAATTTATTTAAATTGCCTGAGGGCAGGGTTATTAATAACCTGCTTAACCCATCTTGCTCCATGCACACCCAGGCCACTGTCTTTCCTATGGCACAGCACCACAGCTGAAGGCAAGAGCAGGCAGAGCTGGCTGAGCATGGTTTGCAGCAAATGGATGGGGAGCTGGATCAGCCAGGAATGCACAGACAGAGGCTCTCAGCAGAGGTGGGATGCGCAGAGAGGCCAACCATGCTCACACTGAGCTCATTCCCTGCCCATGCTGCCTCAGTGGGGTCAAAAGCAACCAGCAGCTCCTCTGCCAGCTCATGTCAGGGTCCACCACTGAGTGCAATCAAACAACTGCAGGTGCTCAGCTGCAGTGAGTGCTGACCTCGTGACACCCTCCCCACCACCTTCCCTCACAGCCAGCAAAGCCTGGGGGTTGGCAGTACTGCCACTACCACCGGTGATGCTGTGGGTGCTGTGTAAATCTGGAGCCAAAACTTGGTGACTTCTTCTGGGGTGTGGGGTGAGTCAAGTTTCCAGACAGAGATTAAACAGTACTTAATTAAGCAGTAGTTTTTCTAAAATGCAAAATGTGCGTGTACAGTAAATACTTCTCTTAAAATGTGACAACTAGTTTACTCAGAGCTTGGTAGTTTCTTGCTATTATTGCTATGTAATATCTGAGTTATGGCAGGGCAAGTGCTGGCAACAAAATTTTGTTTCCACTTGCACAATTGTAGGAGTTATAAATTGGTGGAAATACATTTATTTTATTTTTTTTTCTCTCAAGGGAAGCTCTTTCCTAATGTCCCATCTAAAAAAGCTATGACAAGGATCCTAATGACTTCAGAGGAAACTAGATGAGGACCTTATGAGTCTCTTGAAAAATTCCTTTAAAATGTTTTTAATGTGATTTTCTTTTGGTAATGCCCCTTCTGTTAGCTTTTGTTTGAAAATAAATATTTTAAATTACTCTGCCAGAAATTAAGGTTATTGTAGACAAATAGAAATTGGATGGTTTCATCTTTTTTCTGTCATTACGTATGTCCTTTCCCTAGTTGTATATTTTTTTTAACCTATCCCTCTATCCCTCCTAGTTCCCTCCACTTTCTTTTTCTTTTGTTGAATTGAATATTTATTGGCTCACAAATTTTTACTGCAAGTGCCCTGTTGAAAACTTACCTTCTTCCTAAATGGCTAGTAAGAAAAACAACTGAATCTGTGACTTTTATGTGAGTTTAGTAGACAGGGATGTATAATATGAAGGCTGGAATTGTGCCTCTATTCTGCAGTTTAACACTGAGGCAGGAGATGGGTTGGCTGTGGTCTGGGATATTGTGAGGCATGGGTATACATCCCATGAACCTGAAGCATGTAAAGGCTTAATGGATCCCTTAATTACTCTTTCATCCCTTGCTGCACACTAAAAGCAGCAGTTTTAAAAGACTACAAGTATGACTGTAAGAAAGGAAAGTTGGGAAATACAGAAAATGTAGGTAAGTAAGGAAAAGAGGCTGATTCTAGGCAGTTTAACATAGGTCTTGTGGTCTGCTGAAAAAAGATGAACCTTGTTCTCTTATCTTTCCTTGTACGAAGCATTTACAATAAGAGTTGAAAATATGACATTTCTCCTATCTGGGATTTACAAAGCCATAAAAATAGTCTTCTGGTCTTTGGGTACAAGTATCAAGTATTCTTGTGAACCTGAGACAGGTAGACCCACTAACTACGTAGAAAGGAAAAAATTATAGGCAGTGAAAGATGAAATGCAAAAATCCAACTTGTAAGTTGTGCTAAAAGGTAGTTGGATGCTCCTTGAAACACATCTACTTGGTGCTATATTTAAGGCATTAATTTTCCATAACAAGCCGAATTGACCCTTTTCTGTGTAACAGATTAAATCAGTCAGATGAGGGTGTTTGCTCTGCTGCAGCCTTGGATGAAGTGCCAGATGAGCATCTTGTGCAGATTGAGTCTGACCATGTTTGAATCAGCCTCTGCCCTTGTCTCTGAAAGAGACTGAGAAGCAAAGAGCAGGCGCTGATAGTGCTCATGCTGTGGGCTAAGGAAGGAGAGATGTAGCATGTTTCTTTGGGAAGGAGTTCCTCCAAAGGGTTTGAAGGAACCAAAGCAGGCTGAGAGTTACCATAACTAGGAGGCTGAAGGTCAAGCCCTGCTTTTGTTTACATTACAACAAAATCAGTCCAAAAGCACTGAAACATAAGCACTAGATGCTTTCTGTAAATTATTTAGGTGTTTACCTCCATCTTTTGTTGCCTTCTGATTGAATTTTATTGTCTTTGTTTTTCTTGGATGTGGAATACACTAAGACAGAGAAATTATTTATAGAATTAGGTACTGGATCTGCATGGTTATAATTTTTTCCAATTTGTTTGCTTGGGATTTTTGAGTGCTGAATATCCAGACATGAATTCTGTTCTGAACACAAAGTGATTACATGAACTTCAAACAATTTTCCACAGTTCAAGTCAAACGAATGTTACATTTGCGTGACTATTAAAACAAATTTTAATAAATGTAATATTTAACGTTATAGACCTGCTCATGTTGAATTCTTTAATGTATGCCTCCACCAGAGATCTCTAGCAGAGGTTAGTAAGCATCACTTCTAATTTTGTTTTAATACGCTGAAAATAAAAATTGAAGCAGCTGTTATCTTAATTCACATTTTCCCACTGAACTCCATGATGCCATGGATATAGGACCAGCTTAGAGGAAAAGCAAAGTTTGTTGTGGTGGTAATAAGAACTAGGTTATAAATACTAGGTTATAAATTATTAAAAAAACAAACAAATAAACAAAAAAAAACCACATGGAAGAGTGCCAAATTCTGAACTGAGGTAACTAAGTAGATGCCCTTGTGTTGTTTGCAGGTTTTCAGGGAGGGTGATTGAACCATTCAGCTCAATGGGATTTCATGCAAGTACAACTGTGCCCCCATGTGGATATCAACAGAGAGCCTCAGAGTTCACACGGCCTCTCTCAGAGGTACGCAGACCCCAAAACTCTTGCTGGTTTCAGTGAAGGTGAAACTATGTCTGGACATTTTTTGCTTTGAAGAGCCCTTCAGGCGTAGACTTTGCTCAGTTCTCTGGTTGCAGCAAGACTGTTGTACAATGAGATTTCACCTTTTTTTTTTCTTTCTTTTTTTTGATGGCTGCTCTTGCTTTCCAGTTTAGATGCAGATGCTGGTGTTCTTTTTATTTAACCAAATTGCTTTTTTCCTCTAACTCACACCCTACACTTTGAAGGGCTTCTGCTTCATTTCTTAATAATAGCCCAGCTGCCTCTTGTTTTTATGTGTCTTTGTTGATGCATTACCTAGTTATGCCTCCTGAGAGTTTGCTTGCTGAGCCTTTATAATACCCAATGGAAACAGTTTTAGGGAATATATCATTTTACAGAGCAACACCTATTTAGCTTCCATTACATATCACTGAAAGTGCCCCTTGAACATCTTCGGCTTAAAAATAAATTTAGAAGCGGAGGGTGTGACATTAAGTTAAAGAGTGAAACAAGATCTTGGCCTGGAATTTAAAAATATGCATCAAAAGAAATTCAGTGGGTGCTGTGACAATCTCTGTTAACAACAAAGTGAGGATGGGATGACCCTTTCTACATCCTTGATGATGTGTGTGACTCCAATATCAAGTTCCAAAGTGTACTCCCCTTATCTTGACATCTATGGTTGGATGGAAATAGCAGCTGAGGTTTTGACCAAAAAACCTTCCAAACTGGAGCACTGTAGGCATGTTGTTAGAAAAATCTCAAAGCTATGGTGAACCATCCCACACAGTTGTCTTTCGAAGGTCTTTTATTTAAGTAGAGAGCAAAGCTGTGGGCAGTTGCAAAAATCTGCCTGGAGAACAATTTCTATTCGTACTACAAAGAAGGGGAGGGAGAAACCTCCTTCCCTTTGGCCTTGTGAGCTTAAAAGGTGTTTAATTAAAGTAAACAGAATGGAGAAATATTAATAAATGTTAAGAGAAATTAAATATTTCTCTCTTAATAGAACAATTGTCTTTGTTTTTGGCTGGCAAGCTTTCTCCCTCAATAGTCTTGTGTTCATATAAAACTATTGAATTTCCAAATATAAATAGATAACTATTGGCAGGGTTCAGGTATGCTTTTTTTTTTATCTTGAGCCTAACAAGTGAGTGGCAGTGAATGTGTGAGCTTTTCTTAGCGAGCCCAGAGGGACTCCTTTGCCAGGGTTTCAGCTTTGTTGACGTCCCTCCAGAGAGGGCCATCTAAAGTACAAAAGGACCTATGGGTTCGGCTTAGAATAGAATCGATTTCCTTCCCTGGTTCATTCACAAAGGTGTTTTTCTTGCCCCTGTTGAAGCAATTGGCAAAGTCCTTTGCAGATTTCTGGGAGAGCAGGGTTGGGGCTCTCTGGAAGCGCCTGTTCGCAGACACAGGCGGGGCTGTGTTTGAGGGTGTCGTGCTGCTTGGCCACGGCCACAAAGCTCACGGGTGGCTGTCAGGGAGTTTGTCAGCGAGTGCTGAACAGGGCACTGGATAGAGACAGGTCACTCCCTCGAAGACAGATTTAGTTCCACGTTCTTGTCCCAGCGATTTTGGATGGAAATGACTGCACACTGGAAAATAAGTGGAGGAAAGCAATGAAACATGGGGGTGTCTTGGCTATCTTAGGTGAAAGGGAATCAAAAGAAATCTGGCAGATGTGGATGCCAGCCTCTGTTTTACACATCCTTGGAGATCGTCCTATCTGTTGGGATATTAGCTGCTATGGACAGTTGTGCTCTTCTTGGCAGGTCTGTTGAGGACCTGAAAAGAGGAGGAGAAAAATGATGCCATACATTTCCACCTTCAGGTTTTAAACAGAGCATTTCTGAGGTACTGGAAACTAAACCAGCCATTGTCTGAAATTCAGAGAGAGAAGCCTCTTTACCCTGTATGGATTAGCAATAACATGCCAGGTGAAATGATACAAAATAGCTGGTGCTCTGGCATGAAGGAAAGTTACAGAGTTTTTTACATTTTTTTTCCCCAAGCCTAAAAAATCAGTACAAGTGAAATTGTGAGCAACCAGATGACTATATATAAGCTTGTAGGCCTGTTTCTACCTAGATCTCCCTTGACTGTCAAATGGTTACAAAACTATTTTCTCTGGTCCATGTACAGAGGAGACTGCTGGTCCTCCTCGAAGCAACAGGTGCTCTGTGACAAAAGTGGTCAGAAACTGATGCATATAATCCTCCTATTTATAGCATTTCTTCCCATTGTGGCTTACTACCCCAGAAAACAAATGCTGTACAGACCTGCATTTGTCCAATGATGGGGGTGCACTACAGTTTTGAGTCTTTGGTAGCTTCGGTCTGAATATCCTCTGTTCTGCGATTCACCTGTTTCATTGCCATACTTGTATCTCCTCTGAGAAATAGTCAACTTGCCACCTCCTCCCTTCTTTCTGAAAAGGTATCACTTATTCACAGAGAACATCTGGCTGTCCAAGGAAAGTTTCTCATTGTGACCGTAGGGTTTCTTTTGTGGTATCTCTGTTACTTTTTGTTTCTTGTTGCAGGCTCAGTGTTATTTTAGGAACATTAAAGCAAATTCTGTGGCATTGAATCACTTAAGGCTTCTGTTTTTCTGAAAAAAAAAAAAAAAAAGTCAGCAAAACCTTCAACAGTGCCGCTCTGGAATTCAAGAGGGTATAGCAAAATCTGTAGCTCTTTTGAATCTCTTGCTCTTTTAAATCTATATTTTATTATTTTAAAAAGATTTTCTGACTGTGTTTTGGGTTAAAGATGATGGACTCTAGCTGTGATGTGCCTGATCTGTATTTTACTGCAAAGTGACCAATAAACTGCTCATCAAATGAGAGTCACTGTGAAATGCATTTCACAAGATATATGAAGTGAACGAAGGTTTCTGTCTAACTGCGGTAACTCCCATTAAGACTGTCTTAGAGAAGGGATAACACTAATCTAAGATAGTCATATCTACACCATTTCTAGCCCTTGTAAACCAACTGTAAGCCTACTTTGTGTCAGGGTAGCCTTTCCTTCACTATTTTCACAGAAAGTTTTTTCTCTGTTTGGGACATATTTTAACAAATGTGCCAATTTCACACTGACACTGTTTCCTTTTTTCACCTCTTCTATTTGATTTTCTTTCAATTCCTCTGTAACTTGTGCTGATCTTTTACATGAAGGTCCAGAACTGCCCAGTCTTCTGTGGTTACAAAAAAATGCTTCTGACACTGAAAGCTTTTCTCTTTTAAGTTCCTTGTAGAAGCAAGAAATATGCTGATCCAACCACCTTATTTGAATAACCATGTTCACTTCCTGGAAGTGATTTGGCAGAAGCTTTGAAAATTTATCTTTGACTGGGCATGCCCTTCCTCTGCTTCTTACATATTTTGTTTCACTCTTTTTTTCTTCCATGCCATCAGAAGCTGTACTTGGATGTGCATCCTGTGTAAAGCTTTCACAAGTGTTGTTTGGAGGAAATGGCATACTCAGAATTTAGGGGTTTGCTAAGAGTATAGCAAACCTCTTTGAGGGCCTCCTGGCAAAACCTTTTCAATACAGCCAATCCTTCCAAACTCTTTTTTAACTCATTGGTAACAAAACTGTATCTTCATTACATATTCATTTAATTCTTACAACTATGCACATCACTTTACTTAAGTATGTGATATTACCTATTTGTTAGACTTCTGCATCAGGATTATGTAAGCATGATATGAATCATGAGATGGCTGGATTTATACAGAATACTTATATTCTATTTCTTCAAGTTTCTATTTTTCATGGATGACGTCTCCAAACTCCTCAGTTCTAGTCTGCCACCTCTTTTTGAATGCAATCTTGTTGCAGTTCAGAATATTGTTGTTGATTAGTAATTGTTAACTAAACTGCTTATCAGCCTAATTGATGAATTATTGTCTTTTCATAAAATTATCTTTGTCTGGTTATCTATGCACTGACTTTCAGACTTAAATGCAGGAGAGAAAAATGGCTAAACATTGTAAACCCTCTATTTCGTCTATTTATTTGAATAAACCAGAAGATAATATTTGTGACAACAGATTTATTTAGAAACCTCTGTTCAGCCTAAAATCCATAAATAACCACTGCCTTTTTTTTTTTTTTTTTTTGTCTAATTACCAATCCACCTCAGCTAGTAGATTACTTTGAGGAATGGTTAAATCTGGGTCATCCAGGAGTTTTCAGTAGCCTTCTTCCATCTTCAAGGCATAGCATCAAATATTATTTGCATCGTGCACAGCTTTCATTTATACCTTATATATCACCCTTTGCTGGGACATGCTCTTACACGTCCAAGTCTTGATTCATTTGGACTTCAAAACTCCTTTAAAATATTCTAGATAGATAATTTCACTAACTGTTCCTTACCATATTCTTTACTGTCTCCTCTCTGCAGGGATCACCTGGTGACTTGATTTAGCCTTAAATGCAAGGCAAAACCATCTTAAAGCATAAGGCTAAAATGATGCATTTTTTTGTGATTTAACTATTCTTGTACTGAAGGTACTGCAGACTGATATACTATCATTAACAGTTACATAAAGGTACCCTATTGATTTTTTAACTAGGGATTAAAACGGATGGATAGCTTTCTAAGTTATGGTTAAAAATGCGTCTTTATCCAGATATTTTTTAGTTTTACCATTTACTGTTTTCTTTGGGTTTTGTTAGCTTTCTTTTTGTTTTTAAGAAAGCAGAATTATTATCTTTCTGTAAGACATTTTATGCTGCATGTTGGAAGCTCTGAGGTAGGTCTGTCTGATTTCACTGATAGCAATTATTGATGAGGCTTCACTGGCAGCATTGCTGACCTCTGGTAAAACACAGAGACCTTTATTTTTTTTGAAAATGCAGTGTCTCCTTAGGGTTTCTGACGATGGTTTGATGTTGTCCTGTCAGAAACAATCCAAGATTTAAGACAATGGTGGAAAAGTGAGTTGGGAATAGGAAAAAATGAGTTGTACCTGAGGTGTTTCTGCATTCCCCTAGCAACTGTTGTCCACCTTTCAATTCTTCTTGCCTTTGTTGGTAGATTGATTTGAAATTCAGAGGAAGAAAATGGAGATTAGGGCCAAATAAGCCTTAATAATGATTTAGTGCTGCCCTGCTCCCCCCATAATCCTAATGGCAGTGGTAAACTCTAAAGCTATTTTTCCCTAATTATTTTATCTTTCATTTTGGATTGAATTAAAATTATTATTCTAATCACCAAATTTTTGATTATTTTTTTTTAACATACTCTTTTTCTAAGTATCCAGTCTTTGACCTTGGCTCAAATGTTTATTCAAAGAACATAACTCTTCTGCCTGGGTGAATCTTTTGGATGGCTTTAGAGTAGAGTAATTCCTTGGGTTTGACTGATCAGGTAGATGACTTAGCAGCAGCATTTATACAAACATTAGGTCTGTGGCACTGGTTACTTACAGAAGCACTTGAGAGAGCCACTTCACTTTAAAAGAAAGACAAAGTTTCACACACCTAATCTTATCAGTGTTTTGCTTGTTTCCTTTTTTTTAGTCCCTCCCTCAGTATATTTTACTGGTTTCCTGTGCAACAAAGATTTCTCTTGTATTGACCTTGTTCATGTTTATATTGCATTTGTTCCAGCCTACATTTTTCTTCTGCTTCATTGGGAACTGTAGCCATTTTTCTGCTGTATTAATGCAATGGCTTTTCTATCGTTGTTAAAAACCACAGAAGTGAGGTGGTAAAGTTAGAGATGGAAGGGAAAGGAAACAGACCAGAAAACTGTGATCCCTAAGGTTCACCAGAATCCCAGTTGGTTTTCAGAGTATTTTCTTTTTGCTAATAGGAGCTTTATCTAGCTCTTGATTGAATTTCTTCTTGTACATTAGCTTACAGCTTTTATCCCATTTTCAGACCTGCTTAACAAATAGATGGAACCTTCGTCAGTGGAGAAAGAACTTTCTTTTAGCAATTTTAAGCTGGCTGAATATAGGCTTACTCTCTTAGTTCTTGCAGGCAGGAGAAATCTGACTTCTGGGAGTTCATAGTTAGAAGCTAAGAGCTACTTGTCATTCACCATCTTCTGGTGTGGAGCAGTAAACAGTAAATTTGTGCACATTTCCAATTTCAGATGCCTACATTTATATATAATCTAGGCATATTTTGCCCACATTTTCACATATCTAGGCACTTGGAGTGCCCTATGTGCTCATCTTCTTGAGAGATTCTGCTATTCCTGTGGAAATCAATACAGAGACAGTAAAAGCTACAGGTCTGCTATTTTCAACATTAGTTTGCCTGTGAACTGTGTGCTTAAAGTACTCATTAGCTGTGTAATCAGAGCTACAAAATCTTGAAATACTGTGTTCTGAAAACTCTGAATTTTATTTCTGTCCTCTGATAGCAGAAAGCATGTTGTATTTAAAGATAGATGTTATAATTTCTCTTGCTTCTTAGAAGCCTTTCTGTTTTGTACAGTGTGCTGAGGATATCCAGGTAGGTGCTTCATGAATTTGTCTTGTGAATCACCCCTTGATGTTAAGGAAATAATACAGTCTGCAAAACTCACTGATTTTTGCATTCTTGAGCAAAACCTGAGGTAGAGGGATTTTTCTTGGTAAAAGGTATCATTCTTGTCCTGCTAATATGTTCCATGAGAAACATTTGAGTTTGGAAACACAGCTTACTAAAAAGCATCTGACAGTGGGTTTTTCAACATATAATAACTTCAGCGGGGCACGTGTCTGAATGAATGTGTGTATTCTACTTTTTCGTAAAACAAAATGTATCTTATGCCTAGCTTTCAGCAACACAGCTGGGACACCTAGATTTTGGGGTTGTTTTGTTCTATGGGTTCTGTAACAGAATAAATGGCACAGGGATTTGGCCAGTCTTGGTCTGCGGGGCAAACCTGACCCATGACTCTTGTTAAGTTGCTTATCTGTGTTGTGCCTCCATTTTACTTCCAACCAGGTAGGAGCCTGTGGGAGACGGGTGTGGAGAGCCCTCTAAGGTGCCAAGGGCTCCTACCAGACATGGTGAGAATGCGGTCAGGGTGAGGTGAGAGTGTGAGTGCCTTTGTCCTCAGCTGTCCAAGCAGCCTTTCTCTTGGCCTCAGTAAATACCATTAGTTTTCATTCGTGCTTTTTGTACCCAGTTTATACGGATAACAGGAACAATTTGGGGAGGGAGAGTGTTCAGTTTCCTGTGCTAGAATACCTGCTTAGGTTTGGCATCTGTTACTAGCCTTTAGTCCCTAAAGTGAGCAAAAGACTGAATTTAGGATAGCCAGTTTTAACCAAATCTGAATTTGTTTCTCTGACTTCACCAGTTAAACCCACAGCAGGTTTGGGAATGCATCTTCAGGTGACATAAGGTTCCTGAGTCCATGGCAGAGCTCAGGTGCTTTTCAGAGTCTAATCATGTGTACAGATTCAGTAAAGGGCTTTTTTCTTTGACAGCCACAGTGTGCAGGTGGTGAACAGAGTTTTTTCTGAACCGTTGTTTGAAAAGTGTTGAAAAAAAATTGGCTTGCTTTTTTTTTTTTTCTTTTTTTTCTTTTTTTTTCCCCTGGGAGTATGTTGTACAGGTTTTTATACCTACAGAACAGTTTCTTGCTTTTCTGAATTACTAGATGTCTGGAGCATTACTACAATTCCTCTATTTTAAGTTTATTTGTGAATACAAGAAATTCTAGTACTGGAAAATACTTGGGTTTTTTTCTTGGCTGGCAGTCATATACTTTGTCCTTGACATTTTCTTGTATTTGTTACTAAACAAAACTTGGTGGTGCTGAACTCTTCATTTCCCAAGCTTGCTAATCAGGTCTATGCACTTTTTATTTTATTTATGATCAAAAGTATTATCCAAAGCTAGATAATAAATGTTAGTTATCAAAATACCACTTAGAACCTTTATCTCCTAAAATAAAGTAGAAAAAACAGAACGTAAACCCCATGTAACATTGTAATAAACTTTCTTGCATATCAAGTATATATTGAATTATCTTGGGATGATCATCAAGATGTATTGAACCAAGTGGTAAATATTGATTGAGTCAAGGCTGAGATTAATATTTACCTCAAAAGTCAATAAATTTTGATGTTGACTGAAATGTGAAGTCAATATATATATATTGTTAATATATTCTGAATGCATTCAGCAAAAATATCTTGAAATGTGTTTTATAACCCTTGGAATCCCAAGGGACACCTTCCTTCCAGCTAATACTGTAAAGGAAAAATAAGAAATGGAAGAAAATGACCCAGATTTATTTAGTAAGTCAAATACATGTGCACACACACATATACACACACAGACACCCTTCTTATCCAATGGATCAGTACAGGTAAAGCAAGGATTTTCTAGAGCCTAGGTGCAAACCTATACAACATCCCTGTGAAACCCTGGGGAATCACAAACTTCGCCTCTCCACACTGGTTTCAAGGATAAAGAGTGTTTATTTGGCTGTGCTTCACATAGTATAAGTATAAATGAATAAGTGTAAAAATAAATAAATCAATCAAAGGATCCCCTGCCTTCCTTCCTGGATACTGTGGTATATACTCGAGTCTCTGGAGAGTGAGGAGTGGACAGGTTTATATCAGGAAGAGCTGCCTTTGAAAAACAGCCACAAACACATTTTGCCTGTGGGTAAAAGGCAAGGACAGGACCAACAAAGGACACTTGGTGGTTGGACTCTACTCTAGACTGATCCAGGGGAATTCCTTCCTCCAGGGGTCTGGGACAGCAGAGTCCCTCTGACTCTAAATGAGGAGCAGATTCAAGACCACCTGATGAAACCAAAGAGCCACAAGACTACGTGGCCTGATGAGATGCATCCCAGAGTCCTGAGGAAACAAGCCAGTCCATTGTATTTGAATGGCCATTAGGCAAATTCGCTGGTGACCAGTAAGAGGGAAACATCACTCTTGGTTTTAAAAAGGAGAGAAAGGAAGACCTAGGGAACTACAGACTGGTGAGCCTCACCTCTGTGTCTGGGAAGTCATGGAATAGATCCTCCTGGAAGCAATGTTACATCACATGCAAGACAAGAAGGTGATCCAACTCAGCCAGCACAGATTCACTGAGGGCAAACTGTGCCTGACCAATCCAGTGGGCTTGTATGAAGGAGTGACTGCTACAGTCAGTAAGGGGAGAGCCACTGATGTCATCTACCTAGAGTTCTTCAAGGCCTTCAGTGTGGTCCCACATGACATCCTTATCTCCAGATTGGAGAGACGTAGGCTAATCGGTGGATAAGGAATTGGCTGGATGGATGCAGCGAGATACTTCTGGTCAACGGCTCTTTGTCCGGATGGAATTCAATGATGTGGGGTGTCCCTTGGGGTTCAGTCTTGGAACTGCTGCTCTTTAATATCTTTGTCAAAAGCAGGTGCACCCTCAGCAAGTTGGCAGATGACACAAAGCTGAGCGGTGCAGTTGACACAAGAGCAGGAAGGAATGCCATCCAGAGGGACCTGAATAAGCTTGAGACAGGGGCCATGAGAACCTCATGAAGTTCAACAAAGTACAGGGTGCTGTACCTGGGTTGGGGCAATCCCAGAAAACTCATAGAGACCAGCCTTGTGGAGAAGGGCTTGAGGATTCTCACGGGTAAAATGCTGAACATGAGGCAGCAATGTGCACTCACAATCCAGAAAACAACCTCATCCCGGACTACATCAAAAGAGACTGGACTAGCAGGTCGAGGGAGGTGATTTTGCCCCTCTACTCTTCCCTTCTGATACCCCACCTGGAATACAGCATTCAGCTCTGGAGTCCTCAGCACAAGAAAGAATCTGTGAACCTGTTTGAGCAGATCGAAAGGAGGGCTGGGAAGATGCTCTGGAGGCTGGAGCTCCTTTTCTACAAAAGCAGGCTGAGAAAACTGGGGTTGTTCAGCATGGATGAGAGAAGGCTCTGAGGAGTCCTTAACAGCCTTCCAGTACCTAAAGGAGGTTTCCAAAACAGAGGGAGAACAACTTTTTACACAGGCAGATAGTGATAGGACAAGAAGAGGAAGGGTTTTAAACTAAAGGAGGAGAGTTTTATATTAGATGTTAGGAAGACATTCTTTGCCCAGAAGGTAGTGAGGCACTGGAACAGGTCACACAGAGAAATTGGGTGCCTCATCCTTGGAAGTGTTCAAGGCTGGGTTGGGTGGAGCCTTGAGCAACCTGGTTTAGTATAAAATTCCCTGCACGTGGAAGTGGGGTTGGAACTAGATGATCTTTGGGTCCCTTCCAGCTAAGCCATGCTATGATTTTTATGTTACTCAGTGTATTATTGGCAGTTGAACAAGCACTGCAGCAATGAGCGTTATGGCAGAACTACTACAAATGTTAGTCTTGCCAAACTCTGCTTCAGCCAGTCAAGACAGATTTAGTACTTTGGTTTGTATAAATAACTAGAGGAAGGCATTCATGGGGCTGATTTGAATGACACTGAGACATATTCATGTGGAGGGAAGAAGAAGAACTTTACCTTCTTTCGCCCTCTGTAAAATGAGTTGTCAGCTCTGAGTTTTGCTGAGTCTATTTGTATGTGAGATTCTTTGTGTGCCATTTTTTTTTCCATGCATCTGTTTGGTTGTTACTAAACTAATAAAAGAAAAAATGACCTTTCATAGCATGTTCAATTTTCTGTTGGAAATGGGAGTCTGTCTTTGGCATGTTTTTGGAAAACTCCCAGTCTATTACACAGAATGGCTGGGTTTTTTTCCCAATGGTTTTGATCAAGTTGTGGTACAAAGAAAACTTTAAAAATTTTAGAGAACAACACTTCTTATGTGATGTTTAAGATTCTGATGGAAAGAAATTGAGGTTAAGTCTTTGCTGATCAAACTGTCTAGTTGTTGCAAATCATTTGCTGTCTGTTTACCAATGAGATGTGACAGTTGCAGTGTGCAGGTACAAATGAGAGTAAAAACTCAGCTTTGGCTTTGAATTACCCTGTTTCTAAGGTTAAGTCTCACACAAACATTATTTTAATGAACAGTTTGTATCTAATACAGTTTCATTTGAATGAGCAATGTAGCTGTGTTATTACAACATTACTGAACACTCCTGCTACTTCCATCTCTCATTAAAATAATAAAACGTAGTCATAAACTGTTGCTAAGGAAAGAAGTTGGCTCAGAGTGAGATACTCATTCAGCATTTCAAAAGTTATGCTGCACCAGAACGACACCATGTTCCTTGCAAAAGCCAGAAGAGTAGTCAAAGGAAACCCTTGAATCTTGCTAGCACAGTGTGGAAGAAGTAACATGAGAAATGCAGTTCAAAGACTCGATGGGAGACGAAGCCTAGCCTGCTTCGGCACAGAGAAGGGCTTGAAAAAATTTCTGTAATAGTAGTCTTGTTAATATTTTAATTCGTTGCTGTAAGCCTTCCTGAAATAGATTTTAAATGAACTGGAGCTCCCAATATTTAGTTGTTTTTTCTTTAAAAAGAACTTTTTATTCTAGTTTCATTTGTTTTCATTTGTTTTCCTCTTCACCCATGCACTCACATTAACTGCTGAAATATCCTCTATGCTTTTGAAGACTGTCCTGAGCTTTGCAGCCAAACCTTCTTCTATTAAAACGCCAAAGGATTTATTTACAGAGTTATCTGAAGATATCAGAATTAGAAAAGACATTGTTCCTTCCCCTTATTGTCTTATGCTTATCTGCTTACTTTGCTGGAGGTTCAAGTGTAGAACTGAAAATTTGTCCAGAGCTTTTGACCAGTAGGAATAAGGTCAAACCCATTTGAGTGATAAATATTAATCTCCTCCTGCTATGATGAAGTTGTTTGATTAACAATTTCCATTCCTAAGATAGCAAGTTTAGGAACCCAAGAACTTCATGGCACAAAGGTCAGTATTGCACTTGTCAGCACATTTGTAGGTCCTTTCGTGTTCATCCTATTTTGTCATCTTGCTGTGTCATTAATTTTCCTTCTCCTAAGCATTCCTTTGCTGTTTTATGGAAGAGCTGGTATTATTGCTACTTACTACATCTAAAAAATTCCATTTTTTTCTGCTCTCCCTCCTGAATTTTTGTTTGTTTCCTTTTAAGTTTTTAAGTTAATGGCAGTATTATAGTTCAGCATCAACTTGCTATTTCATACATCCCTTTTAAAGGAAGGCTTCTAAGATACCACTGCTCTCTCAGTTTGAAATGGTTTGGTTATGGTCTAAAATAACTCGTAACTAGACAGACTGAGCATCATCTGTTATCCAGAGAGCATTCAGTTGTTTGATCCCTAGTTCTGGGTTGGTGAGCAACCTGGTTGAGGTTTTTGTGGTTACAGTGAATTGTTAGATGTAGATCATACTGTCAGGTTGTCATGATTTTAATTGGAGTCAGAGCTCACACTTGTGTAAGATAAAGCCACCTATGAACTTAAAGGGCAGTGTTTTTCCCTTGTTCTTGTTGGATAAAATCCTGTAAGCATTGCTTTCAGAGTTCATTATCTGAAGGTTGAAAGTGGTCCTGATTTGTTCACATGAAATCTGTTCAAATACATGCCTCCCAGGACCAATAACTTTCTGTCATGCAACCAACTTTTTTTAAGGACTTCTGTCTCTTAAACTCTTGGATACTTGCCTATTTTTTTTACTAATGGTGACATAACTCAGTCAGCAAACACCTCTGTCCATTGTGCCTGTGGGAAGACCAGGTATTCCAGAAGTCTTTGAACACCCATTACCAAGCTCTGAGGTTTACATGGCTTTGAAGAGTAATATATTGATGCAATTTTGATTTCAACAAATACGTCTTTACTTAGACCAGAATCTGAGTCTTGTTTCATTCTATTTCTTCAAGTAGCTAGATTGACACTTCCCAGAGACTGCTTTTGGTAGTGTGTTTTCAGCTCAGATATAAAGGGAAAATGAAAAGTTTGAATCTTGAAAGCAATTTTCTTCCTAATTCCCCAGTGGTGAAACTGTTGATATAAATTGTCCAGCAGCTATCTTTTCCAGCCAAGCTGCTAGATCCACGGGACAATGCTCATAACTGACTTCTCCAGCAGAGAAATCATGGGGGAATACTAAGATATCCTTATGATGATTAGAAGTCTTCTAAATGCTTAACAATATAGTCCGGATAACATTTTCCATGGGTGAAGCTGGTGGATTATTCTCTGTTTTCAGTTGTTCCTGTCTTCTAAATCTAAACAATGACTTTGTGAAAAATTGAAACTACAGAGAAATCCCTAGACCATCAGTCAAAAACTGTTTGTAATGCACTTTCCTTTCTGTAAGTGACAAAGTTCAGAAAGAAATTCTAGATGAAAAAAACGCAAAAGCTTTTATTGGAGACCTTGAGGTTCTATCCCTGGCATTGGTTTAAAGGAAAAGAATAAAATCGGGTCCTATGATAAAACAATAGAGGTAACATTCCATCCTCAAGACTAAGTTTTGGCAGTCTGAATGCAACTTTTTTTCTTAGTATTTGCATTCAAATAATGAAGAATTACACAGAATTTATGTTACTTATTTTAGACTGTCTGGGCTAGTTTCAACCTTCTACGGACGTATTGTTGCTGCAGAGCAGGTCTGTGTGTGCGAACAAATGTATTTTGATTCGCTGAGGAGGAGGAGGGAATGGTATGGGTTTATGCATGTAAAAATCTTCTGTCTGCACCTGACACTGTGCATATGATCTACTAGTACTCAGTTGTAGGTAACCTAATTTTTTTCTTCTAGTGAAATAAAAGCACATAAGAAATTGCTCATGCAGAACTTCTTTGGACATATCTGTATCATCTGTCATCACGAGCAGGGATATTTAGTGAAGAAATAGTAAAGTGGATTTGAGAGATTTTCTTAACTTCTCCTTTTCTTGTCTGGGTGTATAATTTGCCTGAACACCTTTGCTAAATATTGTTGCCTGTTATCCTAAAGAATCTTACGTTGCTCTTTTTAGTCATCTGTGAGACTGATCAGTTCATCAAGGAAAAGGATCCCCTGCTATAAGAATTACTGATTTTTTTTTTTGATATCTTAGGATACTTTCACACAGCTGACTTCAGTAATTTAACTTTTTTGTCTATTATGTAGGAGTAGATGTGTAGGCACATCTACTATGATGTGCCAGAGAAACAGCGTTCTCCTTTTTCCAAAGATAGAATATAGGAAATTTCTACTTATGCAAACTATTGAGATATGTAGTAATTTTGGTCTTCTATAAAATAATTTCAATTGGAGGGAACCTCTGTTTAGTGTATGGCTAGATTATACCAGGTTGCCCAAGGCCTTCTTCAAGTGAGTTTATGGAATGTCCATCCTTGAAGATGTTCAGGCTTCTTTAGTGACCTGTTTCTATGTTTGACATTCTTCATTGCAGTTCCTAGTATCCACTTAGCATTTCCCCTGTTAGACTTTGTATCTGCAGCTAATCACTGTGCTTCTTCAAGAATAGTCTGACTTGGTCCTCTTTACGTGCTATCATTAGATACCTTTGCATAGATGAGTTTCATTAGAAGGGAGTGAGAACTTTGAAATTATATCTAACATCTCACAGCTGGGAAGGGAAGATGAGACTGAGGAAAAAGATGTAGACATAAGAAAACATTTCTTGAACTTCTGTAGCTCAGACTATCTGCAACTTTTAAAGTCTATGTATGCTATAAGTTGATGAATGCAAATACAGACACATAGAATGTGTGTATCTTGTTCCAAGACTGACATAGAATATGAGATCTTGAGAATAATTGTTAAGCTTTTGGGACACTGTACAGTGATGTGATATTTTTCTTCATGTAATAGCACTTTTTTTTCAGAGCTTTATAACATATTTTGGGAATCATGACACAACAGGTGAGGTAAGTTGGTCAAGAGATACTCGTGGGCATCAGACTGTTTGGTCTGAATGTTACAAAGTCCTCCTGAGATAAGCCTGTGTTCAGTTTCATAAAACACCAGGGTAAAACTTAGCTTTTAGATTATTAATATCTATAAAACCTTGAATCATACGTTTTAGTATTACTAAGTGTTATATCATGTTGGTTTTGTTATTAAAATGTTCTCTTAAAGAGTTGACTTGAACTTAATACAGGGATTCACTACCCCAAAAAGCAGCTACAACTTTAATTCTGTTTCAAAGTTAAAGGA
Source organism: Myiotriccus ornatus (assembly GCA_036023395.1). NCBI lineage: Eukaryota > Metazoa > Chordata > Aves > Passeriformes > Tyrannidae > Myiotriccus > Myiotriccus ornatus. Next base: position 11,757,149 of record JAYRBT010000001.1, read on the forward strand.
CTGATTCTCCAAACTTTTTTATCGGTTTGAAATAATCAGTTGACATAATTTGTTTCTTTGAAGGCCAAATATAACAACATTCTTCATTTCTTTTTAAATTCAGAAGAGTCTGAATTTAAGGAGGATGTTTTTAGGTGACTTTTCAGTACACTGGAGTAGCAGAAAACATTCCACATTAAACAGTTAAGGGACTAAGAAAGTGACAAACAATGCATTGCACCCATCCAGAGACAAATGAAGTGTTAGAGGAGGAGTAAATGTAATGGAGACTGTTAAATTGTTTGTAATTTCATAAAGAGAAAGTTTTAGTTTGGGTGGTAAAGTACATACTCCATAACTGAGTAAACCAAAACTTCAAATATTTTTGTTGTGTTTGATTTAATTAATGATGTACTTCTTTTAAAATAGTTGGCTTTTGTTGTTTGGTTTTTCCTATTGTAGTTGTTTGGGGGAGTGGTTGCTTGTTTTGTTGTTTTGGTTTGTTTTGGGTTTTTTTATCCTAGTCTGAATTTCACAGTCACTGTGCAGTTTATAACTTCAAATTCATGGGTTTTAAATGCATGGAACAGTCCCTTTATTTCCACTTCACATCAATCCTAGCAGAAAGGAAAAACCAAGAGTTATCAAAGGCTGGTGGTCCTCATCCTGCATCTGCTGCTACAGGAACAGGACTCATGCCTGTTTTGAAGTGCAGTGCTTCCCAGGGTGAGTGTGAATCTCAATCCAGTCTTCTAGAGAGCCATTGCTGCCACTGCCCAAAGACAGGCATTATCCATATTGCTGGGTCCAGAAGCATCAGACAGTGTTAAATGCCTTTGGGAGCCATAGTGAAATTAAGGAACATCAACACTATAAACTCTATAAACTACAAATGCAATATATACCCTGAGGCAATATAGACAGACTTGGAATGACTTGTGGAGGCAGCTTTTCGTACCATTTAGAGGACGGGGAGAGCCAAAAATAATCTCAGTGACAGTGTGACTCTGTCACTGATCTTCAAATGTATCAAGTTGTCTCTGCTGCACAAGCCTGTCTCTAAAATACGGTCACTGAAGACTTTTGAATGTGTCACTCTGGTTATTGCTGTCTGAGATATGCAGAACCTGCAGTAGTGAGAAATACTGTGGGTTGTGCGATAGGACAGTGGTTATAGATTGGTCTCTAGCAGGAAGGAGAAATACAGAAATAAGTATGTTTTGGAAATTAAAACACCAGATTGGTGTTGAAATTCAAAATAAGGTGATCAACAAAACAGCTGTGTTGTTCTGAGCGTGAGGAAGCTCCTGGGCTCTCAGTTGAGATGAACCCAAAAGTATAACTTAGAGGGTGAGGCCATTTCTGCAAATCTTTAGGACTCTTTCTTTATCACACTGGCTGGATTCTATACTTTTAAGTGTGATGATTCAGGATGGATAAACCTTATTTGCAAACAAAGCTTAAGAGTAAAAACTGAAATATTTTAAGAGCTACATCTTTGATAAGAAAACATAGGGAATATAGGGAATTTCTCTTCCTAATAACTTTTCTGTAGGGTTAGCATGCAAGGAACATGCAGAGAGATACATGTATAGCACGGTGTTCCCAGCCTACTGCAGTGTCTTTTTTCTTAATGTTTTTTTCTGATTCAGGACTATGAAAGGAAAAAATTGTTATTTAATGCTATAGAACCAGGTTGGGGTTTTTTTCCATTTATATTTAAAAATTTAGCATTTAAAGTGCAGATATTGAGATGAATTAAACAGTCCTTAAATCCATTGTGCTACTTCAGTATTTTCAGTATATTGTAGTAGCCAGAGCCCTTTCCTCTTCCATGCACTAGTTTAAATTCCAAATCCCACCCACATTTAAGGATGGGTGAAAAGTGCTCCCATTGCATTATTGGAGCCATCTCTCAGAAAAAGTCACATTGCAGTCTGTAAAAAATGCTGGTGTGGTAAGTCCTGCTAATTAGGAGATTTTACAAAGGAGAAAGTAGTGGTAAAACAGACTTATCATCTATGAGAATTTTAGCTTGATGTTTCCATTCTGAAATCAGCCCAATGCCCAACACTGTGAACAGTAGGAGGTATCCAACTGCAGGTGCGTGCTATTGTATTTAATTCTTTTCCTTTCGTCTGCATTCACTGCTGTACTCAAAGTATTACACTTCTATTATAAACTTCAAATTTCTATAACATAAATTTTAGGTCATAACTCAAAAAGACCAAATTAACCTCAAATGGGCAAAGCTGTTTCCCATATCATTGCCTTCAGAAACTGCAAAGTATGAAGCCCTGCATGTTTAGTATATCCTCTTGTTTCTGTTCAGATTTGAATTTACAGCAGTGAAGGTCCAAGTTTAACAATTTTCCGTGGAGAAAATACTTTTTTCATGGAAAAAATAGTGTGCAGCTCCAGTGTTTTTTTTGTTTTTTTGGTTTTTTTTTTCTCTGCATCATCCTGGTATTGGTGACTCTGATATTTTCCAGCCATTTCATTGTTTCTTTTAATGCAGACTAGATACACATTTCAGCTAAGCTGTGAGCTGCAGTACCAGTGTTTTAACATTTTACCAATATTTTTAACTAGACAGAAGGAAATGAGATAAAGCAATTTATTTCATGAGATTTTTTTCAGCACTGATGCTCATACCTCAGTGGAAACAGGTATACTAATCCATTTATTTCTCATTTCTGTGTGGTATGCCTAAAGACCCTGAAAAGAAATTCATGGTTGATTTTTTTTTTTAATTCCCCAAACCTAAAAAAAGAAACCCTCCAAAAATACAATTGCACTGCTATTGCAATACTTTGAGCTTTTTAGATCAATATAAAGAGTGAGCATGCTATTTGCTAAATATGTAAAAAGGGTATAGTTTTCTATAATTTTGTTATCTCACACCACTAAATGTTTGCAACGTGGCATAAGAAGCGCACGTGAAAATATATGTATTTGCTGTTGTAATTCAATGACACAAAATTCGAGATCCCCAAGGTAAGGTTAAGCAGGAGCTCGTGTAGTCAGGGTTGAAATTCAGACACTGCAGATATAATCCATCTCCCTGACACATGCAGTGCCTCATTGTGAGACTGCCAGACACAGTCTGCTGAGATGGGAATGTCACAGAATACCAAAACAGGGCGAGATGCAGTTTTGTTCATCATCGCTTTTATCTACGCATATCCATCTAACAGTCTGCATGCATAGCTATTGCCAGACAGAGAAATATCAATGCAGCACAGAGATGCAGCAGCTAACATTCAGAGAAGTATAGGGAGCATATGCTAGGAGCTCAGAATTACCTGAAGATAATTCAGGTAGTTAATCAGGTTAATTACTTATCTCTAAGGCAATATTTCGGTGCAGACGCTGAGTCACCACCTCAGTTGTTTTAACAGAGATCAATGACAGGCCTGGTTGTCTACATCTTCTGGTGAATTCTGAACCTAAATGACAAAAGGGGCCCTGAAGGCAAAGAAACTGCACTGTCATCACTGGGGAGGCAGGCAGGCAGAAAGAGCTGCAGTAGCAGAAAGGAAAAAAGCTTTTTGGAAAATATCGAGTCCTGCTCATTTTACAATTATTCTCAGTTATTCCCACTTCATTGTACATTTGAAGTTTCCATTCTGGGGCAAAAGGGGAAAAACACCAAAAAAAAATTGAGAGAGGACTAAGGTTCTGAAATAAGAGATGAAAGTGTATGCCTGTCTTAGATACACATGTAAGTTTTGTCTTATGCAAAAGGCAGGGAAACTTGGCTGTACTGGCCAGTAATACAAATTTCAGTGGATTTTCAAATGCCCGTGCCAGGCAGCAAAATACTAAAAGAGTGTGAGTGCCTGGTCTGTAGTGGTATCAACCTGGCATAAGCATAGGCAGTTTTGTGAACTGTTGGGATCCCTGAATAATTATGGCTCTAATCCGAAAGGAGGAAAGCTTCCAGAGCCCGGAAAAAACGCACCCTTGCCGCAGACTTGGCAGAAGCCAAGTTGACCATATGACCAATGAGGCTGAAGGGACATGGCTGTCTGGGTTTATGTCTGGACATATGGCAAGATTTGCATAGTGATTAAATACTGTTGACTCTAGCTTTAAAAGTGTGTTTTTATTTGAAATAGTGCATCCTGTTCTAGGTATACTGAGCACCGTCTCTGTATAGGCATTTTTCTCTCCAGTTGTAAAAGGCAGCCTTTAGCTAAAAGCACCACCTGTGACATGAATCAGCAGTTCAGAGACGCAGCTGAGGACCTTGAAGCAGTGGGATGGGTGGAAGTAAAGGACATATGTATCAAAATTAAAATACACTATTGTAAAGATGCTAAGTTTCCAGGCTTGTGGCAAAATTTCATGAGGAACCTGTAAGCAATTAAAGGTTTAGGAGAAGTTGCAGTAGGTGGGTTGACTGTTGGGAAAAGGGGAGAAAAAAGTTAGGTTAGACATTTTAGCATTGGTTGGTGACACACACACATATATTCTCCCCCACCTTAGTTCCTGTAATCAGTCATTTCATTCTCTTTGCATCATGATGGTTTTCATTGCCCCCTCCAAATCCCCCCCAGTATGAAGTCCTAGTCTTTGGAGAGGGCTCTCCAAGGCTGGGAAACTCAACATTTCAACTTTTTTCCATAATTTCTATTTTTTCTTGGGTATCTTTTGTCTTTCCACTGTCATGCTCAATCCCTTGCTTACCTGTTAAAACCAAAAGCGTCAGGGCTGGAGGGAAACATCACTAGAAAACCTCGGTTTTCTAGACTATCATTTCTGAGAAAAATAATGGTGTTCACACCAACAGTGTAAAGCTGTTTGTCTTCATTCTTCCACCTGCACTATTCTCACACAGGTCTGGAATCTTCCATGATAACAAGTTTTCAGGAGCCTTTTCATCTCTTCAACATTAATGTCTCCTACTGCACATTTCCTCAGAAACTGGTACACTGAATTACTGGGCATAAAGAACAGAGATGAATCTGACTGCTCCTGTCATTTAGAAATGCATTAGATATCTCTGATTTGGTTGTCTTGTGAAACCAAGCTTAATATGTCATTTGGCCTTCATCTCACATCCTTATATTTTGTGTGTTTGATTTTTCTTTTTTTCGTTGTGGAAAACATGATATATTTCTGCATAGGTTGGATTTGTATTTCCATATCTAGTAAAAAATGCAGAAAAAATCTATGTGATCTTTCTAAGCAGCTGACAGTGAAAAAATTACAGGTGAATAAAATAAGTGAGTTTTGCCCTTTTTTTTTTTTTTTTACTCTATTATTTTAGGGAATCAGAGAAATATGTTTAAATCAGAATTTTATAGATACAAGTATTATCATCTGCTCAAGTTTTTCTTATTGAGTCTATGAAAGGTAATTTTTGTAGTTTTGTCTCTTGGAAGAGTGAGGACGTGTCAAAAGTATTATGTACTTTTTTTACATGTTATATAGGAATAAAAGAATTATTCATTTTGAAAACTTTCAGTAAATGTGAGGTATGTCAAGTGTTTCACCCTTGTGAGAAAACATGTTTGAAGCACCATCATGCCGCTTGCTTAAGGCAATTACCCCAGTCCTTTTGGCATAAAGCTGTGGAAAAGCCAAGAAACTGAAATTATCATGGTGTATGTTTTGTTCTAATTGCCACAGTCCATGACATTTGAATGTTTCTAGTACATCTTTACAGATATTTCTATCTATGCATTTTTGTCTTCTCTATCATGTGCAGGTTGCTTTTTGAAGGAGCTTTTACAGAAAGAGAGAGAAGGAAAACCGCGTCAGTAAGAATTAATAGCACTCTAAAAACTCTTTAAAGTACTCCTGCCTGCAAACTATACCCAACAGAGAGAACTGGGAAGGCACACTAGAACCACATCTGTATCTGCCTTGACTAGAAGGTGATTCTGTTTCTTATGGCATGAATATTGAAACTCTTTATTGTTAGGGTGTTGTCTTGAAAGCAGAAAGGCTGGACCAGCCTAATTGTACCACTGTCCTATTTGTGACTCTGGTATATTTCCCTCTCTATGTCTGTACACTCTCCTCTGCTCCTGCCTTTCCTGTTGGCCTTGTCCCCTCAGCATGGGGACAACTCTTGCAAAGCGTATGGCTGACGCCTTTTGGAAGAGCTTCTGGTTTTGCCAGCTGCTCTGTTGCTGCAATGCAGGTAACATTAATGTGTCCTTGTCTTTTAGGGTGACCCCCACATGGCTGGGGTTTTTTTTCAGGCTAGGACTCACATGTAAATAAAAATACTCTTGGCTCTTTTCTGCTCATTGTTTTTCTCCCGAGTTCCCGTTGACAGTTAACAGCTCCATGAAATTACACTGGACAGTATATTTAAAACTAATAATATAAAAAGGGGAAAACACCTGGGGAGATTCCTTAATAGAAAGAAACTTCAGAAAACAGTAGAAAAGCAAATACAAAGCATCGGTCTACTAGTTGTATGGGACTGAAGCAGCTGCTATGTCACATGAGCAGCAGCCGCCAAGGCCTTCGACTTGCAGGAATTCTGTTGTAATTATCCCGACTCATTACAAACTTCACCTGGCTTTAATTCAGTAACGTAACTTACTGAATGTTTTTCCATTAAGACGTTTTGAGTGTGTAAGCACAGCAGGTATTCATCTGGGGACATCTGACTTTTTTTTTTTCTCCTTTCCTACACTTTTCCCTCTTTCCTTACGCAAAAGGGTGATGAAGTTCCTGCCCATGTGAGCGTAACCTTCACATGAATGCCAAAAGAGTACAGCATGTTGTTTTAAAACAAATACTGAGTAAAGCAATAAGGATTTGCTGCCTATTGTAAATCTCTGCCAATTTAATTATTTGTTATGCTCTGAAGATTTACATGGGATTCTCATCAAGACTTTAGAAAGACTTACAGGAGTGCGACATGTTCATCCCGTTCTCCCTATGATCTGTCTATGCATCCCTGACTGTTGCACGTGGTTTCCATATGCAGTCGACTAAAGGACACTATTTCTGAAGATTTCAGCCAGTCTTTGAGCAACTCTAGTTACTCTCTAATGATGTTATTGGAATTGATACAAAACTTTAAGGTGTTTTATACTGCAAAATCACTGTTATATTAACTTGAAAGGAGATACATCTTTATTTCTTGTTGCTCTTTTTCACCACGTCTGGCAGCTTATTTTGACTGCATTTTGTGGACATAAAAACAGGTCACTTTGTTTTTCTTGAAGTATATTTCAGCACAAAGTGTTTTATTTATTTAAGTGTCCTGGAGCAAACAAAATTGAAGTTTGAGTTGTCTTCTTATATTTAAACTCTCCTACAGAGGACTTGGAATATATGTGCTTGGTACAACAATTTATGGGAGAGAGAGATTTTAAGGAAAATGTTACTTATCTTAACGGATGTTGTTGTTGTTTAAAGACGTCTGAGGGGTTTTATTTGTTGAACCCAGTGTGGGCTGGGTTTTATGTTGGCTTTGATTGTTTATTTTGTTCTTGGGTTTTTTAACTTAGCTGAGGACAATTTCATATGGATGCCTAAGGAAAGAAGTAACAACAATATAAAAATAGGTTATTTGCAACTGACATCTACCTTCAAACATCTTCTCAAATTAGAAATATCTGCATTGATCCTTCCAGCTAACACTGGCAGCCAATGGTAGCTCACAGAATGCTAATGCAAATAAAGTAACTGCCTTTATATTTGCACCTCTGCTATTTATATTTGTGGCTCTTCGTTGTATGTATCAGAGCAATTATATTCCATTTTTCCCATTAACATTAAGGGCTTTTAATTAGTTATTGATTATTTTTTTAAAAATCTAAAAGCTTTTTGAGTGTTGGGTCTAATTCATGCATTTGTGAAGCTGATTCAAAGTCCCCTGAAGTCGGTGGAAAGACTTCACAGATCTTTTTCACTTCATTGTTTTGGAGGTTTGGGTTTTTTTCCTGCTTCTGACTGGATTGTGAAGGCTACAAGGTACTGGTGACCAGTAATGGGGTGATGCAAAATTGACAGAAATAAGAGAAACTGGCCCTTGTACTTTTGTACCTGATATTTGAGGCTGTAAAACTGTACAAGAATTGAACCATAAGCCAAAAAGTGCAAGAGAAATCTGATGACAAGTTGCAGAACAGGTCTTAGGAGCGGTACAGGAGCTGCAGGTACTTAACACCTTTACAGCAAGATCCCAGATCCCTTTATTGGGCTGGGGACACTTGGCTGCTTAGGAATTCTTGACTGTTTATTAATTCTCCTATTACAAAACCAAAAGTGGCCAAATGAGAGATTACCAAAGGTGATCAGCTTGCCAGAAGGCTTTGATTTCAAACATATGTCTGTAGAGTGGTGTGGACTTTATGGGGAGGTTTGTACAGCTGAAAGACCAGAACTGGATCTGTTTCTGCTCCTCATTCTTCCTCTCTGTTCCCCTTGTTTTATGTTTTATGATCAGAGGTTGCCATTAAAATCTTCCCTATTGCTGTAGACCTTGCACTAATTCACTGTGACATTAAAACTGGAGAATACTGAAATACTACTAATTAGGCCAAAGGAAGAATAGTGCAGATTTTTATAGTTACTATTGCAAATGACTGCTGCAGACAGAATCAGTCTTTAAGTTGCAATGAATTGTGGGTGCATATTCTAACCTCTTTCTACTCTCCTATTGTAAAAATTACCGTTTTTATATTCATACTTAGCATGAAAGGAGTTTGATTTAAATACAGTTTTATTTATCAGATAAATGTATGTGTAAAATATATCCATATATGCATAAAGTGTCCAGAATTATTTCAAGATATCCTTTAATAGAAATCTGGAGTCACCTGAAACAACTCTAAACGTTGTTATTTTATGTGCTTTTTTTGAAACATTTTCAATAATAACCTGCCAAGAGGAGTGACAGATTCAAGAAATACAGGAAAATATAAAAAATTTAGCACTGAATTTTTTTTCTCAATTTCTGTTTTCAAAGCCAGATTATGGTTCTTAAGGACTGTTCTAATGGTGGTTTCTTGTCAGGAGTGATGCATACAGTTAACACTTGCACTGAAAGCAATTTTGAAAGGTATGTCTATGTATATTTGGTGCCTTATTCCTAAAATGTGCTAAATGCTAACATTTAGTATATATTCCTGTTATTTTCCCAATTAAAATAAGTAGCAATTAAAAAAAAAATTTTTCCTTGTTTCAGTGACTAACTGCATTTGAGAAAATAAATATTTCTTTATGAATCATGATCTCAGAGCAGATGTTCTGTTTCTACTGAAGACCAGGTAAAAGCAAATGCTGCTCTTTTTCTCCAAATTAACAGACCTTTGACTGGTTCCTTTTCCTCCATGGGACAGACACAGACACACCTTGGAAAGACAGAAGAGGCATCATGGAGGTGAGTATGATGAATTAATAAATATTTTTGGCTCCTCTTCACTCGGAGTTTTTTATTAGAAGCAGGAATGTGAAAGATGGTTCAGGGCTGTTTGCAAAAAATGTTGATAATTAGGTCGAGACTGACACTGGAGAAAAAGTAGAAAGAGTGGGGAGCTAGTCATGTGAAAAGGCAACCTGTAAAAGCAAGTATATGACTTCAATATGCTTCATTCCATGGCCTAGTTAATGCTGGATTGTCTCAGAAAACCAGCAGGCCACACAGAAATAAGTCAGGGATGAGTTACAGTTTACTCCAAGCTCCATCAACAAGAAACAATAAATAAATAGTAATAACAAAATTTAAAAGAAATTAAAAAGCAAACTCCACTTTTTTTGACATTTAATTTGTTTTGCTTAGGAAAAGAAGGCAACCAGGAACTAAGGTACTGCATATTAGTGACATAAGCTCGCTTTGTGCAAGTCTACAGCTATAAAAGTGACAACTGGGAAAGTCATTTGGAGAGGGAGAGAAACTGAAACTGCTTAGGAAATAAATGTGTTCTTAGCAGGTGGAGACTTCGCTTGTGACATCCCAGTGGTCTGTTATATCCAGGTGCAGAAATAGAAATACATTTCATGGATTAATTAAACAGTTTAGTAAACTGCACTGGTGTTCTTTTCTTTAACCTTATGTGCACCAGCTATATCCAGTTCACAAATAGGCTTGAAAGGATACAAACCATCTTGCTAGTTCCTTCTGACACTAGGGGCTTTCAGGAGGGTTAAGCTTATAAGGACTCATACCCTGAGGTCTGGCAAGATTCTCTGAAAGTAGATTTGTGCTAATTCCTGTGTGTAATGGTACATGTCCTCAGACTATTCTTTTCTTTTCCTTTAATCAATGTTTCTTTCATCATAGTATTTGAATAAAGGTAGAAGTAATAACTTTTTTTTTTCCTAGTTGTTTGGGTTTTCTATTCTCACCAATTATTCTTTTCTTCCTTTTCATTTGTATGATTAGCAAACAGTGGGTACAATAGACCAAAATGTCTATTAACACCATGAATTGAGTGACACACCACCAGCTCATAGAGTTTCTGCTCATTCTCTTGGGTATTTGTTTTGTTTCTGAATTACTTTTAATAGTTTTTAGGACTAACAAAATGAACAAATGCTTGCAATTATGGAGGAAGATCCCAAATATTTTCCATAAGGATTTTTTTCTTTTTCCTATCCCAATACCTCCTTTCCCTGCAGTTAATGAAAGTTACGTGCATGCATCGATGGCAGAGTATATCCCCAAAGGATTTACTGGAAAATCCGACAATGCTAAAATAAACAGAGGACTGGGGCAACATGCTCTGGTGAAAATAAATGCTGTCTCTGTTAGCTCAGCTGCTCTGGTGCAGCAAAGCAGTTCCCTTCCAGGGGCTCTCTTTTCAGATGTCCATAGGACATTGGCTCATTTAACATTTAACATTTCCACTGTGCTTGGCTGAAAATCCACACATCTGCCAAAATGTGATCAGATATTGAGGCAGTCCAGGTCCCCTCCAGTCTCTTACCATCACTTGAAGAGTCTGAGTCAGGGATTTAAGGCAAGTGTGGAGAGCTGAACATTGAGCAGGGACTGTGGTTATGTACAGAACACACATTTATCTCATTTTTTTTGATTATTTATAGTAACTTCTCCTTAGTCCAGCAAATGTAGAGTATTATACAAGATCGTGGACAGTGAAGCAGACATGGAACTTTCCTTGTCTTCATTCGGATGTGTTTTGGTTGCTCAGTGGTCCCAAGGAGTTTCTGAACGATGTAGTGGAAATGGGCATTTACTCTGGGCGTGCCATGACTTTCTGTACAGATGGCATGCATATGCTCTTTCACCAGGGTTACCCCTTTACCTTAATCCAGTCATTTCAGACTGAAAGTCTGGGATTGTTTTTTTTTTTTCTTTTTCAAACCATGAAAAAGGTGGGAGCTGGGGGCTGAAATGGTGAAAAGTGGAGAAAGAAAAAGAAAAGCATGAAGAAAAGTAATGTTTTGTCATTTCCAAAGAGATTATTCCTCTTCTTTATTTTCTTTTTACCTGCAACATTAACGTATAATGTAGAATGAATATACTATTTAGGTGAAATAGACTTTCTGTACATAGTCAAAATATACTGAATAAGTCAGAGTTGGAGTTGGTATAGTCAGGCTTTTTTTGTCTGTTTGTTTAATCTGAGATATAAAGCAACACTGTCCTGAAATCTCATTGGCAGATTTTTAGCATTTACACTAAAAAAAAGAATTCTTTTCTGTCTCAGCAGCATTACTGACACTTTGCTAGAGAGCTGCTGCCACTAATATCTAGCTCACTAGATAGCAGAAGAAAAGCCAGTGTGTTCATGGAAACAGTGCTCCCTCAGACAAGTAATAATCAGCTAATGTCGATGTCATGCTGCAATCAGGCTCTGACAAGGTTTGCAAATATCTTGAAAGGAAGTGCTCATCTTCAAATGCTGTAGATCAAAGCTCAACTGGAACAAAACCCAAGTGTGCTGCATGTCAGCTGCAGAATTTTGTGGATGAGCACAGCATGTATAAGCAGAGGCCACTGCTATCATCACCAGCAGGAACAACCAGATGGACTGGGCTGGTTGACTACTTAAAATCTTGCTGCATAACCACAAAAGCTAAAAATGAAGCTTTAAAACCCATTACTCATCTCCAGAGCCCAAGACTGTCTTTTTAAAGCTTCAAGGCCATTTTTAATCTGTGACAAAGACTTTTTCAGACATGTCTGTTCTCAGGAACTTCTGTCTGGTTTTTACCATTCATGAGAACAGAATTATTCCTGGGGAAGGGATGGGATGTAGAATGGTGGTTCAAGCAGAGGGATAGTCCATCAACCCTCTCAGCTCTGCCACAGATATGCATGCTCTGCAACTGGGGAAGTCATTTGCTCTCTGTGTGCACTTATTTTTCCAACTGTGAAATGGGGGCAATATCTCATCTATTACTGCAGCACAAGCCCTTATTCGTTAGAGTGTTTCCAGTGCCTTTTAAGCTCTATGGGATGAATAGCTAGCACCCTGCAGGAAAAAAAACAGACAGCCGAAAGGATGAAATATAGCTTGTTATACACCACGCTAACCCTCTGAATACTATGTTTTTGAGGCAAAACCATTTGCTTTTTTTCTGCTGTAGTGTCTTCTACCTTTGAGGAATAAGAGGTTGTGGAAGGCTAAAGCAGGATTCTCCATGTGCTGGCACCTCTGCCACCTCTGGGTGGTGAAAGTCACCCAGGCTGGTAAAACCAACCTCCAGTGGAAAGGCCATGTCATGCATCACATCTGCTCACACTGTGGTCTAAACTGACCTTCAGGATGGGCCAAACTGGAACTAGAACGTCATAACCAGAAAGGACTTAATCTGGTGGTGTCTGCACCTAAGGCTAGAGAATCTTTTTCAGTGATGTTATGCAGAGCTCCAGAAGCCTCTGTTAGATGAACTCTTACTTCCCTGACATGGAGGGAGGCAGTGGCAGCCTGTCTGGTGTGTAAGGCAGGGGAGCCTGTGTTAAATCTATGAAATCCAGTCAGTACTGCAGTTTGAGATGACAGACTGTAGTGCTACAATCAGAAAATTTTAGGCTCTTGGTTTATTCAAGATAAAGACACAAAAAAAGAGCCCAACAACTAGAATTCGACATGAGGTCTGATATCCTGCTTTTATTATTATAATTATTAATGTTTTTCTTTTGTTCTAGACTTCCCCTGCAATGTTAAATACAGAAGTTATGCAGTAAGAGCATTTCTTTCTCAGAAAAACATAGATCACCTAAGAATCACATAGAGAGAAGACTTTAAACCAATTTATTTATTCGTTTATTTTGTCTCTGTAAACTGATTGTTAGCTTTTTATCTTAGGATGAGCCCTGTGGGTCCACAGTTGATGGTTATTTCGGTTTGGGCACATTCACAGGTGGAAGATCTCCCTGGAGCTTACCAGGTTGCCAACTGAATCCCCTGAAACCTTGCTCTTGTAGTGCAATAGGATGAGAGACTGAGTGCATTTATTACCTCAATTATAGCTGTGCTGTCACACTCCAGAAGTGCTTAGAGTCTAAAAGGAGAAGAGACTCCACCAAGGCCTCCCAGCCAGATGGACCAGGGAAGCACCCTCCAAGAACCAGTGTGTGTGTCCAAAGCCATGTGGCCACTCACAGAAAGTACAGCAGGTGCAGAATCCCTCGTCCTGTTCTGCTTTGCAAGTCAAAAACCTGTATTTAATATGGTGCCTGGTATTTTCTATTAGATAAAATAGCAGAGCCAATGGCACTCAGTGTCAGGTGGTCTTGGAAAGAGACCGTATCCCATAACTTCGGTGCCAGATCCTGGGAAATATGAATTTTCATCCCCTGGCAGGTCACACTAATTTTCAGTAATCTTGAGGAGGGGGGTAGACATAGCTCTAAAATAATTGCATGACATAATATTCCACTTTAAAATTTCCACCTTTTGTTTACATTCGTAAACGAGGGTGGGACTTAAGCTACATCTCTTTATGGTGAAATGGATCAAATTTGATTCTAAAATAGGGAACAACACAAAGATCTGGAATAAAATTCATTTAAAGGAAAGAAATGGTACCATAGAAGAATTATAGAGCATAGTTAAGATACAGTAAATCTAAACAAGCTTCATCTATGTTTTTCTGAGTTTTCTGGTAAATTTAGGGGTTTATATATTTATGCTGAAAAATGCAGTGTTTCTGAGATGGCATTGAATATTGGTCATGACTGATTTAAGCTTTTTTTTCACTAATTTATCCTTCCTAGGACAGTGCCATAACAGGAGACTTCAGTTTTTGTGCATGCTATGAATCTTACCTGGCTCAGGAGAGCAGGTGAAACATCTTTGTCTTACCTATGTTTTCTTCCTGAAGCCTGAAGGACTACTTAGTTATAACTGTGCAGGGAAAATCTGTTCCAGTACATATAGACCTTCTCTGCATTATATCTCTAATAGAAAATGGTTGGAAACTGACACACACTGACCTCCAGCAGATAATTATCTGATAAAATTGATACTTCACTTCAAAATGCCTAAAAAAATTATAATGTCAGATTGATGTTTATTCCTAAAAGCATTCTGGAGAACTTCCCCTTGATCTTAGATCAGTCCACTGTCAAATTCCTTAAAGGCCACATCATTTATAAATGATATGAACTGCAGATGTATAATTCATGTGGAGCACAAAATAAGGTTTAAAACATTTGTATTAAAAAGGTAAGGCGATCCTATATTAAATCATGTTTATGGGCTAATTTTAAAGTACAGAATCCTCCTGACTGAAGTTTAGCACTTTTTATTTTTTAGAATTTATTAAAAAGAAAAGTAACTGTGACAATGATGTTGGCAGACAAGAGGTCTTTTTCTAAAATCCTTGTGTTGGTATATCGTATTATTTTCCATTAGCTATCCCTACACTTTTTGCAGATTGCTTTCAGCCATATTTTTACTGAATGTTTTTGGAAGTGCAAACTGCAGATTTCACCATTACTGTTTTGACATTGCAGGCTCAAGGTTAATGGAATTTCTTAGTGGTTAAAGAAGAAAAATAATTATATTTTAAGTTATATAATCTTGTGGGTATAGCTAGATTTCAGGAATCCTAGAAACCATTGCCATTATAAAATATATTAAAAAAAAAAAAAAAGAGATATTTAAAATTCTGGATGTATTTTTCTATTTTTAAATTTCTTCTTATTAAGGTCTACAGAACTCCTAGAAGTTTGAATTTCTTGTGCTACTGTGTAAACTCAACTTTGCTGTTATCATCTCTTCTCAAACATCTTGTAATATATTCTGAGAAGTGTAATAATGCTGTTTGATATGATTATAATTTTATTTTTAAAACCTTAGCCTAGATCTCATTATGAAACTTTTACCCATAGAAAGTAAAAATTGACAAACGGTTTTTGGTTCAAATGAATTCAAAAATTTGCCCCTGGAGGCCTCTCTCTAGCAAAACATAAAGATTCACCACAGCCTAAGTTCATAAATGGCCTTAACCATTTAAAATCCATGTCTTTAATTACACCTTTGTAGATCTGTAAGCATTTACTAATATGATATTGAGCAGTGTTTTGACAATATTCTCTCTGAGATTTGTTTTCTTTGAAGTAATAAACAGAGTTATGCTGGCTTTTCTTTAATGATGAAAAATAGTGACAGTAATTATTTTCATGTAACACATGACAGACTTTTCTTTCCATTTTGCCTTATTGATGGGGATTGTCCTGAAGTTTGCTTTTATATTTTGTGGACACTAGAAGTTAAGAAGAAGTGGAGAATCAGAGTGACTCTTCCAGGCTGCTGTGCTCATGTTTTACTGCTATCACACAAGCCCCCTTTCAAATATCTACCAAAATACGTTGTTCATGCCACCCGTGCTCAAAACTCTTCTCTGATGCAGTGCTGTAAGAACTCCACAGAAATTAGGTTTTACACTCACCTCTGTTTGAAAATGGTCCTCTCCTTGCTTTCCACTGAAGCGACTTGTTGCCTTTTATCACACACAGGTGGTGGCTGTGGGCAGTTTCGTCGCTAGTAGGCTTTGCAGAAATGCTTCCCAGGTGATAGTATCAGTAACAACACTCGTTTTCAGGCTGAATGTTTAGTATTTTAACCATTTATCTTTCTTCTGTTACTATAGCATTCATAATTTGACTGTGCTACCCAGTAATAATACTCGGGTTAGAAAAACACACAGGATGAAGATCCAACAATACAATGACCATGACCTATCTCTTAGAGGTGTGGTTTTTCTTCCATTCCTCTTAAGAAAACTCTTGTTTTCTTGTCTATTGTTATTCCTAGTTCAAGATGGGAAGCCAAAAGATTTGAATTTACTCTGTTCAAGTTCACCCATCAAATTCTTAGTCTGCCTCAATAATTTGCATCAATATAATGAATATTTTTTGAAACCATAAAACTGAAATATATTAGCAATTAAAAAATGGGATATATTACTGTTTATTAAAGCACGATCACACCAGATAACCTGATATTTTCATTAACTTAGGATTCTAAGTAACTGATTTTATAGGCAAGGAAAATATTAGATTTTAGTCTGTGTGGACTTTTGTAATGAATTTGAAACAACACCATGCAGAAAATTAGCAATTATTTAAGAAGATGGGGATAAGTAGCAGAAATTTGAGATCAATAATAAATTAGTAAAAGGTTTGGTCTTGGAGCTGAGGAAGCTTACAGACTAAGTTCCCCTAGGATTAATCCTGAGGTTTTTCTTACTTACTATTTCATTAATATTTTTCACATAGGGAGCATGACAGTGACAACTATTCATGCTGTTAAGTGGTGTTGGCAATATACAGGAGAGCAAAGATTTCATACTGGAAGAACTGGATAACCCCAAGGAATGGCAATACAGAGGGAGAGCGGACTTCTTTATTGCAACATGAAGGTCATGTTCTGGAGACCAATACAAACAGAATCCCTGTCATCAGGTAGGAATGAAGGACTTGGAAGTAATGAAAAATATATGTGCATTAATCTTGGAGGTGATTACATGTTGCCCTTGCAGGACAATTATAAAAAAGCCAAATAGGACTCCAAGGGTTACAAAATGAAGGGATTGCTGTTGTACCTGGAAAAATTTAACACCATTGTTCAAAGACCTGTGAGATTTAACTTGAAGTAGCATGGAACGAGTCTAAAATAGTTGGAATTTATCTGTATGACTGACATAGAGGACACAAGTACAGGCAGTCTTTGTATTTTGTTTATTTTTGGAAAACTGCAAAAAAAAATAGTGAATGTAATTTACAAGAAGCAAAACTGGTGCTTTTCTGTAATGCTTGTGAAAGGCACAGGATCAGCTGAGCGTGTTTCTGTGGAATTGCCCTGTCAGGGCAGATATGAAGTAGCACACACTGGTGTGGTGTTGCTCACCATGAGGGCTTCATTCACCTCCATGGTGCTGTTATCATCTTCTCAGAGAATAGGAATGCTCTGCTTCAGTCTGCTAAGTCCAGGTCTTGCCAAAGGGCTTTCTGAACCTCTTTCTATACTGTTTAATCATGCTTGCAGAACTAGACTATCTTTTAATGAAAGGTTTATTTACAGAGATGTGATGATCTTATTTTCCATGTAAAACAAGTAAATATAGACTTATTTTTTGGTGCTCCTAGAAAGATGTTTCGGGCTTTATACAGTTGACTACACAGGCGGCAGGAATGGGAAAATAATTTAACTCTCAAGGCCATTCTTCTTCTTTTCTTCTGATCTCTACTGCAAGGATGGTGCTGGTTTTTGTAGTAGTTTTCTGCTGGGAAAAATAAAGAGGTGGCCCAGGAGACAATTTTGTACTAGAACCACATCCAACACTACAATTTCAATTCTTTTAGGCTGCCAATCTTTACCGCTGTAATTCACTGTGATCATACAACTTTCATGTGGTTTGAACAAAACTATTGGTCTTCACAGCCACTGTTTACCATTTATTTATTCAAATATCTCGTAGCCACCTCCATACCATCTAATGTGTTTCTTAAAAAAAAAAAAAATGTAAGAGAATAAATAAAGGTGTTTTCCTAGTTCAAATGAAGTTAAGATCAGTTACATTATGTACTTAAACCAACTGTAGTTAGCACTTTCTTAAATTATACTTTTTATGCTGTGGAAGATGTTACACCATGAACAGCCTTAGGTATTTTACCCCCCCACTGATGAAGTTCAGGAGTGTCAGCAGCATGAAAACCATAAGGGGGAAATGAGCAACTGCTGTTTGAGCACCTCTTGCAGGCATTTCTGTGAAACAATTTCAGGGTCAGTTCACCAGGCGATCACTGGCCATTCTGCTCCTGTGAATCTGCAAGGGTGATGTAAACCTAAAAGGGGAAAATTTGAAGAAAAATATTCTATTCTCTTTTCTTGGCCTTGAAATGGTAAGATAGGAATTATCAATTTCTCTAGGGCCAGCCTTATTTCAGTATTAAATCAGACAGAAATTTTGGCTGTTTACCCTGGCAGGAGCCGGGAGGCCTTACCAGTGCTGCAAAGAATAAATCATAGATAGTAATAATAAGATTAATATTATATTACTTTAAAGTGTTCATTCTAGAGAGCACCAACATTTGTGTTTGCATCACCACCAAGAGACAACATGTCAAGTTGGCCTTTATGTGATATTGCCCCACTGGGAACTGTATCAGGAAATATTCCATGGGTGTGGGAAAGACCACACTGGATGAAGTGAAATAAATAAAGCTATTTTGTTTAAGTATCCATGACTTGAATAAGCATGTGTTTGCAAAAGGCAAATTAGTAGATGGGCAAAGTAACAATTATTTTCAATGCAGGTTTGAATCTGCTTATGGCTTATGATTCTTGGATTAGCTTTAAGTGAGCAAAGACTGTATCTTTATCATTGCAATTATTATCCTTTGTCATCATTCTGCACTTCCTCCTCTGCATCTAACAAGACCTAAGTATAGTTTAAGAGAAGAGACCTTTTCCCTATCTCTTTATATGGAGAGAAAAATCTTCTGCCAAATTTTCCTAAGAGTAGCTTAAATGAAAGGAATTTTGAAGGAGAGGGAACAAGTATGAACATTAATATAAAAATAACCTTCTTTGCAGCAACCCATATAATAGTAAAAAAAAAGAAAACGTGAAGATAAAACGCTTTGATAGCTCAGGACCTGGGCTAAAACTAAATTGCCATCATCATCAAGAAGAGTTCCTTCTGCTGTTACTGTACAGTACAAACAAAGAAGATTTACAATGATAAACATACCCTATGTTTTCAAATCAATTGCCTAAAGTTCCTCTGTATCTCTTCACTTTTTTCCTCACCTCTTTTTATTCATCAGCCTTTCTTCCATGTGTGTATTAACAGAGGCATGCATATCTTTTTTGTTCCAATAAGGTTTAATATCAGTGGAGAGCTTATCCCCTGGATGGATTCAGCATTCATAGGCTTAATATTCCCTTAATTGATAACAGATTAGTTAGAACTAAAGTGCTTCCTTCCCCGTTCTTTCAAGCACACATATGGCAGTACATTTCATTAATTATTTTAAATATTGCTTTCATAATTTAAGGTCTGGATTATTCTAACTTTATCTGTGCCCAGAAAAAGCCATTTCTGTGAAGCAACTTCCCCTCTGGATAAACCAACAGCGACACTGCCATGCTTGTCCTGTTCTGTGCTTTTCCTCCTCCTTCCATTTGCTGTGGGGTCCAGAGGCCAGTCAAGCAGTGTGAAGACTGGGAGAATAGAGGTTTTTGGGAAAAAGATGGCTTTTATCAGGATACTAGGACTGGTCCTTAATTTAACTGATGAAATGGGAGCTGAATTCATTAGGACATTTAGCCTCTATCACATGTGGAATAAAAATCCTTTCCCCCGTTCTTTGTATGTCTAAGCTCTTAAAATGATAACCTTTTACTTCGTGTATACATGCACTGTGTATTGTTACCAGGCCAGACTTTTTCATTTTTATTATTCTTCACCCTGTTAGATTGGGTTTATATCTTTTTTTGCTCAAACATTCCTTTGAAGCTTCTGCAATCAATATGCAATTGCTTTCTATTAACTGAAACAATATATATATGAAGTGAGTATAATCTAAGCACAATACATTGTTCCAGGCAGCAGCAATGAAAAAGCAAAGTATTGTTTACTGCAGCACAATAGAAGTGGCTGGTGCTTGTGGTATCCATTCAGCTTGTATTTATTCAAATAGTCTTGAGAACACTTTAGCCAGAAGCAAATTTGAAAGGCAAAATGGGAGAGTAGAACTGAATAAAAGACCTGAGAGAGGGAGAGAAGAGGAAAAGCTGAAAAAAAGTTAGGGAAGTGAAATGGAAAGGCTTATGAAAAGGAGAGGGAGGCAGAAGAAGATGGCTGGCAAGGAAAAGGAAGGTAAATGGGGAAGAAAGAAGAGAGTGTTTATATGAGTGTTTTAAATAATGTTTGATGTCATGTTCAGTTCTGCTCCTACTCTCTGTACATACACAGAAGCAGGCTCACAGTAAGCAGAATTAAGAATGGTGCAGCGGATGCCTAAAAATATCAGTTAAAGTAAATCCTGATATAAATATACAGAATACGAAATCCTTACCTAGGGAAAATGAAGCCAGGTAGAGCCTGTTGTTGGAAGGAATAAATATGGAGTCTCTGTCTTTTTTTTGAGATATTTTTATTTCAAGATACCAAATCTTTCTCCTGTATGGTTCTCTACCTAACACCACTCCCTCACTTCACTCACCCAGCCCTAGGCTTTTGCCACTGTTTCACTGCCTTCTCACAAGTGGCTGTTTCTTCTTCACTTCTGACAGCTGGATTCAGAGATGGGATCCCATGAACTCCTTTGACTATTTTGAATGAGAGGTCTTGCAATCACGTCCTCAGTTTTTATAGTTATGGAAGCTTGTTCTTCATGTGAAGATTTAAAGAGCACTATGTATGCATTAGTCATTAATTCAACTGATCAGAAAATAAACATGCATATGTACTCTATACTATTGTATTCTGGGAGGATTTTAGTCTGGAATAGGTTGATGAAATCTAATTGTATCCTTGAAATTACAGTGAAAATTGTCTATTGTGCATTATTGGTAGTACCATTTAACAAATATCTAAGGACATAGGTCCTTAAATCACAACACTTAACTAAATTTGTAACTTTTGTAAGGTTTTAAGGAGGGCTTACACCAGCCTATAAGTCCTGGAAATTAATTTTGTGATGGATCTCCCATAGAAAACAATTTTTGAACACCAGGTTTTGAACCTGCCATATTTAAAAAATATTCTGCTCATCGAAAAAGGTTTTATTTATTTTTGTACAAGGTGTAGATACTAATAAATAATGTCTGTAGCCATATTTATGCCTTCCAAAAGATCTGGTCAAGTGAACTGGGGGCTTTGTGCAGAATTGTCTGATAACGTGTTGTGCCACCAATTTTTTATTCTCGGCTCCAGGTGGTGTGTCTTGCTCTTTATGTTGGGGACTGTGAGTGTTTTTTAACAATCCTCCAAAGTAATGATCCCATGATGGTGGGTCACGGCAATCTTGTTTGTGCAGGGCTGGGAGAAACAACTAGTGGGTTCATGAAACACTCGTGAAAGTTTTGATCGTTTGCTAAAGGACTGACTGCAGAGAGGGAAAAAACCCCTTGTTTTGGCCCTACTGAAAAGGTTGACTTTTTTTTCATTTTAGTTTGCTTTTGTGGCCATCTAAACTCCCAGGTAGAATAATGAAAGTAAAGGAGAGGGTACCTGAAATTTATCCCTAAGAATGCAATTTAGCTGAAATAAGTTTTATTTCAGTGCCTGGACTGAGGTTCAGAGAGGGAAGCAATTGGCCTCCATTTGCACACGTAAAACTTAGGGATCTGGGGGGTTGTAATTTTTTTTCCTAATGGATCCACATTCTGTCAAATGCCAGTTTAATGGAGGGAGAATTGTAGATAATTATATCTTTTGAGCTTCTCAAAGTTCTTTTTAGGTTGAGTCTGTGGGCCAGAAATAATTGTGATGAATAGGAACAGGTTACATTTCTTTTTTTTTCCCCTTGCCAATGTTGGTTTTTTGGGTTCACCTAAATATCCCCAGGCTGACTCTTATCCTGCTCTCAACTGAACAAAAAATGCTTGTAAACCAAATATGTTCAGAGTACATCAGATTTTAACCCTCTTTCTGGGTCTATGCTTAATACTCAAGGAAAAGAAAGGTATTGTTTCTGAAACAGGATTTTATTTCTTTGTAAAGATTGGTGTTTGAAGCTGCTCCGGATTTGTAGAATTTGAGAATCCTTTAGTGGGCAGAGGGAGGTTAAATGGACCAATAAATTCCAAGTGTTATGGTACTGGCATTAGGCATGCAGGGTGAGGTTCTTCAGAGCAGCTTGGACAACACAGATATACAGCCTCTGTAAAATGTAATGGGGGCTGCATAGTTGCAACTCCAACATAGTTTTCAAAAGTCTCTTTTGTAGTGGGTTTATGGCACAATTTTGAAGCAATTTTGCAATCCTTTTGTTTCCTCTTGCTGCAGTTGATCACAGACTTTCTTTCTTTGTGTGTTTTGATTGGTTTCAACCCTTCCATAGCCTTCTAAAGTCTGAGTCAAATTTAAGATGTAAAAATATGTAATTTCTGAAATGCTGTGGCTTTAAAAACAGTAAAGAGTGGGGAGTGGGAACAGAAAACAAGATCATGACCTGGATTAACCATGCTTTAATAGATTAAGTTTATTTTAGCAGTCTGAGCCTCTCTGGAGTGAAGACTAGAGAAATTCACTTGGTTTTTCTGAGTAGGTCCTATTTTCTGCAACTTTCCTTCTGGTCTGTTTTCTTCCTGTCATCAACTACTTGGGTTCAAGAAACCTGACTTGTTTATGTAAACCTGATGACAGAATTTGGACAAACAGGAAAGTCAGGAAATCACTATGCTCTTAATTCTAGGAGCAAGGCAAATATAATCCATATTTCAAGCAACATTTGGCTTTAATAATCATTCTACAAAGGGAAGAGACATTGCCCAGACAGAAAGCAGCATTCATGGGGAGAGAATCAGAAAAGTGGAGAAGGTATATTCAATCCTTGGAGATTTTTTTGTGCAAAAGTTAGCTTAAATGGAAAACAGAAACTACATATTGCTATGTAATTTTTTAATAGTCGTAGCTTAGCCAAATCCCTGAGGATAAAATGCTTAAAGAAAATAAGCAACAAAAGAAATAAAATGAAAACAAAATAGTCTCAAGTGCTCTGTAAAACAATCTTGAAGACTATCCAGAAAGTACATCTGCTGTTGGATGATGGAAAAGTACATGACAAACAACCGAATAGCAGTGCCACTGGCATAGAAGGATTCATTTTCAGATAGTCGAGATAAAGTTGTGAAACATAATAATACCTACCTCTCGTGTCTGTCAAATTTAGTGCTTTACAGGATAAAGCTGAGGGGAAAAAAAAAGCAAAATCCCTTTTAAGATGGAGAAAGCCAATGCACAGGCACAGTTTACTTAAGGTTGTGTATTAGAGCTCTAACACAGCTGGAAATTGAACCAAAGTCTCCTGTGCCCAGACTGGTGTCTCATTTAATAGGTCATGTCTCTCCACAGCACAGTGGGGCAAAGCTCTGTCAGGCTTTTTTTGTAAGTGCATTTACTTATCTCCATTTTCTTGAACCATTAGAGAGCTCCTGGAGAGAGAATGCGGAAGTGTTTTGCTTTCTGTCATCATGTGCAAAATTATTAGTGTTATAGTTGTACTGATCTGGTATTATCTGATTAGTATTTTTTAGGTGTCTAGAAACAGTTCAATACTTGTTTCAGTTATTTTAGCGTAGTGGCAGCAAGATTAGCCCAATGTGTGAGTGCTGGATGTTTAAACCTGGGAATTCAACTGGTGGAAGTGGATCAAGGGAGGCAAAGAGTTAGAAATGCTAAATGTGTAGGTAGCACTGTCCCAGCCCGTCAACTCAGAGGAAAAGAGAGGAGGTGGATGGATAAGAGAGGAGGCAGCATTAACAGAGTCTGAATGTGCCATAGCACTCAGGGTGATTGCAATCTGATCAAGAAGCCAAACTCCTACAGAGGTCCAGATGTACTAAGCCCAAATCAGCTCTTGTACACCTTTGGACTTCCTTTTCTAAACTACTAAAGCAAACTCTTGAGTCTTTTGACTGTTCAGTCAGGACATGGGGAGTGGGGTACAGATGAGGTATCAGTCTTCCTTTCCAAAGTTGAGTTTATTTTTACAGGTCAGGTGAGGTGTTAGTACAACACCTGCAAATGTCTGAAAGGCAGGCAATCAAATAAGAAGTATATGAAGATCTAAATAAAACTTCTGTGAGTTTTAGCAATGCTTATATATTTTGTTTCTTTGAAAGAGCAAAGTAGATATATTTTTTTTAACTGGAATCATTGACTCTCCATGTAGACAAATTTCTGCAGAATCACCTGCCATTCAGGGAACCTGCACTGGGAGCTTCCTCGTAACGCTATCGGCAGCTGTTCTTTTGTACACATTCACAAAAGTAGGACTAGATACTGGTCTCCTGGAAGAATGCCTTAAGCAGTGGTCAAGCACAGACTCTTTTTTGCTTTTGCTTCAGATATTTCTGTGGTTTAGGCAGAACTGAACAGGAAAGATTAGGAACACGGGTGAAAGTTGTTGAAGGATGCTCACTGAGCATCAGGAGTTAGGTACCTCTTTGAGCACATTACAAGGGAATTTGAACACATCATCACTGCTGATGGAGGCCTAACTATGCAGGGACTTTATGTGCCTATGGATAAGGAAATGTCCGAACCAGATTTTAAAGATTTAAGTACATAAAAATGCGGTGCTCAAATTGAAACTCTTTAGTAGTTTTTTCCCTCCACAGATTAATTTGGTGGACCAATATATCTCCAAAAGTTGGATTCCTTTACTTTGTCAAGTCACAAATATCCTGTAACTATCTAACCTGGTTGTCTGTTCTTTTAGTACTGCTTTTAATGATTTGCACACTGGGAAGTACACCTTGCTGATTTAAAGGAGGGAAGTTATGCACCTGAGAATCTATGCAGCTTGTCTTTTCAAAATTGCTTGGAAAGTATTTACATTCTGCCAGTAATGATGTGGTAATGTTCAACGATAATGTATCATCATGTATTAACTGATTCAATATTGTGAAATTTGTACTACCAAAAAAAAAAAAAAAGTTCCTCCCTTCTCTACCATGAAAATTGAAACTGCCTTTTAGGACTGGAAGAATGTAATGATCAAGTTCTGTTGTAATGAGTAAGTGAATGATCTTGCTCACTGACAGTCTAGTCATCCTGAATTTTTAGCATGTTTGTAGTAATTAGTGGCTTTTAGTATTTCTCTAGATTTAAAAGGATGAGAAAGATAACTCCATATTTAATGAAGTTACTCAATCAGGAGATTATGTCAAGAGTAAATTGAAGTAGCAAGGAATATGGTCATAGTCATATTCATCTGTCTCATTCGAGACTTGCAATATATAAAAGAGGTAAAAGAATTAGTTAAGAGGAAGATTCAATGTTGTAAATGCATACTCTGGAACGCAATTTTTTGTTGTTTTTAAGATTTCTGTGAATACCTTCTTTCCTGTTATTCAGCTGGGTTGTTTATTTTATGAAAGAAAACCAATCCCTGCTTCAAGGGGATGGGGAAAAGGACAAGAACTCTGTCATCTTGTGTACAATAAAAGCTGTGACCCAGAAAACTGGTTGTGTGGACCTAAAGTTTCACTTAGTGATTGTAAAGTTGTGGTCTGAAAAGGAATTTGCAAATTACTTGATAGAGGAGAAGATGCTATTCAAATAAATTCTTAGCAATTGGACAAAAAATTATTTAAAAAATATTTAGAAGAAAGAGCAGGCAATGAATGAAATAGATGTGATGAGCTTGAGTTTATGACCCTGATTTTCAGGTGTCTGAGTTAAATGGGTGATCTATCAAATACATGTTAAGACTGAAAAAATGAAAAGTTAGTCTGTCTTCTAATTTTATGTGTTGATGCCATGATAGGCACTCTTGTTTTGTCAGAGTGAAGACCGCTTCCTAACTTTGTTAGGATACTGCTGGTACTCGCACATAAGTGTTAATTGATAATAACAGAGCAAAAAGGAACTATGTTTGGAAGATCTTCTCATGGTTTTTAGGAGTCTTGCACTTCCCTCCCATTGTCCCACGTTCCTTGTGTCACTATATTAGTGAATGTTTCCCTGGAGGCTTCTAAAAGTGGAGGGAAAAGCTGAAGAGCTGCTTGTTTGCTACATCAAAAAGAGCAGCAGTAGAAATCAATGGACCAAAACTTCCAGCAGAGAAGGGAACTGTTTATAGGGCAAATAGTAATGAAATAATTTTTTCCCCTTAATATTTCCAAATACCCTCAGACTACCCCCCTCCACTGGCTTATTGTAGTCTGACATCACTTGCATTTGTGGGTTCTGTAATTAGCTTACAATGAGTTTTATACATAAACATGGAAATTACCATGATTTATTTTGAACTGAGACCTCTCCCTGCTGTCACAGAGTTGCTGCAGCTATTCCACAATGACAGCTTTGGGAAGGGTAAAGGAGGACTGTTTGCAGCTATTTCTGACCTCTCTGGACAACAAAAAAATGGGAGAATAAAAAGGGAACTGAAAAGGCAAGCAGGATGGAATTCTTGTATTTGTGCTTTACTGGTACTGTAGACTTTTAATCTCTATGTACAACTAAAAATGATGTGTCAGTGTTGAAAGAAATGTAATTCCAGTAGACGCATCAGTGCAGCTGTGTTTTCAATAAGCTAACATTTATAATTGTTTTATTTTATGTTGCATAGCAATGCAGGTTTTAAGACAAGAGAAATCCTTACCTAGAACTAGAACTATTAAAAACAGGTTTAGGAGAAATAGTTGCTTGTAGGAAGAGATACATGTGGTTGGTATTTGTAATAAAAACTTAAGAAAAAGCAGAAATGGATTATAACAAAATATTGAAGTCTGTGTTGTCAGGGATTTGCTGGAGCTGAGGAGTCCTTGACAGTGAGTATCTACCCCTAGAAGAAAACAAAATCTTAATTTGAATTCAAGATATTAGGAAAACCATTATAATTGAGACTAATGAGAAGCTTTTACTTGTCTGAAACAGTATCAGTTAGGGATCTTAAAAGGAGGTAACAAGAATTTAGGTCATATTTTAAAAAAATAAAACAAATTAAACTTTCAGTATAAAAACTAGGTTTTTGGAGCTGAAAAAGCATGAGGGAAGAAAGGGGAGGGGGGAAAACAGTAAGAAAAATAATGTCTCAAAAGGAAAATAAAAAGGGAAATAAAGGGTCCAGTGGAAGCATGGAGTACTATGTAATGGGTTTTTCAGCAGCCAAGAGTTAGCATGACAGATGCAGACATGGTCATGTCGTGCAGGACAATGCACTGCCTTCTGCTAGAGGAGGAAGCCTTTAATGCCAACTGTAAACTGGCCTGGCAAGCATGGTAATTTCTATTAAATCAGATAATCTCTTTGGAGAAAGTTTTGTTGGGGTTTTTTTTCAGTGTGTGTTTTCTTTGGTTTGTTGTTTTTTTGTGTGTTTTTTTTTTTTATTTTGTTGTTGTTGTTTTTGTTTTGTTTTTTGTTTGTTTTGGGGTTTTTAATTTTTATTCTTTTTATGTGTCTAGAATTGGAAATACAAAATATCATTAAATAGGTATCATTAACCATGCTTCTGGATAATAAAAGTGAGAGTGTGGGTAAAGTTTTCAACTGCTTGAACCAGTTCCTTTTCTAGTCAAAGTGTTTATCAAAACAACTGACCTTTTTTTCCTAGAGTTGACTCATTATTATTGTTTTAAATACCTTTTCCTGCACTGATTTTCTTTAAATCCTCAAAGTTCTATTTCAGTCCTGAGTGAACATCAAGATAGCATGACATGCTTGTTCTCTGCTTGTACTCATCATTCTTTTGCTTACCTTAGCTCCAGTGCAAGAGAAAGAGACCTTGTTTACAGAAAGTACACAGACATTTGATCTCTCAGTCAATGCTGTATGTCAATATTAAGATGAGATACTTAAATTCAGTTCTCAGCTGTTCAGATTGTAATTCTAATGCTTCAGTTTAAAGTTCTCTTCGTAATATTAAAGTAATTCTCCTGACATTTATTTATGAACAAACTACTGATATTTATATAACCTGTAACTGGGGAAATCCAAAGTAGTCAATTGGGAATCTTGGTCAGTTTTGGTTTCAATCATGCAAGCATATTATTTTTGCTTGGCTAGAGTTATGGTAGAGGTTTAACTTTAACATGCATGTTAGCTGCAGCTTGAGAAGCACGTCCATATTGTAGTGTCTTACATCTACACTCTAGTCCTCTGTGGGTTTTTTTATGAACATTAGTAATCATTGTGCTTAAGAGCTGTACTTTTCACAATTAAAATGTATGATGTATAGCTGTACTTATGAAGATTTAATTAATGCAGAACAAGCAGAAATGAAAATAATGTGATTTTTATTGTCAATCAGATGTAGATTCTCCCAAGGAAAGTAATGAAAATCCAATTTGAAATTCCCTAATCACACAGAAGACATTTTTCAGTCCTTCTCAATCTTCAGGTTTCTGGTTTTGTTTGCCCTGGGGAGTGGTGAAGGAGAGAACTCAGAGAAAGGTAAGAAAGGGACACTGTCTTCTTAAGTGAAGACAATTCAGTGAGATTACGTGAGTGGAATGTAATATTCTGGGAATAGAACCTGCAGATGTGAAAACTGGATAAGGAGTAGTAAGTTCCTGGTGACAACATCAGTGTTAGGTAAAGCATTTCAGGAGAGAGATGCCTTTCAGTTTTGACCTTGATGTAAAATATATGAAGGAAATTTATTTCCCTTCTGTTGCTTACATCGTTACACAACCTTGTAAGTCTGTGGTTCTGGAGCTACATTTGCTTTTATGTCATGACACGAGATGCAAGTGATTTCAAATTAACTGGTCAATGCTAGTGCATTAATGCGTGGAAAATAACCACATACTTCCTGGATGCTAAAGACTGCAGATCAGGGCTCCGTGCTATGGGGTAATCAGACTTGCAACTCTTCATTAGGCTGCACAAGCTAAAAATCCGGTAATTCAAAATATTCTTTCCTTATGAACAGGCTCCTGTGGCGAAAGCAGAACAGAAATCCCAAAACCCCCCAAAAAAAAACCCAAACCAAACCAACAAACAAACAAACCAACAAAAACCACAAACCCCAAACAAGTTAATTAGAGCTAATCAAACATTAAAAAAAATATTCACATCAGGTTTACAGTCTGGGTGAGAGCTCAAAGCCATCATAGTCTATGTACTCTTTCATGCAGAACTTAAACTTTCGGGCTTGCTTTGGTCTGGCATTTTTTAGTTTTTTTTCAGAGAGTGGAGATCCTGTGCACTTGCAGCACTCTGAAAGTACTGCCTGATTAACAGCTCTATTACAAAGGCTTTCTGGGTCTGTAGGTTTTAGTGGGGCAGACGTGAAACAGAAATGTAGTCTCGTCATTTTTGAGGAGCAATAACAAACATAGAGAGTGGGACAGAAGCAGGAGGTTGCTATAGCAGAGCTTTTTACCTGGAAGAAAGTTTTTACATGTGTCACCTCTGCTTTGTACAGCAGCTTCAGGGGTGCTGATTTAGGGCTATGAGGTGTGTGAGCTTCCAAGGAAAATGGAGACAGGATGAAGGATCACCCTGATGTGTTGAGGTCCTCAGTGAACACCACCATTCCTGCCGCTTGTGGCTAGTGCCATGTCCTGGGCTGCCCTTCCTGCGTTGAGCATGAGATGTGTCCAGGCGCTCCCTCTCAGCATGGGCACAGCAGATTCCCACTGCTGGCACTGCAGCATGAACCCACGTTTTCCTGGACATAGGGGAGCTCATGAGCAGACACACCACCATAAACCACCTCTCTTGCCCTTCCTGCCCATCAACAGAGCCAGACGGATGAATATTTGTTATTTGGAATGCTATGTTGGTGCCCACAAAATGGAAGCTGCCCTCTCTCAATCAGCAGAATTGGTGAATATGAACAAGCCTCTAGTTGAATTGGAAAACAGATTTCTGGAGTCCATGGGCTGAATTTTGAGCATACAGGAAGGTGGATTATCTGGATGTGGGTCTATTCGGCATTTATAAACACTCTTATACTGGTGCACATAGACCATGATGAGAACAAAATCATGATGTAACCAATATCACATGGAATTGCTGCTCTCTTTTCCTATAGCTGCTAAGGGACCTAGCTTATTTAAAGTGTTTGCTCTGTCCTCACAGCTATATAAAACACCACATTTCAGGCAAAACAGAAATAATAAACCAGACCCATGGTCTTGCCAGTCTCCCCATCCCAACACCTGCATTGAAACTGCAGCAGTCCAGCTCTGAAAACAATACACAGACATGCATTTAAGGAACATTTAGACTTAACTAAATGACCGCTTATTTAAATACCCTCTGTCATCCTGGGAACTGATTCTTTCTAAAGAGCAGCTCCACTGGAGACAATAGCATGGATTACATGATCGTAAAATCGGTGTAAATGGGATCAGAAGCAGATCCATTAACTCTAATTAGGGAATGTGGTGTGATCCTATTTCACTGCACTGTATACAGGCTGTATGGCTCTTTATTTCAAGTGACAGACGTTTGTTTTCCAGCACTTAATTTGCACATAAAATTAATGGTAATGCGTCCAAGAGCTGATATTGCTAATATGCAGCATTAGCAAAGCTCGCTCTGTCCCCAGCTTCTGCTCAGAAAAGGATTCCAAAAAGAGAGAAAACAGCTCAGGCTTAGTGGAATAATGGCATTTTCTGTCTTCTATAGTCAACCATTTCAGCCCAATGAGTGTTGAAAATAGAGATGATTATTTACTTTCCATGGTGGTGGAAACAATTTTCAATGGATAGCACATTTCTATCGGGGTATAACACTTGCTCCTCCTAGAAGCAGGAAAATTCTGTAGACAGATTTTTGCCTGTCTAAACCTCTGACCAGCTGACTAACCCCCAAGGTTTAATAGCTGGTAGACATCTGTAGGCAAAAGCAAGAGAAACGAGTTCATCAAGGAACTACATCATGCTTCCAACATGTGGCAACATGAGTGCCTGTTCACCATCTGTTATTTGTGTGAGGATTTTATTATGTAAATGACGGTACACACTGCGCTCCAAACAAAGGAAAATGATTCCTCTTACAGTATGTTGCGACTGCCAGGCTTCTGTGTCAGCCCCGAAACAAATAATGAAAACAGCAGAGGAATGGCAGGCAGAGTATCTTGGGTTCTTCTACTTGTTCCCTCAAAAGGGAGCAAATATCCCGAGGAACAATTTGTTTCTTGTATACGTTGTGACTGGTAAAGGCAGGCAATGAAACATAAAGATTGCCAATGAAACAGCAAACATTAGGTGGATAAAGCTAAACTGAGGTGAGATTTGAAGACTTAAAAAAGGTTGAAGAGAGAATCCTGCAGAGCTATGGAGAGTTGTAGACTCTCTGGTTTCACTGAAAGCCAGAAATAGGAAACTGGGGTCCTAAATCATCTGCAATACACAAAAAATTGCTGTGGGATAAGGCTGGAAGTACATATCCTGCCCTACATCCTGGTTTAAAATTTTCCATTAAATTACCAATTTAAATTGAAATGTAATTATCTAAACTGGCATATTTTTGGCGGCTGTGATGAAAAAAAAAAAAATCCCTGTGCTACACTGGATCAAGTAAAAACCCATAGGAGTTCTAATACTGGCCCTTAATCAAAGTCTGCAAAGGCACAAAGGCTTGGAGCTAATCTATGCCAAGCCATGTTGGACAGTATGGCACTGCCTAGAGCATCCTTCTGGTGGCATTTAAAGCACCTGGTGCCCTAGGAAAAGAAATTACATCCAAAGCTGTAAATTCCCTGCTCTCCTTATATCCATCTACCGACCAACAGGGGTTGCTCTGATAGCAGCACAATATTTCACGGGCAAGAAAATGCACCACTATTTTTATTTCATTAATTTATTTAATATGTGACGCTCAAGTAGTTGTCTGCACTCACACCCTTACTGTGTGCTTTATGTAGTTTAATATAATTAAAATATTGCTGTGTTTATTGGCGTAACTCAAATCTTATTTTGATAATTGGAAAAGATATGCATTGGGGATTAATTTTTTATTCCAAATGAATTTAAACAGAAGTAACTGAAGCCAGTGTCAGAACTGACCAAATTGATGATTTAAGGGTGCTTCGTTACTTCCTGCATTGTCTTTGTGTGATTTCTTATTTGTCAGCTTTTCCTGACTTAATTATGATTAAGTGTTGAACTTTACAGATGGCCAGCTGCTGGTACTTCTGTATTGATCAGTTGTTTTTATTAATGTGTTAAATTTCGTTGTTGCCACAGGATCATATTTTGTGATAGAACAGCTAATAGCTGAAAAACTCTACCACGAGTTTCAAGTAGCCCAGCTTTAGCAGGTATTCCTTTCCTTTCAATTTATCGTTTTTATTTTTTTTCTGTTTAATTATTCTTTTATCTCTAACTTTCTTAAGGATACTTCTGAAATGTTTTCATGCTAAAAAACAAACCTGTGTTATTTTTTAACAGGTAGCAGCAAAATAACAGAACAGAGCTACCACTTACACCTGGAAGCACAGGTAGACCTGGCTTGGTTTTTTGGGATTTTTTTGGAAGTCCTTAAAATCAAAGTCTATAATATCTGCTAGGGCCTGTTGTCATGGGGGTTTTTTTGCAGAATTAGAAATCAATGGCAACCATAATCTAATTCCTCAAATCAAACAATTTAGTTCAAGTTTGCAAATGAGTCACA
The DNA here is from genome assembly GCA_036023395.1 of Myiotriccus ornatus. Classification (NCBI taxonomy): domain Eukaryota; kingdom Metazoa; phylum Chordata; class Aves; order Passeriformes; family Tyrannidae; genus Myiotriccus; species Myiotriccus ornatus. Next base: position 11,789,831 of record JAYRBT010000001.1, read on the forward strand.
AGCTTGCTTTCATTATTGATGGTGTCCAAAACAGTTCACAATAAATTAAAATACTGATTAATATTGTTGTGTCATACTCTTTTCCTCTCATAGGGCATCTCTAAAATTCAGGCATCCTTTGAAGCTAAATTTTTATACTGATGGTCATCAAAACAGCATAACAGATCCTTGTGAAGTGAAAAGGTACTGAAATGTGAAATATATGCTTTTCCATCACATTTTTTCAATTGCTACATACGTCATACACATTTCTGAATCCATCTTCCTCCTGTTCTATGAACAGTGATATTTTCATAAAAATCATGGATAAAGCTTTTAATTTTGTGTCCAATTTGCTGCCATTTTAAATTTATTTTTCTCACAGTGACCTGTGCAGACAGACTCCTTACTTATAACATAAAGCTGAATTAAACTATAACTGTAGAGTTCCTGTCTTTTATCCAACATATGGTGTTTTACATGTCACATGTATACATATGATATTCATAATTATTTTATATCCTGAAACTTAGAAGAGGTCTTTCAAATGGGAATGCCAATATTGTTTTTCTTGAGATACAACATGTTATATGTAACTACAGTTATTCATTCCCGTGTAAGTGTTTTTTCTCTACCAGTTTGTATATATAAAGTGATGGGGAATAGTTACCTAGTAAACACTCTGTACAGCTGAAGTCTTCGTAACCTTAGAAGCCTTGAAAGGACATTATTAACATCCCATGTGAGGTTTTACCCAGTCTTCTCTTTTTTGTTTCTCAGAGCTCATCAGTGTGTGTGAAGGAGCCCCACTTGCTGACAACTCACTGATCTGAATGGCAGCTGGAAAACTTGGGAGAAATATCATCTCCCTCTAGACATGGTCACAGCAGTAGGACTTCAGCTCAAGGTGGATTGTGCACTGCAGCTGCCCCTGAAGGTCAGCAGAGGGAAGGCACAACCCCAATTCCATGAGATCCTGGCCAGGGTGATGGGGTGCCACAGCCCCTCGGCACCGCTGGGATGGCGTAAGTGGGATGCCAGGAGACATCTCACAAGCTCAGCAGGACGCTAAGCTCAACACCAGCTGTCAGAAATGCCTTCCAAGCCCTTTGGTCAAGCAACAGGGGGTCTTAGGAGGTGTTAAAAGTACTGGCCAGCCTTCTAACCTAGGGTCATGGAACTGCCTCTCAGAAGAAAATGTTCCAGTACTGGCTTTTGGACTGCAGGGAAACTAGGAAATGCAGTTGTGGCTTGGATTTAGTAGTTAGTTATGCTATTTGCACATGCAAAACCCCAGAGAAAGAACCACAAGCAAAATGAAACAGAACACTGTAAATGCAAGACCTTTCAGTGCAAATTTTTCCTCCAGGATGCCAAATGAAGGTATAACAATATAGCAGTTACACAACTTGAATAATTTTTCTATCCCTAGTTTCAGTAAATTCAAGATGACAGTCACACCTCACCTAAATTCTAATACATGTCTCTTCTTAATTCACATGTGCTTGGTTTTGCAAGACAAATTTAATTCCTTGTAATGCTACTTGATGGTGGTATCTCTGAGTGTTTCTTTTCTTACTTTCTGCTATTTGCTCTTTATGTTTGTGTTGCCACCCAGATTCCCGTTTTCCCGTGTCACCAATCGTTTCAATCCTTCTGTTTTATCACTTTGTCTAATTTATTTTTTCTTTCACAGTGCTTCCTTTTCTTTCTTTCTGTATTATCAGTGTACAATCTCCTAGGTATCTAGCAACTCTCAGGGTTGCTCGAATGGCTAGACCACGGTGGACTGTGTGTCTGAAAGTTAGTATTCTTTGCAGCTGCCAGTAGCTTTGAGCATGTCACTCTGTCATTCAATATTTTGGTTTTTTCTTCTCATTTCTAGTAATGCAGATAGAGCTACCCCCCCTTCTGAGCAAAATGCCATAGTGTTCACTAGAGCTATAGAGATAGAAAATAGTGTTGGTTGCAGAGAGGGGAAAGCTTTCATCATCAGAACTACATGGACCTAAAGGTTTTCTAAACTAAAGGCCAATTATTCCCTGAGGTGCATGGGGGGCCACTTCTACTGTAATCAGTCTTGTGAATGTGAAGGCAAAACAGGACCTTGACTGTCTGTATCTGGACTTTGTCAGGCCATTTGTTTGTGACCAGAATTGTATCGTTACTCTGGTTTTCAATAAAGGGATGTTCACTGAGGCATCACATTGATATTTTTGAAGTATGTTCCACATTTTCAAAGGAACAAATTTATCAGCATAGAATTGAAATGTCTAGCTGTTTCAGTATGCTATTGAGATTCCACATCACACTGATGTACAAGGGCATTCATTTTTCACTTAAAGAATGTAATGGGAATGAGACCCCACCTGCAGTGCTGCCTACAGCTCTGGCATGCCCAGCACAGGAAGGACGTGAACTTTTGGGAGCAAGTCCAGAGGAGGCCACCAAGATAATTAGAGGGATGGAGCACCTCCGTTATGAGGAAAGGCTGAGAGAACTGGGATTGCTGAGCCTGGAAAAGAGAAGGCTTTGGGGTGACCTAACTGTGGCTTTCCAGTATCTGAAGGGAGTCTACAGGAAAGATGGAGAGAGACTATTTAAAAGGGCCTGAAGTGACACGACAAGGGGGAATGGCTTCATGCTAAAAAGGAGTAGGTTTAGATTAGACTTTAAAAAGAAATTCTTTACTGTGAGGGTGCTGAGGTACTGGCAGAGATTGCCCAGAGAAATTTTCACCCCTTCCCTGCATGTGTTCAAGGCCAGGTTGTATGGTGATTTGAAAGATAACTAGTTGCATGGCTGCTTTGAACAACCTGGTGTAGTGAAAGGTGTCCCTGAACATGGCAGGGGGATTGGAACTAGATAATCTTTAATATTGCTTCTAACCCAAACCATTCTGTGATTCCATGATTTTCAACAATTTAAACATGTTAACAAGGAGATGATTGGGCAAAACTTTGTTCCTTCCTTCTAAGAAATAAAAAAGCCCTGGAAAAAAACAAACAAACAAAAAAAAAAACCCACCAGCTTGTTTTGATTTCTCAGAGGTCAGATCTGATCCTCAAGCAATACAGTAAGGGACAATGTTGGCAGTAGACCTGTGGGATTTCAGCAAAGTTGAGCTCTCACTTTTCATCTTGTCTGTACCTAGGCTGACGGCTGCCTGAAGGAGCTTAGTCCTTAGAAATCTCTGCCTTTATTGCCTTGAATCTGGCTCTTCATGGAAAATCTTGCTAGGCTTTAACCTCTGAGTCCTGTACTAGGCAGACCCTTTTTGCAGGTATTTTAAGTCTTTTGGTGTTTCTGTAAAATACAGCCTTCAGCAATGACCTTTGGGCATTCCATTGAGTATGTTCACAAAATCTGAGGAGGGATCCTGTTCACGACCCTGAGAGCTGAAGAGCTTCCTTCAGGACCATACAGCCCACCAGCCTGATTCCTCGGGCGCTGAATCTTCAGCATTACTTGCTAGATGTGGTACAGAAAGCAGTGGCTGAAGGTGTATAGTTACTCTGCAACATCAGTTCTTCTTCTGGGACCTATGGAAAATGGGTGACTGAGCCCAGTCTGGTTCTTTGCTGACAGGCCAATTGGAATAATTGGTGTCTCTTTTTGCAGCATTTCTTAGCAGAAAGAGCAAGGCTGGAGCTGAAAGGAGGAAAAATCTCTTCATGGAGTGTTTTTATGTCTAGGATTGAGGCCTTTTGAAGGATTTAAGTCCCAAATACAAACGAAATATCTGCCTAGCTATAATAGCTATTGGGAGACAGAGGTAGAAAAAAGGAGAGGAGAGGGAAAAGGAACCACATCCAAGGAAGGTGATGCTGTTTGGAAAAAATGTCTCTTACAGTTTGGCATCTAGCTCTTAACATGCTCTTGCCAACCTGCGAGTTCATTTGAGGTTTATAGCAAGTTACAGGAAGAATAAAAAGTTAATCATGTGCAGAGCCCTTGTGTTGTATTCTTGCCATCTATTTCAATAGCAGTAATAACATACAGACTGTGAAGGGATTAAAGAAATGGCACAAGCTGCTTTCTGCTTGAGTTTGTGAATGTATTTCCATTGAAAGCTTAATTTTTATGTTTTCCATCCAATTTTAAAAAGAAGTGAGGTCCAAGAATGCTATATATGGGTTGGATATGGGGTCTGGATTTTTCTATCAGTTTTACCCAAGTTAAACATGGGGACTTTTCACCTGCTGTCTAAAAACATTACAATATTTTATTGCGGCTCAAACTCTTAAACGGCTATAAGAGGAGAAGTGGGGAAACTCAGTGATGAAGGTGGTTGCTCAAGAGAAGACTTAACTACATGTTGCAGCCTGCATCTTCTTAACAAATCCCAAAAGTTCTTGTTAAATATTTTTAGGATTTGAAGCTGAGGAAATCTATTGAAATACTGTCTGGGCCTGGATTAACACTCCAGACTAAAGAATAATTTAATTTTCTTTTTACGAGCTGTAATTTTAATTTTTTTTTTCAGTTAGTAAAAGTATGAACTTTACTGTCGTCAGCTGAGATCAAATATCTTAATGCATCTAAAATTATCATTCTTACTTACAACAAAGAAGTAAGCTTCTCAATAATAAACCATGGGCTAGGAAGTCTTTTCAGTGGATTAAACTTTTTCCTTTCTGTTTCTGAAATATTTTTGGGTGGTAATAACCTCCCTGAAAATCTGCTTTTTTTCTTGTATATGGCTGGAAACTGGACAGAAGTTTTTTGTTCTTTGCTCTCACACAACACAAATGGAGTGTCAAATTTTACCCAGGGCAAACATGTGCCTTTAACTACATTTAGCATCTTTCTTAGTGTGTTAGCATGCATCTAAGCTATTCTGATTGGAACTGAGGTATATAGCAACAACATACAAAAATTTATTATTTTTTTAAAGAACTTGAAATTTGGCGAAAGCTTGCTGCAGGTGAGTGGTCCTAATTATTAAGGATGACTTTTAACAGCTTTAGCCCACAAGTTGTTGCTATCCTTTGGGGGAAACAAAGAAATTGATTTCAGGAAAAAAAAAAATGTTGTCTTTGCATTCCTTTACTTGTCATTTTTTCTTTGTTTGATATATCAGTTTCTTGTGCATTGCTTTCTCTCCTTGTTTATCAGAGTTACTAATTTATGGTCTATTGATGCACAACAGTTATTTGAGCTTAGAGTTGGTACGTGGCTGTCAGTAAGAAAGATGAGAAGCAGAAGTATGAAGGATTTTCCCAGGGTAGGACAAGAATTATAGCCACATCTCTGAGTGGAAAACTTAGGCAAGTGAAAAAAGGTTGGATGCAGAAAAGTAGGACAAGACTACCCATTTCTTTTGGAAGATAATACAGTTAATGTGTTTAAAATACTTATTTGGATTGGTTTACACTTAGCTACTTTCAATTGTCCGGCACTTTCGCTACATTAAATACTGAGGCCTTTTGATGTATTTGGTTTTTATCTTGCCCACTGGCCTGCCTCTTTTCCTTCCCTCTTCCTCTTCTTGCCTCCTTCATAGTGTTATGCTTAATATAGGAGAGAAAGTTTTCCACTTACTCTGATTGGAAGAGTTTTCTCAAAAGGCTCACCTTTTGTTTTTCAACCTTGGGTTATTTTTTCAGTAATGGTTCAATCACCTGCTTGTTTTTTTTGGAAGAGAGCATAAAATTTGGTTAAAAATGCAAATGTCTGGTCTTGCATAAGTTTGCTGAAATTTCTGGACACATCTAATATTCTTTGTGCATATTGACATATTTATCTACATGGAGATTATACTGGCCTTGCTACTGTACTGATTTGCACTAGAAATATATTGCCTGTAAGTACCAGCATGCTCAGGTTCTAAAAAGAGTTTGTTGATAATTTGGATTTCAAAGGAAAGACAAGGGAAGAAGAGAGAGGACATTAAAATTCTGTAGAATAATTTCTTTTCTTCGGTGTTGTCACTAAAAAATTTAAAACGTAAATCTTGATGCTTCTTTTCACTCCCTCAAGAAAATTTTACATTTCAAGAAGGGCCTGAAGGCTCAGTAGCAGTTTAGCAAGGATGCAAGAATGTCACCATTATTCTTGATGAAGTTTTATCTCATGAAGTTTTGCCTTGTTCTTTAAAATGAGGAGGAATTTTCATTGTCATGGTCTGTGGTTTAGACAGATGCTTGATTTTACATTCACCCAAACTACAACACTACGCCTGTCAGTTGGTGCCTTCATGCCCTTGTGGTTTCACTCCTGTCCTGAAGTGAATGCATGTGGATATCTTTGTAGCTCCAGCACTGCAGGTAGGAATATTAGGAATATGATTTCACTTATTTGAAGTTATCAGAAATGCTGGAAGCAAAGATCAATGGCAAATAGATAGGCTGATTAACTACTCTTATTTCCTCTCCTGGAAGATTGGTTATATCCATAAGAAACACTGAAAACGCCTCTTTAAAAGAAGTACTTGTTAGGGAGCCAGAGAAACTTAAAGTACAATTTGTCTGGTTCTCTGAAGTCTTGACAGATAGGTAAATATGAGGTGAGCTGGACTGACTGTGGTGAGAAAGCTGAGTTTCAAAAGTGAAACACACTAGAGTATTGTTTCAGTGGCAGAAGAATGTCTACGTTTTTCTCATAAATCTTTTTTGGGAGAAAAGAGCATCTTGTGCACTCTGTCCTTAGTTAGAATTTGTATAATTAAATTTGTACAATTTAACAAATGATAAAAATATTTTTATGCTAGGATATTGCCATGATAGTATTGCTCCTGATATATACTTGAATATTGGAGTCATAAAGCTGTACAGTGCTGTAAATGTATGTATTATACATATTCATTTTTTATACATGTATGCAGAATAATTCAGCTTCTGTGATTTATTTTGGTAAAAGATACACTTGTTCTACTTCTATTAATGGATGTACGTGTGTCGTGGTTTTGCCCACCAGCCCATCCCTGGGGCTGTGAATGGTTTTGTCCAAGCAGATTTCCGGACAAAACCCAATCAAAACTCGTAGTGACGCCTTTGCTAATTACATATTTAAGAAAAACGGAAGAGAA
>JAYRBT010000001.1:11796939-11864090 GCA_036023395.1 Myiotriccus ornatus
AAGTGTCCCCTTGCAAGTCCATGGAAAAACCTTCAGAGCCTGGGTAACCCCCAGCCTCCGGTCTTAACCCAGGAGGGAGGTACGCCCTGCCCTGGAGGCCGACACAGAGCAAGAGAGAAAGAGTTCCAGCTGCAACGAGAGTGCTGCAAAGCTGCTGAGGAGACTTGGAGCTCCGAGAATGGAGGAAGGGACTGCTTCTCCTCCTTGAACTTATATAAAGGGGGGAAGAGTATTTCTCTAAATACATAGCATTTTTACTTAAGTAGAATTGTTATAGTTATAGTTCTTAAGTAGTTTTTATTTTGTTAGTAATAAATATTCATGTTATTTTCCTAAATCCAATCTCTTTTGTCTGCATAAACATTCTCTCTACTTAAAGTAATTGTGTGGGGGATGTAAAAGCAAATTGGCCCAGGGCAAAACCACGACAACGTGCAATTTATAAATTGAAAACACTAAAACTATTCATTTTTGATTTTTAAGTTCTACTGAGACTATACTGTAATGATGGTAAGTACAGAGTAATATCCTTGCACTTCCCGAGGCCTTAGCTGGCAGAGTTGTCAAATTAAACTGGAACATTTTGTAAATGTATCTTTAATAAATACATATGTCTGTCATGCTTTCCTACTCAGTCTTATAAATCAGACTGTATCTAGCTGTCAGATACTCTCAACCCGGTTGTCCTAATCTGTCAAGTAAAAATTATAGCATCTAGGCTCACATCCTTCTCTGAAAATATTTATTTACACCAGTGACATGTCAAGGACACACCATTTTTTTAATTTATCCTTTTTTCCCTAGCAACAAAACCATTAACAGCTGCTCAAGTCCCTGCCAGGAGGCCAGTGGTTAATACAAAAAGGGAACTTATGATGTAGGAACACACCAGCCAAGTAAAATAAATGCTGCATAGGATTTAAAAAAAGATCTTGCAAAATTCCAGATATTGAGCATTCAGACTTGTCGTACTCAGTGTACAACGGTAATTTTATACCATTCATCTTTCATCTACAGGTGAGCCCACACTCCTGCGTTGCAAAGAGATGTAGAGGTTGTCTCCAGGTTTTGTGCCTCTGCAGTGTCTGGTAATTAACCACTACAGTTCTAACGACACGTCAGACTCATCATAAACTATTGCTGCAATCTGAGAAAAGGATTTAACGAGTGATGGAGAACATGTAGCTATTGCTTATTCTGGTTCCAGCAGCTCTCCCTGAATAGAGAATACAACATCAGAAGCAGAGACCTGGGGGGAAAAGAGCGAGTGGAAGAGGATGAAGGAATCCTTGGTATTCTTAAAAGAATAGATCTTTTTATTCCATATGCATAAACAGATTTAAAGAAAATCTCCTGTCGCTTTTCCTTTGTAGAAATTTTAGACTGCACTCTGTTTAAAACAACTATTGAACCTCATCTGTGTTCAGTTTAGGAAAGGAAGAAAATGAATTTTAACTCTTTGAAAGCTTGTGCTCAAATAATTAAGGAACTAAAATCCCAGTTCATGTCAAACTCACAACTCATTCTAGTTATCATAATACTTTTGCATTTTTCTTTTTTTTTTATCTCTGAGATGAGTAAATTCTCAGTATTTTTTTTGAGTGTGATAGACTCATCTTTATTTTGAGCCTTTGTATTCATGCTACCTAATTTCTGTGGTGATCTGAATTCTTTTGGCTAAAGGACTTATTCTTGCAATGTCCCATAAGATATGAAAGTGTAATTTCCTCCCTTTTTGCTGTACTATTACTGAGAGACTTTCCAACTGTCCATTATAAAGTTATAAAAATGTTTAGATGAAAAAGATGGATTCCAGTTTCATATATATTTTATATATATTTTAATATATTATGAGAAGATACTGAAGTTTCAGACTTCTCATTCTGGATATGCTGGAAAAAGTATGGACAAAAGGGAAGAACACCTGCTCCAGAAGTCAGGAGGTCTGTTCTTTCATGAGCCAAGGATGAGTGGGACACAACAGAAGGAACATGAGTACTGGGACATTGTCTAGAAATCTGCCATAGCTTGTCTCCATCACTATTAAAAGCAAGGCCACAACTCTGCTTTCTACACGACTAATTGCTGAAGGAATTCCTTTGAGAACAGAAGTGATACTTTCTTAATTATAATGACTGTTGCCTCAGTGGGTGGAACTTGAGTGAATGTGTTGCACATGGGAAAATAGAGTGGGAACGGCCCGGGGAAGAAGCACATTGCCCTGCAATCATGTAAAGGAGTTAATCACTTTGGAATGCCCTCAGGTGTAGGACAGGGAATTGAACTTATCACAAATGAAATCTTTCATCAGTGGCATTTAACTAGTTATCTCCTTCTCTGACAGGCTGTCTAGTTTGTTTTAATAATATTACTCATAATGGCTTTTGGAGAATTGAAATATGATAGCTGAAGTGAAAAAAAATTCATTTTGAGAGTAAAGCGTTTTTAAAAACCAGAGCCCTGAAACTATAAAATGAAGGTTAGTTTGGCTTCCCTGCTATGGGTAACTTTTATACTGATATAGCTGTTTGTTTGCTTTTCATGAAAGCCCCGGGCTAGTTCAAGCATAACCATTCAATTTAAGGCAGGGTCTGATGAAGAGCAGTCCTATGGACTGTGATAGACTGTGATGGATGTTCACTGTGATCCCTTCTGCCCTTGAGAACTGTGCGTACTTGTTTGAAACCAGATAATTAACTAACTGATGCTGCTGGGTACCATGTAACAAAAATAGGGATGCAAAGCTGAGGGATGTGGAAGAGAAACAGTGCTGCAGCTTCAGTCTCTCAAGCCAAAAGTCAGATGAATTTAAATAAAAATTATGAGTGACTTATAAGAGAAAGAAACCTTGGATTTCAATCTGATTAAATCAGGATGAGAAATAGCAACAGCAACAAAATTTGGACAACTTTTAGGTTTGGAGAGTAACAGGTAAGATTAGAGCCACTATCTTGAAATCTAGATAATAGTAAAGCATTTAAGTACTTCAATTTAAAACTGGATAGGTCAAATGTTACTTGATTTGTTCATGTGCGAGGACTTTCTGCACAGGTTTTCAGGGAAACACATCAAATTGGGCTGAAGAAAGGCCCATTGTAGATCCAGGCATATAAGGAAGCAAGGAGAGAGTGATTGGCTTGGGAAATTCTGTTTTTCTTGTGGTAACGGCATTCCTCCTCTGGTTTTAAGAAATCTAATTCCTTCTTGCTATACTCTCATAAATTTGTGGTAATAGTAACACTTTAAAGTGCACAGTATGGATTTACACTCTTGAACCTTTTTCATAATATTTCAAACAAGTATTTTTTGCCAAGTAAACCACTGATGTCCTTACGTGGAATTAACTTGGTGGTTAAATTGCAGGTATTATTTGCAGCAAATTCACCATTAACCTTCTCTAGAAAAGGGTGCAGTTCTTAAATACACATAGTGAATTAATCATGAGCTCGTTTCTCCAAACAAAAGCAGTATTTGAAAGAATTTATTGTGAAAGAAGTTGTATCATGCATAATGAAGTGTTATAAATGTCCTGAATGATTTTAAGTGACTAACCCCACATTAGGCACTGGGAAATCTGTGCCTGAAATAACTAGAAGTACAGAGGGCCTGATGTAAAGTATGTTGGAGTCAGTGACTCTTTTCCATTGTCTGCAGTGGACATAAGGTTGTTCAGTTTCATGGGACGGAAAAAATTTATTTTATGGAACAAACATGCACAGAGAAACACAACTCATTCTTTGAATACGCGTGCTTGCTTCCTGATGGTTTTTAATGGGAAACGTGTGTTCAGTGTGAGGTGAGCACATTGAATTGCCCAGGTTTTTGAAGGGAATTAGTCACTTTTGCAGGGGAATCAATATCCAATAACGGGAGCTGATCAGCAGTGCTTGATTTCAGTTGAGCATGCCAGCAAGGTACTGTGAGATACGAGCTTTCATTGGTTTTCTGACTCTTTAGAAATTAGGGGTTGAGGGAGCTACACTGTCCTGGAATCAAGCATTGAATTTATGTCATATTTCTCCAAATCTGGGAGATGGGACAGTGAAAAGGATTGCTGTATAGTTAATGTACATTCCTTCAGCTGCTGATGCAGCAGAAAAATGAAATAAATTGTGCAAGCTGCATAACGCTTTGGCAATGAGAAATAGCTCTAACAAACTCAAAATTGTATACAATACAATAAAATATTAAAAATTCACTAGTTTTGCAGCCTGAGGAACTGCTTATTCCTCTGGATCCTGAGTCACCTCATGGAGATCAACCTTAGTAAAAGAAATAATTTTCTTTAGAAATTAAAGAAAGAATTCTAACATTTAATATTCACTTCCTAGCCATAATAAATATTTTTATGCATTTTCTTTATAATGAACTGAATCCATTTCTTACTGTAGTGTGTTATCTGCAAAGGGAGTGTCTTTATCAACCAGCTAATCCTCTAGTTCTATTTAAGGAATTATTGGAAAACTGCTGTTGCAATTGTCATCTTGCAGAGATTGTAGTTGTCCAAAGTGTGTTTTTAAAATTTATATCTAGAAGCATAACTCTGAAATATATATATTTGTGTTAATAATAATTTTGCAGATATTTCTAGCTGATGAAAAGTGTTATTTAAAATAGAGACATTTTTGTCCACACAATTAGTGTCCATAAAGGTTGGGGTTTTTTTTCTAGGGGTGTATTTGAAGCCCACACTGGATTCTCCTATTTTATTTTAGGTGTCTTTGCAATTTGCAAATTCTGGGCCTTGACGTCTAGTTTTAACACCATCACCTCAGTGGAAGAGACAAACTCCAGTAAGTTTTGTGGAGAACTAAGCAGACAAGGGGAGCATCATATTTTCTTTTCCTATAAAATTGTTTTAAAAATGAACAGTGTAACTAATAATCAGCTGCTATTTCACGCTGTTTCATGTTATCACTAAATAAAATGGTTACGTTGAAAACAAGAGACTATAAGTTTGTTCGTCTGAGGAAATAAAGCAAGAAGAAGTAAAAGAAAGCAAAAGGCGACACTGAATTTGAAAGAGGGGTGAAGAAAAGATGCAGAGACATTCTTTTCTTTCTTGTATTGCTTTTCTTACAGCATTTAAACAATCACATAATGTACTCTTCTTTTACAATGAATCTTACAAATTGAGGGGATTTGCTCTTAATTCTTCTAGATGGTGTGTGAGAAGACTAACAACTTCAGTGCTTCATTTCCTGACCCTATAAACACTTATGGATTTTGCTTGATTTCAAGTGAGAAGGCCCACTGACACACAGAGGGACTACTCAGAGGCTTAAATTTAAGCAGGTATGTAAGTGCTTGTGGAACTTGGGCTTTTTTATATTTATTGACCGACAAGTTCATTGCCCTACAGGGGATATTTCACAGGAGTACTTGCAGTGACTTTTTTTGGTTTTGGAAAGCTCAGTTTAGGTCTAGCCCTAGTCAGAGCTCCACAGATTTATGCTGTGGGAAGATGTGCACCAAAGGCAGATTTTGGGCAGAGCACTTTGGTCAGCCATGGTCTGCATGAGGGCTTGCAGGATACCCTGGGGGATTCCTTGAGCTGTCAAAATGTGTACTGCATGTATGCCATGATGTCTGCAGCCCACTCTGTGAAATCCACTCCCTTCTGTGCTTGGAGAGGAGCTTCTGGTACAGCTTTGAAGAGACTAGCTGAAAGAGAAGTATAAGAATGGGTTAGAGGAGATGATGCTAAGAATTGCATTGTTTCTAGTTCTTTTGGGAGAGGAAATTTGGGGCTGCAACAGTTGTCCCAGCTTTGCAGAGAAGATGCAGGTGGGTGTTCCGAAGCCTGCTGGCAGGGTCTGGGGGATCCTCTTCACCACAACCACTTTTACAAAGCTACTTTTTCTGGATTTATGCTGAGACAAGTGAGGAGGGAAACGTAACCTGTTTTTTATGCAGAATTTACTTGTGTGATCTGTAGAGAAATACCAGATTTCTTGTTAGTTTTTTTTTTTTTTCCAAAAGGTTTTCCTCTCTCTTCTGTGGAATCAGAATTTGTCCTCTTTTTAATCAACTCCTAAGAGGACATCTTGATACTGTACCCTAAGTGAGATGCATTAAAATATTCTGAAGTTTATTGAATTTGCATATACAGTTCCTCTTTTTAATATTATGCCATTAGCCCACTCACCACTACTGATGAAATTTATTAATCTATTGAATTCTGCTCATAAACTTCTTTCAACTAAATATGACTCCACGTAAGATATCAGCTATCAAAATTAATGAAGACTTAATTCTGATTTATGAAGAAGATGTTGCATTTCTCACTGGTAAAAGTCTAAAATCAGATGGTCTATGAGAAACTGCATACTAAATAGGCTGCTCTCATGATCTGCTGTTTGATTTTTTGGCACAAATATTTGTGTTAAGTTGTACGTTCACCTTGTAAAGTTCATTCTTTCCTAACTACATTAGACTGCTATTATAAGTGCTCCTGTTAAAATAACACCTTTTTGTTATAAAACAGTCTGCTAATATAACTACAGCAAAAACTCGTCAACCTTTCCATTATAAATATAAATCCCTATTTTCAGGGATTTTAAACTCTGCTATAAATACTCATTTGAGGCTAATGTTTGGCATGTAAAGCTTCACCCAAACAACAAAGCTATTTATGATAGAATTACTTTAGCCATTTGGAAATATTTTAAAGCAGAAAAAGTAGAAATAGTTGCATGTTTGTTTTGGGGGGTTTTGTTTGGTTTTGTTTGTTTGTTTCTTTAAAACTCTGATTTTAATCTGATATAATCCTAGAGTTTGAGAAGCTGGGCAGGGAGGAAGGTGCAGGGGCAGGAAGGCTGGGCTGTGCTTCCTTCTGGTTCCAAGTTGCTCCTCTGCACTATCTGGTTCTGCTCAGGTCAGTCTGAGTTCAAGGGGCATTTTGTCTTTGGATGTTTTTGGGTTTGGGGCCCTTTTCAACCACTGGGTTTCCGGTGCAGTCTTCCCAAGGCGCTTTAATGTCGTACTTGAAAAATTACTTCTGACACCCTGTCAAATTCTTCACATGAAGTGGAAAGCTGTTAAGTCCCTTCTCCTCCCATGAGCTTCTCAAAGATTTGAGCCCTAGAAACTCAGTGTGTGAGGTAATAGTGGTATAGTTTAAGGCAGGATAATGTTGACAACAGACTAGTAAGGTTGCCTAGATCTTTTCTAACTCACCATGTCCTTTGGCTGCATCCAGTGCTGAAATTTAACACCTTTCTGAACGTTAATACAGTTTTTTCACAACTGCTGAAAAAAAAGTGTATTCAGATATATTTCAGGTTGTGTTTCATGATCATTTTAAACTGCCCTGGATAGCAGCTCTGGCTGAAAGTAATTAGCTGTGTCACTTGTCCTTCCTGTCCTCTGAGTTTCTGCAGTTTCTGCACTTGCATGGTTGGTCAGACAGACCCTGAAGCTGCTTTGGTTGGGTGGGAGAACACAAAATACACATGGGTATGAACTGGGTTGGGGCAGACAAGCTCTTTGCCCACCTCAAGGGGCCCACAGGTGTGACAGTCATGCTCAGCAGGGCACTGTGAAGGTCAGATTGTCCCCCTGCCACCAGCAGCCCTGTCTAGGCTTGTCTTTAATGAAATAATGAAAGTGCAGAAGTAATGCTTAAATGACTGCTTGAAGACCTTCCAGAGAGTGACTGCCATCCCTTGAGGGTGCCTGAAAGGATTTTCTGAAGTTTTTGTTTCCTTGGAGCATCTACAGGGATAAAATGCCCAGAGGTCCAGGTGCCCATAGCAAAAAAGAGCCTCGTTGTCAGGCCAACACTGAGCAAATTCCAGTTTCTTTAGTGTAGGAACAACAAAGGCTTAAAGGCAGTGGCTTGCCTGTCTTTGACAGCACTGCAGACAGCCTTGGTCGGCCAAAAGTCTGTGCATGTGCATCTGGAGGAGAGGGAACAAGCAGGTGTTCTTGATCACTCAGCCTGGAAATGCATGATCTGAGAGGAGACCAACAGCAGACAAAACCCTCAGATGGCAAACCAAGTCAGAAGTGGGTGGGCTCATAGGCTTGGTTGGTTTTTAATGACGGTTTGCTGGGCCTGGCAGTCGCAAACAGTTTGTGCAAGTGGTTGGTAGCACTAGAAAAGAGCGTGCGGGGGATTTCTGTGGTTGCTAAGAGCAACCTGCTCTAGCAGGAAATATTTTATTATGCTCAAAGCTTTATCCTGAAAGCCCCGGGGTTTATAGATTGAAAAGCAAAACAAAACAAGAAAAGGCCCCTTTGCCTTCTCACAATTAGCTGTGAAATTTCTCAGAGGCCTCCCTTCCACCTGCGCCTGCTGAGATGGTGTCATGGGGTCTCAGGCAGCACCTCAAGGTCTGACCATGTCTCCACTCTGCCAGCGCATTTGTCTTATCCAGGAGAGTGAAGGCAGCACCAGTATTAGGGGGAGATTCTTGCTGACCAGTATGAGTCCTTATACCCTCTTAATTATACAGGTTTTTTTCTCTTCAGCTTCTTCTTGAAATCCCAGTGCTTCTCTTTCTCCCTAAAAGCCATGTGTATTCCCTTTGCCTCCTCTCTGCTCTGTCCCCATGTCCATGTGCCTCCACTATTCTTTCTCTCTTGTGTTTTCCTCACTATTTTTTTCAGGTGTTCAACTTTACCAGGACTTCTTCAGTAGAAACTGCAAACTCCTTCTTGAAGATACTGCCAAGGAGAAGAAAAAAAAAAAAGTGACAGTAGTTAACTCAGAAATGAGTGCTATAAAAGTCACAGGGCCTTGAATGTGGGTGTGGTGACAATTGGTGGAAAAGTAAAGGTTATGTTAAATAAATCTGAGATATTTAAAAGATTTGAGGGTTGGTTTATTTCTCACTCCTCTTTTTTTTCTTTTCAGTTATTGATTGAAGCTGGATATAGAAAAATGGAAGAGATAATGAAGATTTATTTTGAAAAAAGTGAAAAGCAATTTTTAACAAAAAAATTTTTAACAAAAATCTTTTTATACCACCATTGTCATTTTACTCAAAATCATATTTTGTTTGATCCTTTAAAAAAAGAAAAAGTGAAAATACCCTCATGAAGGGTAAGCCAGTTCTGCATTTCAAACTTGCTGGTCTGTGCACCTTTAGGATCAGTCAAGCTCTCGTGGAGTTGTGTTACATATGGGTAAGGCTTATTATGTTATTGTTTGAGTTTATCATCAAGTGAGACAGGGAGTTATTCATGGGACCACCCTGTCTAAGCCATTTCTTGTCGTAAAGAAATCAAGCCAAAGTATTCCCACAAGTATTGAATGCACTCTGTTGCTTTGACTTCAGAAAAAGACCACCTCTGTTAAGCAGCGATTTATTTTTTTTGTTGGTCTCTTGGGTGACCACTGATGGCAGATTTTCCTGTGTTTCCTATGGCAAAAGCAATATGTTCTGAAATATTTTGATTATGTTTAAAGTATGAAAATGTGATGTATGGTGAAGTGATGTATGGCAAAAAATAATATTGATATGCATATTGGATATATCAAGAGGAAATGTGGAAGATATTTTCATAAGCATATGTTCCACTTTATTTGGGAGAGGAGTATTGGAAGGTATGGGAACACTTATGAAAATGTATAGAAGGCTTTTATAGAGTGTTGAAGCAATTTTTCTGATAAATGTTTGGAAAATATCCAAAAGTGTTATGGTACATAAAGAAAGCAATATGTAACTTTTTTTTTAATTGTTCTTAATATGGTTAATTTATGTTCATTTACTTTAGAATATATTGGAACCATATTTCCTACAAGTTAAACTTATTTTGTGCTGCCTACGCACACTACTGACATTTAGTTGATTCTGTAATAATCTTACAAAGTGCATAAGTATATTTCTCCAAATTTATAAATGTATGTGAAATGTGCAGTACATATATTTATTGAGGACAGGACATGTTTACACAGATTTTTACTAGTCTGTCTTGTGTTCTGGACAACATGTACACACAGAGTAAATTCTGCTTTTAATATACCTGTGGAAGCTTTACAGGTTTATGCATATACCTGCATTCCTCTATACAGGTCATAGTTATGAGGAGTATTTTTCACAGATTATATCCGTCCTTTTTTTCGGTTTGTAAGAGTCTCAGAGAAAATTTGCTGATGAGAGAAATGTCTACCATTAAGCAAAGTGTTTAACACAAGAAAATAAATTTTGTTATCTCTTCAAAACTATCACTTAAAATTTGTTTCATTTTTACAAAAATCTAAAAAGTAGATCTTCTCTGTTGACAGATCAATGCCGAATTTCATCTGCAGTACTAAGGACAGAAAGCTCTTCTGAGCATGATTTTTTGAAGTCTCTTATAATCAAAGAGCTTAATGATGGCTGAAGATTAGTATTTGCTCTGCTTCCTTACATTTCTAGGAATGTTCTCCATGCTGCCTTTTTGCTTTGCACTGGATTATGAAATTAAATGTTAAAATTACATGGAGTTTCCCTCTGTTAAGCCTGAGATTTTGTTTTGTTTTGTGGGTTTTTTTGTAAGAGGAACTGTTCTAGGACCAATAGAAAATTGCAGAGGCAACTTTCCGGAGCCTGAGGAATACATCTCATTTGATACTCCCTTGCACAAATGTATTCATGTCTGAGTCCCTCAGACTATGACATTTAAAAGATTAAAATACACTAGCAAGTGAAACGCTTACTTTTAAATTTACTTTTTTTTTTTTTTTCATTTTTTTTGTCCCTCTTATTTTTCTCTTTCTTTGTATCTCTTGAGGGATCTTGAGGGATGCTCAAGAGGGGCATCAGCAAAGCCCAACTTTTTTCTAGAAAGGCAAATCTTCTCCTTTATCCTCTACTGCCAGTGGAGTGACCGAGAGTCTCCTCCTGGGGTGATTCAGAGATCCTAAGATTAGTATCCTCACTTAGCCCTTGGAGGACCTGCCTGTCTGTAGTGATTACAGAATGAAGCTTGGCACATCAGCCTCTTCAAAGTCTTTGCAATTCCTACTTTGACATATTTGAAGGCAAGGACTTCAAAAGGTCTGAAAAACAGGTTAAAAAGAGATGATTTTCCCATGCTAAGTGTCTTAACCAGTCTCATGAGACTTTTTTTTCCCTCCATTTCTCAAAAGGTTTTTTTTTCCTATTTCATTAGACATTGTTAGAAATTATATTTCAGGTTAGTGTTTGAACCTAAGAAATAGCTGAAGACAATTTAATCATGATGAGTTTTATCCAAATTTAAAAAGAAAAGGTTTCTCTAAATTACCAAGATACAGATCAATATGCTTGAGAGAAGGTGTATCAAATGATGATGTTTCTAAAAAGATGCATTTTGATAATTATCATAATCAAATTCCCCCAGTAGTAGCAGATACGCAGTGCCCTCAGAAATCTGGATGGGTTTGAATCTGTATTTCTTCTAAATTTATTTGAAGATATCTTCCAGATTAGATATTACGAAAAATTTCTTCACAGAAAGGGTTGTCAAGCACTGGAACAGGCTGCCCAGGGAAGTGGTAGAGTCACCATCCCTGGAGGTATTTAAAGATGTGTAGATGAGGCACTGATGGACATGGTTTAGTGGTGAGCATGGTGGTGGTGCTGAGTTGATGGTTGGACTTGGTGACCTTAGAGGTCTTTTCCAATCTTAAGGATTCCATGATTCCACTGATTCTTTTTTTTTTTTTTTTGAAGCTGTATTTTTTTTATATGAAATAATTATTAAGTTTTCCATTTAACCATTTACATGGTGTTGTAGCAACACAATATTTCAGCCTTTTTGTCTAGCTGACAAGGAAGTATAGACTTGAAGCTTCCTTCAGATATGCCAGTAAAAGTGAGGGTTAAATATCCAGAGCTAAATCACTGAGCCACTTTCCAGTGCTTCAGTTTTGGAGAACTCTAAGAATGGGCTGCCTAGACATTTTATGTCACCACTTTTTCATGAAAAGAGGAATGTGCTCTTTAACTGCAAAGGCCACTGCAATTTCTGGTTGCACCATAAACTCAGCCTGGTGTAAGCACCTGTATCTGTTAAAAATGGCATCTCTCACTGTAAGAGGCTCATCCAAGATCTCAGGCCACAAAGTAACTTCTAAATCTTCCTTTGGAATGGAGGAACTTTCTGTTCTAACTCTTGGGATCCTGGAATGCCTCTGCTCTTCAGTTTCAATAACACACACCTGTACTTTCCTACATGCCCCCAGACTATGAATTATGCTGCCCTTTGCCATAAGCCTGAGGCATTGTCTGGCCTTGCATTCTGGCTTTTCCATAGTGCCTGAGGCTTTATAAAGTTCTTGGTAACTCTCTTTCTTTTTTTTTGGAAGTGAATTCATATATATTCTTATTTGAACTATAATTCTCAAATGGAGAAGTGAACCCAGAAGCAGACAGGCAGGAGAGACAGAGGAAAAAATTTACAGGTAAGACCATTACGCAGCAAAGGGGTTGTCATACAGACGGATGATAAAGTGACAGACAGGGTGCTCTTCACACATTACATTTCCTATGAAAAAAAAATGCTGCCCTTTAGAAACTTTTAGAACATTTGTAACCTTAAAGAATAGTCATGCTATCAGAAATGCTATAAATGTTGTATACCACCTCCTCAAGCTATCCATTATTCTAGTGACATTATTTGGCAGACAGATGTTGACTGATCTAGTTTGTAGTGGATCAGTGAACCACAACCCTCTTTTTAAGCTGCCTTACCAGTGTTCAATGTCTTGATCCTTTGTGTTCTTATTAAAATTTACAATAACACTTCTATACATTCCACATTTTAAGTAAAATAATGGAAACTTAGTATTGAATTTTTCATGTCTTGACCGATTAGTATGTTTTATTAAGTCTTTTGGCACTTATGCCTCTGGAAACCCATGAACAGGAATCAATTACGCTTTTCTAGAGGTGAACTGAAAGTTGTATTTATTTTTATAAGAGGAGTAAGGGTACTCAAACTAAGGATATTGGAACAAAGCAAGTGTTTGAAGGGTTCTGCTTTATAGGATGGTCAACCCTTTTTAATGAATTTATAAAAGCAGCTGACTTAGTATTCATTTATTGTTTTTTCACATTCTTAATTACAGAATAGCATTATTTTAGTCTTACCATAAATTAGTGAAGTCAAGCTATGTTTCTTTAAAATATTTCCATCATATTAGTAACTTCATGCTTTGTTATCACCGTAGAATAAAAGTAATACAAGTGTAATGTTGACTAGCAGAACGAGGTGCACAAAATATGACATGAAACGCAATGGAAGTGGTTGGTAAGTGTAAAGGAGATGGCTTGGCAACAAAAAGGTAGGATTAAAAGTTAATTAAGAGGGGTTGTTTCTCTTACACAGGAATATACTTTTTCTTTTCCAAACAAAAGGAATTATAAATGCAGTAAATGACTAGACTGCTTGTTAGAATGCTCAAGTAAGCAATAGAAGATTGACCCTACTACACTTGGTAGCTTTCTTTTATTCAAACATGCAACATTTCCCGTAATACAGTAAGCAGTTTTCACATGGCAGTTTTATGAGCATAGCAAGTTAAAAACATGATATTTAATTTCTTTATTTTTGTTGCTGTTTTCCTCTCTAATGGTAACCAGAGAATAAATGAAAGTTACAACTGCTTGAGTCTAAATAGACGATGATCACGATTTTTTTGAGTGGTATAGAGGCTCATTTTGCCCGTTAGGTCTTTCATTCATCTTCCTCAGCAGCGGAATGAAGTTAATCATCAGTTAGTGTGATGGCATAAAGTTACTTTTTTATGGACCTTTTTAATGGATGCAGGATTTGTACATGAAAAATGTGTCTGTTACCTTCTTGGAATATGACTTTGACTCCCTGCAACTGGTTTTGATGTAACTGGCTCCACTTTATTCCTGCAATAGGAGATGGAGGGAGTGGACTAGCACAGCTGGTGAGAGCACAGTGCAAGTAATGCCAAGGTTATGGCTTCAGTCCCCATGTGGGTTGTTCAGTTAAGAGTTGGACTCGATGATCTTTGTGAGTCCCTTTCAACTAAGAATATTCTGTGGATATCTGTGATTATAACTTTTACTGACTGCCTTTGCGAATTCTCATCTAGTTAAAATCATCAGGCATGTCTTTCATGGAGAATTGAATTTGTAACTTGGTCGGATGCAACCGTGCCAGAGGAACTGTGACATACAATTGCAGTTACGTGGAGGTGTGTGAGCTGAGACCATTGATATAAGTGGTCATTGTCTCTGGGGACAGGACAGAATATGTTGGAGACTTAGATCTTCAGAAACCTATTTTAAAAGCTCTAGGTAGTAGAAGTTTTGCATAATGCTCTTTTAGGCTGAGGAGTAATGAGAGAGAGAAAAGTTAAGAAATAGGAAATTAGGTTACTTGAAGGTTTAATATAGATGAACTCTAAAATGACAGAAGGAAGATGAGCAAAGAGAGGAAATAGCCAGCTGTCACATGTAATCTATGAGGTTTCTCTCTCTGGCTCTGTTCCTTACTGGTGCAAATCAGAGAAGCTCATTTTGAGTTGATAAAATTGTAGCAATGGGATTTGGTTCTGGATCTTTTTGTGAAACAGGTTTGATGGGTTTCATTCATCAGGAAACTTTTTGAGTTCAGAACGAAGAAGAAGAGAGCTGTGGTAGAACATTAGAACATCTGACTGATCAAACCACCCCTGCAATAGTTCATGGACCCATCCAAGGCACTGCTCTGGATTATCACTGTGGAGAAGATTTCCAGCCTCAGGTGAGAGCCCTAGTCAGCCAAGCTGCTGAATTATTTCTGTGTTTTGGGGCATTCTCTCTGTGAAAGTGATTTAATCTTACTTAAATGTGTAATATGAAAAAGAGAAAGAATATTTTGAAATGTTTAATAAAACACTGTTACCTTCGGACCAACATTAGCATCGATACAACCACTTCCCCTTATTTTCTTGTTCTCTGTGTCCATGTCATCTTCTATAATTCTTTTCATTTTGTACCTCATATTTGACTGTTCTGACAATCTTTTTCACTCTATTTCTGTAATTCATCATGTATCTCTAGTAAGAGAATGTAAGAACAGATTGATTTGCCACAATCCTCTTTGACATTGCACTGTATTTTTATTTTTTTTCAAGTTGTAAAAAGGACCAGGGAATTCCTTTGTGCCTAAATTATTTATATGAAACCAAATAGAATACAGTGGCAGTATAATCTTTTATTAATAAGCCTCTTAGATACTGGTCCTGTTGCAGATGAATTCTGCTAGAAAGGAAATGTCTGTGACAGCCTAAGAATGGCAAGTACCAGACGTACTGTTCTGGGAGATGCAGCCTTCAGCATGACTGATGTTTTCTAATGCCACACATGAGTGAGGACAGGACCTTTGAAAACATCTACTACTAGAATTTTTCTTTCAAATGTTTTCTAATAAGGCTACTTAAAAAGCACTGATACATTTTGTAAATGGTAAAGAACTGAAAAAATAGAGCTCAGTCCTCTTGCTTGTGTTCTTCAACATTTTCCCTTTTGAAATGCTTGCATAATTTTTCATTCATCACCTTGAAAAGGAATAGGCAATGGTGTTTGCCTTACTCTTAAACATCCCCATTGCAGCAGCATAGATCATAGAATCATAGAATCACAGAATCACAGAATCCTAGAATGGTTTGTGTTGTACAAGACCTGCCGTGGGCAGGAACACCTTCCACTAGGCCAGGTTGCTCAGACTCCCATCCAACCTGGCCTTAAACGCTTCCAGGGATGGGACATCCACAATTTCTCTGATGATCATACAATCATAGAACTGCCCAGTGTAGAAGGGACCTTGAAAAGCTCCTCTGGTCCAACCTTTTACTGGAAAGGGAGCTACATAAGATTACGTAACACCTGTCTAGTCACATCTTGAAAACCTCCAGCAGTGAGGGCTCTGACACATCACTGGGGAGGTTGTTCCAGTGAGTGATTGTTCTTACTGTAAACAAATTTCATTCCTCTTTCAAGATGAAACCACTCCTAGTGGAACTTGTACCTGTTGCTCCTTGACTTCTCCATGTGGCCCCTTGTGTGGAGAGATCCTATCTTCTTTGAATTTATTTAAACATGACCTTTAAGCATGATCCTTATTTAGAATAAAATCAATTGCTGTAATTACTAATTATATCAGTTAATCTCCTATTGTCTCCTATTAAGATATTGACTAAAAGTATGGCTATGTTTCAGATTTCATAAGATTAATTTCCAAAATTACAGTTTTTTTCCCTATATATATATAAATCATCAATAATTAAATTATATTTTGCAGTCTGTCTGAACAAGAAAACTAGCAACCTCTAATTTAATAAAAACTACTTCCTACTATTTTTTTAGCTTTTTGGTTATTTGGCCCAGATCACCCAGTCATATACTCCTCAATATTGTTTTTGTCTTTTGAGGTATTGTAGAGACTAAAGCAAACCTGCTTGTATTTCCTCTCCTTTCCCCTGGATAATAAGTTCTGTTCAAAAGATCTGATATTTCTTCACATCTGGACACTTTAACCCCAATACTGAAATGTTAAATATAAAGTAATTTGTGGTTTTAAACTTAGGTTTCCACTCTCCCATATAAATGCAAATAAAATGTTTTCCATTAGAATAGCTCTGCCTCGTGCTTTTTTAATGGATGCATTGGATACTAAAAAGTAGAGTAGAATCCACTTTGATAATACTACATGTTCTCTTCTAGCTCCAATCTAAATATTTCCATCTGTCAGATTTATTATTTAGTATTCTGAATAATGGTAGTTGCAGGAAAAAAGGAAGAGTCATTTTTATTTCATTTTCTTTTGCCAGGCTTTGGTGGTCTTACGGTTTCTTCTTGGATTGGAGAAGTGTGTACATGAAGATTTATAGTCCTTCCCACTGCCAAGATGTCTCCTAGAAATCCAAAGGTGTCATTTGCAAACATTCATAACCAAACATATTTTCTAAAACTAAAAAAACTAAACTAAACTAAGATAAACTAAACTAAACTAAATAATAAAATAAAATCTAGCTTTCCCCAAACTCAGATCTCTGTTGAAGTGGAAAGAAATGTGTAAAAACAATCCTGAGAAAATGAAAGCAAAAACTACAGAGCATCTTTCTCTTTGTATAAATACATGAAACAAGATACTTTCATTATAGAATTTGTTGTCATGACATCAGCCCAGAATGCTGCTACTTTGACATTATCTAAGCGAATATGAAGCACACAACCCGTCCCAGGTTAGCCAGTAAACTGCTAAATTCCTGAGGCATTTGATGGGAAAGGGAGGAAAATCAGGATCAAGCAGCTCCGAGAAACAGAAAGGTCAAAATATCACATAAAAAAGCAAGTTTCATTTTTTAAAACTCCACTTTCTGGTGAACCTTCCTAAAGCAGCTGTTGGTCAGGATCCACCTTTATGAAGTGTTTTATAGTTTCATGTGATTCAGCCATAAACAATTGCCTGAGTTAAAGACTTGATGTATAAGGTTATAGTTGAGTAGTCTTTTTCAAAAAGCTCTTACATCCAGAGAAGAAAAAAAAAAATTCTGTTCTTGCTTAATTCGAATTCTAATGTCATAAAATGTTTTCTACAATTTTTTATTATTTTGTCCCTCTGCTGTAATTCAGATGTGCCAAATGACAAGCAATGCAATATCTAATGCACAATGGAATATCAAAAGTGCACAAATCAAAGCCTGCCCTCTCATCCAAGGTCTGCTTAGGAGTAAATGTTAGGAAAATACAGAGAAATCTCCCAGCGTGTCCTATATGAGAGTCCAAAACCCATGAACTCTGTAATGAAAAGTAAATAAATGACTCTGTCCTTCACTGCCAAGCTGTTAATCCATAATGTGGACTTGGCCTGTTGTTGTCAGCAGTGACATATAAATCATATCAGACAAAACAAGAATGAAGCTGACCCTTTAGCCCTTCCTTAAGCCAAATGCAAACATTTTTAATGCCTAAAACCTTTTACCCCTTGTTCTTTTCCGCCCTTTTCATGTTTCTCACTTGCTGGTTTCTGCCAGGATGGGACGAGTAGAAAAGCGTGTGGGAGCCTGTTTGAAGTGTTCTACATGGAATTTCAGCCTGATTTCCCAAGCCAAAGATGTCTCAATAACACCAACCCACCTACTGTTTGGTCCTTCATAAAACCATGGCTCCTGCTGCTCAGGACTTTCGGGAAGAGTTGTCACATACCCAGGTATGACACAGAAGAAAAGCTACCCTGGAGAAGGAAAGCTAGAGGGAAAGGTGGCCTTCCAGAAAGATCTAGAGACATCAAACCAATATGACTAAGAAAGGAAACACTGCCTGAAAGAGTTCAGGGGAAAGAAGGCTGATAGAAATACATTAAGGTTGTGCCTTCAGTAAGACCCAGTGTAAAACACTAAAGTTAAAGGAAAGAGTGTGGATTAGGCATCAGTGAAAGAGGTTCCTTTATGTTTTACCTAAATTTAGGTCAACAAGTGAAATATCCAGTGACTTTTGTATTAGTTGGACAGCGTTTTAGGTGAAAAAGGGCATGAAATTAACCGAATTTTGACACTTGTAAAACTCCTACTGAGCTCATTTCAGGATCAAAGCCTGGAACTATAATTGTGTTGCTCATTAAAATAATGGAACAAATATTGAGAGAAAAATAACTAAATCCAGGGCAGTAATGCCAAGAGTGATAAACAGCATGAGTTTATAAAGAACAGCTCTTGCCTTACAAACCAGATTGCCTTTTTCTAATAGAATTACAACAGATCAAATTCTGCTATGTTTATTAGAGCTGACTTGCTGAAGGAATCACCAAAGTCTGTTTCTGGTAGGATTTACCTATGTCAATAACAGTCCTAAATGTTGATCTATGCTTAGCAGTTGAAGGGAGAGTGGCAGTTTAAGACCATGCCCAATGATATTTTTCTGATCAAGGGTAAATTTCCAGATAGCTTTTGTGATGGAGGAACCAAAGTGTCACTTGGATATTTCCAGTCTGTTTTGAATCGCTCTCCTGGGTGAAGCACCATGACCAAGAAAAGCAGCGAAGAATGGCAAAGTACAGCTCCCTGCATAGAGCTTTGAGTGCTCTGTCAACAGTGTGATTTTATTCAGTCAGCACTGCAAAAAACTGCTTAAGAGAAATTCTCATACTGAATTATAAGACATTGAGAATGTGATAATTATGTTGTGAAAGTGAGAAACCTGAAAAGGTGTTCACGGGTAAAGTGGAGAAGTGGTTGGAGAGTGGGATTTAAGCAAGCAAGAACTAAACCTGTTGGTTCACACTTACAAGGTGAAAAGATGGGAGAAATACTTATTCAAATCCTCAAAAGCCACATTAAAATCCTTCAAGTCACAAACCAGGCTGTCCAATAGACCACCTAACAACATAAAGCTCTAGTGCTCACTCACTTGGAGAAGCATATGAAGCTATGAGGACATACATCGTGTTAGAGGAAGAAGGATAAAGTAGTCAGATCCAGGCAGAAATTTATCACGTTTTGGGTAGTAGATAAAGGGGAGATTACCTACAGCAATATAGCTGTATCCATACCCTCAAGTGTTTGATGAAGGAACAATATGGCATGAAACTGAGAGGAGGGAAAAACTCTGTTGAAAGTCTCGAAGAACTTTGACTTGAAATGTGGTTTGTTGTATGGACAGCTAACTTGGCCTGGGAAAATGGTAATGCATGTGACACCCCCTCTAAGGGGTAGCCTAGATTCAGTAATCCCTGACTCATCCAGGAGATCCTCATATTGCTTAGACTTTCTTTATCCATGTCTGGGGCAACAAAAGGTTTAGGGATAGAGTTAGGAATGGATAATTCTGATGTTAAGTGTTGGTAATTGCTAGAGACTATTGGATTTTACCTTTTTTTTTTTTTCTTTTTTTCTTGTATCTTTTTCAGGGGTTTTAAAGATTAGTAAATCCTTATTTAGTCAGGCAGTCCAGTAGGGAATCAATAGAAATATTTGCATATTTTTTCCCATGTCAGTATATTACGGCTCCAGAGTTTGTATTTTCTCCTTGCTTTTCAGTTGGTCTATCACTAAACTGTTGAAATCAATTGTAGTTAAGCACCAGCCACTTCCAGGTGCCAAATATTTGCCATTTTTTTCCTTGTTACCGGTACCAAGAAAGAAAAAGGGATCCTTTGCTCATCTTTTTGATGACATGGAGTGAAAAATGAAAAAAAAACCCCTACGTACTGCTCTTATAAAATCTCTAAAACTCAAGTATGGAGGAGAGATCAACTATTTCTAGTGTGAAAAATAAGCTTCCAGGTGGAGTTCTTTGATAAGCCAGAACACCTACAGGACAGAAACAAAGAGAGCAGGAGCCTCCATCCCCTCTGTACCAGATACTGTGTTTGGCCTGCAACACTTGGAATCAAGTGGAAAACCAGGCTGTAGTGGAAAAAAAGTATCACCTACCCATATTCTTTTTTCAAGCAATGCTTTGTAGTGAATGGCTTTCTGTTTAGTTCGGTTTATCCCAGCAATGCTGCCCTTGGTGAGGCAGTGTGACTCCAGAAGACTTCAGTGTGAGCAGGATCAGCCTGTGCATGTCCTTGTTGTCATGGAGTATCTGGAGTGCTGTCCTTTAGGGCTAGTCCTTCTGCAGGAATCTAATTACCCTCACAACCAATGGAGACTTTGCTTTGGTAAAGACTGAGCTTTGCTTCTTGAATAGCTTGCTTGGAACACTAAAATAAAAGCAATTCTGGCTGAATTTTATGGCTGCACCTACAAAAGAAGAAAGTAGCTATTACTGTTAATCTTTCGTAAACTCCAGCTTTTTCATCATCTTAACTGCTCTGAATTTCAAAAATGTTATGAATCTGTTGGGTAGAAGATCACAATTTAACAAAAGAAAAAAAATCTTTCTGTAAAGAGTGTATTATCTTAAGATTTGGTGAGTAAGATATAACCAAAATGATTGTTCGATTACATTAGATCATTCAGTACAGAGATATACAAGCTGTCTGGTAGTTTGGGGTTTGGCTGATGAGGAAATCAGTGAATATAAAAAAAGACTTTAATCTTCAAGCACATCTTTTCCCTGAGTCACAATGAAGGATAGATGTTATATTCTAGACTAATCAGTCACACTGATTTTGTGGACAAATGTTAATGAACATACAAAAGAACCCAAAGAATTCTCAACACTGAACAACAAAAACTTGTTGTGAATTTAACTATCTGTAAAAAAAGAAAGAACATTCATTTGTTTCTATATAATTTGCAACCATAGCTTTGGAACAACAAGGGTGTTAAATTGCTGGAAAGCTCTCTGGAATACTAAAAACTGCAATTCTATACCCAGCAGATATCAGAGCATTGTCATTCCAGTTTTTCCTCTGTGAATAAAAGTCTCCCCTCAGCAGCAGTTTTTGTTCTATCTTGTATGAGCCTTTCACAACTAGCTGAATTTCATGCAGTGACTTTTGAAGAGAGCAAACTACTGGCCTCTGAAGGCAGTGGAAAAGCTCCCAAAAATTTCAATTACACCAGAAATCGACTTGCAAAGAGCAAATGCAAGAAAATCTTCTTTCCAGGAGTTGTGACAGCTATATGTAGAGCCCATATCCATCCTCCAGGAAACACACAGTGACGAAAGAACTTCGGGGAGTTTTGAAAGGCAAGAGGTGGTGAGTTGTAACCCCAAGGAGTTATGGTTACCTGCCTCTGGGGGTTTCAGATCTGCTTTGGCAGTGTTCTGCCTTTGCTGAGTGAATCAAGCCAGGATCTGCATGTTCCAGGAGGAGGATAGAAGATAACTGGAATATGAAGTTTGTATTTGTATGAAATCTGTAAAAATAAACTGGATGTGTCTCTGTTGGCACTTACTGGTCATAAACATGCTTAGGCAGAGTTACCAGGAGCACTCGTCCTACACTTCACTCTTCTGTTCCCCTGCAGTCCTAAGCCAGCAGGAATGTGCCTCTGGGAAGGATGAAGGTGATTACATCTGGATATTTATACATATCCAAGGATCAATCTGAAGGTATGATCTTGCTGCTACTTTACCTCAGCCCTGCAAGGAAAGCAGGAAGGTGTGGCAGCAACAAGATTATCCTCTGGGCACCAGAATTGCAAAGTCATTCCCACTACCCCTAATAATGAAGCCAAAACTGACCACCACTTTTGGGGTCATAGCAAGTTGTCTCAAGCATAGACCAATACTTGGTCTCCCTTTTCCCAGTATTGTTAGCAAACATTTCTCAAGCTCCGCAACAAAGAGGTCAACTGTTCCATGGACAAAGCCCATTTGTATTGATTTTCACTGAAAAAGAGATGCTAATTCATTTATGTGTAAAGAACTAGCACGTGTGCCAGCCTAAGTATCATCAAAGTGTTATAAGGAATTTACAATGCTTGGCTGAGCCATTAATTTCTATGCTCAGTTTCAAAAGAAGTTTGAAATTGCTGTGTCACGAATGCCAGAGAATCCCTTCTTATACCAGAGGTATCTCCTTTGCTTTAGTCAAATCATTCCTTGTGGTCCCAATGTAACACCTTTAAACACCTTTATCTGTGGCACTGGAGATATAATAAATCTTTTCTTTAAAATATTTGAGGCTTTGTTTCTTCAGGGAAAGATAAGTACCATTAAGAGCATCTTCTCTGAGTATTCAAGGGAGATTTTTATGAGGAGGGAGACTGTTGCCAAGACCCTTAATCTGAGAATCTTCTGGAGTTAAGCACTGCTAAATACTAAAGAGATGGTGGAAGGCAGTAGAAAGTCTTCCTCACATTCAGAAATTGGATCATGAATGATTCTACTTGGGGATATAGACGAAGTCCACGGAGACTGGGGGAGCACCGCACCTCCCAGCAATGTGTTCTACCCGTTGTTTTGAGATCTTCAGTGCTAAGAAGAAAGAAGAAGATAGAGGAAAATATTCCTGGTTATATCGACAGCCTAAGCAGTGCTTTAAATTTTTGTGTACCCACTGTAGAGCCTTGAAAGCTGCTGCTGTTGGTCTCTAGCATATACTTCCACCATAACACATGATAGCACTCATATGACTGTACTGGATTGTTCTTTAGCTTTTATTCTATTGTAAAAACTATGCTTTCCTTTGTTGTTGGTATCATCCTGTTGATCTTGAGTTATCTTTCTGTGAAAAAATATTCAGAGAAATATCTAAGAATTCTTTTACGCTAGTAGGCAATGCTTATTTCAAAGTATGGCTGTCAAAGTTTTGATGTGACACGACATAAGAGGAACTTCAAACACAAAAGAAAAATAAATGCTTAACTGTTTCTGGCTAGTAACAGTAGCGGCTTAAATGCCACAGAGCAGCAGGGAGACAACAGAAGAATATTTAAACTTTTGCTGCCCCACTGTACAATAAAATATAACACAAAGTCAAAACAAGAAAAAAACAGAATTGCAAAAGATAACATTATTTTAGGCACTTTTTCCCGATCTCATGTCATTATGAGAAAAAAAAAATGATAGCAAACACATCTCAGTGGAAATTACATACTAAACAAAACTTCAGAATTCATTAAAGGAAAACTTTGCTGAATGCTTCGGCTTTGATAAAAATGTGGAAAAGTCTTCCATTAGCAATTCTTGTACCAGGAGTTGCAATTGTTGCAATGACCGAGCCCAGAAAAGAGCTCTGAATTCCTGCTTAACACCTGTTTGCTATTTCAATAAATCTCCTTATGGCACCTTGGAGAGGAACCTCTCCAAGGTAACTGGTTGCCATGGCTGGGGGAGGCAGCACAGCTCCCCTGGCAGAAGATGTAACAGGGAATTGTGGCTCTCACTCCCAACAAGGGGCGATTTCCTGCTCAGAGCAGAGCCAGAAGTGACTGGGAGAGGATTCTTTCCCAAGGGTTTGGAGTTGTGTGTGGGAATGCAGCAAAGCTACCAGAAAGCAAAACTGTAACAGTGACAAAGTTTCTGGAATTCAGTTCTGGTTGAAAACTATTTGAAACTGAGATTAAACATTGCTTTTCCTTGTGTTTCTCTGGACTTAATAGGTAATTTTTGAGGAAAGTGCACTGAGTCAGGGAAACTCTTGACTTCTCTACCACTTTTCCTCCTGACATGAGGCAGTCCCCCATTTTTTGCTGATTTTTCAGATTAAAGAGTATCAATGTCTTTTATTGTTCAAATAAAAAAAATTGTTTCCCTGTAGGATCTCTCCTAATTGAGCACCTGTATACAAACAAAAGGGACCTGGTTTTTGTTTTAGCCTTGTAAATAAGAAGCCCTGGATTTGATCCAGCCATTCCATGAGGGAGACAAATAATTGACAGTCTGGTCACAGCTGGCAGCCACCCTGGTAGGGTTCCAAAATACGAGGTGAGGAGGGAGGGCAGGTATAAAACAAGTGATTTTTACAGGGTAGGTTCTCACTAAAACAACATACTAGTTCTTCAGCTGTAAATCCTAGAATTCTGTGGCTAAAAGAAATAACTCTCTGTACAGACCTAGTTCCTTCCTAATTCTGCCTTTCCACTGGAGCAATCTCAAAGTAAACCTTTTCCCTGTGGCAAAAGCTGATGATTTTTACCTACACCCAGAGGGTTGAAGATGTCAGAATCTGATCCTTATCCACTTAGATATTGACTCATAGCAATGACTATTTTGACCAAATGCTTTATCAATAAAATCTTGAGTCTGCACACAAGTTTAAAATTTAGAAAACTACTGACAAACTGAATGTTAAAATGATAAGTTCAAAGGACCTTTTAGAAGCATGAATTGAGTTTCTCCAAAAGGTATTCTGATGAACCTCCTCTTTCTCTCCTCACATTTTCTTGAATTCATGCACATCCTTGAGATACCCATTGTGCTGCCTGCCTGGACAGAACACCTCCTGAGTTGCATTAGCAATATTTGGTTCGGCACCAAATAACCTTGAAAGGGTTATGAGCAGAGTACAAAAGCATTCAGAAGCTTTTATCAGGTGTAGTTGCAGGGTTTATTTTAAAGTAAATGCTTAATATAGTTTCAATTTCAAAGAGTCTTATTGGGTGCTGGTTTTATTCAGTATGTAATAGTAAAGTCTTGCAACGTCTAAACTTCTTTCAGATGTTCATAAATGGTCTTACAGAATCTTTTTTTGCTTTATAAACAAATGCATGCATTCAGAAGATAAATGTACTAGATCTGCTGATATTCAGTGGAATGCTTCAGTCTGGCTTTGTTTTGTACATATAAAAGTTTGTGTGTCTGGCCTTTTTCACAAGTTATTTTTCCTCCATCTGCCTAAGCCTAGGTTATAATGTTCCCCACATGAATGTACACCAAAAACTTTTCCAGAGGTATGCATCTACAGGTACCATTATTACAAGAGGAGTTAGTTTGTGGAAAATTGGGTCCAGGGGTAGTAAGTAAGCAACAAACATAATTTCAGGTACTGTGTCTTCCTTTGGACTTCTCCTGCCTATTTTGATAGTGATATGAATGCATTTTGCTTTTTTTTTTAAATTTTGTCTTGCTTTTGGTTAAGACTCTCACTACACTTTGGATGCATGTGAATAGTAAGGCAAATCCACAGGATGGGATACGGGGATTGAAATGGGAAGAAGAAAAAAAGGTATTTAGATTTCTTGCTGGTCTTGTGAAAAATTATTAACAGTACCCAGAGCTCTGTCACAAACTAATGCAAAAGAAGAGAGAACTGTGTTTTCTTTCTCATCTTTCTTTCTGGTCTAATAATTTAATACATGAGCTGTACAGTAATTGCACAGGTTTTGATAAGTGTCTCATCCCATTTCACATTACATTTTAGGAAAAAGTCTGAGTGTGGACAAAATTTGCAGGATTTCAACCTAAATGAAAGATTTACCTTAAAATAAAGATCCATCCACAATAAAATAATTTGATTTAGTCCTTGCAAATGTTGAAGACACTAGTTATAGTACTGAAACTGTAAAATAGAAAAATAGTGGGTGATGGAAAGGCCAGAATAGGGCTGTCAAATTTTAAATTTTAACATATGGACTGCTCACTCCCTGCTCTGGTTGCTAGTCATTCCCAGATGGTGTCTTTAGCGAGTGATGGCGAGGGGAAAGGAGCAGGTGGCAATGGCAATTTTTTTTGGATGGGTTTTTTTACATATATCAAATTAAAATTCTGTGTTCCATGCTAAAAAAAAAAAAAAAAATGGAAGGGAGAAAAGAATACAGGAAGTACAGGAAAAGGTAATGCACAACTTGGAATCCGAGACCGAAATTAAGGAAATCCTATTGTTGTGGGCTGATGAGTCAGGATCAGGATTTGGATCCAGATCTGAGATCCCTTCTAAATGGAGAATAATAGCTTTCATGCAGGGCCTTGTTCAGCCCACAGTACAACGTGGCCCAGCAACTGCAGGAGGAAACTGCCCTCCAGAACGGGGTTACTTTCTCCTTTGGTGCACAGAGCATCAAAGCTCCCCAGCACATGCTTAAGGATAGGTTTGCATACATGTTTAAAAGTCTTTGTCTGGGTGGAAACCGTATGCCAAAGAGATGGGGCTTGTGGTTTTAGTGCTGAACACGGAGTTTATGATGTCAGGAATGATACTGATCTCCTTAAACCTAAGGGTTGTTTTTTTTTTTTTTTTTTTTGCAAGAGGTTTCTTCTTATGAGAATCATCCTTACACTTCTCTTTGTTAACTCTTTGTTGGTGACCAATGCTGGAGTGTGCCATGTCCTGGCTGAGAGGGAGATTGGACCTCCAGGTGCTGACTCCAGGCTTTTTCTTAAAATGAGCCCAGTTGCTCCTTCACATCTGGCAATAAGAGCTCCTACTCCGCAATACGTGTCTCCATTGTTCCTTCCCATTGTTCCTTTGTGTATGGGTGTATCGCTGGTTTGCCAGGTTTTTCTAGAATACAACCAGCATTTCTTTATGTGCTACAATGAAACTAAAACTTGTTTTTATTCCCTTATCGTTTTCAGTAATGAACTAGCTCTTATTCTCAGTCTTTCTAGCCCAATCTGGTTGAGAATATGATCTTGTAACTAAAAAGGAAAAATGGAAGGAAATTACTTGTGCATCTCTGTTGCAGACACAGACTCTTGCTATGTAAACCCTAACAAATGTATGAACCTGATCAGTACTTCTTTTGTTATTGTCAGAAATACTGGATGCCATGGCTGCCTTTAATCTTCCAGCTCTGAGAGTAAAATCTCCCACTAAATCAGAGCTGAGGAGAATGGTAAGGTGTTAAAAAGCAACAGAAGCAGAGAGTTAAATTTCTATTTAAAAAATCATAGCACTTTAAATGTTTCTTTTTTACTAGTCTGGACAAGATGCAATGGCACAATTAAAAATGTTAAAATGAACTTCAGAACTTTGTAAAAAACAGCATTGCATAATATCCCTCATGATCATTCTAAATCACTACCACACAGTGGGTAAAAGGTTTGTCTCTTCTGAATCCAAGGCAACTTAAAGGAAGTATTGATTTTCCCTTTACTGAGAAATGAGAATCACATATTAGGAGCGAAAACTGCAGACACAATACAGTGACCTTTCTCCTTGGCTTCTCTTTTCTAACACAAACAGAATCACTTTCGTTGCTAGAGTGGATATTAAACAGTATATCTTGTAGCAATGGGTTTGCAACTGTCTGTGCTTGTTTTATCCAATTAGCATACTTATCACAAGAGCAAAAAAAAAAAATGAGTAGATACAGCTTTTAATTTCTGGATATATCAGTTCCATCCACAAAAACATTGAAAAGGCTCCAGCTGGAGGTCTATTCCATCTGTCTCAGTATTAGAGGGAGGAGGGGAACCTTCTTCCTGCAATTTTAAAGCTGATGCACGATTTAGAGTAAACAGGTAATTTCACTGAGAGCAGAGGACCTTGGCTGACCTCTGGTTTATTCTATGCATGTTTTTCGTAGCACACTTCCACGTATACTTATCTATTATACAGTGTTTCAGGTCACAGGCATGTCAGTATTCTATTTACTGTTTTAATTATATAGAATTTAAAACAAACTTATCAATACCTGACACATTACCTTAGGGGGAAATATCCTAACCATGAAACAGCATGAGAGCTATGCTCAAACCTTCCTCAAACAAAAGCTGGTTTCCAACAAAGCCATTAAGGGCAGATTTTGTTTTTACACCTGCTGTGTTTCCATCTAATCACCTTTTGTGAGAGTGTGTGAAACAATGGCTTGAAGCTGTATGGGTTTCCAACTTTTTGATGTTTAGTTCCTTTGCCTCTGATTTAAACTAACTGCAACTTCCCCCCTGGTTATCACTTCTTTTCAGTTAAAGCTGCTCCTGAGTCAGCAGTGTGTGCGTGCGTGAATGTGTGAGAAATGACATCCTTGACCTGCTTTCTCTGGCTGCTGGGGAAAAACATGGTGGAATTCTCATGGTGGAATATTTTAAATGCAGCACAGTGCAGCCATCCTCTTTGTCCAGCTGCAAGTCAGAGCTGTGGTACAGCACAGAGAGAAGAAAAAAGAGATTCATGAAACCTGGAAGCAACACAACTCATTGTGCCCCTTACTTTTGTGATGTTTATACACTTACAAGCAAATTCGTGGTTTTGAAAGTCCAGAAGATGCCTGGCAAAGCACACTAGTGGTAAAAAACACAGTGTCTGGCAATTTGAATGAATTTGAAAAAGATGATTTTAAATTCCTTGTTGGCATCTTCAGTGCTTCAGACAGTATCTCTTTTTTGTAAGAAGGATAAATACATAGGGACAATTGATATCTGATACATTCAAACCAGGAATTTAATTAGAATGGGGGAAAAAGGAATTAATTGTAAGAATTTCTTTTTATCTGTATTACTCTTTACTATGCTGAAAAGCTTTTGACTATGATCTGAGCTTCCTATTACAAGTCTGCCCATTGTCCAGAAGACAGGAGCAGTCAGTTCTGAGCAACTTGTTCTGGATTGTCAAGTCTTGACCATGCAGGTTCCTGCTCAGGCCAAGAAGAGTTTTCACCCTCTAAAGGAGTACCCTTTACCAGGTACTCCAGGAGAGGTTTAGCAATCCAAGTGAGCTGAGGACCACCTATGAAGTCTCTAAGCATCAAGCAAGGCTCAATATTGTGCTGCATGCACTGATGTTTTCTGTTGTTAGAAATTGTTTTCCTTGGTCAGTTTTATTAGTACATCACATTTTCAGACAAGGTAATTTATAAGAAGTCAGAGATCAGAAAACTGCAGAGTTCCTGGACATTCAGTGGTTTGTTTGGGGCACAAGTACATTCCAACTGCATGTGATATTGCTCTGGTATACCAGCAATAGAGAAGATGGATTCAGTGGTGACTTCCATGTAGCGACATGCCAGGTGAGTTCCACCTCATCATTTTTCGAGGTATGCAAATTTCTATTAACTTATGTTACTTTTCTCACTTATTCATGATATATGTCAAAATTTTGATGTGAAACACCCAAAGTATAATAATTCTAAAGTTTGCAATTTGTGCACTCTGCCCTAATCCATCTAAAGTATTATATTGGGAAATGTGCAGTCCTTTCTTCATGACTGGGTGTTTGGATCTAGTAAAAATAAACATATAGGAATCTAAAGAATATACACAGTAACCAGTAAAACATTATGAAACAAATATGGTTTATTTCTATGCACATTTTCTTCAACAGCCTTTCATATAATAGACTGGGAGGTTCATGATTCTTTTTTGACTTCCCAGTGATGTTATTTGCTTTCATATATTGAAACAGCTGCATGTTTGTAAAAAACCATAATAGATTATAAATGGGAATATGGCCACTAAACTTTTCAGATTATTCCATCTGTTTTGTGTGACTGAGCTTGTTAACTCTTGCTCCAAAATTGCCTTACTCTCTTTTCCTTTCTCAAATGAATGTGTTTTGGTGGTTTCATGAAGCAGTCCACAGATACCTGAGATTTTTTTTAGAATGATTGCTGAAAAATAGAAGTGTTCAGTAGCCCAAAAACAGCCACTCAGGAGGTGAAATCTGAGGTAGCAGTGAAAGCAGATTGCAGAGTATAGGCTGAGAAAGTAATGGAGAGAAAAACCTGAGTATAGCTAATGGGATGCAGAGAAAGCAATGAGTGTTCTCTCAGCTGGGAGAAGAATTAGGAAAGCCCTCTTTACCAACAAAATTATTTGGGAAAGCTTTAGAAGAAGCTCCTCATGAAAGGAGCCTATAAAAAAAAAGGAAAAGGAGTGTTGGGAGAGGAAACACAGCTTCAGATCACAACGATTATTGAAAAAGGTTCCCATGGGACAGAGAGGTTATGGGAGAACCTGCAAAAGCATCTCTAGCTGGGGGCTTGGATCGTGAGCCAAGCTGCAGGGGGTTGGCTGACTGGAGCAGCAAAGCAAATGGAAGAGCCTTGGGGCCAGATCAACAGGGAAGGAGCAGAGCTGCTGCTGCTTGATTACCTGGGCCTACGACACAGAATCTCAAGAGGGAATTCCCTTTTGGCTTCAAGGTAAATACGGCATTACTGCGTAATCCTGGAAGGACTGGCATGCCACTTGCAGTGGAAGCCGAGGCAATGAACATACTGCTGACATCAAATAAATTTAGTTTCTTCTTAATTGCAAGCTCAGCAATGGGTTTTGCAGGATTTTATTAGGGGTTTTTTGTCTGCCACCATCTGATGATTATCGCTTCTGAGCCTTAAGAATCACATTAGTTAAAAATGTAATTTGTCTCTAATGATCTATTTGTGTATTGCAGTGGCTTTTAATCCTGTTACTAGTAGATTGTATCAGCTAATTCAGAAGGGTAAATATAAATGAGGGTGCAAACTACTGCTACAGTAATCAAGATGAAAATCACAGACTGCCATCATATTTCACAGCACAAGAAGAGTGGCTGAGGTCAGGAGAAACTCACCTCCTGACCCTATAGAATCCACAATTAAAGCATGCATCATTTGGGGTTTGTACCTTCATCCTAAATGTCTTGTATATATCACTGGTAGAAGAGCAAACCTTTGTATTATTGTCTGGTCTTCCTCAGCATGGTAGTCCCTGTACTCCCTTGGTGCCTGATTATTTGAACAGTTAACATTAGAAATAGTCTCTTTCTATAGATACTTTGCGGGACAAAACCCCAGGCCTTTATTTCATCTCTGTTGTTCTTATTCCATTAGGACATCCATCTCTTGTTAGTCGTCCTGGGAGCAGCTCAACACCACATCTATCAGTTACATTTCCCATTTTAGTATTTTCTGTCAATGCAACACAATAATACCAAGGTATATTATAGGCAGTTTTACATTTCAGAGCTAACTAATGTAATTCAAGATAATAAGGCTCCCACTCACAGTTTGGAAAACCAAGTCTGTCTGAAGCAAAAGGCAAATTAGAACTTCGAAGACATATGGCTTTTGTCTGACAAGGTGCCGATAAGAGTAAGACATACATTTTCTAGAAAGTGCAAAGCCCTTGGAATGATATAAAAGGTAGTTTTCTGCTATTTTTGGAAGAGCAATGAAACAGCCTTTAGTCTGCCTTTACTGGATGCTTTTGAAGATTGTACTTACATTGCCATTAACAGCATAAGATGTGGGAGTGATGGATAATTTGTTGTGGTTAGAGCTGTGTAGTTATGCTTGCAGTAATCAAGTGAATGTCATCCATTTTGAGAAAAAGCATAACACTGAGGGTTTTTTAATTAAGGTATGAGGATGAGTGTTTGTACTTATCTTACTTTTAATAGAAGAACATGAGATACCTGTGGATAATTTGTTACTGTTTTTAAAAGTGACAACATTTACCTTAAAGGAATATTGTATGCCAGCCACCTTAGCTCATTTCTTTGTAAATACTTCCCAAAATGAGCCACACAGGGTGCTTGTTTTTCTCTCAATCTGAGAACTTGTAAGGCCACACAGATGGGTGACACGGGGGATCAGCAGAAGTCACAACAAGACAAAAATTCTCTGTGAACTTATAAGGAAAGATTATATTTGCTTCCAGGGATTGAAGTGAGGTTGCACAGAAGACCTTGGGTTTTCTGTTTCTTCAGACTTATAAATCTCTGGCATAGCAATTGCAACAGTAATCCCTTTATGTACTTTTAAATGTCATTTCTTATACTTCTCAGACCTGAAAAAGAGTAAATACAACATTGTTTATTTTTGACTGTACTGATCTCCACACCCATCTTCAACAAGGTAGAGGTTTTTAGACTCATCGTTCATGGTGCCACTACTTGAGCCATCAAACTGTATTTTACACAAAAGTTGTTTTTCAACTTTTAGCAATACAGTTCCAGGACAGCTGCAGATCTTTCCTGAACTGCTTTATCTTCCCTTTTGCCACAGTTTTCCACCTTTCCCAGCTCTTGTTTCTGTCCTCTCCCTCTTTCCCTTGTCTTATCATGGGAAT
The DNA here is from genome assembly GCA_036023395.1 of Myiotriccus ornatus. Lineage (NCBI taxonomy): Eukaryota > Metazoa > Chordata > Aves > Passeriformes > Tyrannidae > Myiotriccus > Myiotriccus ornatus. The sequence goes on from JAYRBT010000001.1 coordinate 11,829,201, forward strand.
AACCTTGTTCTTCTTCCAGTCCTGCTTCTTCTCCCATCTTTGCACTTGTTCCCCCATCCCCAGTGCCCAGTGACTGTCCTCGATCCCCTGGAGACTGAAACTGGGGATAAGGGAGGTGGAATCTTCGTAAAATCTACAAAAGCCAAAAAAGTGGTGCTTTATCCTCCCTTAGATCTCTCATTCCAACCTGCCTGCTCTGACATGCCTACGAAACACTTGATGGCATTTGGGTGCTGTGTCTGCAGTGAGTGTCATTCATCCCTTGTGCAGAAACATCTCACTGCTCCCTGTTGCTCCTTCCATTCATTACATCTGCTTATTGGCTCTCATCACTAAGTTAGTTATGAACTCTCTCGGGCACAAAAAATCTCTTTGTTGTGTAGTGCCTGGCAGGAGCAACATTGCAGCAACATGGATGACAGCATTTTAAAATTCATGCTACCATCACAAACATGTAATCTTAAAATCCCAGGGAGAAGCAGCTCTGGAATGGAGCAGGTTGTTACCTGTCATATGACACCTCATCACTTTCTGAAACTCACTTTCCCCAAGGCATTCACCAAATCATCTTTCAGTCTGGTCCTTCAACATCTCCAAGGGGACTGATGCCTGGAAGTCATCCTAAATCCTTCCCATAGCTGTTTAAGTTTGTAAAAATGAACCCTGCTTTCTTCCATGTAGTCCTTAAGCATGCACAGAAACTCTGAGTATAAAAAGCTGGGCTACTCAGAGTTTTCTTTGTGATTGCAAAATATAATTGATGAAAACTGGCTTTTCAGAAGCAGTGGGAGCATCTGTAGATAAGTCTCGCCTTTTTAAATTTTGTCTTTTTTCTTCCACTCATAACCACGTTGACAATAAATAGATTTTAAATTTCATTTTCTATTTTCATCAAAACAAATTAAAAAGAGCTGGCTTCAACAATCATTATTTTAGATACCGTAAAATAATTGCATTTTTAAACTTCCTACTCTCACTTTCCACTCTTCTATGTATTTTACTTGTTACTCTTTGTTGTACTCCCTGAGGGCCAATTATATTCCGGTGAAGCTGGATAACCAATATTGTGAATAGTAGCTTTTTTACTCTTGGGATTTAGAGCTATTCTTATATCGAGCATACAAGTATGCTCACACACAGAATCAATCACAGTTTTTCATGTTTTATTTTCATTGTATTAATTACATTCAAAACATGCTGCCAATCAAATCACTATAGTTTTTTATGGCTGTAGGTTTTGGAAATTATGTGCAACAACTTAGGTGACTTATAACACATTTGACACTTGTAGCAAAACAGCAAATGCAAAGAGTCAGGCTTTTATTTAGTGTTGCGATTTATTTTAAAAAATAGGTTCTTTTAGAGCCAAGTCATACAGTATTAGCACCTATAGAAAAGTTATATATGTATCTGAAGTTCTGGGTATCTGTTGCTGTTAGGAATTGTGTCACTTATGGTTAATGTAAATAAACCACCTCTTTTACAGATTTTTCACCCTGCATATGCTGTAATTTCTGTAGTGGACAAAGGGCATGGAGCTGGAGGGGAAAGAAAGGTGAGATCCATTCACAAGGCAGGATTTTATCAGTGTAATTAAATTTCTTTTGGATTTAAGAAAGCAGATGAAATTTCCCAGAATTTTGTTCCATGCCAAAGCTTGCATCCACCTTGGACATGGCAGGTTTGCTGAGGGGTCTGAGCTTAAGGCAATATTCCACTCATTTGCGCCTTTCCTGAAAGGGATTGTGTGTGAAGGGGTTGTTTCTTTTTGAAAACAGTTGCTAAAGTCAATCACTTTTAGATAGGCCCTCACCTATCCAGACATAAGTGGGTTGTGAACATAATGAAGAAATTTTATCCACTAGGTAGAAAAAAACCTGTAAGCAACAAGAATTAGAGGTTTTGAGTTTTGGAAGTTCACTTTAGCTGTAGAACAGAAACTACTCTGGGAACACAAATGACAAAGGTTTTTTTTTTAGAGTGTGACTTCCAATGTCCTTGCTGTCCCATCATCCAGGACAATGAGTCCAACAGAAAAGCAGAAAAGAACATTATCTATCAAAAGCCCAGAGGCCCAAATCTCTAAACCTGCCCCAATCCTTACCCTCCTGCTCTGGCTTAGCCCAGCACTGCACTGTGCAGAGGCACCTCGGCCCGCAGTGATCCAGGGATCCGCCAGCTCATCCTCCAGGAGCAAACCCAGGCCAGTGCAGGCGCTGAACCAGTGACATCTGCCAGTTCAGCGCACCTTCTCTCCCTCTTTTTAATCGCTGTGACACGTTCAGAAGCGCTGTGTGCCAAAGCATGCACTGCACAGAGCGATTTTTCCCTGCTCTGCATGCCTTGGCATGTCTCCACCAAGAAATGAGCACCTCTTGCACCGCAGCTGGATGGTTTGGATACGGACAGGTTTGAACAGCATTCAAAGCTGGAACTCCTCATGGAAAGTTCAGTGCTTCCAACCCACGCAGAAAGCACTTTTCTCCTTACTCTGGCGAGCTAGATGTCGGTAGTCTGTGTCATGTCAGAGCGTCTTATACCACAGCTTTGAGAATACAGATTTGCATTTTTGGAAGTATTTCTCGAGTCTAAAGGGTCACTGGTGCCTTGAAACACTGGTTAGGTTGAAACAAATAAAAACCTGGAGGAAAATTGCTACTTTTATTTCAGCAGTCTGTTTTCACCCTCGGTTTTTTTAATAAATGAGAAAAGGTGATTTATATTTGTGTCCAAATATATGGGTTCCAAGGCTTTAAAAATTTTGATTCTGTTCTGATTATGTGCAAAACTCTAACTCCCCAGGGCTAGGTAGTCATTTCTATACTCTCTGCCACCAGGTGTGCCCTTGAACCTTTAAATCTGCTTGTGAGCACACTGAATTTAATAGAAATATATTTGTTTTTAGACAGTCATCCCTTGCTAAAAATGTGGTATGAATGGCTAAAAATATTTTTTAAAAAAATTACTACCTGTAAAACTCCCATAAAACTACAGCTTTGAACTGTAGTTTGTGAGGACAGAAGAGTGAACCCCTTGTGGCCATCAGGTTTGTAAACAGACACATCTTTTATTTGCTCTGTTCTAATGTCTACTTTGTGTTTATTCTTTGTAAACAGTCCACTGAAGGAGAGAGCCTTTTAACAGGAATATTTGCAGAAATGCCTATTTTTAGGAAAACACTGTAAAATATTTGCAGGTGGTAAATTTGAATTGGAGTTTTGACCACTTATAAGCAAAGCTGTATTCTTGAAGTTGTTTTCATCCAGACAGGGAGCAGATATTCACTCCTGCTTCAGAGAGGTTTTTCATTATTTTGAGGATGTGACAGTCAAAGATCACTTGCAGGTTTGGTGGTCTGAGAGTCTTCCTTGCCTAGAAACATCCTGCTAGTGGCAAAGGGACTGCACTGACTTATCTCCCTCTTCCGTCTTTGAGTAATGTATAGACCCCAACAAGAAAAATACAATTGGATGTCTAGATCAGTCTCTACCTACTTAATTAAAAATAGCCCCTGCTGCATTTTGAAGTCATGTGAAGAGTCTGAGTAGCTGGAATTATCTGCAGAAATGATGCAGCAAATTTTTAAATAATTAATCAAAAAATCTAACATGGACTCAAGGAGTGTGCTAAGTTGTTCTGGCTTTTTTTTTTTTACATAGCTCTTAAAATTAGTTAACATTTATAGTCTTACACTTTAGCATGAAATAGTTAAATGTACTTTTAAAGCTTCTTTCCAGAGACCTTACAAGCCATATTTCAGAGACTTTCCACATTTGAGCTTTATAATCCCTGTAAATAGGGGATTTAAACCAAAAAGCTGTCAGACCTTTATCTATATGTAGCAACAATAGTTTTCATGGTAAGAGAATGTTTTTCTCTTTTGATTTTTTCTCTGTCTTTATCCTTAATTTCAGTCTGTTTGTTTGTTTACAGCCACTATTTTTGTTAAGTCTTTCCATTTGTTCCAGTCTCAGTCTTAACATTTTCCACTGCCTTGACTCTGCAGGAATCAGACACCTCAAATGCCCTCAGTGATGCCCTCAGATGGTCCCTCACATGTCCAAAGGCTCTGGAGATATCACATGTAACGTTACACTCAGCAACGCAGTGTTTTCACCACATGTAACAATAGAATATGATTATATGGATTTACACAGAGGACAGATGGAAAATGCTTGGTGAATGTTGACAAGAGCCTGAACCCATGGTAAACAGGGCAACTGGGTGAAAACTGGAGAGGCAGCTGCAGGAGGCCTGCAGGAGCACACTGGGATGAAGATGTATCCCTAGGCAAAAAAAAAAAAAAAAGGAAAAAAAAAAAGAGGCAACTGGGAGAAGAAAAGCATTTCTTTTCTTGCTTTTCAGCCTTTAGAAATTATAAACTTGCCATTGTTGAAATCTCCCATAGCTTTTCTGTCAGCTCTGAGAAGCAATATTAAGATACAGAGAAGTGACTCGGGATGGTACAGGCTGTTTGTACGAATTCCCAGTTCCCGAGCAGCTCCGTGCAGCCCAGCTGCAAGATGGCTGTGGCTCTTTGTCTCACAGCCCTTTCATTTCCACCAGCACAAGCAGCAGCAGAAGATCAGATGTGCCAGCAGGCAGCCAGCTTAAGGCTGGAAAATATCTTTCAATTACTAAGGGTAAGCTGCTTGTTGCTTGCCAAAAACTGTAATATATGACAAGAACAGAGCAAAGGTATATCATAAAAATAGGGAATCACAGAAATATAAAATCCTCCGGTTTTCTAGTAGTGCATTTCAAGCTGAATACTAAAATGCAATAGTGCTTCAGTTTTTAATTTATTTTTTCAATCCTGAAGTCGACAAACAATATTTACAGATATGAAATTAAAACCCTGAGGTTTAAACTAGCACAATGTTAGTTGGGATTAATGTTTTTCAACCCTATCCTGAGATGGTCTGTGTCCAAGATTTCTATTAACCAAATGACCAAAGTTCACAGGGGTCTTGGTACTCTGAGAATCCATTTTGGTCCATCTTTGGCACTACTTGATTTTACTTCTATTTTCAGCTGAGCACAATAAGTCTGTACAGCTGATAGAGTCAGGCTACATTTATTATCAGTCTCAGTTATCAGTTCACAGCAGGGACAGCTCTGTGGTTGCTGGCTGAAACATAAGCCTTGTGTATGGGTTTTAGTTTTCCTTTTTTTCTCCCTAGCCCAAAGGAAGAATCAAACTGTGCTTCTCTCTAGCTCATTCCTCCCTAGGCCAGTTGCAGATTTTACTGTGCTCCTGCTTACTGAAGGTAATAATGGATGTTAAAGGTGGCATCTCTCACAGTACATGTTGGTCCCATGCCCGTTCAAAAACTTTGTAGAATTTCTGCCAGGGTATGGGTAATTAGCCTCTATCTCGATTAAGTACTTATTCAGGTTTAAAAGTGCTGGCTACTGAAATACCCTTTTCTCAAATCATAGCATTATAAGGAGGTATGGTACCCTCTTTATTCTCAGACCTGCTCTACTCTCGGATACTGAACAGCTGGTACATTTTCTCTCTGAAATGGGTGAAGTGTTTGCTTCATTTACAAAACTGTAAAAGCCTTTGGACTGCTAGGATGAAATAGGATATACAATTATAGAACACTGTAAAAATAACAAAGAAGAGAGAGCACCTCTTTAAACCCAAGGCTTCCTTGTGTGCTCTGAACCTGCGAGTGCTATTGATTGGGAGATCAAGGTGCTGAGTCTGCCTGTGATTAAGCACTTTGTATTTACTGGTATACCACCAGCTAATCAATTCTCCCTACCCTCCACATTCATTCCTATTGCCCGTTAGGGCTATTACACTTCACAGGCTCATGTCATCATTTAAATAACAACCAGTTCAGTCTGTGGACTCTCCTGGGGGTGTGGTGACTTTGGTAACCAGAAAGCATCATCTTACCATAGAATAAAAATCCAATAGATATCCTTAATAATTTAAGTTCTGAAAATTAGAAAGGGTAAAAGATTAGATCAAAATTTCATTCTTGAAGCCAAATTTCACATATATACCCATTGGAGCCCGTCTGATTTTGCCAAAGACTGATTTCCCTTATTGATAAATAGCTGTCCTTGTTTCAAGAGAAAAAAGATGTGACTACACTACACCTCAATTTCAAAACAGGTGATATTGAGGGAGTTGCAGCTTGTAAGGTATTTGTAGGGTTTAATCCAGTATGCAACCTGGTGTCTGGTTTGTACAAAGCAGGGCTCCCTGCTCTTACAATCTGGCAACTGGTCGATACAGATGCTCAAAAGTGTCTGACAAAAATTAATCTCTGATCTTGCTGCTTCTTTGTTCCTTTTGGGCTTGAACAGGATGCTGGGCATAGATTCCTCATTTATGAGACCTTCTGGTGGGCTAAGGTGTACTGCTATCAAGGTCTTCAGAGTCCAAAGGTGTTGCTGAATAGACCTCGACACCTTTGCTGAGCCCCCCATAACTGTCAGTATAGGAATTGCTGAGATGTGTCCGAGGAGATGACTTCAAGAAAAGGCTGTGCAGAAGAGTAACCATGAACCGGCCTCCTCTTCCACTGCAGAAGGTGAGCATCCTTCTGCTACCATGGGTCATGGCATGCAGGACCACTTCAGTTAGATGGGCAGCAATCCCCAGCAAGGCAGACAGCCTATCTATTCTAGCTTAATTTATTTTATTCTTGGCCACGGGACAACAACTTTTGCTACTCTGGTGAAAAGCCTTGAGCTGGGTGCAGAGGTTTGGTCCTTTCTATACAGCAACCTCTCGCTGTTGGAGATAGCCAGAGATGAGGTCTGCAGCTGAGCCCTAATCAGCACTGAAGCTCAAGGCAGAAAAGGGGGACAACTTGGCAGAAAACCAACCACTAATTCAACATTTCTGTATCTGAAATTAATAGCAACTTATGTGGATGACACCTTGTGCTTAGTTGAATGGGCACACCAGTGAGTGAGAGGTGGTGAAGCTCTGTGATTGCTTTCTCATAGTGCTTTTAACACGGGTTCCATGGCAGCCTCTTCACCTGAGTATTTCACATACCCATTTTGGCCAGTGATCTAAGATATGACTGATTATACACGGGGGGGCTTTAGGGTAGAAGCTACTGGATACATTTTTCTGTTTATGCATGCTTTGTGCATAAAATGCTGATAGTGCCTTTCTCAACTATGTTCAAAACAAGTACTTACCATTTGTTCTACTCTGTCACACATGGTTTCTATAATCTGTTCAAAATGAATCTCTTCCTTTTTAGTGCATCCCTTATGTCTGAGTACTTCGAAGTCAAAGTCCAAATATTCTTCAAGCATAAGTCAAGTGTCATTCATATAAAGAGCTGCTTGTCGCCTTTTGGGATGTTTAAGTACTAGCCTGAAATAGATACATTTGTCTTTTAGAATACAAAAATAAAACACAAGTAGCATAGCTTTCCTTTTTCTCCATATGGAACTTAATTTGTTAAGCACTTGACCGCCGTGAACCACATGTATGTGCAAGCTGCAGGTGTTTACCCTTGGATATTTAATTTTGATGCAGTGCCAAAGAAAATATGTGGCCAGACAGCTCCCTCTAGAAAAGGGTGTGGTGAATGAATCACTTTCTTCGAGGACTAAAAATGTATGTTCCTGAAATGGACCTCAGAACAGCCACTAAAAACTGGATGAGCACGTCTCTGTGCAGAAAGTCTTGTAGCCAGGTCGTGTTCTCTGTCGAACTATAGGTAGCAGATGGCCCTGGAAAAACACATGTTGGGCAGCATGCCACAGGGCATTATTAAGATCTTCAACCCAAAAAAGGCTGAGACATTAATTAATTCTCCCTACTCAGGCCATATAAACTGCAGTGTAAGGGACAAGACATGAGGAAACTGAGCTGAAAAGTCTGGGGCTATCGGAATATAGAAATAATCTCTAGGAAAAGTGGTGGTTATCATATTATGCCATCCATTTGATTCAGTGTCATACTTCAAAGAAATGTTGAAAAAACTTCTTAAAAAGTTTTATTGTATTTAAATATATTGTGAAAAAGCAAAATGATTGATTGAAGGTTGATTTTTAAAACTTTTTTTTTTTAGCCTTGTTTTCTAATGAGGAAGCACTTATGAAGTATAGTGGAACAGTAATTTGGATATGTCAATTTGTTGGTGAGCTTCAACTTACCACCAGAATCAAACCAGAAAACCTTAGAATCATCTCTGAGTTCAGGTTCATGAGGTCAGACTCAATCTGCCCTGTGAGCTTGACCATTTGCTTGTTGTGTAGATAGCACAGACAGCCCCACTGACTGAGACCATGAGGCCTTCCTTTGCAGTCACTCTATTTAGTGACATCTATTTATTTCACTGGGACTTCATTTTACATTTCAAAAATTCTGTGATTTTTGTCTTTGTGAAAAACCCTGCTGAAGATCTGACAGAGGAGATCTCGTTTCACTCTCCTGTTAACAAACAGGTGAAGAACATGGTTCTGTTTTTTTCTGAATTGTACTGGGAACAGATCACACCCTCATGCCTCTCGGCATCCAAGACATATATAGTTCCTAGTCACATCTCCATGTAGTTAAGCTTGTCTTGGCAGCATTTTAGCTTCTTCTTTTCCCAATAACTTCTGAGAAATTCTGCAGGTCTTGCAACCTGTACTGCTGCTTAGGCAAAGATCTGTTTTATGAGCTTCACAATTCTTTTCCAATAAGACCTAATAGTGTCTAGTGACATGGAGAGGAAGAATAAAGAGGAAGGGGGAAAAAAACCCTAAAATAAATCAACAAAAAAAGGTAAATACTAGTAAGATGCAAAGCATCAAATTTAGAAAGAAACCATGTGCTCATATGGTAGTGACTCCTTCTCTCAACTCCAATTGTGATGCAGTGTTCTGTGGAAAACTCTGAACTTCTACTGAGTAGTATTTTCCCAGAACAAGTTTGTTCATTCCATTCTGTGCCAACAGATTAAAAGTAGTGTTTAAAATAAAACCGTCAAGAAGATGCAGTCTGATTATTACTTTTTTTTGTGATGTACAAAACCTGAAAGCTTTTAGCCAAAAACTTGAAGTTCTGCCTAACTTAAAAAAAAAAAAAAATCTGTTCAGACCTCTTCAAACTATTTAGGGATTGTTTTAAGCCTACATCTTAATTAAGGTATTTATGCTCTGGAACATATGGTCTTACAACTAATGTCTGAAACAGAGGAAAATTACATGAAAATACAATTGAAATTCTCATGTGTTTGTTGCCTGAAGCCAACAAGCAGAAAAGGAACAGACAGTCACGTTCCAGAGTAGAAAACTCCAGTGTCTGCAGCTTGGTATAGAAATGTCAAAGGTTTTGCAATTAAAAGCAGGCACTTTCCTGAAGTTAGTATGATACATGAGGAATTGTTGAGGGTAAAAGCAACCTCATCCTAAAGAAGAGCCTCCAAGCTGCAAGTATAGCAGAAAGAAAAGTACATAATCAAAGTTCTGAAACTGTGAACTTATTAATTCAAAATAATCAGACTCAAGTTGAAGGAAAAAGAGAAAGCTGAGAGAAAATCTAGAGGGAGTCATAGCACTGCAAAAACATTGCAAGAAGAAAAAAGGGGGACACACATGCAATTGATAAATGCATGTGTACAGGTTTTCCTCTGAGAAACAGCTCCATTTTCTGTCTTAATACTGTAGCTAACTCAGGAGGATACTTCTGGAAAGAGTTCATAAAAGTTGACACAGAAATGTCATCTGTCTCTGTGCATCAGAGTAACTCAAACCATGGATGTGTTTGATCACAAAACAACATAGTGTGAGGGAGGTCTCTGTTTAGTATTCCCCTGATAAAAATGATATGTGAATGAAATAAACACCTAAAAATGAAGCTGGCCCTCCTTGTTGGAGTCCCCAGTCAGAATTATGCTGACTCTGCCAGGGACTGCAGAAAGAACTGGGAATCATGCAGAAGGAGAGGATGAGAAGGATCACCAGTTGCATGGGGAGTGCACAAAGTAATCAAGTTTTATCTGACATACTAGATGCAGCTACAAACATCGCGGCAAAATAGCCGAGCTGGAATAAATATTTACCTGTACAAGTGCCGTGACCTTTCCTTCAAAACACAAAGTCTTTAAGATGGGGAGTGAGCCATTTGTATGCAGTACCCTTCGCTCACCACCCTGCCTGAAGGCACAGTCTGAATGCTGGGATATTATGGCAGTGATGATGGTAAATGAAGATACAGTTTCCTTCTAATACTTTGTCTGCAATACCTTTCTGATGGGAATAAACAGGATGCACTATGCAAATTTTACCAAGTCAGATCCAACAGTTGCTGCTTTAAGAACTCTGTAGAGCTTGATTGGCATAAATCACTTGGTCAACCTCCTTCTGACTAGGTCCTCTCCCACACTGCCATCAGTCCTTGCAATCTTTAGGGCCCTTGTCATAAGGTAAGATTCAGGATTTCTCAAGGTGCTGGTTTTGAGACCACTAAAGTTTTTAATTCAGATGTTTCAGAATTTTATTTTACTCTACAAACACTACAGAAGGTGTCTGTATAGTGAGTCTGGCCCTTCTTAGGATTAAGAGAACTTACTAGGACCAAGGGTGCAATTGCGGCAGTGAAAAGGTACTGGGGCTAGTTATAAACTGGCTTGTGCACCAAAACCTGGTGGGACTCTAAAGTCTGACACTTGTGCAGTAAAAACATGTAAATGGGAATATCAGTGCTTCTGTTACAGATTTGGTTCAGTTTGGTACCTGTCAGACAGTAGGATAATATGTGTGAAACTCCATTTTGTAAGGATAACTTCATACTGGGGAAAAAGTCTGGATCACAAGTTTCTAATGTAGATATCCATTCTGCATGTATTAAATTGAAAACCCTAAAACCTGAAGCCTCCAAAAGCAACTAGTAGTGGTGACTGTTATTTAGGTTTAGGAGTGAAGTCAAGATGAGAAGCTTGTGCATGGAAATGTAATCTGCCTTTTTACCCACAGTCCCTTTCCCTGCTCCTTGGCACTCTCCTCTATTTTTATCAGTTATTCACAGTCCCATGTTCCAACTCTTTGCAATATTTCCTTCCATCTCCTGCATGTTATGACTGCAGAGGAAGAAACAACGTGGGGAAAGTTTTAGCAATACAGGTGTGGATTATTGGTATCTGCACACATGTTGTCCATTTTCCTTTGTAAGAAGGCAGTTCTAAAATTGTCTATTACATGTAAAATTTGTGAACTTGTGTAAGAAGGAAATTTAAAACAATAAACTGTAAATTAAAGTAACAAGAATTGACTTAATTGTAACTTGGGGAAGTTGTCCTCCTGAATCCTACAAGCATGGTAGAAATCCTTGAATATACCATTAGATGAATTTCTGCTCTTCTGTTGTTTTCTCAGTTTCCTATTGCCACTATTTTCTAAATCTCTCATATATTTAATATCCTTAGTGGTTTAAAGGTTGCTTTTACAAATATGTGCGGCCTTTCATGTTTTGTACTTGACAGATTAATAACCTCAAACCGTTTAGTGATTTGTGACCTTCTGTCTCTTTAAGAGATCTCATCAGATGAAATGTAATACACACTATGTGTTATAGGCTTGAGAGTGTAGAAAAGTGAGTACCGTGGGAGGAACTTGTTTGCATTAATTCTCTTTGAATCCAGGAACCAGGCAGATAAAATATTATTTATATTTTTTGTTGGGTTGGGTTTGGCCTTGCTTTTGGCTTTTTTTCTTCCTACCCAAGGAAGGATGGTTAAGTGTAGAGAATTCCATATTTTCAGTGGATGATGCAGGACAGAATCTTTGCACACCTTTCTTTCTCCATGTGAACACCACCGCATGACTGAATTTGGGATGTATTGAACCAGCTGAGAATTCTGAGGAGATATTTCCATTAGTGTGATGTTCTGATCTTCCCTGTACCCCCAAGTTCATTTGGGACTTCATTCACCCCTGAAGCTGGAAATGTCCATGACTAGTCAGAGATCTTGCCAAGTGATTGCCATCCATAGACATGCTGGCCTCAAAATGCTGCTTTAGGAAAGAAATACAAGTTCTTGGACAACTTCTGAAGGTATCCCAGCGAGGAGAGTGTTATGCCAGTTGGAGCATGTGGTACAGTGCATCCCTTTGGAGTGGCATACCTGTGCTGACTGGGCTGGCTCTGAGGTCTGTGTGCTTCCCAGGCTATTCACTCTTTGCCATCTAAGTTTACACTTTGGAAAGACAAGGAGGAGTGAGGGAGAAGGTAGAAGTCCCCTAGGTAAGGACAGAAAACACGAGAGAATTTGAGTCAGGAACTCTTTTGACTCTGGAGGCTTTTGGAGGTGCAGAGGCTGCAGCACATCTCTGGAAACTTGTACACTGTGCATTTCCACACACTAATACACACAGACACATTCTTTTGCTCTCTGTGGACAGACCAGAGAGCAGTCAGTGCATCTTAGAGGCACCCTGCTGTGGTGGAAGAGGAATACAGCATACATTAACCTAGGCAGAATGGTTGTAGCGCTGCTCACTCTTCAGTAATATGACAGCAACAAAAGATTTTTGATGTATAATAGAGGAGCACAATGCAACATCTGCAAAATAAAGCAAATTCTTCTAATTTCTTGCAAGTAGAAGCAATCCATGCAGGGAATATACCTATGCTTATGCTGTTATTTTCAAATATACAGACCCAAAACACAAACAAGGTATTGCTGCAAGGACCAGCTCAGGCAAAATATGGGAGCAATCACAGTGCTTCAGAGAACTTCATTTTCTGTCATCTACTGCCAGTTTATAGACTTTTCCATAGAAAAGCAAAGAGCACAAGGTGTTTTGTGAAAATAGGAGCAATACTGGTAAGTAAAATAATCTCCAACTTCAGCGAATGCTGCTTGAAGCCTCCCCTGGTGCTCAGTGCCAGTTCTGGGACTAACGCAGTCTGGAAGAAAACAGTTTAAGATGTGAAGACAGTCCTCAAACACCTAAAAAGGCTGCTGCAAACAGGGAACAAATAAATTGTTGTCAGGACCTGCCAGGGAAAGAACAAATAATAATAGGGTTAAGTTGCAATAGAGAGGGCAATAAAGGGGCTGTGGAATCATCACCTCTGTGGGTGCATGTGAGCAGCATCAGCAGGTGTTCCCCAGCATCGATGGGTCATTCCTCCTCAGACTGGGAGTGGGAACCTCCCAAAGACCCCTTCCTGCCCTTTGCTTCAATTGCACTGGCTAGGCTTGAAGCACAGAACATTCAGTTAAAAATTTCTTTAGCAATTTGTAGACATGTAAGAATTTTATTATGGGTTGGCAATGGTGAAAGAGTGAAGAGTGAGGATAAACTGTGGAGTTTTCCTTGAGATGTCAGTTCTAAACCAAGTCTCAAATTGCATAAAGAAGCTTTGTTTAGGACTGTACTTCAGCAATATTTTCTTTTATATTGCTAATGGTACTAAACTGTCTTATTTTGGTTTTAGTTCAAAAACAGTCTGAAAACTCAGAGTCCCTCGATATTTCCTCTGCTAGGACTGAACATGGCTTTCAACTTAATGTATGAAGTCCATTCACTATATTATGAGAGTAGCTTGAAAATATACCCCAATATCCCTAACTCTACCCAATATCTTCCATTCTCCAGTGCTCTGGCATATAATTAGAATTTTATTATGGCAGTATATATTATGCAAAATTAACTTGTTGCTCCCAGCACGAACTGCACTTGTATATATTCCTCTCTCTCATGGTTCTCCTGGAACATAACTAAAGCTGTTAAATCAGTCTTATGATATCAGTGCTCAGGATGTTCTGGAGTTGAAGGTAGGGTAGCTGGGGGCATCTTCAAGCTTAGGATGGCTACATTCCTGCTGGAACAGCGGTAGCCCAAGGAGGAGCCTTGCTCAGCCACCAGGTTTCTCATAAGAGTGGAGCCAAACTCTGCTCTGATGAAAGCCAGTCTGCAGGACACTGAGAGGGCTGAGGACACTTGCCATATTGCAAGTGTGGATCCTAAGCTAGCAGAGCAACCCAGATATAGCCCGTGCTTTTCACTGTTTAGGAAGATTTCTGCGCCTCTATACATCTGTCGCTATCCATTTTCTGAGTTAATATTACATATTGCCGCAAAATAATTCAGTTTGGACAGTATTCTAAAAGATCGACTTTTAACAAAACGCAGGGATGTTTATATTAAAAGACATAGCAAAGACCTTTTAAAGGTATAGATAGAGGCTTGGAATAGCACAAGAATATTGTTTTCTGTCAGCTGTGGGCCTGCTAATTTAGAGCAAAACTTCAGTACAGTATCCATCTTAGGAAACACAGATTTATGGCATTATGGATTAGTTTGTGTCCTGAAAACACTTTGGAACTGGCTAAAGAAAGTTTCTCTTTAGGAAAATATCTGATCTGTGAAGATAGAGAAAAAAATTCCACTGTTATCATGAGTTTATAGACATGAATCAAGTTAAGCCTATACTTTTTCTCAGTCAAGACTTCTGGCATTTTGATTTCTGTAAAGTATATGCAAAGTTGTAAAGGAAAAGAAAAAATGGTTACTCCAAAAAAGAATCTGTTATTATTTGTACCAATTAATGATGTACACCAATTAGGTTCATTAAGCCCCAATTTGACTGAAGTCAAAGTAGCGTTACACTGGGGTGAATTTTTCTTAATTGACCTGGACAAAAATCTTCTGAGTATGTGATTCATAATTAGCATCTGACTGCATAAATGTCTTTCCTTTTCCTAAAGAATAATAAGTATTTTTATCCCATTTATGGCCTCTTATTTTGTAGACTTTCTTTATTACAGTTGTTCAGCAAGGCATAACACTTCTTAATTTAATTTTATGTATTTGTTGTATATTTATGGGATTTTTTTTAAATGAGTTTATTCCACATTCAGTGGAATCTCCCATATATGGGCTTTTTCATGTTGTACATGAAGTGCATCTTCATTATCCATTATAACAATGGAGCAAGAGTTCCAAGGCACTAGGATAGAAAAGAAAAGAAAATAAGAGCAGAAATGGTGACAATCCAGGAGAGTGTGTGCAGAGTTATCAAACTCCAGTGCATCATGTTTCATAACAATAGGAAAACTGATATGGCAAGAAAGTGGGCTTTTTCTTAGGCCACAGATTAAAAGACTTAGTTCATACTAAGCAATATCAAGTTATTTCCCTTGTGTTGATTGTAACTTTATTTACAAATTGCGTAGAAATCATGTCATTCAGAACTGCAGTTCACATACCGTGGATATATTTTTTCTAGTTACGGAATGATTTCGGAAATCATTCGGAATGGACAGGAAATTTCTCAGGTATTATTCAATTAGTTGCTTCACTTGCCCTGTCTAGATGTGACTTCTGCAAAATTGCACTCAGATTCCCACAGACCGGGGGTCAATAGCCCCCGTAACTTGCCCCGTGTACGCCCAAATTTCCCTGTGTACAGCCTCTTTGAGGGCTGTGAACCTTTTCCCAGGATTTGTGGATCTCCAGCAGTCTGACTGCTCTGGGGAGGCTGCAGAGATGTCACAGCCCTGGCTCTGTCCACGGCACTGGCGCAGACCACCGAAGGAGCACGTACATGAGTTCAGGGTGTGTTGGCCTTACAGCACACGTGCTGAGATGGGGGTCTGTGCGTGTACTCAAAATCTCCTGGGCTCCACAAGCCCTGGCCTTAATGGAACATTAAGTGCTGTAGGCCTGACTTTTCTCAGAAACAGGTTATCTGTATTTCATGTGTGCAGTTGCTCTGAGGTATCCCAGATGCATCAATTTCCCTGCGTTTGCATTATCTCGGCAGAAATCCTGGACAGAAATATGGGAATCCTGCCTCTAATACGAGCAGCACCAGGGAAAGAGGAAATGAGTATGACACTACATTAGCATGTAGTATATTTACACTAAATTGGCTGCTGTAATCTTGCTTGAAGTCATTATTCCTGTCCTAGCTGGGCATCACTTTATGCATTTTAATGTTATTTTAATTCTGCAGGTTATTTCAGCTCGCTTTTTTTTTTTTTTTCCCTTTTCTCCAGTTTCCAGCTGTGAGATGTGTTGTAATTTGATTGTCATGCCATTCCCAGCTTTCCACCCCTCTAAAATAAGAGATTATGTCCCCTTTTCAAAATCTAGGTTCTGGCACTATGCAAGGTGAAAGACTGCATAAACAGGAAATATAATTTGTACTTCCTTATTAATACTGTATCTCTGCTATCATTTGTCACCTCCTTTGTTACTGTGAGTGCTGTGCAGAATCTCATTAGTGGTCATGCTTTCTGGTTTCTGTTCTCTGTTTTAAATCTGTTTCTCATTTCCTGGCTGTTAGTTTTTGCTTGAGGGTTGTTTTAATTTATGGTATTGTCATTCTGACTCCTATTTGTGGTGTGAGATGACGGTCTGTGTGCATTTCTAAGAGTTCTTTTAGTTTTTCACATTCATGTAATTCTTTCTTTCAAGTACTCCCAAGTTCATGTTATTTTGCATAATGTCATTGCTGTCTGGATAAAAATTATTGCACTTTAAGCTTCAGTAAAGATGATTATCATCTGATTTAGAGTATTTTGAGTTTGCATTTTAGATGGAATTTTTTGATACGGGGCTTTTTCCATGCTGGCAAATGAGCAACTAAACATCTGCACAGACGTTACTGAGGGTCTTTCAAGAACATTTTGTTGTAGTCTACAGGGCAGTGATTCTGCAGTAAGAGATCAGAACATTCAGGTTCTGCTGGGACAAAGGAAATCAATGGCTATTGGGTGCTCTTCTGTATGGTATCAAGAAATAGTGTGTTTGCCACAAAGTAAGAGAAATTATTTTGATAAATAGGCCCAAGCCTTCCTTTTGTCTCTTGCAATTATAATTTAGCAGCAGCCATCTTCCATTTAAAAATGAGAACTGTATATGAGGACTGTCAATTTCTAATATTAAACTAATCATAAACTCCTCTTCCCAAGCATAGAAATGTCTTCAAGTCGTGAGGTCTTATGAAACACTGAGATGGGAAAGAAGTATTTCTCATTTGACTTCCCTGCCTTTGGGACTTATATTCACATGATCATATTTTATTCCATAATTATGTGGGATGAACATATACTGCAGTTTAATGACGTGAATACCCAGTTTCAAAAGATCTGGATGGAAGAAAGAGTCCAATGTTTGTAAGACTTCAGTAATTTGGTGATGCTGACGTGTCTGGTATTTTTTTCTTTTCTTCATGGGTGCAAGAAAATTGTGTTTCTCTCCTGGGTTTGCAGAGTGAAGGTCGTGGATGTAGTATTTTCTAGCACATGTCCACTTGGCTGTTTCCTTAGGCAACAAAAAAGCTTTTAGAATTTACATCCTAGATGTATTACCAAAGAACAGTGTATCAAATCAGCCACTTCAGGTAACAAATTTGAGAGCAATACAAATAAAATCCAAAACTTGTTTCATAAGAAGCCTGAAGAGGTAGATTGCTATGAAAAGTACTATTTTAAGGTTGATGTCTGAGATTATGCAACAGTGTAAATATTTGAGTATGCTTAGGTTTGATGATGTTCATAAGTGTTCAGACAAGGCAGTGTTAAGTTTGATGAGGACTTCTGAACATCACACTATCTTGCCTTGGGACTTTAAGCACTCTTGACTGAGATGTGTCCCTAGTCAGTGTAGTCTTCTCCACATCATCTTCTTCCTTTTGGAGAACCCACAGTGCAGGCTTGGGCTGCTGCACGACAAGTGCAGATGAATTCTTCAGGGACATGAAGTGTGGAGATTTAACAGTTAGTTTTCCAAAAGCTTATGACTTGTCTAACATTTAGTGGAATTCTATGAGGACGACAAAGACATACCATTCCTCCAGTACCTTCTAAACCCACGCTGCAAAACATGGGTCTGTCAGAGCCACCAATGGAAAAGCTACCAGAAATTTTAATATGAGTAAAGTGAGACTATATAACCACTAATCTTCTCAGAAAAGAAGAGGGAAGGTTATATGTGGTCTTGTGTTTGTTTTGGTTTTTTTTCCCTTAGAGTTTGCTCCCCTATCTTTTCCACAAAACAAACAAATAAATAAAAATCTTAAGACAATGACAGCATGGGAAGTATCATCTTGGTTGCTTAAAGATTGATACTTATAAACAGCTAGCAAACTTATGCAATGAGCAGTGTCTGATTTACTTGGCAATAGTAGAAGAAACTGTTCAGCACATAACCATACATTTATCTATTTTACTCAAGCTGATGAAGATGCTGGGTGGAATTGTGGCCTCCCTGACACCAGTTTAATATTGAAGCATGGTTCCAATTCTCTATTAAGTTACTACTGCATGCATAAATGTTGGTTATAGAAACTGATACGACTAATTAAAACTCTACTCGGTGTCAGAGGTATCTAAGGAGACAGTCACAGCTGAACATAGAACACTAACAAGTGTCAACTTGTTAGAATCACAAATCTAAATATTTTAGATCAAGCAAGCCTAGGCTGTGTTGACAGATCATTGGAGCTAGGCAGCTCCTCAAACAAAATCAGACAAGATCAATTTTGTTAACTAACAACTTTACACCAAAGAAATCTGCAAAGCATTGAGAACCCAGCCTTCTTTCGATTTCAGTGGTCACCAGCTTTGGGTATCTCACATGCCCAGGCCAGTGCAACCCAATTAATCCTTTATTTGTATGATTCAATTGTTTCATAATAAGTGTGAGACAGAGCAATATTTGAAATTATGAGACGTAAGAATACAAGTGCAAAGGCATGAAGTTCTTTAATTAAAGAGGGGGAAAATGGGACTCCATTGCTGACACTCTCTCTTCGAACCTGCACAGCTAAGAAAATTTACTGCATGAGATGGCAGACCACAGTGGAAGCTTCTAATCAGAAAACCTGGAAACCCTCAACGTTTTAGTTGTCTGTGGACTCACTTGGACAGTCTGTCAGCAGGAGCTCAGGCACAGAAAGGACAGATTTATTCCAGAAGTCACTAAAGGGTTCTCAGGGAATAACAGAGTTACTGACCAAAGAAAATATTCAGTTCATATGTGCTCTTCAGAGGGTTGTTTCTCCTCCTGGCTGGAGATGTTTTATTGCAGGTATCTGGCAATTCTGCCGTAATGACAGTGATACAGTGCTGAAGGAAAAAAAAAAACATTAAAGCAATGACAGCCAAAAAAACTTGAGTGGGACCATGAGCTGAAAAGCAGTTAGAAGGGAAGAAATAATACCAAGAAAGATGATTTTCAAAGTCCGTTAAAAATTCTGATATTAAACTGTCGGCAAGAGAATTCAGATTCATTTCTGCAGTGGGTACTCTCAAAGAACAGAGTCTGACCTCTCCTTTTATTGTTATTATTTTTTTGGAACTACTGAGCATTTGCTTCTCCTGCTGACTTTAAATAGAAGCCTTGGGGACTCCATGCTGTTAAGAGTGAGGCCTGTGATCATTAGCTGAAGGACCTGATCATAAAAGGGATTCTTATCTGAGTCCTAGGGCCTCTTTGCATGGGGATTTTCTTGGAAAAGAAAGGAAATAAATGAGAAAAGACACAGTCCAGATGCTAAATTTTTACTACTTCATCAGTCTCTGACTAGACCTCATGCTTTCCACGACCATCATTCTGATCTCTTCTTTCCAGCCCTTCTCTTCTTATCTTCTCCACCTGAGACACATTCTGTATCTGAATTTTTGTTCTCTTCCTCACTTTTTTGTCTTTCTTAGCAGTCTTTTCCCATGCATTTCAGTTATTATTTCTCTGATAATTATTCTGCTGCTTCCCTATCCATTTCTGCCCCTCTGCCAAGATTAAAAGAGGGAGAAAATGCCTAACAAAACCCCACATACCCTGGAAAGTACAATTATATTTGCTGCCTTTCATTGCTAACCATTCTGGACAAAGGGATGGGGAGAATCCAACCTTGTATCTATCAGGTTAAAGTGGATTGGAGTCCTGCTGGAGAGGCACATATACAGTCAGGTATTTGTGTCCTGCCTAGCACGAAAAGAGTCACACACACTGTTGGTTGTTCATTAGGTTCTATCACAACAACCATAACTAATACCATGGTGAATCAGTTGACCATAATTTTTTGGCTTCTGTACCTTGCAAAGATGAGTGCATTCAAAATTCACAAAATGAATTATTAAATTGGTCCGTGATTACTCTGAATTTGTAATTTCGTTCTAAGACATGAAGATTTAAATAATCCATTTAGTCATCGTTGTTACATATTAATTCACTGTTTGGTTAGACTCTGGGCAGCCTACCATGTTAGGGTCATTTTAACTACTGTTTTCATTAGCGATTATTATATCTGCTCCTGAAGTGTATGCAAATGAAGGGTAGTATGAATTTGTCAGAATTATCCTAACTTCATTCCATTTGTCAGGCATGGCAGGCTTGTGTCTAGTTCATTGTTTTGGGAAGGTTTTTCTGCACTTGTCTCTTTAATTTCATTTTGCATGCAGGGCTGGTGGTTTCTGCACTCTAGCCCATGCTTCCCATGGGGGTTTTGTTTGCTCGTGAAATTGCCTCTGATGATAACACCACACTTCAGGCCTGCATGTGTATCCCTTTTTGTCACTGTGTACTGCCCATGCACGTCCCCTACACCACTACATCCCTTAAAGAATATAGTATTATTTATTATGACAATACCTAGTCTAAAATTCACTGTGTAAGTTGAGGGGCAGAAAATGCTGTCTCTCCAGAGAAAGCCAGTCTGCACAGAAAGCCGAGTTGATACAGAAGCAAGAAAATCTCAATGGATTTTTTTTATTCCTTTTTACATAAAAGAATGATAAAGAGAAACATTAATTAGGGCAACACAGTTGTTCTTTGTAGCTACATAAAAATACTAGAAATCATGAAGCATTATTTTGTGTTTTATTGTACACACAGAAATGTTTAGCTGGCTGACTGATTAATAGGCTACAGGGAGGCTGATGATTGCACAAGGATGCTTGGCCTGTGATGCTGGTTTATGTGCCTCCTCCGCCTCTTCCTCACTGCCATGTTCATGGAATATAAGAAAAACAATGGATTTTACCCTGTTTATAGTGTTCCAGGTACTTTTCCCCCTCTTTCCTTCTCCCCATCCCCTGATGAAAAATTATAACACTGATAAAGTTAATACTAAGGCAAAGAGGTCATTATGGTGGCAGAAATGTCAGTGTATCCGAATTCTTTGTGACAGTCCTCAAGTACTATATCTTTCTTTCAGACTTTTACAATCAGTAGCTTCACTGACGTTACTCCTAATTTCTTTATACAGGTATGAGGTAAAGCAGAATGGTACGTTCCTCCACATGCTTGTCCCAAAACTTTAGGAAAGATAAGGTTGTATTTTCCTACTGTTTTCATCTTCACAGTGTCATGCATTAAGAAAAGTGTTTTTATGAGTAGGAACTATTTCCTTCTGAAGGGAAATATGTTTGAAAGCCACATCATTGCGTCTGAAAATGTTAATATGAGAAACTACATTTTGAAACAAATTAGAACTCAAAATGTCTTGTTGTTCAGTTTGCCTATTATCAATACCATAAGTAGTCTAATTGAGATTCATTTTCAGTCTCATAGAGTGCCAGACTAAAGCCTGATGGGGTTTTATTTTTTGATTTGATTTCTTTTTCTGTCAGTAGAGGGTGTGGATTTTTCATCTCAAAATGGAGCAAATAGCAAGTGTATGCTAATGCCTCTTTCTTCAACAGTTCACACACTCCTTTTACCTTTACTGATAATGTGTTTAAATGAGCAGTTTAAAATACCTGAATAACAGATATTCAGCTTTTAGTGAAATTTGGCGATATGTAGTTATCATCTGCATTTAAAAAGTCTTCTTCTCATAGTTCTACTATGTTGTGAATGAGAGATTATATTTCTTTTTCCTGGAAGGAAAGGCAACAACACAAATACAAACACTGTGTAAAAAGCTTCCCTAAAAAAATTGCTGCCAGTTAATCTCTCCAACCATCCCATTTCCAAACTTGCTACAGGCTAAAAGGAAGGAAAAAATAAGTCTTGAAATGCAGACAAATGTTAGCACTGTCCAGTGCAAAACAGGATTAATATCACCTAACTTTAGGCATGTAGAAATACTTTGAGTGTGCTTTCACTATAGTGGACAAAGAACAGCATCTCCTGGACAATTCACCCCAGCTGTGCAGGAACAGTTTGCCCTGAGGACTCGGCATGATGCCGTTTAGTACAGGGAAGAGGCTTTGGACTAGCCTGAGTCTAGCCAAGAATGCATTTGCAGTTGGGTGCTTTAGCTGCATGCCTAGAAAGCTGTTTCCAGCTGTGCTTCATCAGGTTTCACTGTCCAAGCTGCTCCACAAGGTCAACCAAAGGGTGACCAAAGCCTCTCAAGGGTCCTCCTGACCTTGTGCTAATGGGAGGTGAATACTCCCACAGGTGCATTTCTG
Source organism: Myiotriccus ornatus (assembly GCA_036023395.1). Lineage (NCBI taxonomy): Eukaryota > Metazoa > Chordata > Aves > Passeriformes > Tyrannidae > Myiotriccus > Myiotriccus ornatus. The sequence continues at coordinate 11,851,550 of JAYRBT010000001.1, forward strand.
CTTCCATTTTAAAATATTGCTGGGAGCATATCTTGATGTCAAGGTTTTAGATAGCTAAAATTAGATGTAAAATGAATCTTTGAAGTATGCAAGACATTCTCAAATGTCATTGATTCTGAAGAAGTTCATCTTCTGTGCAAGCATGTCTCAAACCTAAAAAGCAGACAATGCTTCAGAAATACCCATTTCTCCCTCTCGAAGTTTCAGAACAAAGAGGGGAAAATAAATTACTCTGTCAGTAAAAGAAATGTTCACAAAATAAATGATTCTTTCTTTGTATTCATCATCAGGTTCTGCTGGTATACATAATTTGTGACTCAGATTTTTAAAAATTATCCCATAGACTACTGTATTTCATGAAGGGTTCTTGACGACAGGGATTACTGAACATTGTTTTCCCCACAGCTGACTGCTTCTTACTAGGGAATTTCCAGTCAGAACGTTGTCCCACTTGTGCAAAATACTTCCCATCCATGATAGTGCTGTTTTTCTGAACCTGTTAGTGGTATTTGGAATTGCTTTTCTAAGGAAGCTGCACTCTGAGAATATGCTTCAAGTATTGTGTTGATGTAATGTAGAAGCAGAAGATAGAATCATGAAGTCATCGAATGGTTTGGGTTGGGAGGGACCTTAAAGATCATCTCATTCCAACCTCCTGACATGCACAGGAACACTTCCCACTAGACCAGGTTTGTCAAAGCCCCGTCCACCCTGGCCTTGAACACTCTAAGGGGTGAGGCATCCACAGCTTCTCTGGGCAGCCTGTTCCAGGGGGAAGAATTGTTTCCTAATATCTAATCTAAATCTACCTTCCTCCAGTTTGAAGCCATTCCCTTTCTCCTGTCACTACAGCTCCTGATGAACTGTATGAGATGATTGCAAGGGTGATGGCTCCTGATGAGAGCCATCTCCCCTGCAATCACCTGTGCCTCTGCAAAACTCTGGGAAGAGTTTCCTTGGCAATCACAGCAGTCCTTAAGAAGTCAGATCCAAACACAGAAGTCAGTGAGAGGTTCCCACAGATATTCTCCTGTACTGCAATGTAGGCTGTCTAGGCACTTGTGCTATGAATGGTGATGTATTCTCTTACTATGTCTGTTTCTTTAATTACTGCCAAGGCTATCAAGGGAGTTAGGGGATTTTTGCAACTTTAAAAGCCAGTGACTTTACATTTGGAAACAAGCCGGCGAAGCATTGCCAAATGAATAGCAAAGGGCCACATCCAGCAGCAAAATCATCTGCCCAAAATGTTAACTGAGCCCTGCAACAAGCTGCAAAATTTGATTCTGTCCTAGGGCACAGGGACCAGCACAGGGAGGAAAAGCAAAATATCTGATTCTCACTGAGGGCTCAATTCCAGAAAGAAGCTTTGGGGAAGTTTTCATCTTTCAGAGATTGAAAATAGAAAACAATACAATACAACAACGATTGAACAAAACTCAGTGTTCAAAGTTCAGCCCTTATTGTGTATACTTGGTGTTTCCAGGTCAGATACTTATGCTAAAGGTTTCCCTTTGTATCCTTTCTCCTCTAAGAAGTCCCAGTCTGAAAGGTGGAGAAGCTCTGTAATGTGTTTTGTACAGGTTTTGCTTCACCTTCTTCATTCTTGTCTTTTTTTTTTCCTTTCTCCATTTCTCCTCTTTGTAGTGCTGCAACATTTTTGATACATCTAAAACTGAAAGGCTTCTCAAACCAAGACATACACTTAATGCAAAAAGAAAAACAAAATATTGAATGAAAATATTCTAAAAATTAACGTACCCAGTGCTGCTCAGTAGACTGGAAGTTTAGAGAGTAAAGGAGTGCTTTGAGCATTTATAGTGAGTTTAAAATCCTAATCCCTGAATTATAAAACCACTGTGTTTTAAAATACAGTTGATATAAAGAAGGAGGAGCTTGTGGGACCTTTTATACAACTAAAGCAAGTCACAAATGCATTCTGCAGAATCAGGATATAAACCTTTTCTTTCATTTATATCAACTCAAAAAGTCTGAGGGTGCATTGCCCTCTCTTACTTTCACATACAGATACATTTAATTTCATTGTAAAAGTGCCACATTTGATATTTACAAACTAAAATGAGAATTTTTCCCCATCATTTTTTCAGTTGCATTTCTTAAGCCTCACTGTACACACTGAAATCATACATGCATAGACTTAGAAATGCTATTTTTACAGTCTTCCCTAACGGGGTCTGATCTGAAAAAGTGGGTTGGTCATGGGAAAGAAGCTCTAGAAACTAAACCAGGGTTTGATGAGCACCTGTAACTGAAACATGGCTGATTCAGTTGTGAGGATGTTAAACCTACAGTGTTAAAGCTCATATTCCGACTTTCCATGTCAAATAATGCTAAAGTCAGCTCTGTTCATGTCCTACTTGCTGACTAAATGCTTATACCTTTAAGTATAGTGATCATGCTTGCACACAAACCACCCTTTAAAGTGACATTCATTCCAAATATTTTAAAGTCCGTTTTGTGCAACACTGAGGTTTTTCAGATCACATATTAAACACAGCAAAGAACTCGCTGCTCACCATCAAGGAAAAATATGCAGAGAGGTCTGCTTGAGAGAAATTGTTCAGAGGTAGTCTGTGAGGACAAAATCCTGCCTGAATGCCTTCTGATTGTTCTTTTTAGGAAAAAGGCAGCAGTTAGAGATTTCCAAGGTAGTTTCTTGTGAGAAAGGAAGAAAATCCTTCAAATCTGCTTCCTTTGAGACAAACCAGTTTGTCCTTTTTAACATAAGCTGGGAGTGTGAATTAAATCCTAGACTTTGACTAAAACTTTATTCACTATTTAAGGTTCAACCCTTTCTCACATATATTTTTATCTTTTTAGTAAAGCTTTTTCCTTGTCCCAACACCTATTGAAGCTTCGAGTGTGTCTCTTTTCAGACAACGAATGTCCACAATCAGCCATAATTTATTTTATATTTATCGAGCTATGAAAGCTTGTTTGCCGTGCAATGTTCTTTATACATGGAATTTTCCACTGTAGCACAAATGCAGATTTGCTTATTGGGATATCTTTCCGTCACTAAAGTTTCTGCAGTTATCATGCAGATTTATCACAACTGTAGGTTTCTCAGAACCTTTACTTTCTTGTTGCTTGGGATGTCTCTGATGTGAAAATCACTGCAGCAGCTGCAAACTGTGTGAGCTCCTTAAGTCCCCTTCCACTTAAATGCATTGGCTGGAACAGATTTGGACCTCAAGGATGTGAAATTGTCCATGTTATTAGAAGACTGACAGTAAGATAACAACATGCAAGTTTTATGTGTGTACAAGAAAGTTTTTGTAGAACAAAATTTTTTATGAGGAAAAAAATTTTGTGATCCCAGTGGCAAAAGGAGAGAGAATTTTAAAACAAATATGCCCCCGGTTCAATCCCCTTTGACCCATACTACTCAGTAATTAGCTGAATGTCAGTGTCGAACAATAGCACAACTTGCCTTGCTGCATCCATGCCAGGATTATTTTTAAATTAATGAGAGATGGTTTGAATTAGGGAAACTGGATCTAGAATGGACTTTATTAAGCAAAAAATGTTGGTAGGTTTAGCCAGGAGTTTGGTTTGGACTGTTAAAGAGAGAGGCCATTTCTGAGTCCTGTTATTAACGTCCTGATTTACTTTTCCAGACACTGAAGAAGCTGCATTTGGAGCCAAAACCCGCTCAGTGTCCTGGAGCAGTTGCTGCTGGGGGCCTGGGTCTGCCTTCAGTCCTTATCCCAGGGGTCTCGTGAGAGGTTGCCAGCACGTGGGAGTCCCTGAGCAAGTGACAGTGGGTGGTGGGTGATGAGTTGTTTTGCTCCAGCTGCTTTCCTGTGAGCTGAGAGACTTGACCTTCTCTCACGCAGGGAACGGGTCACTCCTCAGGGGAAGGCAGGGCTGTGGAATTCCACAGCTCTTCGTTCCCCAGCTTTCTGTGGTTCAACAAACTGCAAGGCACACAGCGCCAGCAGTCTGGGTCAGTGCAATACCACAATTTAGGTGCAACAAGCCTTGAAGGGTGAGGCAAAGAAACTCTGACCCGGAGATCGCTGAGCAAAAATCAATTTTGAAGGCTTATCCTTAGTTTTCAAAATCAGAAGATACTTCAGAAGCATTGACAAAATACAGTGAGGTAAAAAAAGTTACATAAAACCTGAAGCACAAAAGCTCATTTTAAAAGCTTTTGTATTTTTCAGAACAATTTACACTGAAATAGCAACTCTTAAAAAAAAAAAATAAAAAAAAAAGATATTTTTAACCCGCTTTTCGATCTGTTATTTTCAGTCTGTAATTCTGGTGATCTCAGCAAGTAAACATTTACTGTGCTCCATCCACTTCTTTTTTTTATTCAGCTTTTTCTTCCTACTCCCTCAGATTAACTTGTAGAATGGAGAATATAAACATCTCCTGAATACTTCAACACCAGATTCATTCAAACTGCCCCACTGGCAGGTGGCACTAGCCTGGCTGACAGTGAACTCAAACGGAGAAGTCCTCACTGCCTTCTTGCAGATTTTGCTGGAAAAATAGTCACTGGTAACAGGAGACAGGAACATCTCCAACCACCACAACTGTTTGCTGATAGCTGCGTGTCTGTGGCCTCTGAATCATGGGGAAAGAATTAATTATGGAGATGGTTTATGGTGAGGAAAGGACCTCACGTCTGTGCTGTGGGACTCTGGGAAGCTTAATTTCCCAACTACTAGAGGAGTTACTGCAGAACTGTTCATTTTTTAGGTAGTCACCAATGAAACTGAATTCCCCCTCATCTGCCACATGGTGCTACAAGCCAAACCTGTAAGATTCAGAGGTTTTCTCTGGATGAGTTGCTGAGAGACTTCTCCCTTATGAATCACATTTTATTTGGACTTTCATAATTGCCAGCAATTTGAATTTTCTCCCCTACAGCTTCTTCTGTGAAGACTAATCAATACAGTGAAATGATTTATTTGTAGCACATTAGTTATTCTTGAGGGTTGTACTTGCTTACACATCTGCATGCTGGGGGTGATTCCAAGACAGACACAGTAAAATCTTTAAATTTAATGAAGCACCAGTATTCCATTTAAGCTGGTTACATAGCAAAAATGCAGGTTTTAAAGGTTAACACCTTTAAAATATCTCAGTTTGGTTTGAAACACTAAAAATAGCTATATCACATTCTCTTCTTTTCGTTCATGATCCGGTCTGTTGCTAAGAAACCCTTCCTCAGGTGGCTTTGAACCTTCTCAGCTTTTTCATCTGTAGCTATACTACCTTGTCAAGCCATAGGATACTGCTGCTGCATTGCTGGAATTTATGTTCCTTGCTGAAAGTAGTGTAGCCATTGTGCAGATAAGATGCTAATTCACTGGTGTTTCAAAGCATTATGTTTTCCTCTTCAGTATTTCTTCTCTCACGTCTTTTTAAGTGTATGATTTAAGGTGCTACAGAGCAAAAAAAAGTGTGCACAAGACAGAAGCAGTCATGAAATGCTTCAGTTTGTTCTGGACCCTCCTTTTTCATGGCTTGGGCTTGTGCCATAAACAAATAAACCTCTTCATATCCCCAAATGCGTGCCTTCCATCGAGCTCTCTGTAGACTTCAACATGACAGTCTATTTCCTTGCTGTAAACCAAAATGTTTGGGAGATGGGGGTGAGGTTTCTTCCTTTTTTTTCATGCTTCAAATAAAGCATGTTTTGGGATAGTGGCAGTGACACAAATTGCAGCCAGACTGTCAGAGCGAATGGTTTCTTTTAAATATCGTTTCTCAGAATTTAAGTTCAACACGTTCAAACTGGTAGCTGTTGACTGACAGTCTCAGGAATAGGTTATGCTGAACACTGCATTCTTAGCTGCACATGGAGTACTATATAAAAATAACCTATATACATATGCATTTAAGTGAATGCATAGAATGTTTATTTATTCAGAAAACACACCCATAGAGTGTGTAATGCCATCATCATTTTAATAATCATCAATTTATCAATTTTAACATCTGATAAACATTGTAAAGTTAAGCCCATACTGGACTAGAAATAACTCTGAGGGAATATTTATGAATTGTCAAGTTAAAGTTTGTTTTTCAAATTAGTGAACTTCAAATCAGTGAACTTCAAATCAGTTCCAAAAGAAAGCAGTCACGGAGGAAAAGATCTCCGCTAGGAAAAATTAAGTCACAGGAACTGGATGATAATTTCAGAGGAAAAATAAATCTGACCATTATACTGTGAAGTTGCCGTATTAAATGTCTTTGTGCTCTGAGATTTTCCTTTCTTCCTTTCTTCTCCTTCATTGTCCCAGTAGATGTCTTTTCCTCTAGTTCCTTTAAAGTTTTATGCTTTAATATGGATGTATGTTTATAGTGCCGTGTTTCTGACCGAAGCATGTGCTCATCTAAATCTATCTGAGGAATAACATTTGTGTGTTCTGCGTTTGTTATTACGGGGTCGTACCCTCACCAGGTGGAAAATGCCGCAGCTTCTTTGACTTCAAGAGAACTGTGCCAGGTGATGATTTTTTTTCTGTTGTTTCTTTCACCTGGATTTTGAGTACTTCCAAAAAGCATACCAATCTCTGAAGGTATTTTTCAAAAGTACAATGGAATCAATATTTTTCAAAAAATGTAAATTTCTGAATATGCCAAAGAAATCTCAGAACAGTAAGCTCTAATATTTACTGCTCCTGCAAACTGTGAGTTATACAACTTTCTTTTGCAGCATGATAGTTCTTTGTCTGAAAGGTTGAGGCAGGCTTGAAAATGTGCTTGTCTTGCTATATTGTGTTTTTATTTTCAGAGAGCTAATGTGGATAAAGAAAATAAAGAAAAGTGTAGAACAAAGTTAGCTTGGATTTCCTGTGACCTTGGGGTATTTGGTGAAAATGCCTGTGATTTAAAAATTGAATAACAGACAAATAATTTGAGGTTGCTCTTATAGCTATATTTAATACTAGGAAAAGGTCAAAACTTTATGAAGTTTAGCCATGAAAGTCTCACTTCCTTCATTTGCCAAAAAAGACTGTTGCCAAAGGTAACTCAGTATCTACAAACATTCAAATTAAAAGATAGATGAAGTTTTAAAATTCCAAGATTTCCTCTTGGGTGAATAGATAAAGAATATTGTTTAAAGGATGGGAATGTTGCTTAATCTGAGCAATGGGTTGAAGCATGGACTTCAACCAGAAAGACTATATCTGAAACCAAACTTTGCAAGAGATTTCTGGATATTGTGGCTCAGATAATTACTTAGAGACACTTCTGTCATGAAAGTTAAATCCAAATGAATGATGTCCCAAAGCTTTGGAGAGGAAGAGAGAGAAAGATGGAAGTGGAACAGAATCTGACTCAGCTTTTTGTATTTTCTCTACCAATCAAGCATTTTTGATAGAGTCAACAGTTCCTCTGTCACATTCTGTAGAGGTTTTCTATTAAAAGAAAAACATTTAGCAAATACTTTTCTTCTTTAGCAGGGAGGAAATGTTTTACCGTGCACTCCAGCTATTGCTTCTTTTTGCTGAAGTATGTGTTAACATTTTACTCTGCTTGATTATCTATTCACCACTTCTCAATAGGGTTTTCTATCTAAGACACAAATGTGGTTGATGCAGGAACACACACATGACCTGGCCCAACCCCCTGCTCAGAACAGGGTCAGCCAGAGCAGGTTACTCAGGGATGTGTCCAGTCAACTTTTGAATATCTTCAGGGATGGAGACTCCACAGCCCCTCTGGGAAACCTCTACCAGTGTTTGACCACCCTTGTGTCGAGTCTGGCTGAGATGGAGTCAATTTTCCCCACAGCAGTCCTCACAATGCTTTGCACTGGCACCTACAAAGGTGCTGGAGAACCCACCAGTGTTTTGGCTCAAAATCAAGGCCGTCTGTCCAGCATTACACACACATCCCATTAGGCTGAGGGTGTGCAAGATCTTGAGAGGGGACACGGCCAGCACAGCTGACCCAAGACAATCGAGGGGATATTCCATACCTTATGATGACTTCTCAGCAACAAAAGCTAAGAGAGAGGAGGAGCAGGACAGAGAGAGGAGTGCACTTGTTCTTACACTTTTCTTTGGGAACAACAGCAATGCTCACTGAGGCCCTCCTTCCCAGGCAGTGGCTGGACATCGCCTGCCAATGGGAAGTAGAGAACAAGTCTTTTGTTTACGTTTGCTTCCATGTAGCCTTTGCTTTTACTCCATTAAACTGCCTTTCTCTTGACTGACAAGTTCTTTTTTATCTTATTTTCTTCCCCCCATCCTGCTGAAGAGGGCAATGATAGAGGGAATTGGTGGAGAGCCGACCTCCCGCCAAGGTCAACCCACTGCACACCCTCCTTGTAAAAGTGTTTTCTTTAGTTTTCTGTATTTCAGTTTTGGCCAATTGTCTCTTCTCAGGGGAGCCTCATGACAGGACAAGATTCTGGCTCCATTTTCTTTACTCCATCTATCAGTTATTTATATATATTGATCAGATTTCTGCTGAGCCTTCTCTGCTCCAGGCTGGAGAGTCCCAGCTCTCTCTAAATTCATTCTGACTTCTCCCAGTCACCTTCTTGACTTTCATATGTTTCAAAATGGTTTCCAGGATTGTTTGCCCCACCACCTTCCTAGGAATTAAGGTATGGCTGACCAGCCTGTAGTGCTCTGAATGCTCCATCAGGCTCTTCTTGAAAATAGGGATAACATTTGCTTTTTTCAAGTCCTCAGGAACTTTCCCCAGTTGCCACAAGCTTTCATAGACAATTGGCAGTGGTGTCACAGTGACATGGACCAGATCCCTTAGCAGTCATGGGATGCATCCCATCTAGTCTCAGGAACTTGGGTACATCCAGGTTGTTCATATGTTTCCTAACCTGATCATTCTCCAAAGGTAAGTCTTATTTGCTGCAGAATTCCATCAGGTCACAGGGGCCTGGAACTTCTGAGAGAAAATTTTACCAATAGAGACTGAGGTGAAGAAGGCATTGAGCACCTCAGCCTTCTTCTTGTTCCCTGTCACCCCATTCCCTGCCCCACTCAGCAGTGATTCCACTGCTTGATTTCCCTGGTCTTCCTTTTACTGTTGAAGTATCTGAGGGAACCCTTCTCATTGCCATCCATGTTCCTTGCCAGATTCTAGTCCAGGTGGGTTATGATTTTAATAAACCCATCCTGGCAAGGTCAGACAGTGTCTCTATGTTCCTCCCAGGTCACCTGACCTTGTTTCCACCTCTTGATCCTTCCTTTTCATGTTTAGATTTTGGCAGCAGTTCCTTGCTCACCCATACAGGCCTCCTGGCACTTTTACTTGCCACTTCCTCCTGCACATGTAGATGGATCATTCTTGGGCTTGGAGAAGGTGATACTTGGAAATCAACAATTTCTTCTTCTCCCCTCTTCTCCATGGAATGCTTTGAAGTCAAACTCTGAACAGATCAGTGTCTAGTCTCCTGCAATATAGGCTTGCAATACTAATTTTTGTTATGCTCCCTCCTCCTAGGAACCTAAACTCTGGCATCTCACGGTCACTGAAGATGAAATTGCATCTATGAGAAACCACAACCCTCTGATCTATTAAGTGAGAAAGCAGGACCTAAATCTGACCTATCTGTGTGACAGCATATAAGTTATTTGAAAATAGTTGTAATGGGAGATCTGATCTTTTAAAACTGGGGGAATTAATCCTTCAAGGCCAACATTATAATGTTTCTGGAATTTGTTTTTTATAAATTATTTCAGGGCAGGAGGTGAGGTTGAATGGGGAAAAAAAGGTTTCAGAGAACTCATAGGGGAGCAATAAGAAATCTGGGTGTCCAGAGGCCAAACCACAGACCAGGTCATGTGTGAGCCAGTTCTGTGCTTTCCGCAGCCCTCACAGGGAAGAAAATGATCCCCATTTCAGGTACTTCCCACCCATTCTCTTACTGAGCCCACAAAAGCCAGATTCCCAAGGAGTGTAACAAGAGAGCACAGGATTAGGACAAGTAGGGAAACAGAGACCTCTGCAGTCTTGCTTTTTCCCAGACTGAGAGAGGTCAAGTAAGATGCAGACACTGACAGATCTGTACTGAACTTTCTGTTATTTTATTTCACTTTTTTAGCAGCTTAGAGACTGAACCATCTGAGGAATACCTGAACTAATTTTGATGGAGATTTGGTTAAAAGCAGAACTGCTTTTCTATAACGATGGACTGCAGGAAGGGTTACTTTCTATTTACATGCTATTGAAAACCTCTTGGTATGGAGTGCTACCATAATTTATTTATGGACTTAAAAATGTATGTTAAAAGACTTCCTTGGTTTTGGTTTATGTAGCAGGTTCTTTATAACACATTGACAAGTAATTTTCCACTTAGAATAAGAGCTGTATTTCAAATCAGAAAGACACACTTGAGAACAGAAAGCAAAATTGTAAGTTGGACATATAAAAATGACTCTAAAACTAACAGTTCCAATGCAGAAAAAAAAATGCTGGGGGATTTTTCAAGGAGATTTTGCAAAGAGATAGGTCCATTGTAAACTTGTTTTGATTTGTTTTTAGAGCACTGTTGCCAAAAACAACATTAAAAAGTGCTGGAAAAGCCTTGTTAAATCAATTTAGCCCGTTTCTCAAATCCCTGCCAGTGCAGGGTTATTCCTCAGAGTGCATTCTCCACTGTCTTGTCCAAGCTTAACTGCACATGACTCAAGCAATGGGTTTCCACCACTTCTCTTGGGAGATATTTCTACAGTATAATAGATCTCATTATTAGGAAATTTTGCTAAATGTTCCTTCCGTGAGTTTTAATCCATTAATCTTACTGACATGCTACTGGATCACTATAACCAGCACATCTTTCTTGCTGGTTTTCTGCTCTTTAGTTATTTGTAGATGACCAGAGCACCCTCTCTTTCTTCCTAGTCGTCACTGAGCTTAGGTAGCCTAGAAGGATTTAGAACCTATTTTTTTCACTATTCTGTGCAGGACAGTTTCTGCAGTTATTGTCATTGCTTTGCCAGTTTGTTGACTTTGATATCCTAGTTCTTTTCCTTCCCATTTCTATTCCTGTCTCATTTCACCTCACAGGGACTAGTATCAGATTTCAATTACAGCAACGAGTATTTCTGATTAGTTCAGTCAACTTTTTCCTGCTGAAGAGGGCTGTTAAGACATCTATGATATGTTCTGGAAGACTGAGACAGGTTGGCATTTCCCTTGCAAAATGTTATAACCGTTGGCAGAAACAAGGATTATCATTAAAAATGAAATGTCATTTAATATTTTACATTTCACAATTTCACATTTCAAGTACCATTAATTATTTTCTGTTGCAGGACACTATGAGTTAAACTATGAATAAAACCTTCTTTCTACCTGGATCTAAAATGTTCCCTCATCACTTAATTGCTGGGTCATAGCATGCAGCCAGTCCCATACAGGGACTCTTCCGTGGGTTTTGTCAGGCTTGGAGGGGTAAAAAGAGACCATAACAAATCAGCAATACTTCATTTCTTTTCTGTTTTATAATGTGCTGCAACAGAACACTCTCAGGAGACATGTTTGGAGATCTGTTCATCAAAGAATGTCTCAGGTTTTCTCAGACATTTGTTTGTCCAAAAGTCTTTTGGATGTTCCAAAAATGAACCTGGCTCAATTTAGGTTTCAGCAACCAATTTAAGCACTGTAGAGAATGTGTATGACTTCCATTTTCATATATTTTTCTCATTCACCCCTTAGAAATCATATATATGTGATGTCTCTCATTGAATCTGTTATCTCACTTTTTTTTCAGCCATCATCTTGACATCCGCTGCAACTCTCATGTGAAAGGCATTTTGTTTGTTTGTAAAAATCTGTGAAATTACAACTTAAGTTCAAACTTTGTTTGGTTTTGGGGTTCTTATGTAAAAAGTTCTAACAGAATCTATGTAACTTTCATATGTATATATAATGGATCATATAACTACATGTGTTGTTAATTCATTACTGAATTAAAAAAAAGAAAAGTGAGTTTTTTGCTTTTAAAGGAGAAAAATATGTAAAGATAGAGTCTTATTTTCTACATATGCTGTGCTGTGTTAATCAAGTGGTCTAGTGGAAGGTGTCCCTGTCCATGGCAGGGGGTTTGGAACTAAATGATATTTAAGGTCCTTCCAACCCAGGCCTTTCTATGAATCTACGAGGTGGACAATTTCTAATGCTTACATACTATTTCTCTGCAAAATGCAAAGAAATAACACTTTGATTATGGCATTTGGGTGGATAATTCTATTGATACTGTTTCACATAATACTTGAAAACTTTGCCATGTGGTGATCGCCAGCAAACCTCAAGAGTCATTGAGAAGGGAAACCTGCTCAGTTACCTGTTTTGTGAACTGTGATTTGCAATCCATAAGGACAATGTTTTCCATATACTACACCTCCCTTTTGTTTCTGGCTACTAACCTGCCCTTTTGTCGTGGTTTTGCCCTGGGTCAATTTGCTTACACACCCCCCACACAATTACTTTAAGTAGAGAGAAGCTTTATGCAGACAAAAGAGACTGGATTTAGGAAAATAACATGAACATTTATTACTAGCAAAATAAAAACTACTTAAGA
>JAYRBT010000001.1:11864190-11893912 GCA_036023395.1 Myiotriccus ornatus
TTGGGTTTTGTCCGGAAATCTACTTGGGCAAAACCATTCACAGCCCCAGGGATGGGCTGGTGGGCAAAACCACGACACCTTTTATAAGTGTTAAAGCCCCATGAACATCATGTGTATCTCTTCCTTATGAGGTCCTTCAAGGGAGAACACCATGATCACGAGTAGGAGATGACCAGATAATAGGGTGTGTGAAGCTGTTTTGCTATTGAATTATGAGACAGTATAAAAAACGTTGAGAGGATATTTTCCAGTCCTTTCTCTCACAACAAGTATTTGCCATGTTCTGTGCTTATTCTTAAATGTTTCAACCAAGGGATCTTTTAACAGCTCTCTTGAAGGATTCTCTGTAATGCAGTGAACTTTAGGTGCTCATTTTTAATTTTGTCCTATTTTAATTTACAAGTAACTTTTGAAGTCCTCATTACTTCATTTTCTCCTTCATCTTCTGTTATTATTTAAATTTGTTTTGTTGCCTTTTTATTATTCCTTGTCTTAACCCATTCTCATTTCCTAACGCTGTGTGTTCATGTTGTACAGAGCACACAACCCTGCTACTCCTCAGCACTAATTCTGAAACATTTTACCCTCCGAGGACCCTGTGGAGCTCAGAAGGGGATTCTGGAGGAATTAAGATTAGTTCACAAGGATACAGCTGCATGCTTAGAACCCTGACTAGGAGATTTTTTGGGGCAATGTCTTTGTCTTCTATTTAATTACAGTATTAAGCACACATACAGTGCTTTAGGAGCAGGAAAAAGTATTGTGAATCTTTAATCAGAACTATTAATCACAGGGTTTTTTGTGTTTATACAGAAGCACTAGGCCACTTTCAACAGTGTTTTAAATCTTTTACACCCTCACTAGTTTTAACAGAAATAGGAGAGAATAGGGTAAGAATAAAACAGGTTAGGATTTGTCTCCAGAAAAAAAATCCAGATGTGGCATTTGAGGCTACCACTAAAAAACACCAGTTTTGTTTAGACTGACAAATCTGCTGAAGATTTACATTGTAAAATTTACAAAGAGGAAGAGATGCTAGAAATATAAGCAGTTTTTCAGAGCTGTCAGTCTCAAAAGCAGTATCACTGACACAGCCACTGAGAGATGTGTCAAAGTGAAGAACAGGTGAAAGAAGAGCATCTGTGGTTTGACAAAGTACTTGACTAATCAAGTCAAAGATGGAAGCAATTTCAATTGCTGCTTCTTATTGTGATACAGATGATTTCCACAGATGCTAAAGATTGAGAGTGGGATCCATTTTTATTAGTCACTCTGCAAACTTTTAGAAAGACACTGAAAGGATAAACCTTACTAATTGTGTATAACTGCTGGAAAACAAAAAAATATGTCCCTGGACCATTTGCAGTCATGTTGTGTGATTACCTGGGCTGCAGTACAATCACTTTGATAATCTGGACTCAGTGAATCTTCCTAAATCTACTTTTTATTCTATTAATTCCATAGAGTTCCTAAATGTTTACCACTTCCATTAACCTCATGACAACAGGCGAGCTGACTCTCTTCTTGTGGATTTACATGGATTTGTATCACTCTTTTCACCTCCTGTATAACTGGAGAACTACCATCTCCAATGTCATAACAGCATGTAAACAACTATGATCTATATTTTATTCTCCTTATCAGTTATTCTGAACTATCCTGCCCTCTCCTATCCCCAGATTTTGAAAAAGGCCCTCATTAAAGAGTTAAGCTAGTGGAATATGTAACTCCCAGAACTTTAAAACAGTTGATTGGAGTGTTATTATCTTGTGAAAATATGTGGGTTATGTGGAAGGAAATTATCCTGGGGTTTAAATCCTGGTGTATATACTATTTTAAAGAAGTTATGAATGACAAAGACTCGCAGTTTTGAGTCTGTTGAAGGAAATACAGTTTGCTCCATTGAAGGAAAAACAGTAGTGGTTTCACTTCAGTTTCATTATCTCTAGTTTCTTATGCAAGGAAGCACAGTTTTGCCTAACATTTGAAGTTTTTTAAATTATTTTACTCATGTAATTGATCACCTCTATTTTTGTCCCACTGCTAGGTTTGGATTACTTTATCTGACACAAACACTTACAGCCCAGCTCTGCCTTCAGATAGACAGGCACAATTCCCAGTGAAGTCAGTCAGGAGCTGCTCTTGGATATTTGAGAGAGGTTTGGGGGCCTTTAGCCTTAATTCAAGCAAATTTGTCATAAATAATTTTTAAATTATATTAGCAAAGAACTGACATTTCCCCAGTGGAGTTGATTCTGTTTGTTCTGTATCTATCACTAATTTTTTCAGGAAATGTTTACAAGTGGAGTCACATATCATATCTGATTAGCTGAACTGTAACCATGAAAGAAAACTGGCTTGGAATTAGGTGGCAGGGACTGAAAGTGCCTTTAGGAATTCAATCAAATTTATGCTCTAGTATGTGGAGAGAAATTTAGTTTTAAAATTTGAGCTACACATAATAAATCCAATTAAATTTTCAAAGACCCCTTTGTTTAGCATGGGGTTTAAATATAGCTAACCTATTTCTTCCTCTACCTAAAAAACTCCGTAAATTATTCATGTTACCTGTATTCAGTGACCTATAGATGAACCTTCCCAAACTACAAATGACCTGCTACAGCACAAGTTCATTTCTAGGCTGTGTGCACAGTGTCTAAATTAATCTTTCAGAGCCATAATTACAGGTGATGTTACATTCAGTTTGACTGCAGCAGATGATTTGTTGGTAAATATGACATTTTGAACAGTCAGAAAAATCCTTAAATTTGAGCTTTCCGATATTAGAGAACCAAAAGCCCTAAAAGTCATCTTTGTATTCCTTGGGACAGATTCTCAGAGCAATTCTGTGCCACTCACTTCTAGTACGTAGGATCTATTTGAGTTACTCTCATAAGATTCTTCCTTTTTTCATAACATACAACACTAATATTTTCACAGAGGTTCAAATAATTTTCTCCTACTTGCCACTTAACTTCTTAAAAGACATTTCGCTTCCCTAATCTAAACTCTCAAGTTTTCACAACTAGTTCCTGAGAAAAGCAGATAAAATCTCTCCCATGTTTGTTTTCTCTATGGGACAAAAGGAAGGTTCATTGATTCCCTTTCTTTGACTTTATTGCGTGTGAAAAAAAACCCAGCGAAAGATGAAATGGACAAAATTCTGGATCTTTATTGACTGACTGGAGGCTTCTGGAGAAGTGATAATACTACAAAACTTAGATGTCATTGGTTGTGTTGCAGTTGTATTCAGAAAAAAACCCAATTTATTTTGATTTAATGACAAAAACCTAAATTGGACTGTATAAAATTGGAAATTGTCTACTGCAACTTATTGATTTTACTCTTGCAACCATTTACCTTACTCCTAATTCAGTCATTTAATATGATGTGGACCCCCTTCACTCTGCCTCAGGTGGCAGCCATGTTCAAGGCTATAAGATGTGAGTAGGACTGTGTTCATGTCCCCACTTCCTCAGTTTCCAGTCTATTGCAGCAAAATTTGTTAGCATATATTAATCTCTCCCTCTCATCTTCCTCTTCCCTATAAAGCTTTAGCTTCAACTTTAAACAGATCATCCTTTAATTTCCCCACACAGAGCCTGGAAACTAAACACATCTTGTTATGCCACATTATTTTAGGGAAGTCTTTATAATATGTTGATGGAATGGGTGTAGCAGTTCCTACACAGGTTTTTAAGACATTGTCGTCTTACTCTTCACATCTTTTGATAGCTCTGGAGGAAACAGAATTGCAGATTATTTGTACTACCTGTGGTATTATGAGATATGGCTAGTAACAGGAGGAATCTTCACTTCCAGCTGCCAAAGTACCAACTTTTCCAAGTTGCTGCATTTTCATTTTAAGCATGCAGGGAATCACATTTGGAAAAGGTCACAATTTGGAGAAGAATTGATCTGCAAGGTAGACCTTTGGTTAAGTATAGAGCAGCATAATACAGCTTGCATTTCATATGCTAAATGCTAAACATTTTTATTCTGTACTTCACTTTGCTTCTGCACAGCAATGAAGGAATTCTATAGTCTGCAACACCATCTTCAACTAGCAGTGAGTTAACTGACTGCTTTACAGCTCAACATTCAAAAGCTTTACTGTTGACTTCTATGTCTTTTCAGTTATCCCATTATTCCTAGGACACTTGAACATGCAAGTCTGTAGCTTGTTATTTGAAACTTTACTCTGAGTAACGTTCCCAGATTGTCACCCAGTCTGGAAATTA
The DNA here is from genome assembly GCA_036023395.1 of Myiotriccus ornatus. Taxonomy (NCBI): domain Eukaryota; kingdom Metazoa; phylum Chordata; class Aves; order Passeriformes; family Tyrannidae; genus Myiotriccus; species Myiotriccus ornatus. Next base: position 11,868,432 of record JAYRBT010000001.1, read on the forward strand.
GATGTCTTATTATAAGATTTCAAATTTTAGTGGGTAATTTTTTTTTAAACCTTAAAATATGAAAACATTATACTCAGAACACCACTGATCTGTATCTTCTCATGGGATTATGAGAGAATACTGGCCATAGGACAGCTTAACCAGAAATCTACCTACCTACTTGCACTCATGGTATCTGTCCTGCTAATATGCAGTTGTCTATCATCATAGACTCACAGAATCATAGAATGGAGGGAACCTTAAAGATCACCTAGTTCCAACTCCTCTGCCATGAGCAGGGACACCTTTCACTAGACCAGTGTGCTCAGAGCTCCATCCAGTCGGGTCTTGAACACTGCCAGGAATGGGGCAGAAACTACTCTGGGAAACCTATGCCAGGGTCTCACCACCCTCACAGGGAAGAATTTCTTCCTAACATCTAATCTAAACCCACCCTCTGTACTTTGAACCCTTTCCCCCTTGTCCTGTCACTACATGCTCTTGTAAATAGTCTTTTTCCCTCTTTCTTGCAGGCCCTAAATCAAGTTTCTAAATCAAAACCCTTTACTGGATCCTGGCCCAAAGCTTGTCAAGGAAGGCTGCTTGGTACTTCTACAGTGGAGGCACCTGGATGTCTAAACAGACACATTCAGGGTCCTGACTTATGATATCCAAGAAGGGTAGCTCAGGCCTGCCAGTCTGTTTGACTTTTCTTAGCTGGAGAGGTCTTGGGTCAAGTGCTGATGGCTTTGGAAAGACATAGCTCTAAATTTTGAGATCTTAAGTGAGAGTTTCCAATGGTGGAATAAGTCACTACTTGCACTTTATACAACAAATTAAAGTGAGTTGTGAGAGCACTTACATGATATTTTTGACTTCTAGGTCCTTTGGCTACATTTTATAGTTCCTTGGGCAGCTATACAGCTACACAAACCCAAAATGTAATAGATATCTTAAGGGAAAAAAGAAATCCCCTGCTCTCAGAGGGCTTTTCGAACTGCCTGTGTTTTTGAAATCTAATACTAAGGATCCAGAGAGCTACCATAACTTTTTTTTGCATACCTTGGCATCCCATCAGTGTGGATAAAATCTACAAGCCACTCCTTTGCGTCTCTTATGACCAAATGATATATAAGCCTTGCAGATGGCTTATGATAAGGACAGTCACCCTACTATTGACAATGCTACTAAATAAGCTGTGCTTTGATGCTAATTAACTGCCAAGGCAAAAAAGTTAGCAAGCATTTTACCATTTACCAAAAATGCCCGGCCTTCATTCAGTTGGCTTCTTTAACGGCAGACTGAGACACCCATAAAGAATTCTCAATCCCCAGTCAATCTGGACCATTTTCTTAGGTCCCCAAAAGCATACAGTATAAAAGAAACAACTGAGATTGAGCATAAGGATTCATAATGCACTCAATATGGCTCACACTCATTGGGCTACCTATGTGACTTGAGTCTTTTCCAAACATATTAGTAAAAAATCCTCCAGTCATCCGTTCAGACCCCAGAAGCCTTTAGAAACTCTTGGATCTTTTGCCAGATACCAGAAACCTGTAGTTACCCTGACTGTTTTGTTCTGATGCATGGGTTGATTCTCATCCTTTCTACATTGTTTTTCCTGCCATTTAAAAAAACATATTAATATTCAGAGGAAAAAGGAAGACAAACAAGACAGAAGAATTTATCTCTTCACTTCTGGTGGATTGATCAATGTAATTCCTTTCAGTTGTGTCTGTCACTCTCCACTGTTTAAGGAATTTAATCCTACGTACTTTTTTCATGTGATATGATCAATTTAGGCAGCTCATGGACTACAAAAGTCCCTGCCCCTCTCCTCTGCTCTGGTGAGCCCCCACCTGCAGTGCTGCCTCCAGCTCTGGGGTCCTCAGCAGAGGAAGGATATGGACCTGTTGGAGCAAGTCCAGAGGAGGCCACCAAGATGATCAGAGAGATGGAGCACCTCTGCTCTGAGGAAATGCTGAGAGAATTGGGATTGTTTAGCCTAGAAAAGAGAAGGCTTTAAGATTACATATTTGTACCTTCCAGAAGCTGAAGAGAGCCTACCAAGAAGATGGAGAGAGACTACTTACAAGGGCCTGTAGTGACAGGACAAGGGGGAATGGCTTCAAAGTGACAGAGAGTGGGTTTAGATTAGACGTTAGGAAAAAATTCTTTGCTTTGAGGGTGGTGAGGCACTGGCACAGCTTTCCCAGAGAAGTTGTGATGCCCCATCCCTGGAAGTGTTCAAGACCAGGTTGGATGGAGTTCTGAGCAACCTGGTCTAGTGGAGGGTGTCCCTGGCCGTGGTAGAGGGGTTGGAACTAAATGATCTTTAAGGGCCCTTTGAACCCAAACCGTTCCATGATTCCATGAAATTAGCAGTTGAGCAGAAGTCAGCACTGGCCACTGACAGTCCTGCCTTTCAGATGCTGCTCAGGGAGGGCCACAGGGCCACACAGCTGCCTGGCCAAAACTGCAGCTGTGGAAATGGTGTAGATCCTTGACCTTGGACCGACAGAGTTGCTCTGGAATTTCTTCAGGAGCTGATCCTGCCGGGAGGTGGAACTGTAATTCAAAGGAACTGGTTGTTACAAAAAAAAAAGAAAAAAAAGGAAAAAAAGGAGATTACTAGCAGAACACCTATTGATGAAATACTGTTACGGGGATGCTGGCAGCATTTGAAAAGTATTCCCGCTTGTGTTTTTAATAACATTGGCCTACAGAATGAGAATGTGTACTCTACTGAGCTGTAATAACACTGAGGAATGTCCTAGACCACAAACTGAGCATCGTAAAACTGTTGTTTTCACATTTTCCTAGTAAAACGCCATGGCACTGTAAATCTGTTTTTATTTTATTTGTAATGGCAGAAATGTGTTTATCATAAAATCAAACCCTCTTTCGAACTGTAGGCCATAGGACAGTGATATAATTCATCCTGTCCAGGATCATAGTTTGCATCACTCCAGCCCAAATCAAAAATTGCAATACACTACTTAAAATCCTGTCCTTTCAAAACGCATCTTAACATGCAGCGCACATTCAGGTCTGTGCTGACACTGCAGTTTGTGGCAAGGTAATCAGAAATGTATAAAGCAGTTAAATGACAACATGTGGAGCAAAGCACGACTATCTGGAATACTTGTGACAGGGGCCAGGTGTGAAATGGCAAACAGAACTGATAAGTCACAGTATAATTAAACGTGCTCAAGTTTCAGCTTATCGAAGCTTCCTTTCATCCAAAGTGCCAGACATTCAAGTGCCTATTAATTAAATTTAAAATTATGCTTCATTTTACGAATCATGAGGTTGTAACAATTGAGTTCCTTGAAAAACAGGCCATTTTATTTTGTGATACAAGTACGAGTGAGCACTGCATCTTTATAGCAATATAAATGTGTGTAAATTTGCAAGGAAGAAATTAATGTGATTAGATGTATAAGAGCAGTCTGTAATGGCTCAGTTGTATCAAAATTTCACTCTCAGGTAGAACGTTCAGCAATAAAGCATACCAAATCAGAAAAGAGCTACAAACTCATTGTGAATTACAACATAAATGTTCTTTTATATATTATGACAAAGAAAGCTTATTAGAAGATAATGGGATTCACTGTGACATCCAAATAGAAAGTACCATGCCATAAAATATTATTTTCTCATTTTCTAGTCCTTCTGGTGTGATGCCTGAAGTACAAAGTGTAGAGGCTTGTAAATATAATGTAAATTATGAATGGGGCATTCTGTAATTGTAACAAAATAGAGCCAAAAATGACTGTATTAATAGACCATTTTGATTTGTGCACTTGATTTTTCACTTGAGAGGGCAGCAGTTTCATCTTATTCCACTTGAGAGGGCTGATCCCTTTATAATAAGTACCCACTCCACTGTGAGCCATTGAATACCAAGATCAAGCACACACTTTTTATGTCTCTGTTGTTCCTTTCTGGGAACCACCTAAACCAATTTGAATGGAGAGGTGGAAGTGGGAGAATCATCCCAGGGGCAGGAGGAAAAGACCAAACACACTTGAGGAGATCAGGAAAGGAGCAAGCTTAACCAGCCTCTGAGCTGAGGCAGCCTCTCATGTTTTCATTACCTTCTATTCATCTCGTAGAGCTCTGCCAGAAGGATGACACTGCAGGATTTTTTTTTTTTAGAATAAGAGAAGCTCTGATGAGATTGCCCCAACACACTTAAGGAGAAGCCAAGCATACCAAATATGATTTAGGATACAAGCTGAAACATGCCATGGCTACAAAATTTGTGATAAAACTACATTACAGCAGTTCAATCTAAAAGAATCTGTGTCCCTCCTTCATATGAAATTTATTGTACCAGGCTCTCAGTGGGGATATGTTTTCAGAGCTCATTGCGTTTCCCAGAGCTACACAAATCTACACCAGGTGAGGATCTTGCCTAACATCGATTGTCTTCATAACATTTCAGCAAGGGATTTAATTCAGGATTAAATGTGTATTTCCTCCCTTAATGCTTATATTGCATTCTCTGCGTGTTCTTAAAATATCTATAGGTAATTGAAACAGAGGTTATGCATTGATCAATACTAGAAAGGGAAGAAAGTGAACAAATCTACTCAGACAAGGTCAATCAAGTAGATGCAGCTTTAAGTAATAAGACATGTTTCAAGAGAGTTCAAAATGGTGAGAAGGGCTTCTGAATATTCATGACTTTTAAATGTCTGGGAATGCTTATTCCGAACCACCTTTAAAATGGGGCATTTCACTACTGAAAGTCTCTAAGCATAGGATACTGTCAAACAGGCAGATAGCCCTGGGTTGAAGAAGATTACCAAGGAATTAATTCAGAATTAGTTGTAAAGGCAAATGAAAATATGTCCTTCAAAATGTGTGTTTCCTTTTTCAAATTTTTTTCAGTCTTCATGTTATGAAAGTATCCAGACGACATTTCAAAAGGGCACTAGGAAGTCAAGGGGCTACAAAGATGATGAAGGGTCTGGAGCATCTCTCTTATAAGGAGAGACTGTGGGAACTGTGCCTCTTTAGTCTTGAAACTGAGAGGGGATCTCATTAATGCATATAAATATCTCAAAGGTGGGTGCCAAGAGACACCCACCGAAAGAGAGTCTTTCAGTGGTGGCCAGAGACAGGAGGAGGAGCAATGGCCATAAACTAAAACACAAGAAGTTCCAACTCAACATGAGGAAGAACTTCTTTACAGTAAGAGTGTCTGAGAACTGGAACTCCCCAGGGAGGGCATGGAGTATCCCTACCTGGAGACATTCCAAACCCACCTGGAAAATTCCTGTGCCACCTGCTCAGGGTGATCCTACCTTGGTGGGGGGGTTGGACTGGATGAGCTCCAGAGGTTCTTTGGAGCTCTAATGATTCTGTGAAATCCACCTCTCTAACTCAAGCAGCCTGGTATACAGAAGTCACTAATTATTCAGTGGAAATTAATGGAGGTGTGCCATGGGTAAATTCAGACAGCTGCTTAGGAATGGAGTACACATATGGGTGCTTGGCATTAGCAGTTTCAGAAAAACATCTGTATCAAATAGCTCACAAATACCTGTAACTACTTGCAAAATCATCAGTTTTGCTGAAATTCCCAAATAACTTCTAACATCTCCCTGGATATGCTGCAGATTTGGACCTCTCATCACACACTTGAGTAGCTTAGCGAGGGTTTGAAAGGAAGATGTACCACAGGGGATAATATTCAGCTAGGGAATTTAGGGAATTTAGCCCACAGGGGACAGGGAGTCCTGAGATCTCAGAACCGGACTTACCAGGAGGTATATTGAGACACTTTCAAGTCAATTTTAAAGTTTTTAAATAATGTTTTCTTTATTCAGCTTTCAGCTAAAAACAAACAAACAAACAAACAAACAAAAACAAAAACAAAAAACCCCACATATTTTAAAACAGAAAACTTTTAGATAAACCATTTTTATTGAATCAAAACTGCTTATATCATAAAGTCTATTTTCTAGTCTGCTGCAGTAAGTGGTGAACCTGATGTAGCCAGATCAGTGGTAATAATCCTGGTAGGTCTGGCAAGGTATGGTTATTTAATATCTAGCATGGGGTAATGCTTTAAGTGACAGAAAAGCAGATATTTAACAAGCAAAAGTAATGGTTCAGTTTTAGCAACTGTTAGTTGAACAGACTGTAAGGAATCCAGAAATTAAAGGTTAAAGACAGGAGATGACTACAAAAGCATAGGGCAAGAGGATGTGCAAGCCCACATGTCAGAGTAAAGAGAACTGCAGGTCATTTAAGTAATAACAATTGGAACACCTGAGTAGATACATATGCTTTAATTACTTTAAAAATCAAGCAGTTAACCTGGTTCTGAATGTCTGCTAGAAAAGATGCTGGGCAGGCCATCCTCTGCACCGGTCCTCTGAAGGACTTAAGAGGATTCTCCTCTCCCTGGTGACCAGTGACAGGACTCAAGGAAATGGAATGGAACTGTGTCAGGAGAACTTCAGATTAGACACTAGGAAAAGGTTCATCACTGACAGGACTGTCAGTCACTGGAACAGGCTCCCCAGGGTAGTCCTCACGACATCAAGCCTTCTAGAGTTCAAGGAACATCTGGATGATGCTCTGTTTTCTGATACGATGCCCTGTGAGGAGCAGGGAGTTGGGCTTGATGATTCTTATGGGTCCATATCCATTCAAGATAGTTATGATTCTAAAGTGCTGCATCTCACATGTGTACTCGGATATGTTGATGAGATCTCTTTCCTTCTCCATTTTTAAGTCTCTGAGCATTCAAATCTATTTTTTTTTTCCTTCCTGAAAAATTAATTGCAATGTTTGGCAACTGTGGCTATGCAGGAGTTTGCCAGCTGTTAAAGGTCTCTTCTTGATTTACTATTTATGCTCTTTTCTGTGCCCAAAGCAAAAGCTTTTTCCTATCTCATCTGTTGAATTAAATGGGAAAGCCTTTTCTTCTGGAAAGTCCATGAGATATTCCTCAGCGAAGCTGATGCAATCAGCAAACACCCCATCAGCCCCCTTGTCTTCTATCCATTGTAATATTCCCTCTTGGGACGGCAAAGCAGCTGTAGAGAATTCTGAGTATAAAAAGCTACACGGGACATCTCTCTATAGTCTTTCAGTCTCTTCCTCAGCAGAATATACACCATTATTTTGAAAACATTGCCTTGGCTTCTCCTCATGTCTCTCTCATGGGATTGAAAGCTTTGGCCCTGTTTATTCATTTTTGTCCCTTGGGGAAGCACATAATAGTATGTCTGCTTTACTTATAGTTTAGGGGGAAAGGTTCACTGCTCTGATGTTCCATGGGGAAACTGTCACATTGTCCTCTCCTCCTGGATGCAACCAGTTCCCCACCCATTACTGAACCTCCAGGGACCACTGCAGTACAAATAATGTATAAATTCTGTGAATAAATCCTTCTCTTCTGAGAGAGAAGGATATTAGATATGTCAAGAAAGTGTTTCCTTGTCAAACCAGGTAAATTTAGATGGATACAATTCACATTACTGGAGTTTAACTTAGCTAAAACTGGTATTGCACAGAAGAGTACCAGCCTCAAAGTTTCTACGTCTGTTTCAAACTTCTCTTTAGTTATGGTTTGGTCAACAACCTCTTCTTTAAGTCTGGTGTGGTGTGCCTGTCCCCTAATATTTACAAGAAAATATGGCTGAGGGGTGTGATTATGTTTAATGTGCACTGGCCTTAATATATGGTCAGTGTTCTAGGTAATGGAAGGGTGTTAGGAAGCCTGCACTTAACCACTTTCTTTAACATGGATTATACAGTGCTGTGGCAGTCTAAACTATGAAAAAAGACATTTCAAACGAATCTCAATTGCTGTGTTTTATTTTGGCTTAAAAAAGAGAATAAATGAGATCCTTCTGTGATTCGACATTCCTCAAATTAAAAAAGAGAGAGAAAGAGAGAGAGAATGAGAGAGAGAAAAAGCAGGAAATCAATAAAGCAAGGAAGATAAAAAAGCAAGCAAGCAAGATAGAACTGCCTGTTAGCCCAGAAACAAAGATTTTCTGCAAAATGGAATCATAAACAGAGAGACTGCTAAGGAAAAATATTTGTATCTAAAGAAAATGTTTGGTAGTTTTAAAATAGAGTGAGTACAACTTAAACAGGGATTAAAATATTAAGTGTTCTGTTATAGAAAGGAAGCTAATGCTAATCAATTTTAAAAAAATAAAAAATAAAAAGCAGAGTAGCATATAAATAAGGAAACTGGGTTTGTTTTGCCCTTCTTAGGACTAGTCTGAAGTTCACTATTTTGAAAGAATTCAATAAAGAAATCTAAACTGTAAAAGCAGCTGTAAATAAAGAGTTTTGAAAAAGGAGGAAAATTCAAACTGTAGATGGATCCATATCACATATATTCTCTCTAATTCTATGGGTCTGAATTTCTTCACTCAACAATATACACAGGAGAGTGGTTTTCAGATATCAAAAATGTAGTCATACCTTTGGAGACCCATTGCACCTCATTTTTTTTTTTATTCTATGCTGAATTTTCATCATCTCTGTGAACTATGTACTCCTCCCATTGGCAAACTTCCATCTCATCATCTTCTTAATATAATTTTTTTCCTATCCTTTATTTAGACTTGATTCAAGGTATGCTCTGATATGTGTAGGCAAATAGTTATATTCATAAAGATCATGGGGAACACTCAATGTAACTAGTGTTAGGGATTAACTATTTGAGCAAAGTATTCTTAAATGGAAAGGACCCTTCCTAAAAGCCAGCCTTTATTGCTCTATAAAGAGCAACAGTTTCCATATGCCAGGGAGAATTCCAAGTGCAAAAGCTCAGAGTTCAGCCTGAGTTTTGTAATGGTGTCCCCTCTCCCTTTGGGTCCAAGAGGAACCAGACCATTCGACTCCGCGTCTTCCTCAACTGTTTAGAATGAAAGACTCAAATCATGGTTCTGTTATTTTGTGCTTTTGATCCAGCTTCTCTATATACATTTTAATTTCATTAGGTTACAGTCTGCTTAAAGGAGGAGAAATCTGGGTTGTACTTCAAATTTTGTTGGCTGACACTTCACTGCTATAATGGAACATGACTCATGGCATGTTTCAGCCAACAGCTTTAACTATGTACATGAGAGCTGTCTTTAACACATACTGTGCCCACTATGTTTTTCAGGGTCTTATCTTTTCTACTCTTACTGTTATTTTTCTTCATAGTTAACAAAGTGAAGAGATAAAAGAAGATAATGACATTGCAAACACCTTGTGCAAGATGTTATATAGGTTTCTGCTCATGGCCATCCAATGCCAACCTTTTCATGTGTACGAACTGCTTTATAACTCAAATCATGATGAACAACACAATGTAAATACAAGTCTGGAGAAATAAGCCTATTGTTGGAGCTTGACTTCATATTGCAAACAAGTACTGAGGAGAACAATTTTACTTATTCCAGTGACACAACTTTAAATTAATAGACACTAGTCAAACTGTTTAAAAGCTGCAGAATGTGAACCTTTTCCAACAAAGTTTATTATTTGTAAAACAACTTTCCATAAATTAGCAAAATGTATAAATAATGAAATTAAATAATTTGGCCTTTTACAGAAATGTAAAAATATTTTTAAGAAAAACAGAAAAATATGGCTTATATAAATATAAATTGTTGCTGGTGATTTATCTATTTGGTTTTTTTTTATTTTTTCTCATCCTGATTGTGATTTCTTACAATTTCCACCAATACTGTCATGTACTGTCATAATACTGGAAAACTTATTTTGTAGAATTCTTTGTTCATAGTTTGATTATGAATAGCTTAAACTATTTGATAAGCCCTTTTGATTTAAAATGAGTCACATGAGAGGAATCTCCCCACTGGTTAGACACAAATAACTCATAAAAATTTATTTTGATAAGATCATGGAATAGTTTAAGTTGGAAGAAACCTCTGTAGGTCGCATGTTCCAAACCCTGCTGAAATATTTTTACGCACAAACACTGACCACAATGCAGCTTTCATGACTATACATTTTAAACTCCTTTATAAACATATCTGCAATACATTCCTGGCGATGACACATGTTGGCAGTATCAAAATTCAAAATATAGAATTTAAACAATCGTATAAATGTCTGCGTAAAATACATTTTTATATCCCTTTAGCTCTAGTTACAGTCTTACTTTTTTCCTCTAAAATATGAAACCTTCTTGTTTTTAAAAAAAGTGGTTCTGGAGGGTGAGCTTTGTGTCAGAATAGTAAAATAATTTTTGCTTGAAAAGCGAGATTAAAAATGTATCAAAATAACAGAGAGGTTATGCTGACCTGAGCAGTAATAAGTACAAAACAACTGATTAGTTCATTTCTGGTTATGCTCCATTTAACTGTTTTCTGCTTGAACCAGCTTTGAAGAACTGCACGAACACGAAAATTCCTGAGATGAGATGGTCATTCACTTAACTCGCTGTGTCTTCTTCATTTTGTGTGTGCCCTTGTGCCCCTCTGCCCTCATTTTAGTTCACTGCCTCCTGACTTCTGCTTTTCATGCCATTTTGCATGGACTGCCAGGAATACAGGAGGGAATGAGAGATAAGAATTATTATCTTTATACCAGAATCTTCATCTGTAGCTTTAGAACAGAATTCACTGTTCAGCGTTCCTATTTGACTTCAGTTTTGTTGGGTGAGTTTATTTACAGTGGAAGAAGTTGAGTGGCATGTTGATTGACCCAAATTTGCAATGCACAGTAGATAATCAAACACCATATCCAAGCCACCAAGAATTTCAACCTTCAGAAATGCACATTTGTAGAAAGTTAGTATTACCTATTACCATAAAAAAAGCCAAGAAATTTCCAATAAAAATAAAGACCTGCTTTACTTTATAAGGTTCAAAACACACCTTTTTTTTTTTCTTTTTTTTTCTTTTCTTTTTTTTTTTTTTTGTATTTTCATGTTTGAAATATTTTGGATATTTAGCTTTTTTTCTCAGTCTCAAGCTGATTCATACATCTCCTTATTCACCCATTAATTATTTCACTTCGAAATTTTTAAACCAATATTTAAACCAATACAAGTGATTTTTTTTAAGAATGGGATGCTTGATGCTATAAGCAATATGGGAAAATCCCCTGCTTTAGGAGAAGGTAATAATTTGAAAAATTACTTCTAGTTCCAATGGCCTAGACTCAGCATCAGTTTTTCTGGGCTCTGTGTCTGGAAGTTACCTAGGCTTGAGTCTTTTCAAAGTAAACAAGCTATCCAAGCTGAAAGATCTTCTCACACCTAATGAATTCCATTCGCTGGCTTTAGTTTTGATAATTTCACCTGAGTTCACTGAGGCCTTGTGGAGGGTGATTGTCTGCCACAATGTTTTTTCCCAACAACAAACAGTCACAGAACTCATGAAAGCCCTCGTATTTTTCATGAAAAAATTCCCAAGTCATTGATCAAAACCTATTTTACCGACCTTTTTTCCTGACAGCTCTAGTGTATCTGATATAACTCCCTGAGCATGTGATACATCAGGGTATTCTCTGATTACTTTTCTTCACTTTTTTTGTACAGCAGGGCCCGAAGGACCCAAGTTCAGAACCACTTAGTCACAAGAGCTGTATGTCCCCATACAAGACACAACCTCCACCACAAAAGCTCTCATTACAAGTGATAAAGGCAGCCCAAGGAAACATTTTTCTCCCCCATTTTACTTAAGAAGAATGGAGCAGAGGGAGATTAAGTGATTTGGCCAAAGCTCCCTGGGAAATCTGAGTCCAAAAGTCCTCTCAGCTTTAATCCGCAAGACGATCCTTCCTCTGCTAGGAAACAGATGTTAAATTGGATGTTAATTTTGCCATGAAACTTTTTTTAAGAACTGTGAAAGGTAAATAGTCTCCAAGAATGATTACTTAGCAAGCTACCAGCTCTGCAGTCTTGCATCTTAGGAGTAATTCATTCCATCTTTGCTGGCAGGCTTTAAAAGGCCTTTTGTTTTCACTCACTGATTAGTATAACAATCTATTTTGAAAGATATGTGGGCTGATAGGGGGTATCATTTATTTGCTTCAATGGTAGATTTTTGAAACAAAATGTATGAAGCTTTTAAGTGCTGTGGATTGAAGCCTCTGATGTCAAAGATAAATGTTGGGATTATAAATACAGATCTTCTAAAGTACTCTAAGTACCGTAATCAGTAACAGATACTCGCATCATTCACTTGCCTACCTTAAAGTGCTGAAGGCTTTTCCTTTAAAAAACCACAAGCACATATATTATCATTCAGTATTAACAACTGAGGCAAACATGTAACCTGACTTAATTATACAATTTGTGTTTCTTCATATAAAATTCCCAGTTAATTCTAGACTGCAGCATGTTATGGGTTAACTTAGAATTCCACTTGGCTTTCTTCTCCTCCTCTTTTCTGCAATTCAAATCAGTCTTCTGGAAAATTGGCCTCAGTACCAGTGACGTGCTGCTGAACTTACAAGATCTCAAGAATATCCTACCAGATTTCATTCTTTTGTTGTAGAATTGTTTCCATCTGGGGCCTAGATATAAACTTGGAAAATGGAAAGGCTTTTCCTTCTTACCCTGCCTCACTTCAAAACATTGGCAAATAACCTTTCTTGTCAATGCAGTACAGATTGGATTAAAACATTGGAGCAAATTATATTTCTGTGGGTGTAGGAATTAGTGGCGTTTATTGGAATATTAATATACTGCTTAACAATCCAGGAAGTAAATATATACTTTAAAATCAAAGGAAAATTAACACTGAACATAGCAGAATACAAGAAAATAGTAGATTCTGGAAAGGAATATTAGTCACACGAGGCCAGAGCTGCTAAAGAGCACAGTTGCGCACATTTGCAAGTGCTTCGTTTGTGCAGAGTCTCGGTGTGTGAGCACAACTCCCTGGCTTGGGTCCACATAGTTGTTTTACTAAGCTGGAGTAGCTAAGCTGGGAGCATAGCCACTATTAGCATCTCTATGCTCAGCAAGGCAATGGTGATTATATATCCAAAGCTATAACTCATGCAAAATTAAATTTATGTTTGGCAATTGCAGCCCATCACTCTGTGCTACAGTGTCGAGGTGAAAATGGTTCTGATAGGAATGCTATCTATAAAAATATTGGTACTAGGCCTACACTGGGGAACTAAGCAAAAAAAGGAGACACAGTTTGCTGGAGGGGACTTTGGAGTTTTCAGTGTGCCTGCTTAGCTTGTATTTCCTGGTGTACAATGCAAGCTTTAAGTGATCATCATTTGACAGCATTGTCGACTGTCTCCAGCCTTTGTGGTAGACATTTGTACATAAACTCTTGTGTGGGTGTGTGTTTCTGTGCCTTCACTATTGTTAGTGCACCAGGAAACATCCTTATGTCTTCTACAGTAAAAATCCATTTAATACTGAGAGACCTTTCACAATGATAATGGGAATTTGAAGCATGCTGTCCTAGGCACTCTGAGATAATAGTCTTTCTTATTTTCTCCACATCTCCAGAGCAGCAGCAACTCTGAAAGTTATGACCATTTTTCCTGCTTTTTGTTTGTATATCTACATCTATCTATCTATCTATCTATCTATCTATCTATCTGTGTAATCTCCCCAGTATTCACAGCATTTCTAAATGAAAAGGTAAGCTCTGCATTCCTGACTGGCAGATATTTGTTATATTCCTTTTGTCAGTAGCACTGATAAGTTCATGACCAAAGAAAAGTCTGCTAAGAACGAACACAAAGACTCCTTCTGTATTCAAGCCTACTGACATTTCATTTCATTAATGTCCATAACTTATAAGTGCTCTATGGGTGAAGAGCAGCTGTGCTGGGACCCTTTTCAGAAACACCAGTGATGTTGTCTGAATTATTGAGTAGTGCAGAGCAACAGGAGTGCGCCTGCCTGTCAGTGCTGAGGACATGACATCCACACACAATCGTGCTCCCAGTGTGGGAAAAGCCCTTACAGCTAGTCAAGCTGGAAGGCACTGGCAGCTGCAGTGCCGTAAGTTCATACCTAGTTCATCATTTTCACCACATTGTTGATGGCCTCGACCATGCTATAAGATACCACTAATATTTTCCAAAGTGTAGTCCAATCATGGTCCTTACAAAAGCTGTTTGTGGCCTCTGATGTTACCTGCCTACATTTTCCTACATTCCAGAAGTAATGGCTGTTCCGTCATTTATCTTCCCAAATATTATTTGCTTTGCCTTTGTGTGCTTTGAAGGTGAAGTAATATTCAAGTGAGAGGTTTTTGGGTTTTGTTTTTCCAAAGGACGCCTTCCAGAACCCTCATGATGTTTTGAAAAGTAGGTAATATCAGCTTTCATCTTATTTTTCTGATTTACTTACTGATACAGTAAATCTCATATTCCCTCAGTATGGATAACTTTACAGCTCTGAGTTTTATTCATGTACTTCTTCCCTCCATTTTAATTGTGTTGATTTTGGAACATCTTACTTGCTATCTCATTTGCTTTTATAACAATAAAATGGATTCTTATCTTCTGCTAGAGGGTTCTCCACTGGCCTTATGGAAAGCTCCCCTGGCTTGCAGTCTGCTGTTTTCCTCTGTGCCAGTGCTATGAGGTCACATCTGGGCCTGGTATTAACCATCGTGAAATACAGTTCATTCCACACGTCACTGCATTGACATACAGCATTTGGCAAGGCAAGGATAGCCCAGAGTGGACTGTTGTGGGCTGTGATTTCTGAGGGCTCTATGAATCACAGAGTCACAGAGCAATTTTGGTTGGAAGGACTTCGGAGATCACCTGTCCAACTTTCCACTAGCACTGTAGTTTAATTTTTGTGGAGTATGTGGCTTCTTTTGCTCAACAACTTGTTTTCTCTTGTTTGGTTTTCTTTTTTTTTCCCCTCAGAGTTCATTTCTGGAGAAATGAGATCCCAGAAATTAACCTACTCCTAGGGCTTTGGGGGATATAGGCACCTAAAATTTTAAGACTGACTCTTCATTGTTAAATCAATTAGAAGCTTTTCTGTGCCTGTCTAATTTTCGAATCAAAAGAGGTTTGTTTTTTTCTTTTTATCAGTGTGGCTTTAGTAACAAGTTCTGTAATGGTTTCATAGTTGAGAAAAAAAGGAAAGCTTTTCAGTTATTCTTCAGATAAAACACTAATACTGCTGCCTGAAACTAAGCTATCTTATTTATATCTTCCTTTTTTGAAATTTCTGGTTTAAAAATGCAGATCAATAAGATAATAAACTTTCTGCAGTTATTTTGTGTTCTTTGATAACAATGCTGATGAGACTTTTAACTGCATAGTTCTTCCACTGAGGGCATATCTTTAATTCATCTTGCTGTGTTGTTCAGTCTTCACTCCTGGACAAAAATTCTGACAGAAGTCAGCTTCATTCAGTGTTTAAATATAATTAATCCATGTTACTTAATATAAGGTCTTTTAATAATACTTTATCAATCGTCTATGAGTACACTGGAGCTTTTTGAAGGCACAATTATCCTGAAGCCTTGTTCTTGCTTGTTGAATACTTGAGCTGATAGACAGTACTGCAGAAAGGAAACTGAAGAGACCTATCCACTAAAGAGCATCACTAAAATAGCCGTAGGAAATAGAGGTAATCGATTGCCTTATCATAGAAATATAGAATCATAGAATGGACTGGGTTGGAAGGAACACTAAAGATCATCTAATTCCAACTCCCCTGCCATGGGCAGGGACACATTCCAGTAGATCAGTCTGCTCAGAGCTCCATCCAATTTGTCCTTGAACACTTTCAGGGATGGGGCATCATAACTTCTCTGGAAAATCTCTTTCAGAGTTTCACCACCCTTACAGTTTAGACATTTTTTTTAATATCTCATTTAAACTCTTTCAGTTTGAAGCCATTCCCCCTTGTCACATCACTACAGCCCTTGCAGAAAGTCCTTCTCTGGTTTTTTTGAAGGCTTCCTTCAAGCACTGGAAGGCCACAATTAGGTCACCCTGAAGCCTTCTCTTTTCCAGACTGAGCAATCCCAATTCTCTCAGCTTTTCCTCTGAGCAAAGGTGCTCCATCCCTCTGATCATCTTGATGCCTCTCTCTGGATTCACTCCAACAGGTCCATGTCCTTCCTGTGCTGGGACCCCAGAGCTGGAGGCAGCACTGCAGGTGGGGTCTCACCAGAGCAGAGCAGAGGGGCAGAATCCCCTCCCTCCCCTGCTGCCCACACTGCTTTGGATGCAGCCCAGGACAAGTGTTTATCTACACTGTGCTTTGCTGTGGGGAGTGGGGGAAGTACTAGAAAGATGACAGTGACACCTGCCTGCTCACTGTCAGCAGCAAGATGGGGAATAGGAGCAGAATAGGAGGCCACGTGTGTCTGCAAGTGAACTTCTGTCAGGTTTCTACTTATCAGGAAATACTAGGTACCAAGGAAAGTTTAGTTAGAAATGAGAAATCATTCTGGTATTTTGGACAGATCTAGAGAGTAAAGTGAAACCAGTAAAGAATTCTGCTGTGGCTTCTGAGGTAGCATAAAGTGGCTTGTGGTAGCTCAAGAATGAGAGAATCTTAGAAAATTCATGTTGGAGTCACTCCATGCCCACATCCAGATCAGCTCCAGTCATTTGTCCCTCTGGTTTCTGTGGAGAAATCTCTGAGGATGGAGACATCACTCTAGGATGGAGACATTACTCTGGGAACCTCTCCAGCATTTTTTCACCCTCCTAGTGATATTTTTTCTTTATTTCCAGATGCAGCTTCCTTCATTGCAAGCTATGAGCGTTTCCTCATCTGTACTGTGCACCTCTGAGAAAGATTTTACTCTGTTTTCAGTCCTCTGAAGAAAAAGCAGGCTGTGATTTTTCCACTGTGTGGAACTCTTGCTGCTACAGGGACCTAGGGAAACTCCACAAAACAAATGGGAAAAACTGGAGCGCTTCCTGTTTCCCCTGCTCCAACTGAACTCAGGAGAGGGGTATGGTGTTGTCACTGCAAATAAAGCAGCCCATGCTGCAGTTTTGGTATGCAACAGCAGGAATCTTTCAGGAAAGAGGTGGAGAGAGAATCTCCCGTGCTCACTGGCTTTGGTGAAGCTGAAATTGCACCCACAAAAGCGATTACCCAGGCTTGTATCATTTAGATCTGATGAAAGACTGTGTTGCAAATGGTGGTTGCCAGTTCCTAAATGATGGTCCATGAGTTACTGTAAGTAACACTAGGCCATACTGGAGAAAGTTATAAGGCAAAGCCATCTTTCACATTACTGACAAGACAGCTTCTTCAGAGCTGAAATCAGACATCTGGGGGTTATTGTACTAGCAAAAGCAACACAATTACACTGGGGAATTCTTTCTTATGAACATTTTACTGTTCCTCCTGCAGCTCTCTAGAGTGTATCAAAAGGTTACAAAGCATCCTTATTTGAAGAAAAACTCTTTCCTATCTAGATGAAAGTTTGAAGCTTCAGTAGAACATAGACAATCACCCTGTAGCATTTACATTACATTGCACAGGAAGAACTGGGTCCACGGGAATTCGTGAGGTTTAACAAGAAGAAGTGCAAGGTGCACCTGGGTCAGGGCAACCCCGGTACCAATCCATGCTGGGGGATGAACAGATCCAGAGCAGCCCTGCTGAGAAGGACTTGGGGGTGCTGGTGGGTGAGAGGCTGGACATGCCCCAGCCATGTGCACTGGGAGCCCAGAAACACCCCGTGTCCTGGGCTGCATCCAAAGCAGTGTGGGCAGCAGGGGAGGGAGGGGATTCTGCCCCTCTGCTCTGCTCTGGTGAGACCCCACCTGCAGTGCTGCCTCCAGCTCTGGGGTCCCAGCACAGGAAGGACATGGGCCTGTTGGAGCGACTCAGAGAATTAGATGGATAAATTAGAGGGATGGAACACCTCTGCTATGAGAAAAGCCTGGAAGAACTGGGATTGTCCAGTCTGGAAAAGAGAAGGCTTTGGGATGACATATTTGCAGCCTTCCAGTGCCTGAAGGGAGCCTACCAGGAAGATGGAGAGAGACTACTTACAAGGGCCTGTAGTGACAGGACAAGGGGGAATGGCTTCAAACTGAAAGAAAGTAGGTTTAGACTGGATATCTGAAAAAAAACTTCTTTCCTGTGAGGATGATGAAGTACTGGAACAGGTTGCCCAGAGAAGCTGTGTGTGCCTCATCTCTGGAAGTGTTCAAGGCCAGATTGGATGGGGCTTTAAGCAACCTGGTCCACTGGATTGTGTCCCTGCTGATGGCAGGGTGGAGGGAACTAGACAATCTTTGAACTCCCTTCCAAACCAGGCAATTCTATGAGTCTATGAAAACTAGAATGGAAGAAAAGTAGATATACAACCTACAAGTTAGACTGAGATATAGTTAATATCATTTTTAAGAGGTGGTATCTCTAGGGACATTTTTACTTTAAAATCTCAATCTAATCACATCTAAAAGATAGCCAACAATTTAGAGATCATCTTATAATAACATCTATACTTCTTCTGATCGTTCATTATTATGAAATTTTAAGGAAACATCTCACTCCAAGACCAAGCACAATAAATATATATACACTTTGCCATTATTTCAATATCAAAATCTTTGTTTCTGTTGCAAAGGAGCAGAGAAAGTGTTCCAGGTATTACTAATTGAAACTGTCTCCATTTATCTCGACCACAGCAGTGGAACAAGCACAGAGTGAAGGAGTCCATAAGAAAGCCAACAAGCATTTGCCGTGGCATTCCTGTTTAACGTTCTCTGTTAATATGGGATTTTAAATGCATGTTATTTTAGCTGCTTGGAATGCTGAAACTTTACAATCTCAGTTGTGCTGTGGATTTAACACGTATTAAAAACTGAATCACAAGTAGTTCCTTTATCCCCTTATGTAACATTTTAAAAAGGTTTACAACATTACCTACATAAGCACCTGCAGAGTTACTAGGGATTCTTTGCACATTAAAGCATTATCTGGAAAATGTATTTTTTTTTCAATGTGAAACACAAGCTAAAAGAAATTGTATTTTCTTCTCAAGTCCCTGTCAAATTTGCATAACGTTTTTCACTACTTTTCCAGGATTAAGCTTTTAATGAAATATAAAGTGCTGGAGTGCAGGATATACTGCAAAACCAGACAAATGGCAGCATTTTTCAAAACCACATTAGGAAGGGATGCAGGACTTGATGCTTTAGAGCTTATAACATTTCCAAATTAAAACTATTTCAGTAAGTTAATTTTAAAACTTTTGAGAAAGTTCTTTTCAGGACTAAAATGTAAGACTCAAATAAGTATTTCTCTAACTATTGAGTCAGCAATTAATGCTACAAAATCCATACCTTGGAATCAGTACAATGTACAAGTCAATGCATCAAAGCTGCTGCCCTTGCTTATAGACAAGAGTGTATTTTACGTGATGAGTCATTGATTTGTTTGTCAGAAAGGTTTTCTTCTAGTGAAAAGAAGGCACACATTTTCCATTCAGAATTCAGAGCACTTTTGAAAATGACAGCTGAAATATATTTTGGGTTAGTTTTTTTAAATGCACTTGCTGATATTTTTTAAATTAGGCTTTAAAATTAGAAATAATGGGTAACTCTGTAAATCTTACTCAAACCTGGAGAGAAATAGTAATGGGTTCCAGAAACTTATACTATTTCTAATCACCTGTTGTAAATTTCCCAGGTCTAGCTCAAATGAAAACTGAATCAACACAAACATTAATCAGATCTGAAATGAATGCACTAAAAGTTTCCCAAGATGCATTCTCAGAAAACTACCAGATCAGTTTTTCTGAGACCAAACAACTTCTGAAGATACAAATAGCCATCCATTAGTGTGAACACTTCCCTGAAGCAAAGCCCTGAATACATGAAAAATTGTCTACTCTGCACTTCTATTTATGGGACGCTCACATCATTAAGCATTTCAAACCTCGAGGAGGAAGAATTCATCCATGTTCTCTTCAACAGAAGGTGAAGAGATTTTCCATTGCTTGTGCTACAGGTTTTACATAATTTGTTGTTGCTTTGTGTAATTATTAGGAGCACATGCCTGGAAAGAACTATGTGAATTACTAAATGCAGTTCCTGTAATCATATACAGTGAATCTCTACCAACTCCTTCCGAAACCACTTGTTAGAAGCAGTTAGTTCTTTGCTCATCACTATTCTGATTGGAAGATCATCTGAAAGCCTTCCTCTTTTTAAGTCAAGAACCTTCTAATTGCCAGACTAACAAGATTTGAGAAGACTTTATTCTGATGTTCCCGTTTAGCTCGAATAGCTTGTCTCTTTCTGTTCATTCTGACACACTTCAAACATCCTGTGACTGATGTCCAAACACTCAGCACTCACCAACCTCACCAGCCTGGCCAGGAAGCAGACTAAGCACAGACAGGGTTAGCAATGAAGCCTTTTGCAGACAGACTCAGGGTTGCTCTGCTTGTGTTCTTGGCTGGCTGAGGGTGAGCAGGCTTTGAAGTCAAAGCAGAGAAGCTGCACGAAGGTGCTCTGGGCCAGGGCTCATGAGCCCCGCTGAGAGCCTGGTTGTGTAGCCCCTGACACAGTGCTGCACTCCTGTGGCTTTTGGATCAGGTTTGGTGTGCATCCAGTCAGCTTGCTGGGGGCAGAGGGAGCTTGGGGCTGTCTGTGAAAGACAGGTAGAAATGTGGTACATGCACATATATGTTCAGACATATTTCTAGCTCAGAAATATACCTATTCTGAGGAAAGAACTCCACTCCCCAATTTTTCCAGTATCCTTTTCACTCCACCTGTTCCATTTTACATTATTCTCTTGCAAGTGTATGTCATGCATTGCATTAATGGCCTTGACAACCATATTTCAGCATTACAGGGTTGTTACTTTTAGCCATGATATCGCATTGCAATGTCACTACATCTTAGAAGTTCATACCACTACTTAGAGAAAAGTAATTGGATCAGTGGAGCTCCACATGTTACTGTTAAATATGAAAAAATAATTGCTAGTGGATTCAGGAACAAGTAAATATTTTAAAAGTAATTTCCTCTCCAAGCTCTAGGATGAATGGTAAACACACCTCTTGGGCAGCTACTAAACAAAATCTATGGAAGTTCCACACTTTTGTTCAGAATATCATTGGGAATCTTAGTTCCAGATTGGAAAGCTCCAAATGTTATGAAATAGTATACTAAAGAGTATACTGGTATACTTTTACACTAGTGAAAGAAACTGTCCAATCTGCAGGTTCTACAGCATCTTTCATGTTAGTGTTCTAAAGTTAACCTTTAGAATAGCCCACTTTGATTTAGTGTAGACTTTTACCTGGCTCTGTGTGTTGGAAATGGGAAGGGCAGAGAATCTTTTTATTAGTGAGAAAAAGTCCTTAAAGAAAAAAACTGCCAGCTCTTAGACACCATAACTCCTTTCTATTGGATGCTATTTCACTTTCTATTAAGTTGATGGGAATTTTGCCATGTTGTTCAGTAGAAATAGAATTCAGCCTATGGTCAAGCACTCACATGTGTGTAGGAAGTATAAATATTCTCTGGGGACCTCAAGTACTATGATTTTTTGTTAAATCCCCACATGAGTACAAAAGGAATCTAGAAAAATATCCCAATGTCCTTTATCCATTAAACCTGATTTATCTGTGATTAATGACTCTTCAAATTTGCCTTTAATATGCTATGCTTTGAAACTTAATTTACTGTATACATTATACTTTGTTTCTCTGATTTATACGTCTAAGCCTTTAAAATAAAATAGGATAAGAAATCTTAGAATAGTTGATCATGCTGAAGTTACATTGCAGTTCATGATATGGAAAGCTGTAAATAGTGAAGTTCTGATTAATATTTAAATGCTAGTTAGATACAGTGACTTGAAAACTGCCCTTTGGTACTGAAAATACACACAAAAATCTTCATATTTCAGGACACATACAAAGACTACTAAAACCAAGGAAAATAAGACAATTTTTCTTATTCCCTGAAGAAGTGTCAAATTACTTGAATTAAACATGCATAATAACCTACAAAAATGTTAATTTTAAAATTTAGGACCAAATGGGAAAAAAGTTTTTGCAAGTGACTCACATTCCAGTTCTATTGGCAAGGTTTCTTTAAAAGTAGAATTCAGCACATGAGTCACCAGAAATAGATTGGATCTTTGTTTTGATTCATGAAGATGGAAAGCAAGTTTTGTCTGGGCAATCACACCCTGCTAAATTTAATTAAGATACATGTTCTTAAATCTTCATTGTGATCACTATCCTGGGTAACGGGCAACAGAAACTGACACATTTCCAATTGAACCAATCATAGGTAGAAGCCAAATCATGGCCTGTACTTAGCTAGATCAGGACATGCAGGAGTGGAAGACAGGTATTGGAGCAGTAGGCCACAAATTTATTAGTTAAATTCCGTAGGGAACCATCCATTCATCCTTTCTCACATATCAGATGTTTACCTGGGTCCACTGTGTGTTTGCTGGGTTCCCATTCTTGTTCTCATAGGTTAAGGTAGACTCTCTTCATACTGACCTCTAGGACTCAGCTGATAACTGACTGATGGGGACCCATAACCGAAGGGAGGAGGAACACTGAGCCAAGGGCAACATCTGCTCTGTAAAGCTACAGGTTTCTATTCTCTCCTCAAGCATCAGATTTCACTTGACATTTGTGCTTCCCCTTTCAGTCTTTGTCTGCTCTGAACACAGTCAGATACAAGAAAATCACCATGTGATTATTTTTCCCTGACCTGCACCTTCATTAAAAAAAAATGTGAAAAAACTCTGCCACTTTGACTCACTTGTACTCAGATCTTGCCTTATCTTATAGCAGGAAACTGATCAGAAAAATATGGACTGTGAAGCAAAAGATTTCCTGGAAGCCAGATCAGATATTAGAGTTTGAGTGATACAAATCTCTTTAACCCATATGAAGTAGAAAAAAAAATTTTCTACATTAGATGAATGCTTCTGCAAACACTGTGTTATAAAATATCTATTTCAGTTTTCCAGCTGTCCACCATCCAAAGGCTTGTTCCACATTTCTGCACTTCGCTCCAGGAAGACATGAGAGACTTAAGGTATATCAGTCTTAATTTTCCAAGAACAGGGGAGAGACTTTAACTTTCTTTGCTTCCATGATCATATGGTGGGATAATCCAGTGTTATAACCTGCTGTAGCCTTCATGCATCTCTCACATATGCCTAAAGCTGATTCAGAACTGGATTTTGAGCAACACAGTTTATGTAGGAATTCAAAAGTAGCTGGACTTCCAACAAGTAGACTGAGTGTCAGTGGCTGAAAACTTACCAGGAGCTCTGGATGCTTTATGTAATTTTACATATCTTTATATTTTCTCTCGGCATTTGAGTCTGGCAAATTTGCACACGGACATGTCAGGTAAAGTTACAGCAGCTGTATATTTACAGTCCGTCACAATAGATCATTTAACATTTGATTCGGTATCCGTTTACTATTTCATGTTCTCTTAGCTTTCATCTATTTCAGATCATAAATTAGTCATATTACAGCACATAAGCTCTGCCTATTCAGAACAGATTTTCTCCTGAACCTGAAAGGTGCACATAAGTACTCCCTGTTTCTGCACCCCAAACTGCAAGCAGGGTCAGCTGTTTAATGCTGTGCCTATCAGACTATTTCCTCATTATCTTCTGTTTCTTACTGCAGGAAATATGACTGTGGGTGATATAGCTACACGTGAAATAACTGAGCATGTCTTAAATTCAAACTACAGATTTAACTTTCCTTAGAAAGGGTCACTACCAGAGGGGACAAACTGTCACCTACACCAAACTTTACCTTTTCATTTTTGAAAGGGTCTAGACAAGGGGATTGGGGCCATTTGGAAAGAAAATCAGCTCAGAAATATCTTCCTCCTGTAAGCTTTTGGCATAATTCATGGGCCACTTAGGGGAAAAAAAATTAAGACCTGGAAGACGTGGAACTGGAATCCCCTGCAAATCACACATTCTGGTTATTTTCTAAACTTGAAAGAAAGAAAAACCTGATGCACTGGTAACTTTATGTTGCCTTATTTTTGTGGTGGGACACTAATTCAGAACTTGAGAAAAAATTCTTGTTTCAGGGCTCCCCACTAGGCAAAATTATTCTTTGAGAGTGGTTTTGGGGTTTTTTTTAGTACATTTATGTTTTCAGGTATGTGAGTGTGGAAGTGTTATCTTTGTATACGTATTTGTGGATTTCAAATTTAAAGAAAAATAATCCAACTCTGGATAAAGAGATTAAAGAGAGAAAGCTTCTGCACCTGATGTGATCTGATTATGGAAAATGTCACTATGGCACATTTTGTTGCTCCAGCAAGGCATGTGCTCAGCTGAGGCCCAGTGGTGCTCTTGCTGAAGTCTTGCTCTGTCCTTTACCCACTGCTTTTTCCACACTGCTGACCCTGAAATTTTTCAGGTCCTAGGAACATGTGATCTGTGTAATAAAAACTTAGGATCACATTGCCAGCTGCTGGATTATCCATATTGGATATTTATTAGTGTAACCAACAGGGATAATGTGAGGTAAATTCCTAAGATTTTCATTCCTGGATTGGGTGAAGAAACGTGTAGTGTCTCTTTTTATCGTATTGCCCAGAGGTTGTGCCCATAGAAGGTGCTATTCAGAAAAACAGTGCTAATGAGCACATGCATGTCACACTTATAACAGGGCTGGTACCCTGATATTTAATGACACTAGTTTTTGATTAGCCTCTTTGATCTACTTTAAATTTATTTGCTGTAAATTTCAAGAACGACCCTTCCTCCTGGCTGTCAAACTAACACAGTTCTTGTCTGGGTGTGTGGGAGGGATGAATGGCTGGAGAAAATTTTAATAGGAATAAAAAGTTGCTTGTAGAAGAGTCAGTTTCCTTTCCAAATGCATTACATTTTCAGATTAGCATACCTAATTTCAACTGTGATGAATCCCCCAAATCCGTAAAGCTTTATAGCTGTTATTATAGATGTCTTCAGTCAAGCCTGTTCAAAGTGCTACTATTATTTGTGCAAAAAAAATAATATTAACTGGGTTACTTTTCCACCCATAAAGTTCTAGTAATCCAAATTACATTTTGCAACAACATGCTAGTTTTTGAGGTTAAACATTCATTGACTGTCATAGAAGTTCAGACCTGTGTTAAGCACATTGGGAACTGGCTCTTTATTATCATGGTGAAGAGAAGTGAAAATACCAAAACGTGACATTCTAGTCTTAAACAGCTCTTTTGAAACAAAACACAGCTGGTTGTTATACAGCTAGGTGTAAAGTTGAAGCAGAGCTGTATGAAAAGGGACTTAATTCTCATCATTTACACAGAAAGCCTGGGGGAAATAAAAGATAATATCATGTTAAATAAATGTGTTCTATTCATGTCCATATATAGATATGTTTATATGTATGTATGCATATGTCGTGGTTTTGCCCTGGGTCAATTTGCTTTCACCCCCCCACACACAATTACTTTAAGTAGAGGGAAGGTTTATGCAGACAAAAGAGACTGGATTTAGGAAAATAACATGAACATTTATTACTAGCAAAATAAAACTACTA
>JAYRBT010000001.1:11894012-11932943 GCA_036023395.1 Myiotriccus ornatus
TTGGGTTTTGTCCGGAAATCTACTTGGGCAAAACCATTCACAGCCCCAGGGATGGGCTGGTGGGCAAAACCACGACAGCATAGTGTATATAAACTTATAGTAGTATGAACATAAAAGTTGATCAGGAGCTTTAGGGGCAGAAATAATCTTTCCATCATATCTCTTTCTAATACTTAGGAATTAAATGAAGACTCAATACTCCAGTTCAACAAAATCCAAGGACATATAAGAGTATTTAATTAGCAGGATAATAGCAGCTATGAGAACTTGCTATAGGATGATGGACAGGATTTTTTCCTGGGGCATTCTCTTGTCTTTGCTTACAAAAAGGAAGAAATTATTGCTGAAGAGGTTTTTGTCATCTTAATTAGTAACTTATGTTAGCTGAAATCATTCAAACTTCTTCATCTAATAAGAGTAAGTTACTCTAGCCAGGTAGCAGAGAGTACCTAGAGTGCATTGCAATTTCCTCCCTCCATTCCTACTGCAGCACGGAGAAAAGGTTTCCCTTTTAATGTACTTAACATTTTGTCATTGTTTAGTTTGTGATTAAAATTATTTTAGTGAAGGAATTTTCTTTTGGTATCTAGGTCAAGCAGGCCAAATTTTCAGTCAGGTTCCTAGACAGGGATTCTTATTTTCACGTGACCTTTATGACTAAATAAATGAAATGCAGGAAGAAAAAAAACTACTCAGCAAGTTTTCAGCAAGCTGGGTAAAAATCTTTTAAATAATAAATGGTATGGATACATATCTAAGCATCTGTCCTTTTATCTTTTCCTTTCCTTCTAGTACAGAACAGCAGTTTGTCAGTCTGCTGCAGTATCTAAATAAACTGCCCCAGACCTTTGAGTCCTGTATAGATACAGATAAACAAAGGAGGGCACATCAGGAAAGAATTTCTTGAGTTTAGAATGACTCAGAATGGTGTCTGTAGTATTGCATCTGACATGGCAGCCAGTGGCACAGAGCAGCATCTTGCTTTCAGCTTGCTTTGAATTGTTTTGCCAGACAAACCCTGCAAGACCCCAGCTCCCATCAGACCTCACTGGAGGTCAGGCAGACAGACAAGAGGAGTTGGCTTCCCTTCTTGCTGAGGCAGGTGCAAATCATCTGGCTGACAGATATGGATTGCCACTGCAGAACAGACACCTGAGTGGCATCAAGGCCTTCTGTTGTAGCAGCTGAAGGTTGGCAAAGCTGGCACTAGGGAAGGGAGCATTGGTTTGGCTTGTAGATTTTCTTGCTGTTGCTTTATGCTTGTGTGTGCATGAGAACTAGTCAGAAATGAAGAATCAACAGTTCTCACTGATAGATGACCAGGCTGCGATTCTGTATGCTTTTGAGGCTTTGGAATGATGGAAATGGAAATATTTACCTATGCCCTTAAAAAACTATAAGAACCTCCCCCCTTACCTCCCTGGTGGGGGAGGATGTGTTTATAGGACAGCACAGCAGAGAAGTACCCAAGTGATTCCTTCACTGGCCCAACCCTTCACGGCTAAGGAAAAAGAGTCTGCCTGGGTGTTGGCTGAGTGTGCCTGGCTGCCTTAATAGCCTTCTGGAGCCATACACTGCGTGCAGAAATTGGGACAGCCCTAACTTGCCAGAGCCAAGCAGGCAGCCAATGTGCAGCAGGGGGAATAGGGGTGTCACCAAGTCGTGCTTCGCTAAAGCTCAGACTTGAACTCTGCATCTGTGAAAGCTAAGCGGTAGAAATCTGAAAACAGATGACACCCGGCCTTCAGTGTGATTTGCAAAAGAAGATTTCCCAATGTTTTTATGTCAGAAGTACTCAGTGAGAGTAGGATCTCAGAAAGCTGTGTGTTAAATGTACCCATAATGAGATATTATCGCCTCCTCAAGCAGTTAGCTGCTAAATAGACAAGGCAGGCAAAGGCAGCCTTTTATCCTTATTTAATAGATTAGGAAATGAGATGATCAAATAGTTTTCACCAGAGTCTTTAAGAGATTTCAGGGAAAGAGAAGAATTGAACCCAACTCATCTCAAACATCTGAATTCAGTTCCTTGACTCTCAGGTCATCTTTCGTTTCTCCTTCGCTCCTAGATTTTTATTACAAACACTACAATCACAAAACGTATCAGTCTTTACCTTTTGGTGTAAATACTCCTACAGCTGAAAGCAGAGCAATTGCCTGATAAGTACAGTCCATTTTTTGCAAGGAGCCTCCTAACTTGGTCTCCCCTGCAGGTAGTTTTGTTGGGGTGTGGGAAGCTGTAGCGTTCATGGGATTATGTGGCAGGAAAGAGAGGGACGGAGTGGCCTCCCTGCTCCAGCTGGAAGTAAAATCATCTGTTCATGGTAACATTTTTGAGCTGATAAAAGTCATAGTCATGCATGCGTTGGAAAAGAGAGGGTTTAAATATCAGGAAACACTCAGAAAGCATGATTGTTAAAAGCTGAGTAGTCCCAAGATTTTTGGGCAGATTCTCAGCTTTGGTTCTTGAAAATACACAGAGACACGGTGTCTTTCACTCAGTTGAATCACAAAATTCTATCACTTCTGGTTTCTTCTTTTTTTTTAAGAGGTAGAGTTGGTTGATGTATTAACTTTGTAACAGCTTATATAGTGTCCCTTTTTTAATGAAGCATTTTAAAGTCCCTTAATTACTGAGCTGCTTATATTTACACTTGCAGAGCCAGTGATTGTGGGACTGATGGATTCATTCTTAAATCAGATGGTCCCAAGTTTACTGCAAATACCTGTACAGTTAACTTTGCCTAATGAGATACAGCCTCCAAATTTATAACAAATCCAAACAGGATACTTTTTAACCTGATACAGCAAGGGTCCTCTTTACAAAGCTGTTATAGTACTTATTTGTATGAAATCTATTTTGTTTTACACGTACTACAAAACAGTTGCATTCTATTAAAAGTGAAGAAAAATAAGGTTTTGGGATTCTAGCAATGGTAAAGTGTCAAGATTTGAGTGGGCATTACCTCTTCATACTGAAATGGCTTCTTTTGCGCATATGTTACAAATAATGTCCATTCTGTAGATGCACTATAAATGCATCCAAATGTACAGCAGTAGTTTTATGTGTGTGAATGAGCCAGGGAATGTGTGATTAGCAGGCCGTTGTGAGGTGCTGTGAGAATACACTTCGTGAAATGGATACCTCTACACAGTTGCCAAAAGCCCCAGATGATCATTTTAAAAGTGTTTTCAAATATTTATGGGTCTTTGGGGGACCTATAAAGACCATTCCTTTTCCAGAAAACAGACCAATGTAATCTGAAGAAAAAAATTATTTCTCTGGCCACCCAGCTGCACCAACAAACTAGGTGAGATATATTGATATTACTTGCATGTAGATAAGTCAGAGTGGTTTTCCTAGTATGTGAGAGTTGCAAATTTGTAGTGGAATATATCAAAATCCAAATTCACTACTGGAAAGTTGCATTTGTTCAGAAGTCTTGTAGTCACTGAGGTGACCCAAACTATTTCACAGCCTTTCTTGAAGTAGAGATAAATTACTTCACTTTTAAGTCTCCTGAGCCCCTATTGCTTTTCCAAATGAAGAAGTCAAACATCTATATATTTCAAATATGAGCAAAACCTACTATGAATTAACAGTGTCTATTTCACAGAGAATATTTGTGTTTGAAAACAGTAAATTAAAAGCTACACATAATGTTCTTCAGAGTTGTTAGTATGGGAATGCACTTTTGGACTAGTTATGAAAATAATTAGAACAACCCATTTTCTTTGGTTTCAATAGCTGCAAGTAAACACTATATTTCTGAGGCAGTTTGAAAGGAAAATAGTGGGTAATTTATTGTTTGAAACTAAATTTTAAAAAATGTCAACATGCTCAGAGCTGCAAATCTGGTCAAGAGCATTCTTGTCCATCACATGTAATAAGAAGTATATCCACTTGTAGATACAGATAGATAAACCTCCACAACATCTAAGTACTTAAATGGCCATCTACCATTTTTTTTTGCCTGCTACTATGATAATAAATTATGTCATTGCAGTCTGCTATCCCAATCTGATTTTCTCCATAGACCACCAAAAGTATTAAACTTCCACTTCCAGGATTTTTTTTCCTCCTTTCCAGTAAGTTGTTGCCATCATTTATACACAGATTTAACTCTTCAGTGGCATTGTGTCAACTTAATTGGATTTAGTTTTGTAAACAAAGCATAAAATAGTTTCTTCCTGTGTCCTAGGTTCTGCTACCTGATTCCAGTGTCCCACATCCAGGTAAACCTTCCTGTGCCCAAGTTATACTCATGTACCAGTCTGTCTTTATAGACTCAGTCCTGAACAATTTTCCCTAAGTCCTGAAGAAAGTCTGTAGGAAGACTGAGTGCAGCCCTGCTGAATTTCTCCTCCTCTATGCACTAACAGCAAGACCATCTCTTCCTTCCTTTTATGTTGGGCTTAAACATCCTCTTTTTCTTTGGCAACTTTTATTTCTATACTGAGATAAATACATTCTATCTGAATCACAGAAAATGTGGGTCATTGGATTTGCTCTCTGATCTCATTTCTATTGACCTCTATCCATCAAAAGTCTACCCACATTCATTTGTCTGAAAGCACTTTTGGTTGTTTTAACAAATTTATTGCTTTTTCCATTTATCCTTTTAGAAAAATTGGAGCACCGTGAGTGCATGTATGAAAAGTATTCCTTTTCTGAACTCAAAGATTAAGAATACAGGATATATGTCCTCCTTTTTACTCAATCAGCTGTCTGTCTACCTCCAGCAAGATAAGGTGGCTTTATGAAAAAAAACCACAAATGTGGAAATGTAGCTGCTTTCTGTGGAAGACAACTTTTTCAATCACTATGGCAGAAGTAAATTATTGAATTATACATTTCTACATATTATATGGGATTTTCTTGGGGGGGGAAGAGCATTTGGACAAAACAGAAAATGCAAGCGATAACTGGTTAAAGTAAACATAATAAAGGTGCAGATTGAACATTTCCAAACAAATTGCTATTACATTTTGCAATATTTTTTCTCAGGTACTGCTAAAATATCCATTTTCCTTATAGAAGAAAATAAAAGGCACTGAAAAAAAAATCAAGAGAAAAATGTTTTTTACATCTCAGTTCAACAAAAAGAGGAATCCATTGTAGCTACATGCTGCCAATTTATGTGGATCTTTTCTATCATTTGCACCTTGATAAGATGTCATTTTAACCAGTTTTATTTAGGTTATAGTCTCAGTACTTTTATATGGAATTTGCACTGTAAAGAAAGGACACCCATTTTTTAAAAGAGACATGAACATAACTAAAAGCAAACAATACTTGTATCCTGCAGCTTTTTCAGCCTAAATGTTTTCCATAAAGTTGCAAGTCTGCTTATTTTGGAGAGAGTCACAGAATCATAGAATGGTCTGGGTTGGAAGAGACCCGAAAGATCATCCAGTTCCAACCCACCTGCCATGGGAGGGACACCTTCCACTAGACCAGGTTGCTCAGAGCTCCATCCAACCTGGCCTTGAACTCTTCCAGGGATGGAGCAGCCACAGCTTCTCTGGGTAACGTGTTCCAGTGCCTCACTACTCTCACAGTAAAGAATTTCTTCTTAATTTCTAATGTAAACCTTCCCTCTTGTCAGTTTGAAGCCATTCCCCCTTGTCCTGTCACTACATGGGAAGGAGGAGCTGAAGCCCATCAGCTCTAAGGAGCTGCCTCAGTGTCAGCCTTCCAAAAGAAAGCAACAACACGGGATCAATTTCTTTCATGACCCTACATGTGTTTGCCTCGCATCAGTGCCAGATTTTAAACAAGTTTGCAGGTCTTTGCAGGGACACAAAGGGGAATATCATGAAGCCTTCAGTGGACTCCACATCCAGTCACTCCCCTTGTTGCCTTCACAAAAATCCCTTGTACAGGTGTTGTGCTTTCCTCCAGGCAGTGAGGTAAGACGGTCTCTGCACAAGTCGTGCACAGAAGCAAACTGCATCACACACGTGTGGTGCAGCTCACAAAAGGGGACACCTTGCAGCTCCCAGCCCTCTCAGCATAACAGCAACTTCCCTTCGGATTTGTGATCCAGACAGTAAGCATCTGAAGAAGGTGCTAACCCCAAACACGTTCCTGAACACAGGTCCCAGCCTCTGATAATGTGTGAAAAGCCTGTGTGTGCACAGAGCTGGGTGGTGTTCAGCAGCAGCAACACTGAACTGTTCACAGAAGCAGGAGCAAGGTGATCACAAGAAGCTTGCAGTGGGGAAGGTGAGTGCCAAGGGGACTGTATGATACAGCTGCCAGTGATAGCAGGAGACAGAATTCAATGACCGAGGAGGTCTCTTTCAACCTTCTACTCTCACGTAAGTGTCAAATGCAAATAGATTTCAGCAAGTGTTAGACACTATTATATTTGTTGTCACCCTGCCTGTCATGCCATGACTACCAGGAGTTAAGTTGACCCTGTTCTATGTATTGCATGGTGCTTCATAGGTCACATATCACAGCAGACTACTCAGCCTACAGATTTATAGAGACATTCAAAAAAAACCAGAAATCAGACTTTACTTCCCTTTGGAATCTCACACTAGGCTTGCTTGTACACAACAACTAGAAACTGTGTAGCAATGAAAAGAAATAAAGCACTAACAGACACACATATCTGACTGTACTTAAAATTCCAGGAACATATTGTAGCTGCATTCAAGACTGATTAAAAAGGGAAGCAACTTTGAAATTTTGCCACATATTTTCCAGCATGAATGACTCTCTTTCTGTCTCGCACACAGAACACATCAAGAAGCTGGATTGCACGCTGCTGCAGCAATCTCCTATTTCAGCACAAAGGAACTGTCAAAGATAAGGCAAGAGATATGTAATATTATAACCATTATTTATTCTAGATTAATGAAAGTGGAAAATAGCCCTTTCAGTTGTAGCTTGCATGCAGAAAAACATTCATCTTACAGAGCCCAGACTGTCTATTGTATTCACAATATATTAGCAGTTAGCTGATCTATCAGCTGAGATGAATTATTACATTGGCTTACAGTGATACCAGTTTTCATTATGGGGCACTCATCCAAGTCCTTTCCTACTCTGTTTGTACGTCCTTATTTCTTTGCTTTTCCTTACCCTTTGGATGCTCTCTGGCCAGGAGGTTGATAGGCTGAATATGATGGGGTTGTTTTAATGTCTGACGTGCATAAAGAAGTAGAAGAAGCAACCAATCAAGTAAATGTTTTTTCCAGGGAATTTGTTAATTTTGTACCACACCTTCTTCTTTTCATTGTCCAAACCTCTTTCTCTTCAGATTACAACATATTACAGCTGGGGTAGACAGAGGCAGAAAAGAGGGTTGGGGATGTTGATTTGCTTGGTTCTTCTTTGTTGTTATTGTCATTGTTTGGAGTTAGTTTTGCTATTTCGCTTTTTATTCTCTGGTTGGATTTTTTTTTTTTTTAATTCCATGTTACACAATAGTGAATCTATCCGTTAAATAAAGAAAGGAGTTCCAGAGAGACATTTGCAGCCCTGGATTGATATAGGGCAGGATTTCAGGACAGAAAGAGAACATGGACAGAGGAAGAAAGGAATGGCAGGCTACTTTCTAGTGGAAATAGCTCAGAAAATGCCCTCTAGGACAGGTTTTCTAGCCTTTTACATTGCAGGTCTGCAAGCATGGCTTTGGACGAAGTCTGAGCAAATCCATGGATCCTACTGGACCCTCATGACCAAGTTTTCTCCAGCATCTTAGTAACTGCCATCCAGAATGTCACTGAGGCTTCTCTCTCTGCCTCCAGAGCTCCAGGTTTTGCAAGAGAAAAGCATGGGAGGTGGCAGGAGGTTCATATATTTACTTAACAATATTTTCCTGTGAAATTGGCAGTAGAATTTGACTGACAGCAGTAGCAGTCCCTCCCTGATGTAGCACAGTCTCAACCCATGGGCAGCATCTGTATCCATGTTCAGTAATGCTGCCTTGTGATAGGATTCTTGTAGGTGTGTAGCCCTGAGACTGCAATTGTCACTGCATGGCATCTGCCTGCAGGTTCCCTCAGCTGCCCTGGGGTTTGTGGCTGCCAAGTACAATTGAGGGGTCCACTGTATGGTCAGGATGCTTTCCAGTATGACAGAGAGAGGCTGTCTTTGAAACACAACTATATATATATATATATATATTTATATAAAGACATACATGTGTGCACATGTATTTTGTAAAAGGAATTTCAGCAGGTTTTTTCTTTACTTAAGGGGTGTGTTTCCCTCCTTCACCTTCCCCTCACTCCCCCTCAGAAATCACTGTCTCTCTCTGATGGCTTGTATGCTTCAAACTGTGTTGTGTGATTTTTGGGGCAGGATTTCTTGTACCTTGCCTATGCTTGAAGAGGAAGCAGCAGGCACCACTTCAAGTCTAAATAATGACAGTAATCATTTTCAGCAGACAGACAATCTCTTCCTGGCTGGCTACAGTCTGACTCTTCAGCCAATGTAACTGGCAGCCCTGATATTTCCTCTGAGCCTGGCACAGAGTTAGGATGCTTAGTAGTGTTCTAGATGCCAATTTATCAATTTATTCCTTAAAGGAGTTTGATTTTGTTGCATATGAAAATATATACTTATCTATTAAAGGAAATACAAGTGGAATAAACCAGGAGATATTAAAACACAGCAGGATGCAGTGAGATATGGTGTTTCTTAAACAGTAGAAGTAATCTTAATAAAATGCAGATTCAATCATGCTGAGGGAGCAGTGTGGCAATAAAAAGTGAAGAAAGGAGCAAGGTGCATAAAAAGAAGGGGGAGCCCTCAGTTGGAAGAATGTCTCTGGATTTAGCGAAGACATAATGTGGTGCCTGTTACAATTGAACTGCTTTGCTTTCAAAATGTAAAGTCAGTGGGTGGGCTGCTTTCATGCCTGGTATAACTCCACCGAAGTCGATGGAATTATAGCCATTCTAAATGTAGCTCTGCACAAGCAATATAATAAACTGTAGATGTGAATAAAGTTACATGGACAGTATGAGGGAGAAAAAAAGCATTCATGAGCATTTCCTTAAATGTATTTGAAATTCACGTTTCTTTTTGTTCATTTCCCAAGAATATTCACACTGATCATATTTTGGTCACGGAAAACAAATATCTAACAAATCTCATTCTTACAAGTTTTGTAGCTCTCTAGGAAATTTATTTCATTCCTGTCTTATAGCCTAGAAAAATGTCAGTTTTCCTACTAAGGAGCTGAAACAACACCATGTGACACGAGAAACCTGTTCCCAGACACTGACAGCCTTTTATTCTCTCACTTTACAGTATCTAACACAATGAGAAATCTGCTACATGACATAGGGACCGTGCCTGTTACAGATAATAGTAATAACGAGTCCCAAGTAGGAAGATACATTCTTTAAATATAAGACATTTAAAGAATAATGCAATCATCAGGCACAATCTATATGGAGTTTTTCTGGATATTAGTTAAGCTTCTGATATTGTTTCTCAATAGCAACCTTCTGGGCAAGTTCTCCAACCACGGAATGAAGGGATTCACTGTGTGCTGGGTGAACTGCCTGAACAGCAGGGCTCAAAGGGTTGTGGTGAACAGAGCTACACCTGGCTGGTGACTGGTGACCAGTGTTGTTCCTCAGGGTTCATTTTTTGAGCCATTTGTGTTCAAAGTGTTTATCAGTGATCTGGATGCAGGAGTTGAATGCACCATTAGCAAGTTTGCTGCTGATACCAAGCTGGGAGGTGCTGTTGGCTCTCCTGGAGAGCCTTGCAGAGAATAGATGCGATCATTGGCCTGTGATTAATAGGATGAAATTTAACATGTCAAAATGCTGGATTCTGCATCTAGGATGAAATAGTGCCAGACAAAGTATAAATCAGGAGAGGAGTGGCTGGAGAGCAGCCCTGCAGAAAGGGAGCTGAGGGTGCTGGTCAGCAGCAGGTTCAGTGTGAGTCAACACTGTGCCCAGGCAGCCAAGAGGGCAAACCCCATCCTGGGGTACATCAAACCAGCTGGTCAAAAGAGGGAATTATCCAGGGAGTAATCCAGGGGAGTATTCAGTGTTGGTGCAGCCTCACCTCAAGTATTGTATTAGGTTCTGGGCCCCACAATTCAAGAAGAATGTAAAGGTCCTTTCCTGCCACGTGAGGAAAGGCTGAGAGAAATGGGTTTGTTCAGCCTTGAGAAAAGTAGTCTTAGAGGAGACCTTATCACCAACCATGTTCCTGTATTTTAAGGGTGGCTACAAAGAAGATGGAGACTCCTTTTTTACAAGAAGTTGCATGGAAAACACAAGGAGTGATGGATACAAGTTACTCCTGGGGAAATTCCGCTTGGACACAAGTGGAAAATTTTTTACAATAAGAACAATCCACCATTGGAATAATCTTCCCAGGATGGACTCCTGAACATTGGAGAATTTTAACATTTGACTGGACAGGGGGTTGAGTCATATTGTTTAGACAGTGCTTTTGCCAAGAGAAGTTGGATTAGATGATCCTTGAGGTCCTTTCCAACCTAGTGTGTTATCATTTAATGAATTCATCCGGAGGAGGGCAACAAAGCTGGTGAAAAGGCTTGGAATGATGACCACTGTAGGTCTCTTCCAGCTGTAATAATCTATCCATGAGTCTAAACATTTCTTAGTTGTATTCAGACACAGTGCCTATCAATAACTGAACCAAGTGTGCAATGTAGAGTAATCCAAAAAAATTTTGGAAGAATCATTTTATAGCAGTAAGAAATTGAGAGAAAATATTTTGCATAACATTTTACATATGAAATAATGTCAGTATTGCAAGAAAAAAGGAAGAAATCCATTTCTTTATGTGTATCCTGTAACATTATTTGTTACTAAAATAAATAAAGTGGGAATCTCATAATCCCCACTAATCCCTATAGTGCATTCTCCAAACATATATGTGATTTTCCCTTCCTGGCCTAATGGAGTTTTAGTAGCCTGCTCACTATCTAGGCTTAATATATATTGTTAGGTTTGTCTGAAGTTAGGTCTCGGTTGTTCTGCTCAGGTCCTTGGCAATTCATTCTGGTTTTCAAACTTTTATAAAGGTTCAGTACTGCAGGAATATTCTTACTTGGCTGTGCATCTTCTTCACCTGTCAGTGGAGATAATGAGATAAGGTTTGTGAGGTAGCTATGCTGTTACAGGAATACATAAATCACTGAATCATAGAATGGTCTGGGTTGGAAGGGACCTGAAAGATCATCTCGCTCCAACCCCCTACCATAGACAGGGACACCTTTCACTAGACCAGGCTACTCAGAGCTCCATCCAACCTGGCCTTGAACACTTCCAGGGGTGGGATACCCACAGCTTCTCTCAGCAACCTGTGCCAGCACCTCACCACACTCTCAGTAAAGCATTTCTTCCTAATTTCTAATGTAAACCTTCCCTCTGTCAGTTTGAAGCCATTGCCCTTTGTCCTGTCACTACATGCCCTTGTAAACAGTCTTGCTCCATCTTTCTTGTAGAGTTCCTTCAGGTACTGGAAGGCCACAATTAGCTGAATAATATATAAATAGATAAATAACAGAGTTTCTGTCCCAAGACGCCCTGTGACACCTGGGAGTTTGTAAAGGAGGACCTCCTGAAGTTCACCAAGGAGAAGAACAAGGTTCTGCATCTGGTGGGAGGTAAACCCACAGGTCAGCAAAGGCTTGGGTAAGTGACAATTGGCAGAGAAGAGCTGCAGTCACGGCTGATGCCAAGTGAATACAGGACAACTCTGTTCCAGCTGTGCACAAGGCAACCAGGAGGGGTAGGGCCAGCAGATCAGGGGAAGGCACCTGCCTCTGCTCAGCACTTGTGTGGTTGTACCTGGAATAGTGTCCAGTGTTAGATGCCCAAGTTCAAAAGGGGCACTGAGAAACCAGACAGAGTCTAGAAAAGAGCTATCAGAATGGCCAGGGGATGGAGCACCTGGCATGCAAGTGGAGGATGGCAAAGCCACATTCCTCACTGTGGGAAAAAGAAGGCTTAGTAGTAGTTAATAGCAGCCAGTGACTTCTTTAAAAGCAGCTACAACTATGACAAAGCCAAACTCTTTTTGGTAGTGGCAGAATATACAGCAAGAAGAAAAAGGATACAAATTCTTGCTTGGGAGGTTTGAAATGGGCATAAGGAAAATCTTCACTGAGAGGGTGCTTCTGCCATGGAACTGCTTATGATGGGACCCTGTGAAATCTCCATCTTCAGAGCCAGACAAAGCCATGGATGACCTGATCTAGTGCTGGCAATTATCCTGCTTGGAGCAGGGCTTGGGACTTAATGACCTCCAGAGGTCCCTTCCGATCAACACTATGATTCCATCATTCTAGTATCTTTTTGGTTTGGTTTGGGGTTTTCTGTTTGTGTTTTTTCTTCTCTGGGCTCCTTTGGCTGACTTTAGGCCCTAATGAGTCCTATTCCACACCCTGCTCTTAAAATGCTATGGCTTCACATTTCTGCAGTACTTTTAAGCTCTCTGGAAAACTGACCGCGGAATGAAACAAAATGTTTCCCCCTCATTGACTGTGTCTGTAAGAATTTCTCACAAATAACAACTAGACAAATACAAACCAGAAGACCTAAATGACAAGCCTGAGTAGATACCATCTTCAGCTGTGCAGAGTTTTTACATATTCTGTATAAACAATCAAAAATCACAAGTAATATTTTTTATTATTAATACTATTCTGGAATAGAGATAGAAAAGACAGAGAGCAATAATGCAAACTATGCTCTCAAATATCTTCCAAAGCTCTTAAATTTAGCACTGAGATATAATAAAGAATATATACATAATAAAGAAATAGTCAGATGATTTACATTTA
Organism: Myiotriccus ornatus; assembly: GCA_036023395.1. NCBI lineage: Eukaryota > Metazoa > Chordata > Aves > Passeriformes > Tyrannidae > Myiotriccus > Myiotriccus ornatus. The sequence continues at coordinate 11,906,816 of JAYRBT010000001.1, forward strand.
CAAGGATCCTTATTTATAACAGATCTCTGGATAGGGGATGTGGATTTGACTTTCCAGGGTTACAATAAATAGCTATTTTGGTGGAAGCCTGTAGTTGTCATTTTTTTACATGTGCAGGTCATGGCATATATAGCTTTGAAAGAAACTATGGCACATGTACTTGTCTTTATTTTGTTTGTGTCAATGATAAAAAGTTCAGTCTTCCTCAAACACATCCATATGTGCAATTCATGTTTTACAGGATGTGTGTTACTGTTATTCTCTTGAAATATTCCTAGGAGGAAATTTAGCACTCTGAATAACATTGCTGTTCCCATCTATTTTGAAGAAAGAGGCTTTTCTTGAAGAGAAACTTCCTTTTAAAAATAGATCCTTAATTGTCTGAAATAGTCCTAACAGAATTCACTTTTAATTACCCTTCAACCCCCTCAGCTTTGAAGACAGCACTACTATTACCTAGCTCAAATTTATGAAAAGGTAAACGACCCAAGAGATTCTCTTCAGGAAACCAAAAGCCTCTGTGGTCTCTCTTGATGTTCTTCCTTAGCCAACTGTAGCTTGTTTTACTGAGGCTCTGTTGAATCTTCTTTGTTCTCTTCTGATATTAACTGTCTTTCCTTTGGTTTTGCATCCTTTTAAAATGAATAATGTGTTCAGATATCTTTGTCATGCACTCATCATTCTTTTTTCGCTGGGAATGGTTCAGCTTTTGCATCTTTCTCTGTCCAATGAGCAGCTTTTTGGAACCGTTTAATCCACTGCAGGTCAGCCAGGCTTCAGCTTCTCTCACGTTTTTTCAGACTGGATGTTGCTGTCAAATTTCTACAGACTAGAAGATTTAAAAATAGGGTCCCTATGTCTTGTGGCTTCAGTTCCACAAAGGTGGTATCTTTTCCCCCACTCCAACCAAACCAAGGCACTGTAATGGAATCCAGCACCATGCAGGATCAGACATCTATGATATGTATAAAGAAATCCTTTAAAAGTACCAGTAACACTCAGATTTAAGATGAGAGTTTCTATAGTTAGAGGAAAGGATCCATATATCCAATACATTCATTTTAGTTTCCCATTTCAAAGTCTCTTAATCATTCAACACAGGGTGCAACACGAAACAGGCTTGAATCAAAATCACGTTTTAATGCTCTGATTTTCTCCGTAGCCTCAGATGAGTGGTTGTATTCACCTGTGCCATCTAGTATTTTAGCCATTCTTCTGATTTATAACTTCTCACCACTCAGACCTTTGCCCATGTAAAAGCTAGGAAAATCAACAGTGACAATTAGTATTAAGGATAGACATGACTCCTTCCTTGTTCTGGGCATGAGCTCATCACTGCTGGAAATTCAGAACTTTTTTTTTACGTTGATATGTATCTGGTTTTACTTGGTTATCTCATAACAATGACATTTCCAATTGTTCTTACATCTAAGTTTTGATACTATAGTAAATTTTCTTAAAATAAAGACACTAGACCAAGGAAAATCTGGTCTGTGACTACTTAGCCTGCTGTGATTGTTAGTGATGTGAAGGAATGAGCTCAGATTCCCTTGGCTTTTTGTATGCTACTGAGCATAACTTGAGGAATGCACACAGGTCCACAAAATAAAAGCATGGATAGTGCAAAAGAATAAGAACTTGGGTGATGTAAAAAACCTTTGACAATTAGGACCTGACCTGACGACAGAAAATCAGATTTACATGTTATCGTGAAGAGATATACCTATATCTCCAGGAATCACTTCTCCGGCTGATTGTCTTTTTTGTTGGAGGTGGGAAGAGTTTAAAGTACATGGCAGGAAAGTGGAAAGTGGAAAGGAATTTATAATTCATTGGCAAAATAAACCCTTTGTCTATAACTTCTGTGGAAAAAAAAAAAGAAAATGTGTTAGGACTTTCTTTTCTGATGCCCTCTAGCCCTGAAATGGACAGAAGAACACAATTTTCTTATGTCAACAACAAACAAAAAAAAAGGGAGGTCTGATGATAGTCAACAGTGACTGAGATGCAATAAAATGCACTCAGTATAAGGCAAATGTTATTTGCATTATCATGGTGTTATCTATCACTCACAAAAATATAATAAAAACCACACCAAAATCAAACATTGACCTTATGATTACACATGGATCTATATCAAAATCATCAGTTCGAATGCTCCATCTTTGGGAAATTTCATTGTGGATTTAAAGTTTGTGGTTTCCTGCTGTCTCTGTAAAGAGACTCAGCCAAAGTTTTGGTTCCAGGCACTCTTGAACACTGTCTTTAAAGAGTATTTTAGGCATTTATTATATGGCATAAAGAAACAAACAATTAAAAGACCATATTCTAGATTTCATTTAACTTTTAACTCTACTGACTGTTCTGAAAGATTCCAAGCAGATGTAGGTAGACTTACTGAAACCTCTTTTACGTATGCAGAAGTGGTATTCTGGTGCTGATATTTGTTTGATAATCAAGAATCCTTTTAGCAGTGCCAATCTATGCAAAGAGGACTGAAAACTGGGTCAAGTATTTGGTTATTCGAGGTGTCTGAATTTGAGACACCAGGAGAATGGCCAGACATCAAATTGCCCGTCTCACAATATCAGCACCTTTTACCTCCCTTTTAAAAATATTTCTGTTTCTACCCTGTCTCCATTCATCCCATTTCTCCCAGGGATATTCAGTGAGATTCTCTGACTGCTTTTGCAAAGAATGAACGTGACTTCCTCAGAATACAGTAAATGGTGATAAAAGTTTTGTTGTCCTGGCTAAGAGGAGCCCAGGGCAGGCTGGATTGGAGTTGCTTTTATCAAAGGAAAAGGAGTGAAGAAAAAGTGAGTGATGCAACAGCATGCTGGAGAGAGCCCTGGAGAGCCAGATTTGCTGCCCATTTAGCACTTATTGAGATGAGAGAGTTTGTGAAATAACCACTGTTCCTAGGAGAGGTTTCTGCCATCTCACACCACGGCTGCTGCTACGTAGTCTTAGCAGCATGTCTCTGGCAATAAAGGCTGGTCAACCTCCCACTCCTCGAAGCCTGTTACCCTAGAAATTGCTCTACTTTGCCTAAAACCTTACTTTGCTGATATGCCAAGAGCCTGTTAGCATTGGATTTGCTGCAAGGATTGCTTTAAAGGCAGGGGCAAATGTGTGCAGACTACCGGTGAAATTCCCAACGCGGGCATTTCTCCATTTACCTGGGTAGAGGGGGGCAACCTGATGATTCCCATCCCCAGTAGTTTTGCTTTTTCGGTAGCAAAAGCCCTTTGAACAAATGATTGTGCTGCTACACTGAAAGGCGATGACCCAATCTTGTGGCCCTTTAGAGCTGTAGCCGGCAAAGGTTGTGCATGATTTCCTGTGAGCCCCCTGTTGTGCTGAAACACTGAATAGCTGCATAAAAATCTATGCAAATTATGAACCCAGCAGTGACCGTTTTCCCTCTAAAATTACTGCAAGAGCTCATAATTTCTCTTCTTTAGGCCTTTTTCATATTTATTGTAACATTATAATTTCATCTAATAACTGTGCAACCCACTGGCAAACATCACTCTTCTGCTTGTTCTCTGGATTGATATGCCCCCATTTGACTCACTGTCCATCCCTGAAATGCATCTTTCACAGTCTTTATTGGGTTTTATTTGAAGACATGAATGTTTAAAAGACATTTTGTCTTGTGTCTCTTAGGTTGCAATAGGAGATCTATGATGTCCAAAGTCTCTTGAAGAGCAGCTAGAGTGTGCCACTTCAGTTTCCAGCTTTGAAGCTAGAAACCTGAGGTTCTTGGTGGACAGATATCAGTAAAAGCAATAGCAGACTTTGGTTAAAAAAAAAAAAATATTGATAAGCTCTGTTGGAGAGTCATCAAAATGCAATGAAAATACAAAAGTGTCTGAATCTGCTTGTTTTGGCATCCCAACATCCAAATCAAATTGTCATATGAAAGTGATCTTTTTGGATCTCCTCTCTTCCAGATGGCATCTTTCCCATGTGCTCCCAACCTGCTCTAGCTCCATGATACCTGAGCTCTACTCTGAATGTAGTTCCCTACTGTAAAAATTAATTGGAGGTGTATTTCCTGGTAAAGTGATGTTCTGGCTGTATCTAAGACTATATCCCAGGGGTTGCTGATTTGCCATTTAGAGAGGAAGGTGGAAACACAAGGGGTTTTTTTTCAGTTATACACATACAGCTTTGCTGCTGAGAGATTTCTAGGCTACCAGTGTTGATATGATCTGAACATAAGCTCCAGACTGCAGCACCCCACCACTACGGGCAACCCACCAAGCCCACGACTGATTAATTGAAAGGGTACTTTGACCACGCTGCCTTTTCCCTAAGCTGAGCTCTTGTGCTGCAATACAGTGGAGGAAGGGAAAAGCAAAAATTAGCAGAACCCTTCCCAGGCTTCTTGAGGGACTCTTGAGGCCAAACAAGCCTGATTCATATCTTCTGCTTCACTTAATGGAAGGGACTGGTCTAGCTGTCATCCTTTGCATTTGATTTTTCTGAGTTTGGGGAAATACAGACAGTCTGAAAGGCATTTGTTTTGTAAAATGCCTACACGTGACTGAGTCCCTGAGGCTTCCTTTGCTAATCAATGGAGATCAAGGCATTTCCTCTCATCCTGGGTGAACACTTATGGTGGGTTAGTTGAAATGTGCTGGATTCTTTCCATTCAGTACATAGAGGGCTTCAGACATCTACATAGAGGGCTTCAGACATCTACACTGTAGGTAGATGACATTAGGTGAGGTGAATCCTTCCTGCGTGTCTACGTAATGCTTTGAGACAGTACAGTGTTATTCTTCAAGACAACCTTTGTGATAATAGTTACATTACTATAAAGTTCAACTGCTTCCAGCCACACTGCTAAATCCTTTCTGCTCCCTTTTTTATATTTCACATTGAAGCCACTTTTAAAGATCTGACAGTCTCTCAGGGAAAAACGTGCCTTGTTGATGATGGGCTGATAAATGCGTATTCCATATTGGCAACACTAGGAGCTCATAAGCCTTGTGCTGAGACAGAAAGCTACCAGAGCATTCACCTCATGGCCATATAAAGTGATTACCTGTAGGCTGAAAATTATTGTGTCATTATTCCCTTCAACTGCAATGAACTGTTCTTAAAATCATAGGTAATCTGTTTTTAAGGATCTGCAAATAACAAGAAGCTGACAAAAAGAAATTCCTTCCCCCCTCTTCCTGCTCACCTTTGTTAAACCTTCGGATCTCTGTTACTTTTCTGATTATGTGGCTTATTTAAAAATATCCTACTGTGGTATCTGGTTTTTTCCCCTATATCAATAGGTGTTCTTGGTGTTTAAATAGGTCTGAAAAATGGAGAAATCAGTCTGATGTGAAAGCAGAAGGAGCTTACATTTATGGTGGTAGCAATAATGATGGTACAACATCACACAATGGCTCCTGAAAGCAGACAAATGTCAAAACAGCATGAAAAACTCCTCTTGCACACTGTTAAGACTGCCCAGAATTCTCACAGAATAACATACACAATCATTTTGATGAATTCAAAGCTAACATCCATGTCAGCCCTTCACAAAGACAGCTAGTTTCGGACAGGAACTAATTGCTCTGTCTTGTTTAAAAATAGAGAAATCATCTTTTGTTTTTTGCAGATTTCCTCTGTGGAAAACATGCTGTGTGTAAAATGGTTGTGTGAAAGGGTTGGCAATCTGAGACACAGAAGTGGACATTGTTGAGGATATAACAGCACATTTAGTTGCCTAAGAAGAGGGTGTGGATGATGATCTTTGGAGAACTAGCACACCTCAGTGGAAACTGCATGTACTACAATGAACAGCATTTTTAAATAAAACATTTGTGTTGCCTTAACACAGTGTTACATTTTACCTAGTTCTTAAGGTTTTGATCTACTTGTTCTGCCTTGGTTTTGTTGTTGTTGTTTTTAAGTTCCCATGGTTTCTGTAATTCCCCATTTTCGTGACAAGCAGAATTTGGAAACAGATTTCTTTTTAACCCAGTAGGAAGAGTCTTTAGGAGGATATCTAAGGCATTAGCACTGGCCTTTCTTTTTCAACAGCAATCACTGACCTTGGAATAGCGACACTAGTTATGGATTTAATTTGCCAGGGCTGCTCAGCCCCTAACACTCCAGATGAATTCAGTGGGAACTGTGGATGGATCCCCCTCCTTGACTCAGGCCTTGAGTTTATTGGAAATAGAAGTGACACCTCACTTCTGCTTATACTGCTGCTACAGACACCGTGCCTTGCAAGGCTGCAAGCTCCATATTCTTTCTTCACTGCTCATTCCAGGAAAGATTTTTTAATGAAATGGAAATGGAAAGGCACGCACCAAATAACCACATGAACTAGGAGAAAATCCCATTCCCGACCAAAAACACTGCTGCTAGAAAAGCACACGGACTAAAGTGCTGGCTTTGTGTGTTATCACCTTACATCACACATCTGCACTGTATTAAGGATAGATGCTGTGAAAACAGTTATGATGATGATGACAGTAATAATAATGGTCTTCTGGATAAATGGAGAGTCATTTCTCTCTTCCAGTTTTCACAATGAGTAGGGTAAAGAACCAGCCTGTAAAAAGAGAATTTTTTTTCTTGGAGGTTCATGCATATAGTGATTATATGGCTAGGGGCTTTGCTAGCAAATATTTATCCCTTTATTTTTCATCTGACCACTTTCCTCTGCTGTGTGTCTGGGTTTCAGTTCAATTTCTGCCTTGACTAAGAAAGCTGTGCTATTACCTTCTCACAGTAATATGTCCTATGAAGTCCTGACTGACTGTGGGTTTCATTCATGTCCCAGTGATATCCCACAGAAGTCTCCATCCTCCCGTTCCCAATAATATTAACATGTGATTTAACCCAGTGTATACAGAAAATTATTTGGTCTAGTAGATGACTTTTTTAATTGTAACACCTCTAAAGTTTTGTTTCACCAGTTAAGTTAAAGAAATTGATTGCGAGGGCATTTGAGGGGTTCTTGTAGTGCTGCTCTTGGACCTTTTATGGAGAAAAGCACAAGGCTGTGTGGCATGACATCTCACCAAGGTTAAGAAAAACATTATTTCCCAAGGTACCTAAGTACTTTTGAAACTTCAGAGTGTAGTTAGTCAATAGGGCTCAATCACTATTGCGGACTTTTTTATTGCTGCTTTTTTAGTTTGTTTTAAAGAAAGTGACTCACCACAAAACTCCTTTTTCTGATACACACATGCACACCCACACCCACCCCACAAGGCCAATGAGATCAGGGGCAGTGGGGAATCCAGAGAGACAGTGAGACTCGTAACAATGTAGGAAGGTGTTTGAAATACAGATCATCTGCAGCACAATACATAGGAACATCAGGCCGAACGTCTTTGCTTCCTCTAAAGTTTCTGAATCTGTTATGGAAAAACAGAACCAGCACCTTTCTCCCTTGTTTTCAATAGCACGAATCTATGATGTTTTTCCTTCAAATTTAATCACCTTTAAGACAATTCCAGCTTTGAAATCATTAATACATTACATGAGGTACATTGAATCCTGAAAATAAGGACAATAAGGCCGAGGTCTGCAGTTTTTTGTGCTGCTGTGAGCCCACAAAATGTGATACCCTTGTCAGATACCTCTTCCTTCTTTTTTTTTGAGATGTCCACAAATGTCCTTTTAGTAAATACTGAAGAATATGAAAGGTGTGAGTTTAGTAAACATATTATGCACATTTTATTACTGATTGCCAAAACTTGGAATAAAACATGGTCAATTTCTTCCTGACATCCAATTGTTCTCTCCAGCACAATGACTACTTGACTGTTTCTTGTAGTAATAATTATTGACAATGGGACAAAGCACTGAGCAGTCAGATTTTGCCCCACTGTTAGTTCCCATAATTTGGAGCTCTGATGTCTTTGAAATAGTAAAAGATATCCATAATAGATGTGATTTCTAAGATCTTCTGTAGGAGTTCTTTTCAAAAGCTGTATTGTTTCCATGGATGCTGCCGTATAATCTAATTATTCCTGATGGGTTGCCTATTGTACCACAGGATTCTTCAAAGGAAAGGAAAACAGCAAGGTAGACCATTTGAGCAAAAATCTTTTATTTGTTTAGGACAATGTTTCACAAAAGCTCTATCTGAGAAGGAAAAAAAATCTCTTCTGAACCTCCTTTCTTTCAGAATTCAAGTTGCTATAATCATATAAAGCACCTCTGTGTACTGTATGTTTTATCCTTTCCTTTCATTGGATGATAGAAGACATTTCAGTCCCATGTTGGGGTGAGTTTTTTCCCACTGAAAAATTAAATCATTTATATTGTAAGATCTACTGTAGACAAGCAGGGTAAGGCAACCCCAAGCAGTCAGAGAATACAAACCAGGCCCAACACCTGCAGCTTGTCAAAGGAATTATTCCACTCAACTCAGTTGGAATCTTTTCATGGTAAGATATACAGTGGTGCAAAGGAGTTGATATTTACATCCACCTCATTAAAGTGAATCAGTTTGCTATTATCAAAGAGTCACAAGTTCCCAGGCCATATGATGAATCTCACTTGGTCTGTGGTTTGTGCAACTGCACTGTTTTTGACCTTGGCCGTTGTGCTAATGAGTCCCATTGCCTGTGCTGTTTCTCAGGACACCTTTGCACCTGCATGACCAGGCTACAGGCAGCTTTTCCCAGAGAAGGGCCTGAAACTGTACTTTATCATGTCAAATAACAATATCCTGAGCACATCGGCATGCCCTTGTCTTGCTGTGAATGTGTAAATAAGTGAATGTTTCCCTTCCATGCACCATCACCCAAGCTAACATATTGTAAGAGTATGGTTGTGTGGGAAACTAATGAGTGGAGAGAAAACTCCTCAAGCATATCAAGTGGGAAAAGGATGGAACCTCAGAACTGTTTCCCCCCATCATCCAGACTTCTTTTTGAGCTATTGCCACGGTACTACTCTTTTGCATAGCTAGATTCTGTGGTTTGGAGTTTTGCCATCCTTTTGTGTCTACATGAAAAGATTTACCACTATTTAAGTGCTGCCTTCATTTTGTATAGTCTACAAATAAGAAAAATCTATAAGGATTTTCTTTCACAGGGCCTTTAAAGAGCATCTACATTTACAACAATGACCTCCGTTGCTCCTATCTTGTCATAATTACTATAAGAGTCAATAGTTCTGCCAAAGCCCTACTCAGCTTTGGTTTTTTATGAGACATCTGTCCTTAACAGTTGATCATAGTTTGCATTGACAAAGGGTACTCAGCCAGAAAACTTCTGCTTTTAGGTAGGGGCAGCTCAGCTCTGTTTCCTCCAGTGTTTACCAACAGACAATTCAGAGCTTTAGTTCTAAAATCTGTTCAGGATTCAGAAGCAGCAGCAACAAACTCGCAGCCTGTGTTGGTCCTTAGGGAAGGACTCTGAGCAACACAGACCTGAACTCCTGGAGGAGGGAGGGGAAAAATTGAGGAGTGGAACTAAAGTTGCACATATCTTGGGAGAAATAATGGAAAACTTTGAAGTCTGTGGTCGGTGGAGTTGAAGGGAAAGCCAGCTTTCTTGTTCTATACAGCCCCAAGAGAAATTCTGTACCCTTTTCTCTCCTTCTTGATTTTCTACTATTTATTCATCTGAGATAAAAGGTAACAGCATTGCACTACTTAAGCATGCCTATTTTGAATCAGGTTCCTCACAAATAAGCTATATTCTTCATTCCAATTACAGATAAATTGTTTGTTTTAAATTAAGTGCTTGAATTTCACTTTGGCTAGGGCTTCGGTAATTGAAGGGATGGAAAAGTACCGCTGCAGTGAAAAATGGGATGTGCACCACAGCCCTGACGGTGGTGCAATCTGTGGGGCTGAGTTCCAGACCCCATCTCCTTTGAAGGTTCTCTCTCCCTTGCAGAAAGAAACTGCATTCTTTCCTGTAGTTCAGCCAGTTTCATTTCATGTGAAGCCACATGAAAAGGAAGAGATGGTGCCTCTCCAGCTACTTAGTAGGTGTTGTCATGGAGGGATTTGACGCAGATGGTGGAGAACTAGGACAATAGAACAACATACCCGAGGTGAATTTGTTTCCAAGCAGATGGTCTGCTTTCTACAGCTACATCTTCTTCCAGCATATGGATGTTTTATGCATATACTTCAGCAATGGAGACTGAAAGTAGCAAATTTCTGGAACAACATTGCTCTGGATATGAATTCAGTACAAGGAAAAACCTCAGATCTAAATCTACTGTATCTAAACTTTATTTATCAGTATTGGAGCACCAATTTTGTGTAGTAAAGCTGAGGACATTACAAAGTAGAAGTATGAAAAATATTACAGTATTAAATACTGTTTTTCCAGGCACCAGGAAATTTTATACAATTTACAAGGAGGGTTAAAATTATGACTTGATATTAAAGTCCAGAGAAGCCGAAATCTGAAAAGCCTCCTTTTAGAAGTACTTAAAAGGAACTGCAGACATCCTCGCAAGGCATGTTTTGCTTCTGATAATGAGACATAGTAGTAGATGAAGAAAAATAATGATGTTCTCAGACTGATGCCTTTGGATAAGACTTGAGGTAGACAGAAAGCACGGAATACTTTTATGGCATATGTGCACATTTTGGGATGATATTGGATTTCAAATTTTCCAAAGGGACAGTTTTCCTAAAGCAATACTTTCTTTAGTCTAGAACTTTTTTTTTTTTTCAGACAAGCACACTCATACATGGCTGAATCATAGCATGACTCCGGAAGGATGCTGGAAATTCTTTGGAATAGCTGCTTAAAATTTTGGAATGGATTCCTCGCATCATGTGCAGTAAACAGGATAATCCTACAGGTGTGTGATATAAGCACTTTTAAAAGACACCAGTGGGAAATCCTGTACAAGATACTTGTGGCTATTTGGTCTGAGAGCAATATGAGATTGTAAAATTTTAAATTTTATTTGGAACCTAAATACATTAAAATTTGTTGATTTTTAGTTGTTTGTTTCTGTGTAAACAGAAATACTTTCATTTAATGAATTTTCTCTTATTCAAAATAAGCTTTACTTCCCATTACTATTAAAGCTAAAAAGAATGAGATGTTGGTCACTATTTCCTACCGTCAGTTGACACAGAAAACTGGGTGTCTTGGATAAAGGTGTTTTTTGTCACACACTGTTGATGTGGCTTCTGACCATAAGTTATATCTTAATGATATAAAATCACAGAGTTATTCAACCTGGAAGGAACCTCTGTAGGACTTGAGGTCCAAACCCTATTCAGAGCAGGGTTACAGTCAAAGTTAAACCAGGCTTCTCTGAGCTTTCTTTGTCCAGTTGGGTTTTATATATATCTTCCCTCATACTTGATGTGCAACTAAATATTTTTATGGAAGTAGAGGAAGCAAATGGTGGCAAATTGAAAAGCACAGGAGGAGGGAAGAGAGAGGGAGCGGGAAAAAGAGTTGGAGGAAAAAAGGTGACAGGAAGACTGACTTATGTTGGCAGAAGATGAAAAAAGGTGCTGAGGGAATCTTGAAGCAACAAAACAAACAAACAAACAAAAAGAGAGGACATGAAGTTAAAACTGTAATATGCTGAAGGGGCCTTAGAAGTTGAAGAATTGTAAGGTGAGAAATGGGCAGGAAATGGAGTGGCCACTCCTCTACCATTGTAGAAGAGGGCAAGGGATGTGCCTTCTGAAAAAGATGCTTCTGTAAAGTGAACTTAGAGCTGCATTTTGACCAAGAAGCTCACTCCTGCCTTAGGAAGAGGGGGATGAAGAAAGGCTTTCTGGGAAGAGATATTTTATGACACGACTGGTGCAAAAACCAAATGAGCAGTGCAGCCTGCAAACCAGAGAGTTCCTTCATAGTTCCTGTTTCACTTGCAAATTCTACAGAAGGCTTTCTCTCTTCCCACACCTTTGCTTCTCTCATGTCTTTGTCATAGTTTAGAAACAATCATGGCCACAGGACAGCAAGCATTAAGTGTCAGATTTGGTACCTTTGCTCCAGGGTTATCCCATGAAAGTCCTAAAGAACCATCATCTTCCCATTATCCTAGGCTGGGGGTTATTAAATTTGTTTTAAAATTGTTGAAATTCAAAGTGCTTTTAACATAATGGATAGGGTCAGAAAATAGCAGGCTCCTCAGGTTTCTCACCTTAAGACTATTCTTCAGTTCTCCACTCCTTCACAGATTTTATGATAGTTTAACTCTATTCATTAATGCAATTGCTCTGGACATATATAAGAAAGTGGAAATACAATCAACCCTATAGTTTCTGAATTTTACAACCTCTTTTTTTCATTTTTTAGCCAGCTGAAAATTGATGTTTCTTACAAAAAATAATAGAATGTAAAGGTGGAGAATACAGAAGCTGAGCTACAAAAGTATTCTTGTAATCAGGTAACATAATATAGATTCTTTTGTATCTTTTTAGAGGCACCATTCTTCGCATACCTTTGAGGGGAAAGGAAATATAACTATTCTCAGTATTTGACCTTGAACTGTAGATTCAAGCCCATTAATAGTTTTTGAGTTACATTGCTCCATGCTGCTACTTCTATTCCTCAACAATATATGTAGGAATATCAAATACACTCTGCCACTAGAAAAATGCCATTGAAAAAGTTGGGCTATTTTTTCAGCAACAAACCTGACTCACCACTGAAAGAACTCCAAACCTTTCTCTTTGGCTGCTCTAGAGTTACTATTTGGAACCATTTACTAACTATATCATCCTGTTATTTTATTTTTAATTTTCACTATTAACCGTGGATGTTTTAATGAGGCAAAAGGGCTTAGGGTCATATGAAGAAATCAGTGTAGTTTTTCCAAAGAGAACTGTGATGTGTATATGCTTGTCCCCACTGGTATGGATAACCAACAGTATCAAGCATGAATTTTATTCATAAAGTGGACAAAATAATTCTTGACTAAGATCTTTATTATTTCCATTAGTTTGGTATGTTCAGCACTGTCTTAAACAGAGGAACAAAGAAATGGTTGAGAGGAACCACTGAAAAGAAAATTGTGTTATTCCCTGTGTAATTATTCAATCAGAATATTGTTATGGCCATCTCTGAAATTACTGCTGGATGAGTACTGAGAATTGTGTTTACATGTTGGGCACTGTCCAAACCTTTACCAGTGTTGACATAGTTTGTTAATTCTTCCTAATGCTACAGTTACTTTGATAGTGTGAATCAAAACATAATGCAATCCTTTAGGCTAAACCAAGTGTACAAAAATCATTAGCAAATAATATATTGAGCTGTGCCAAACCACTGATCACATGTTCGATGATGCAAGTGTATTTCCTTTGCTCATTCCTGCTCTTCCTTCAGTAGAGCCAACATTTGAAGCAGATTTCCCTTGTGCAGATGGCTGGGATAAATACAGCCAGTCCATCGATGTGCAGCACTCAGTCTGCTGCATGGATGAAGAGTAGACTCTTCCTCTCTGTGACGGGTTTGTTTAGGTTTTTTCCCATTTGGATTTCTTTGGATTCTGGGGTTTACAGAGTTAGACGGTATTTGTGTTGTGGGCTGGTCCCAGTCAGCAGCCAAACTCCCTCCCCTGAATGGGACAGGGGAAAAGACAGAAAACACAAGAGCAAGAAAGCTGGTGAGTCAAGAAGACAGGAAGATCACTCACTGATTATTGCTGTGGGACAGACTGACAGTCATTTAGGGGGAATTCCCAGCTTAATGCCAATTAATTGACAATTAAAATCATCATATAACCTGTTGTCCAGAGAAGCTATGGATGCCCCTGTGGAATGGCTGCCTGGGGCCTTTGGCATGAGGAAGAGCAGTGCTAATAGTCACCGGGCTTTGGAATCAAGGCACCTTCTTACTCCAGCTCTGGAAGTTGGAGACCTGTTTTCTGAGCAATTACAAGAGACAAAGGAGAAGTCTAAGGTGAGGAAGTCTAATAGTCTTCAATACAGGATGCCATAATCAGGCACAGGGTGCAGGCAGCCACTGGAGGCATCTCCCAGAGGCACTGGCTGCCAGGGAACAATGGAGGGGAAGGGGACTCAGGGGCTGAGGTACATAGTAGTGTTTTGCTGCTTTTTCTCTATCTGTTTTCAGCCAGTTAACTGGATTTTAGGATTAATTTTAACAAAATTTAGGTGAAAAAAATTAATGTGTTCAAAGAAGGGGAGAGCAGGTTGAAGAAAATTTTCATTAATTAAGCATATTAAAGCTAACAAAACCTAATGAAATTTACTCAAGTACTTTGGAAACTAGCCCAAAACATTTATGAATCACCTTTAGAGTTTTCCTAGAGGACTGGGGAAGCATAACCATGGCACAAGACTTGAAATACGGGAAATGGAGGAACCTGGGGAATCATTGAGCATGCATCCTTGTTAGTACAGCTGGGGGAAAAAATTGTATTAGCTCTCATATTGAGACAAACTGTCAGGGGATGGCCTCTGTTCAATCTTGCATTAAATTTTGGATGATAAAAGGGAAATTTGCACAAAATTAGCAAGGGAGGAACTGAAATTTTAGTGAAAGGGTTCAGAATTCAAAAGCTATCTCAAATCAAGGTGATTTTCGCTCAGAGCCAGCATGGAGACACCAAATACACGTATAGAAATGGAAAATAAACAAGTAGCAGAATAACATGAAAATTTGGAGATCACAGCTTCAATGCAAGCTGGCCACGCAATTAATTCATTCTCCAAACACCTTCTCCTAAGATGACCCTGTCAGTAGACCCTCCACCAAGTAAGAAGATGGTGATCAGCATCTCTTATGACTACGTATGCAGCACTGCACTCAGTATGGCACATTAGATCTGATGTGAGCAAACAGAGAAGAAACCACAGCACAGCAAGAATGATTAATTATTTTGTCATCATGACCATGGGGAAGTGGTACTAAACTGCACTGTGTATTCCTAAAAAAGAGCACGGACAGAGGCTGTGCAGGTGTCACCATAGCATGTGACCATCATTTTCTATTACACAAAAATTTGGTGGAAAGAGTGACACTTCTTTCTGTAGGGGAAGAAACAGCAATCTTGCTTCCAATGACATAGTTTGGAAAAAAAAAAAAACCAGCAAATTATCAAAACAGCTAAAGAGATAAAAGTTCTGGAAACTTCCCAGGACTCATCTGACCACTGGGCAGAAAAATCCACGTAAACCGTAAGCCAATCCAGAGGACTCAAGAGCTCAGGCAAGGGATTTATTCCAGTTGATGAAGCATATTTGGAGTAGCTGCCTGTGTGTCAGATGAGATGCAGGACTCCTTGCCACCTCAGCTTGAAATTAATGTGTCCAGGGTTTCGTATCTTTTACCTTCCAGATTTGCACAACCTAGAACTGAGATCACAGCTACAGAAATAATCATTCTCAGCTTCCCTTTCAATTGGTTTATTCAACTGTGTATGTTTAAAATGTTGCTGATTAGACAGTCCAATAGCATGTGGAAATAATTCCAGAGAGCAAAAACATTGATATTGTCTTCCTGGACATAAAAGGCTGTTGATTTACTGACAATTAATACACAGTTAAACTGTGGGACATTATCTACAAGCATTGCATGAAAATGACCAAGAAATCCAGCAGCAAAAAAAAAAAAAAAAAAAAGGTCACCAAAGGCAATTCTCACTTTTATATTTTTATTTTCTTTAATTATTAAATTAGTATTTTATTTTTATTTAACACAGTGTTTTAATTGTCATTTTGTTTGGATAAATTATCAACTCTTGGTACATCACAAAAAAAAAAAATCTGTTTCAAACAACTCAGTATTTCTCATCACCAGAATCAAGTGCTGACCCACAGCCAGCCTCACTTCCTAACTAGCCAACTGGATCACCTTGCCCAGCTGGCCAGCCACAGCAGCTTGCCCAGGGCCAGGCAGCCAAAGCCGGTTTCTCCAGCCTCTCAGCTCCAGCCAGGCAGAGACTCAAGCCCAGCAGCCAGAGCTACTTTCCCTGGCCAGTGAGATCCTTGTGCCATTCAGAGTCACTCAGCCCTGGCTGGCTCACCAGAGCCACTCTTCCTCGAATGGACAGTTAGAGCCCTTTTTCCACAGCCATCCAGCCAGAACCTGCTTATTCAGTCAACCAGCCAGAGCCACTCTGCCCCAGCTGACTTGTCAGGGACTCTCTGGTCAGCTGGCTGTAGACTCTTTAGCCAGCCAGAGCCACTCAGCTCCAGTCATCCAGTCAGAGCATCCACCCCAGCTGTCCAGTTGGCCACCCTTGCCCCAGCCAACCAGCCAGATTATCTTGCCTGCCCACCCAGCCAGAGCAGCTCACCCTGGCCAGCCAGCTGGAACATCTATCCTGTCCTGCCAGCCAGAGCTGCTTTCTCCAGCCAGGCAGCCAGCCAGAGCAGTGCTTTTCACAGCACAGGATTAGTGTGGGAAACCATGTCACAAACCCTTCTAAAGTCTATCCAGACAGCGTTGTCTTACCTTCTCCCACAATTCATCTTATTTAGCATTGAAGCCAATCAGATTGGTCAAGCATCATTTAACTTCAGTGAATTCATATTGACTACTCTTGCTCATCTTGTTTTCACTCATTTTGCCCAGACATAGCTCCAAAGAAGAAGTTTCATCATTTTCCCAGCAACTGAAGTGAAGCTGACATGTCTGTAGGTCCCCAGATTGCGCTTCTTCCATTTCTATCTGTAGGTGTAACATGAATCATTCCCCTGGAACGTGGGCTTTCTCCATCTCCACTATGAGGAATTCTGCTCACCTGAGCTGCAGGGTCTGTATTCCACTGTTTCTTCCTCCATGCCCCTCAGGATCTCAACCTCCTGCTGTGTCACAGCCCAGACATCCACACTTTCTATTAGGATCCTTCAGTTCTTTGAGAAATTTTACCATCCCATATCACCCCATCACAAACCTCTGGTACTTGTGCTGCACAGGTACTGTGTACCTCAAAGCTGCAAATAGCTACTTTTTTAATGCACTCAGCATTGCTATAACTTTTTAATAGCATTTAGCATTGTTATAATTTTGAAGCTGCTGAGGCAGTATTTCCCAAAGCCTCTGCAATATTTCCCCTTCAGTTTTCTCATGCCATTATTGTCATACTGTTTTTCTCAGGGCTTTATGCCTGTAAACCCCAAGAGTGCTGTTATAGGAAGTTTCCATGTGAAGGAACAATTGGTTTTTGGGGTGGGGGGACAGGAGATGACAACAAGGATGAGACCTGCCCTTCATTAACTTGTTTTCTACACCTCAGTTTATGTTAGCAAAATTCAACCACGTTATACAACAGAGTGGATATTTAATTATTATTTAATTATTTTAAACATATTTTAGCATTATTAATTTCTTATTTTATCACTACTGCTAGTTTAAGTCATTATGAAAAATGCTTTTTAAAATCTAATCTCTATTATAATTATTAGAATTTTATTATTTGACTCTTCTTTTCCAGTAACATTCACTGTTGGAGCTTAACCCATGTACAGTATTTGCCCCTGATCACCGTACTCTGGTCAGCAATAGAAGCATCATGAACAGCCAAAAAGGAGATTAAATGAATACTTATGAAAATGATACAGTGCTCAAAGCATACAGTACAGCTGTGTCGTCCTGCCAGATCCCCTTCGGAGGGAGCCTGCAACTCCCTGAGCCCTTCATCCCGCTATCTCACAGACAGAGTCATAGAATCATAAAACCATTAAGACTGGAAAAGACCTCCAAGATCACCTACTCCAATCTTTGGCTGGACATCACTGTATCAGCTCAACCATAGCACTAAGTGCCACACCGAGTAATTTCTTTAACAATTCCAAGGAAGGTGATTCTGCCACCTCCCTGGGCACCTCAATTTCCAGCAGCTGACAAAAACAGAGCAAAGCTTTGAGGCTCTTTCACATCCCCTACTTCCCCAGCAGCCTCCCATGCACCGAATGGGGCCTTTACCCTCATTTTCAGTAACTAAAAACTGCATGCCAGGGTGTTGCCTCCAGCAAATGAAGAGACTGTTAAATTCCCGGTTAATGGACAATGCTCTCTATCTGGTGAAGATAGTCCTGTTCTAAAAGAGGTCAAGCTCAGCTCACAGAAGCACAGCCACTGTTGGATGGTGCTTCTAAGTGGGCCAACCATGTCCACTTTCGAGCAGGACTGGCCCACAAGGGTCAAATGCCAAATACACAGCCACATTCTTTCTGGAGGTGATTTGGGTCAGTGCTGGCTCAGGGGTCTCAGTTTCTGCTGTGCAGTGTGGGTGCCTTTATCCAGCCATCCCTTCTGAAAGATGCATCCACCTCCAAAACCACCCACCTCATGGGCTTTTCTTCAGTTATGCCTGAGTGGACCTTTCCTCACTCCCTGTTTTGTTTCCTTTTGTGACTGTTGACTGAGAACTTCACCCTGTTACAAAAATGGAGAATTGCTTAAAACAGCTACACTTGTGGCCTTCTTGACCTCTGCTTGGATAAGTTAGTGCCACATAATGCTTTATCTTCTTTTATGTTCTTAGGGGTAAGTCTCTTGGATGGTATAAACTGATGCTACTCAAAGGAAACAGCTCAAGTGGTGACAGCTAACACCAGCTGGTGATCCAAACCAGTTTCTTTACTGCTGCTCAGTATTGAGACCCTGTTAACAGCAACTGCCTATAGGCCCTTATTCACTGTTAAACTCATTTTTTGATATTCTGTATTTCACATCTTTCTTGGATAATCACTTCTTCAGTTTATTTACTCATTTTTAATTCCCTTGCAGATGAAACTCTGTATTAGTTTGTGTTCTCCCTGATTTCTGTACCACTCCTTTGCTCTTTGCACTACCATGTCATATGCACTAACTTGTACAGAGTGACAAACAGAATCCTTGTTTTCAAATAGAGATAAATCAATCTGTCTTTTTTTTCAAGGTGAACAACTGTTTAGGGTGTCCTGGTTTTCCAGATTGCCTTTAGGTAATCCTATTTGTACCTGCTCTTGGCAAATCTGGCTACTTAGTTTATCTTACTGTCCACAAGAAATGGAAATGCCATTTTTGCAGCATCCTCACCCTGCAGGAAGTTTGCAACTGAGATCTTGAAAAGCACAACTGTTGGATCCCAAAATATAATATCTGCAGAGAGAGATTGGAGTGGTCTTTGCAAAAGGACATGGGCTACAGAAGCTGGGAAAACCCCTCTTCATTCACCTCACCCCCGTGGATTTTTTCTTGCAGCAGGATGTGAAGGGACTCCTTGCATGATGTCATCACATGCCCTGCCCAAGCCTGGACCCTGATCTCATCAAACCTGTGCAGAATATCTATTGTACATTATCTCTCCCTTTGTATTCCCCGAATCCTTGCATTCTGCAGACCCAAATACCTGTTCCCCCCTGTAAAACCCCCTAAGATAAAGTGAGTTTTTCCCCATGAGGTAGTTGTTAAGACCCCAAATTTGTTAATCTGGATTTTTCCCTTATGTCATCCCCTGAAACCCCCTGTTTGTAATAAATTGTAATAGTTACAACCTGCTATTGAATATGCAGAACCTAAACCCTTTAAATATGAACTTGTAAGTCCAATAAAGCATTCCAGTTTCTTGCCTTCCTGGGATCGTCTTAGCTTTATTGACCTCTGCACACAACCAGCAACGTTTATGAATTTTTGATCTGCTTCTCAGCTGGCTGAAGCAGCCTAGTGAGCTGCCTGGCCCTGCTCAGTGTGGCCTCTCCTATCTTACAGACTTGTGCTTCTCAGTTGCCAGCCTTCAGGCTTCAGCCTTAATGTTGATTCTACTTCCTCCTTGCTTAGCCCAGCCACCTGTGTCTGCCATCCCTGGGCTCCTCATCCCTGGCTCCTGCCTCCTGCAGTCCCAGGCACAGCTGCTGCTCCCAGCCAGCCAGACTAGAGGGGTAGAAACAATATCTTGCCCTTCAGTTGTCTGGTTAGCTCTGGATCCTTTTATCCCAGATCTTTAGTTCTGTACATCTGGCCTTCTCTGATGTATGATCTTGGCTTGCCATTTCAACATCTGACTCCTCCCTCCTCAGTCAGTTCTAACTGTTAGACTAAGCAGTTAGTGGGTGTCCCAGCCACAAACCACCTTGTAAGTCTGGTCCCAAATCCCTTTTCAAATTTTAACATATAAGTCTGTAGCTCTTCCTTATGTAGAATTGCTATGCACTAACTTAGTAATTCAGATACGTCATTATTTTATCAACCCTATGACCTGACTCACAAAGGCAAGCTCTGGTATGTTGGGTTATTATATTTTTCTGAATCAATGTATTGATTTTTTTTTAACAGAGGGCTGTGGCGAGATCAAACAGGAAAACAACACAACCTTTCTATTTAGGATTTATGCTTAAAAGACAAGACAGGTATATCTTATTATCCAAGAGCTTTCCTTCTTAGCAAACATTCTAAATAACATTCTTTCACAAAGGGCATTTGAGATGCTTAACACCTTTGTACCTGGAGAAGCTGAACTGCAAGACAAAGGATAAGGGTGTAATAGATAACCAGGAGAAAACAATCTAGGGTGCAGTCCCTTTATCAGATGATAGAATGGAGCTACAGCCTCTATGTTAAATCACAGACAGGACACACCACAACTGTTAAGGCATATTGGTAGAGATATGGTCACAGAATACAGTTGCAACCATGTAAAAATACACAGTCTCCACTTACAGCATGCTGTCACACCTTTTGTCTGGTTTTGGGACCCACGGATCAGAGTGTAAGAAGAAAACCTTCCTGCTGTGCTGAGAATGTGCCAGTTGTTCCATACTCAACAGTACTTTACTGCTGTACTGTAGCATTGCAGGGAGAAGCAGGAGGGGAAATAATGGAGACTTGATGTCCCCAGAAATTTTGTAAATATGCATCCAGTGGGATTGACCTTCAGTGTGAGCCTTCTTGTTAGACTTGTTTCAAGTAGGGAAACGTCTGTGTCCTCTAGGAGGAAAAAATCCACTGGGAAATAACACACTTCTTAGGGCCTTTCAGGTGCTGTGCACCAGACCTCTGTCATCCCACTGTGAAGCCACAGCTAACCTCTAATGTGTGTGGTCAGAAGATGTTTTGACACTGTTTTTGGGAGGTAACTGACTTGATTCTTCAGTGCTTCCTTTTCTTTGCCCAAAATGGGTGTAAAATGCTACTAAATGGGAGAGGGAGACAGTGAACCGATGTTTGAGCACACTTACATGTCCTGTGCCTGAGAGTGTCTTATAAGCCAGGTCTTCTCTGCATGCAACACACTCAGCACTCCTACAGGGGCTCAAAAATTTAGCCATTATTAAAACAGAATGAGTTGGGGATAGAAGAAAAATACATTAGATGAGAGGCTTGCAGGACTCAGAGTAACTGGTGTTTGAAGAGAAATTTTTACCAGTTTTACCAGAAGAAATGTTATTTGATCAATGCTACCATCTTGGAATGAGAGTTGTGATCAGGGGATAAGCAAATATCTTGGAAAATATGCCTGCTTTCCCCCTATTTTAAATAAGCATTTTTTGTTCTGTTGTTGGGTTTGGGTTTTTTTAATATTAGTTTAACACCTGCTGTACTGAAGGGTCAAAAAATTTCTTCGTATACATTGTTCCAATATAGATATATATCTACTTTCAAAACACTTTGTCCGGGCTTCAGAAGGTGATCAGGAAAATCATTTGCAGATAGAACCTAGCGTGCAGATCACAGATCAGAGCTAGTTTATTCAAAGACAGATGGAACTAATTCAAAAAAAAACCCAGCAGAGTTCAGGAAGTGTTCAGCTTGAAGACTGTAGTTGCCCTGAAAAAGCAGAGAGTATACTGGATTAGACAGCAATAAAATGATTATTCTTTGACATTCTTTTATCAGACAGAAGGTGGCAATTTTTTAGATATTTTTTGTGTTAATTTTCTGATATTTTCCGAAAGCTTTCCTGATAGGCTTTTGGTAAAATTTTCACTGAGGAACATAAGGAGTTACCATATTGGATCAGATTTGTGATCCATCTGGTCTGGTAGTCTGTCTACAATAGCAAATAGTACCAGACATGTCAGAAGAAGGTGCAAAAACCACACAGTTGACAGAGGTCGTTTCATGTCTGCATCAGGGCACAGTAAAAGGATTTTTAAAGCTTTAAAATACTTTGCCTGCATTAACTGTTATAATTCTGTGTATCTTCATTATTGCTGCCAATGGTCAGTCCTTTCACTTCCTTCTAAATCCTTGATCAGAGTGACTTCCAGTGTCAGTATATTTCACTACCCAGCAATACTGGAAACATTATTTTCTTTCTTAATTTTATGTTTGTAGTCTTCTATTTTCATTAACTGATGGTTATATCAGTTAGTGTCTCACTGCACCACCGAATGTCTTAGAACACATGGACTCTCTGTCTTCCTTTTCTACTCCAGACATTGCTTTGCGTTCAGTTCTCTCACTCACCCTCTTTTTACCTTTCTAGAGCAGAAGAACCCAGTCTTTTCCACTTCTTTTTGGTGTGAGACTTTTCCCTGTGTCTGATAATTGCCTCCCTCCTTTGAGGGAGCAGATTGCAGCAGGAGGTCCAATTGACACAAAAATGCAGCATGGGGGAAAGACAGAAAGGACAGGAGGAGAGGGACCACCTTAGACCACAAGGCTTCGGATTTCAGAAGGAAGCTGGATAAGAGGAATAGGACATGAACTCAACTCTGTCCTGCAGGAAGTGGAGGAAGGAAGTCAAGGTGAGATGGTGAACAGTCTCCAAGAGGAGCTACACAGGTGACTCTAATTTCTATTTCTTTGTCATCTGCTTTGGCTGGAAACACTGTGAAACCAACCCAAACGATTTCAGGTATGCAGAACTTTTCCAGCAGTACTGACCAATGATGAAAGGAAAACATAAATATTGTCCCAATAATGAGAGAGCCTGAAAACCAAAAACTTGTGTTTGAGGCTGTTCAGAATGAGCAAGTTCTGAATCTTATTCCTGACTGTCATTGCTGCTGCGTGCTTCTTGAGCTAGTTTCTGACCAGAGGATGCATTCCTGGATTCAGAACTCTTAAATAAATCCCACCACTGAGAGCAAAAAACCAAATCTCCAGATTTTACCAACTTCTTTGTATTTCTGCCAGCTCAGACAAACCCTCCCAAGCTGCTGTCACTACCACTGCTCAGCACTCAAGTACTGAAAGTAACTTTAAATAATGTCACAAAGTTGTGCACAGAAGAGGTGCCATTGAGAAATCTTTTCTGGAGGCAAATTTGCATGTCTCTCCATTTCTTCTTAAACAAGACTCAATGGTTCCCTATGGGACTGATTGTTTTTTGGCAGGGAAATGTAGGAAATGTTGCCACTTTTGTTTTCATAAAAAGCTTTGGCAAGTGTAACCAAAGGACTTTGGTAACTTGAACTGAGCAAATAAATTACAAAGCACAGAAGAGAAACAATTCCATTTTTATGTGTATTTACTCATTCACAAGTAAAATGACATAAGTAAATGATCCACAAAACATTCATTCAGAGGAAGGACTGTACAATGAATAGTGGATACTGGATGGCAGGAAGACTGAGGAGGATTGTCTGTAGAATATCTTCTTTTGAGAATACAATTCTGAATTGACATTATTTTTAATTATTGTATTTAATGCATACTAGTTAATTCCAATACAACATAGGGAAAGATACAAAAGTTCTACTTCAATTTTTACATACTAATAGTGAGGCTGGTATGTATACATTCTGCTTCTTTGCATTAAACTATGTTAAAAAGTCCAGCTTAAATACCTTTGCTGCTGGGAGGCTACTGAGATGTAGCATTCAGCAGGATCCTGAAGGTTATTAACACTGATGTAGATAAAATCCATCACAAGGGATTATAGCATGGCTAGACAGTTGGGTTATAAAAGGTGTCAAACATCAGCATTTCAAAACTTTTTGAAAAAGACATATTTGCTTCTGAAATAAAATTACAAGTTGAATAAAAATTTACTTTGCTTTTATTCTGTTGCACAAATGTTTCAATTCAGTAACACCGAAAAGTGTCTTTATTGATCCTTGATTTTTCTTCTCTTTACTTCTATACTGCTGATTTCAGATGTGGGTTGAAATATTAGAGGCATTAGAGAGCAACAAAAGAAAAGTGGGAGCTTCTCAGTGTGTAAAATGATGCTTAAACACTGCTCACACACAACACATATTTACATGTGACATAGGAGACCTCATTTGGAAAATCATCTACAAGATTTCAATACTAGGAAAGCTGCATGATATTAACTTGTGCCATCACTGGGGATTTGCCTGTTTTAGTACTTGGCCTTCCTTGTTCTGTTCACAGGCTACTTGGGACAGGCCAAATTCACTACTATTTGAGACTCTATGTCTTCTTATTAAGTATACAAGATGAGACCTTCATTATGGAGTCTTTTTAAACTCTCTCCTGAAACACAAAGCAATATTAATTTTTATTAATGTAATTAATTTATAAATTAATCTGTTTTTTTTCCACTGCACTAGTTCTTCCATCCATTAGTGTTCACAATAATTTTAAATCTCTTTTTACGATACCTCTCTAAGCTGACAGACAAAGGGGGATATGTCCATTTTGGAGATGGTCAACTGAGTCACTGAGCTGAAAGTTTCCTCTAATTTCAGATGCCCCTAAGAGCTTATTTTGTGGAGTATTAAATATTACGTTAAACATTATACCTAGAGATATAGTTAACATTATACCCAGAGTTCAGCTTCCACTGGCTTCGTTCCACTGCTATGTGCTCTTCGTTTCTCCAGGTTAGATTTCAAGGTGTCAGACAGACAAGAAACAGGAAAAATGTAATTAGTGTGAAAAACTGAAAATACTAGGCAGAAAATGAATTTTCTTGTTTAAAAACAGTTTTTCACTCTCACTCTGAACTCCCCCAAATGAAAGCATTTCCACTCAAATGCCTGGGAACAAACTCATGTTACAGGACATGGTGGACCTCTGGAATAATACGGAGAGTTTCTTGCCCTTGCCATGACTTAATATCATCATTCATGACAGGTTTCTGCAGTCGGGGGATGTTGCTGCAGTGTCAGGGATTTTGTTAGGTGGAAGGTACTGAATACAAAAGGTTAATTTTCCTAATTAGTAGATGATAGATTAGGACCATGAATAGCTGCAGAAAACATCAATATGAACATTGAAGAATGTCCCTAGGGCCATTTAATCTAATTCAGGAGTCAGAGTAATAGCTGAAGTAAAGGAAAACCTGGCACCAAAATGAAGCAAAAGTCAATGAAGTAGAGACGGTGGAGCCAAGGTCTGATGGGCTTGTTTTGGTCCAGAGATTTAGAGTGATTGAACCATAGACAGCAACAGATAATGGACTAGCAGACTGTAAAATATTAAACCAAAATATACTACAGGACAAATCTATGAGGAAATGCCACTAGATTTTGATGAAGAACTCTTGCATAATTAGATTATGTAGCATGTTGTATAGATTGCCTCTGGAGCACCATCTTGTCTGCCTTCCATCTGTGTTGTTCTATACTGATGGAGTCAAGTTGAATTTTGCTTTTATCAATCTAATCGGTATTGTGCCTTAATTTTGTTTTTGCTGCCATTGATCTTATTGTCTTTGCATCACACAGAACATCTTTTTTCAGGTTGAAGTCCAGTGACATAACAGTGAATGTGCCACTGCAGGGACTTTTATGACTGGTAGAACCTCAAATTTGTCAGATAAAGGATCAAAAATAGCTTTAACTGAGTTATTATTTTGGAAGTGCGGCTCTACTTGAATGAATTCATATTCATTTAAATATTTTAAAAGTACCAATTCAAGTAATCTAGAGTAAGGATAGGGAACATAAACATTCTTGTTTACCAAATTATTTCATTGGGTTTTATATAAACTACATTTTTATTCAGGAAAATACTACTTTTCTGACTATTTCAAGAAATTAATATTTTTTAAATGTTAACTGTGTTTTGTAGGTTCTAGATGTAAGGCTATGATTTTCAATAAGCATTTTTCTGTCCCCTTATGCCTCCATTTTACTTTAATAACTTTTCCTCCCTCTTATTAATTCTCCTCTTTTTCTATTTTTTTCTGTGCTTGGGTTTTTTGGGGGGACCACAAATTATGTATGAATATAAATACATTGGGGGGCAATATTTAATCTAATCTAATGGCCAGACTTCGCGAACGAAGAACCGGGAAGGTCTTTACACCTTCCAGCCTGCGCATTGGATTTTTTAGGTGA
>JAYRBT010000001.1:11935495-11967064 GCA_036023395.1 Myiotriccus ornatus
AGCATTATGTTCAGTTACAGCAATCTTCCTTCTAGTGTCCTAAATGGAAACAATTTAAAAGATTTAGAAAATGAAAAATGTAAGATTAAATAAATTAAATACTAGATAATTTCATTGTAAACAAAATTAGTATTAAATAAAAATATTTGTATGGAAAACATTAAAATATGGAGGGCGAACAGAAGCTCTCAAAACACCAGATTGGTTTTCGTTACTTGCTGTATTTAGGCAAGACAGAGGTAGGCATAATTTTTTCAAGTTCTTGACTGACCTGAAATTTCTTTTTTGAACACAACTTTGGTCTTTCTGAGGCCGAGTTTAAGTGAATCTCAACAATGCTTATTCTTTGAGAATTTGGGCTTTCACACCATGTAAATTCCAGACCTTTCCAGAGAGAGAGGAAAGCTCTCCTCTGCTTCAGGGCAGAGGGAAGATCCTTTTCTCCAGGTCTCAGGGAGAAGGCAGATCCCATTCTCCAGGTTTGGGAGTGATCTGTCATGTATGGGTTCTCTGTGCTGAGAAGGGGAGCATCAAGTTCCCTGAGGTGCTTTGGGCATTGTGGGTTTATTCCTACTGACTTTCTGTTATTAAGACTTCCTCTCTGTTATTAGGAGGGTTTGCAAGGTAGAACTTCCCAGTAGCCTTGCAATTTCAGCTTTGCTGTAGTAGGATGTCCATACCTAGAGAGCAGCAGGCACCAGCAGAAATGACAGCTACAAAGCCTGCTTTGTACCAGCTGTGATTTGATGCTCCCATTATCACTGCTGGAAAATGGCTTTTCAGTTTTCAGTCGGATTCCATACAGAGACAAGGCTTGTGCAGCCACACTGTCATCACCACATTTTTAAACCCTTCAAGTCATAACAGAGAAATGTCACAGACAGAGTTACATCTTAAAAATCTTGTGTCCCACAGGTTCCCTGAAAACCGGTGAGCAGATAGTGCTTTACTGCTTAGCAAAGCCCAGCTGTTCCTCTTTCTGGTAAATGTGCCAGGCAGCTGAATGAGAAGCATGCCTAGACTTTAAATCAGACACAGAATATAGTGTATCTTGCCTAGTTATCATGTAAAACACTCAGAGTAGGAACATTACAAGAGAGCTACAGGAAGGCATGAAAGCTGAGATGAATGTAGTAGGAGGCTTCAGGCAACACAGGAGGGAGCTGCGTGTCTTAGTTGACTTAAGAGAGCACAGGTGAAAATGGAGTACAGACGGTTTTTTGAGTTGAAAAAGAGAACCTGGGAACATTGCAGCACTGGCTGTATGGGACAAGGAGAGGAAATCAATATGCTATCACAGAAGATCCATAAAACAGAAAAAAAAAAAAAACTAACCTGGAAGAGGGCAAGCTTTCTGTGTCTTGCTGCTTACAGAGCTACTATCTGATGGAGATTCCCTGTAACAGAATATCAGCGGGGCACTTAAAAATACTGCAGGGATACCTGATCAAGTGCCAAAGAACAGACTATTAACTTCTGTACAGGAAATCAGTGGAGTACATCTCAGAAGAGTGGGAGTGTCCTTGGATGCTAAGCATAGACAGTGCTCACTCGGGTAAATGAAATCTTAAGAGATACTTGGTTGCTACGGATTTTATGCAGGTGATCTACATCCTTTTACATTTTGCTCACTTTGCCGACTTTACTGTGACAGTCACTGCAGAAAGAAATGCTGTTCTGCTTGAGGAACATCAGAATGCAAGGGCAGAGTACAAGGGCACCAGTGACCTACAGACATCTTTTTGACTTCCACTTCTTCAGGTGGCTCAGTGCCTCTTTGCTCTGACCACTAAATGCAGGCAGAGGGGTGCCTTTGAGATGGAGCACTGGAGGAGGACATGAGTCCTCAGAACGATTCCTGAAGAAGTGTCTCTTGCCTGGGTTTTTGCAAGTGCTGCAGCATAAGTACCATAATGGTATCTGATGGAGAAACAGGGCTAATTAGTCCATGCTACTTCTGAGACCTGAACTAATACAAGGACATGGCACTGCCCTGTGTCATGTAAACACACAGTCTGTACAGGACTGCACTGGAGGTCTCTAAGGGCTGCCAAGCTGATCAGACAGATGAAGCACCTCTCCTATGAGGGAAGGCTGAGAGAACTGGGATTGTTCGGTCTGGAGAAGAGAAGGCTCCGAGATGACCTAATCACAGCTTTCCAGTACCTGGAGAGACCCTACAAGAAAGATGGAGACTATTTACATGGGTCAGGAGGGACACAACAAGGGAGAATGGCTTCAAATTGAAAGAGAGCAGGTTTAGATTAGATATTAAGAAGAAATTCTTCCCTGTGAGGGGTGATGAGGCACTGATACAGGTTTCCAGAGAAGTTGTGGCTCCCCATCCCTGAAAGTGTTCAAGGCCAGGTTGGATGGGACTTCAGACAATGTGGTGTAGTCGAATATGTCCCTGTCCATGGCAGACGTGATGAAACTAAATGATCTTCAAAGTCTTTTCCAACCCAGACCATTCTATGATTACCATATATCCAGTACATGGACTTAGAAGACATATACTGGAATTATCCTTTAGACTAATAAATAGAACAGTAGAATGACCACTATCTCTAATGTAGGAAATTCTTCAAAGTTATTTGTAAACAGACTTTTAGTTGGGGTGCTCTGATACAGCATTGACACTTCATGTATGTACCTTCTAGTCAGCGCAAACTCAAGGTTTTATAGCAGTACAGGCAAAGAGACCTGGGCTGGGTGCTGGGGGAGAGGGAGGTTGTGGCAGACATGAGTGCTGCAGTGTTGTGTTTCCAGCTGCTGGAGGAAGGAGGGGAGATGCAGGGGATGGTGACTGATTCAGCTGAGAGAGCCCTTTATCTCTGCTACAGCCACACACCCCTTCTTCCCCTGCAGTGACAAGAGCTACAAGGCTTGGGTAATGTAGCCTTAGAAACGTAGTTCATGTGCTGTGCCCATCTATCTGTTCCTTAGCAGCTCTCTGCTTCTCTTCTGCCAAGATCCAGCTCTGCTTCTCATAGATAGAATGAGGTTTTTTACGAAGATTGTATTTAGCAAGGTTCCTGGTTTGGGGGGGTATAGCAAGGCCACAGGGTTCACAACACACTTTGTACTCCCATAGCCATAGCATGGCACAGCAGGATCTGGAAGGGGCAAATCCAGAAGTGTCCTTAAACACTGTGGTTTTTCCATTTAAGACTCTCTCTTTGAAATCCATGGGTGTTGCAGGGTCTTTTCTCTCTCCCAGGTTAGCCCTATAAATTCTTTCTTTTCAGACCAGCTATTCCCTTACATGAAGTGGAAAGGCAAAGACATTTAGTGGCAAGAGAGGCAGATCACAAACTGTACCTGTCAGCAGCTGTCAGGCACCGGTCAATCCAGCACACTGGTACCCATCTTCACACCCTGGTCATCACCGAACCACTCAAACAGTATCGCCTGGCTTGTTCTGTTGGTGATGTGCCAGTAAATCCCAAGTAGTTCATGAGTTCATATGTTGGTACCTGAGGGCTTCCCATTCCATGTCAGTCACAGTCTTGGCAGACTGTGGCTTCTACTGTGTAAGTGGTAGCAGTGAAAGCACAAATTACTTTTTTGCCCATCTTTAACGTGGGTGGCTGACAAAGGAGCACATGTGAGCCAGGTTGCTGGGAAAGGAGAAGAGGCCTTTGCACAGTGATTTTATGTGTTCATAAAGTGCTCTGAAATCCTCAGTGATTAAAGCAGCACACTCCTCAACCTGAATCAACAGTGTAGAAAGATCTATTTCTTATGAAATATAAATATGTTTTCTGCCTAATGAGTAAAACAGAAGATCATAGAATCATACAATATCCTGAGTTGGAAGGGAGACACAAGGATCATCAGAGTCCAACTCCTGGTCCTGAACAGGACAGCCCCAAGAATCACACCCCTTGCCTCAGAGTACTGTCCAAATATTTGTTTGATGTGACCATGGTTTTTTACTATTAATATCATGGGGTTTTTTAATATTAATACCACAATTAAAGGCAAAAACACCAGGTTTTGGGTCTGGGCTTGTAACAGTTTGTGATTACCCCTTTTTTCCCAAGGCTGCTTTTGTGAAAGCAAGACAAAGGCACTGTGATGAGCCTAGAACTGTCTAAGGATAGGTCAGTTCCTGCGCTGTTGTACCCCAGGGTCTCCCAGCATTTCAAGTCAAACTTCGGGAGAGAATTAGGAATCCCAGCCCTGTTGAAATGGTTGATGCAACTGTCGGCAGGAGTGTGGAAATCCAGCTTGCAGTTGGGAAAGGCGCCGGCGGAGGTCAGTGTCTCACAGAGTCAGGCTCTCCTTGTCCCTGTGCTCAGACGGCGCCTATTGCAGTCATTGCCTGCCCGGCTTAAAGAGCTCCCTGCGGCTGCCCCCCCGCCTGCTTTTCCCCGCTCAGTGTCATTTAGTTTCTCCCTATCCTCTCAGCGACGTGAGCATGAGCTGTTCAGCCCTGACACTCAACCCTTTGACAACCGAAGTGCTGCTGGATCTGACCAAGAACAAAACTTTCTAGCGCCTTTAGGATCAAACGAGGGGTTTCAGGTGTCTCCAGTCAGGCAGCACACGAATGTGGATGCTTCAGGCTAGCTATACACCCCTCATCCCTTGTGAATGCAACAAAAGATAAGCCCCTTTGCATGTTATTCTTCAGGCAAAGACTAAAGATGTTTTAAGACACCACCAAAAATCAGACCAATTTTTAAAATTATGTTAAGCAAGGCCATGTTGTAACAGTGAAACCAAGCCAGAAACCCAAATCTTTGGTTAGGAAGGAAAAATCACATGTGGTTAAAACCTAACTATTTTTTAATTTAGTTTGCTCAATGCCTGTCAGTAGCTGTTCCATTTCTCCTGTGCCTGTTTGTGCTCGAGGTATCAGACATGCTAGGGCTGGCTCCCAGCAGAGCTGGACTTTCGTTTTCTCATGGACTTTGGACTAAAGGTAGGAAAGTTCTCTCCTTTTGTACACACTACAAGTGTGAGCTGTGCCCTCAAGGATACACAGCAGGATACTAAAATCTGTAAAGGTGGCTGCCAGCAGGGTCTGGCTGCCTGACTGGGGGCAGCTGCACTGGAGACACACAAATTTTCACAAGCACTTGGAGAGCCCAGAGGAGAAGGAAGTGGATGACATGGCCAAAAAGAGCAAGGCTGAAAGAATTGGGTTGTTTAATTTGGAGAGAAGATGTGTGAAGAGAGACACTGCTGCAAAGGAGGACGTGAGTCTTTCCTTCTGAGTGGACTCAGTAATAAGGCTTGAACTGCAACTGAAAATTGAGCACAAGAAAAAAGTTTCTCATGGAAAGCAAAGAGATGTGTTGGGATGTACTGAAGTGCTATAAAAAATCCAGTGCTCAACCTGGGAAAAAACAGGCTAGGCAAATGTTGGATGGGGATGATTGTGGCATACTCGACCCTGCTTTGGCCATCAGGATTTCAACAGACCCTCTCAGAGTCCTTTCTGGCCTGTTTCTATCATCCTGGCCTGTTTCTGTCATTCAATGATAAGTCATAAATCCTATGAGTTTCATACCTCAGACTCTACTGATACCAAAAGCAGTTTTAATCAGTGAAGAATTGTGTGTAGGGGGGTGGTTCTTGTTTAGATGGGGTGTCTTCTAAGGTTTAATCTTTCTGAAGTCTTTAAGCACTTTAACTCCTATCCAAGTTTGTGGAATTCATTGTCCACCTGGGGATTAGTGGGAATTCATCATTACATGCAGCCCAGGTGTGTGTTTCCACATTTATTTTGAAAGATTGTCTTAAAGGCAAGAACAAAATCAAAATCTTCCTTTCTGTCCTCACAACTTACACACACACAGAGTCCAAAGGAGACAAAGAGACTGGGAAATAATATTATGAAATAAAGCCTGTGTCACAGAAACTTCTGTGAAGAGTTCTCACTTCTCTATTTAATTTTCCTTGGCTACCTCTTGAGCAGGTTTGGGTGATGGAAAAACTGTAGAGCCCAGACCTATAGCTGAACTGACATCCAGCACAGCTGCATCATATGAGGTTTGGGGTCACAGTTGCTCATTTTTTGACCATTTTTGTTGTCTTGTTCTGTTCAGAAGTTGGTTAGGTGGGGATTAGGTGGAATAACCATCCTTATCTACATGCTTTAAAATATTGGCTATCGC
The DNA here is from genome assembly GCA_036023395.1 of Myiotriccus ornatus. Classification (NCBI taxonomy): domain Eukaryota; kingdom Metazoa; phylum Chordata; class Aves; order Passeriformes; family Tyrannidae; genus Myiotriccus; species Myiotriccus ornatus. The sequence continues at coordinate 11,941,624 of JAYRBT010000001.1, forward strand.
AGACAGAAGATCCTGGCACTGCTGTAGTGAAAAGATAAACTTTTCTAGTTCTCCTTCTGTATTCCTGCACTTATTTGCAGACCAGAAATGAGGCAGCTTGCTCCAGGTAGCCAAGATTTAACGTCTCCTTTCCATTGCAAAATTCTCACACTTATTTTACTACTGCAGAAATAGGAGATTCATTAAGAGTTTTCTCTGTATCCTATCTGTAGTGACAACTATTTAATGAAAAAAAATATTGGAAAAAAAAAAGGTTAGACTGGGTTTTTAGCTGAAAGCTACCAGGCCAACTGATACTCATCCCAGCACAGATTTGTATCTGTGCATGCTGTCATGCACAGGTATGGAACCAGATTAGGAGGACCCTCGATGGGAACGAGAGGATGAATCATTTCCCTTGTTGCTAAAAGTCCAGAGTTGTCCTTGACTTCCTTGAAACTGGTGATATGAGAATTCCTTCATCCATCCCTCTCTAATCAAAAGAATGTTTTAGGAAGTCAATTTTTATTAATTGAATTAATTTATCCTGGCCTTCTTGCAAAGTGCTGTGAGTGCCATCACTGCAGAATACTAAATAAACAAAAATATGAGGAATAGCTGCTTTATATTAGGAAAAAAAAATGTGTGTTCACTTAGGATCCTCTAAAGCAAAGAGACAAACGGGCAGAAGCATTTCTGATTTGTGCCTGGGCTTTTGATTAGAGGTTACTAAGCAACACTATCCTGATCTTAGCCCTGCATTCCTCCTTGGAAAGCAGTGTCTGTTACCACTCAGGTCAAAACTGGACTAACGTATACATTCAGCTGACATCAAAGGCATGCACGGGTGCAAAGAAAACAGTGCCTTGGCTTCCTGACTTCCAAGACTTTAAACGACTGCATTGCCCATGTTTTGTTTCTGCTCGTATTTGTGGCTTCTGATCAAATGTACAGGATCAAGAAAATGCTGGGAAAAGCTAGGCAATTCCATGATTTTCAGGGAGAGGTTAACCCAAATACATGCTTTATTTGGTTGGTGCAGCTATCCCCCTGCCCAGTATTGGCATGCATTTCGTTTCTGATTCAGAAAAGCAGCAGCTGTATTTCCCTCCTTCTGTTGTTCTTCATTGCCTGCTTCCTGCCATCCCATGCCCTGCAGGCTCTGCACCCCTGTTAGGATGCCCTCCTCACCTGTTCATCCCTCGGTGGAAAGGGCTGCTGGGATATGTCCTCACAGAAGTAATAATGAAGGAATTACTTGGATGAATTGTGCTGAAATAACATGAGACTCGTTCAGGTGTTCTCCCCAGAAACTCTTTTTCCGAGCAGTATTCCATCCCCTGAAGGATGCTGTTCTCAGCCACAACTCACTAACCTGCCCTGAGGCCTAGGCGAAAAAAAACCCTTAATCAGCACAGTAAGATACCCCTTTGGGATTTGGAAGGGCACAAAACAACTTCAGTGCAGGCAGTCTTCTAGAGTTATTCAGAAGGAAACATATTCCCACAGTTCATTGGGATCACAGGGTAATTCATCTCAGTGGAGTCAAAGAGCCATGGGATGTATCCCCAGAAATCCCAGCAAGTGCTGACACAGTAACTCATGTAGGGCTTGTGGAGTGGCTGCCCTCACCAATTACATAAATTAACTCAGAAAAGACTGCTCACATACAGAGAAAATCCTCCCTGACCTGGTTTGTGAGGCCGTTTAGATCATTCCTTAGGACCAACCTTTGCTGATATAACTCTGTAAAATGAACTGCCAAGAAGAGGAGAGAAAGGTATTCTTTATCTGTTTGTGATAGCTTACAAACATCAATCTGTTCACTGTGACAGAGGTGGCTGTGAGTTCTCTTTCCTATGCCAAGTATGTGGTGGTAGTGACTTATATAAAATACTTTGAATTCAAAAAAATGTATGACCATTTCATAAAATTCTATTGCCATAGGTATAACGGCTCCATGCAATTTAACAAAGAGAAAGTCCATAGGCTAAAAAAGTGGCCCCTCGCTGCTAATAAACTTGGATTAAATGCACGTGATTTAATTAACTCACTTAATTTCATAAAGCTCCATTCTGGTTTCGTTTGTACAGCTTGCGTGCCGGAGAAACACATTGGCAGGGTCCCAAATAATAAACAAATACAGAATATTTCAAGGTTGGGCTTGTGCCACACTGGAGCAGGGACAGCCAAATCTGCAATAGAAATGTCTGCAAACTGCTGGAGGAGAAAAGCTGTGCCAGGACACACCCCTTTAAATAAAATCCCCGGCCTCACTGCAGAGCACTGGATGGAGAGGTGGGAGAGGCAAAGAGAGTATTCAGCTGTCTGGGGAAAAAAAAAAAAAAACAAACAGGACTTTTCAACAAATCTCTTATGTTCTTAGACAGAAAATAAAGCTAATTTTCTTCTAATATTTGTCAACATATTTTTACTCATTTGCTTGTAATTCAACCTGTAGTATACATCCAACATGGAAAAATTAGGACTGGAAAAATCAGAGCTAGGATAACTTATATTTGGTAAAGTTAGAAACAACAATAATCAGGAATGTAGAGGATAATTGTGAATAACCTTAACTAAAGTTATCACAACTGCTTCTACCTATAACAACATTCTTCTTTGCTAGTTTTTTTAGTAAAATGGTTTTCCTTTGCAAATTTTAAACACTGGAATAATTAGAGAGGAAAAACTTTTAGATTGAGTGTAGCTATACTTTCAGGTGAAAGTACATGAGGTGGTCCTTAGTTTTTGGTCTGAAAATAGCTATTCTGGTAAACCTCTTTTTATACTAATTGTGAATTCAGATTTGAAAGACGTGCTGGTTGAATTATGCTAAATATAAATGTGCCAAATAGATATTGTACTAAATATACTGTAACTGGAAAGATTTCACTATTTTAATTATATCAGTGAATTTAAAGATTTGCATTTTTCCTAGCACGAAAAGAGGATCAGCTTCCTACACACATTCCGTGATGTCAGCTGAGTGACTCTGGTCTGATTGCAGCAAATGTAAGGTACTGTCTTGTGTTTAAAGCTACACCAAGTCATAACTCTTCAGATTTACCATGGGCTAAAAGCATTCATGTGGATCGTTTTCATGGCTCACTTGGTCCACAGTAACTTGTTAGGCCATGATGATTCAGTTATGAATTTGAGCTTGAAGGGAAATGTTTCAGAGCACTGTGATAATGGCACTGTAGCTGTGATATTATAAGGATATGTTTTACATTAACACAAGACCTAACAAAACAGCACTGTCATCTAGACTAGGCCTGCAAGAGAATATTAAACAGTAAGTACTAAACGAAGCTCAAATAGATGAGGGCTCTAAAGAGAATCAGTACTGGTTAGGATACAGCTTATGACCAGCCTGGCATGCAGCCATGCTCCTTAGTACCCACATGAATCTTTCACTTTAATCCAGAGAAAGATGATTTTTGGTTGAGGAAAGTGCCCTCATTTTGAAATGCACTTCAGCATGTACTCGAATTTCACTAAGAGCACTAGGATTCCAGTTTGAGCTTAAAAGTAAACACATGCCTACATGTTTTCCTGCATGAGGACACTGATTTAGGGGCTGAAAACCATGCAAATTAACCTCTTTCGAAAGCTACCAAAGTAGTGCTGAAGAAGGAAATAAACTTAAAACTTCAAAAGCTAAGGAAGTATTTGAGTCATTGTGTTTCAGGTTGAAAATTCTGATACTCAAAGTGGAGAATGATGGCCAGATAACACAAGAATGACAGAAACCCGCTAATGTCAACAAAGATGAATCACCTCCGGACCAGGGAGGTGGGGGAGAAGGGGGTAGGAGTGCCCGAAGGTAACCTAATCACACCCCTGGGAGGGGACTGTACAGGCTGGGGTCAGACTGCCTTTGTATGATGGACTGCTCACTAATCAGAGCATAGACAGAAATGCATCGTAATATAATTGAAAGTTGACTAATTAACAAGTTATTGTGCAGCTACAAACTCTCCAAAGAGGGCTGCTAGCTTTGGGAACTATGGCCTAGCACTCCTTTCTGCAGATTGCCATTAAAGGTGGATCTCAGCTCTGTGTGTCTGTTGGGCACAGACCTGTCCCCTCTTTGAGGGACATCAAAGTGACAGCACAGAGATCTATTCAATGACAACGCCATTACATTAATTAAAAAACCGAGATATTTTTGGATAATACAGTTTGTGGTATCTTTTAACCAGAGAACTGGATAAGTCTGACAAGCTGTTTAATTTAGGGCTGGAGGAGGTGATGGAAGTGCAGTTTTGCCAGTGCTCTGAGAACCTTACTTTCCCTATTGAACCTCACATGTAAATTATCCTGGCTACTCCAGAGGTGTAAGTAAATAAACATGGGAAGGGCACCATCAGTTCCAGGAGCCTGCTCAGTCTTCTTTTTAGAGCTGTAATGTACTAGGATGTGTTCACATGTAGGGTGAACATTTACAGTCAATTACACTCAATTTATTAGATTAGGTATGCAGAGGAATGGAATAATAGCAGAGTCATATGGCAGTGGAGGTTTACCATCTGTTATCTGCCTTTAGCAATGGACCAGTTCTCACTGTGGACAACAGAAAAAAGGAGTAATGAAAAAATAAATGGGATATATGCTTTTAAATTCCCAGCTGGAAATTTGACTCCAAATTCTCAATTTACAATAGCACCATTTTGTAAGCAAACTGAATTATTTTCCAATATTTTACAGCTGAAAAGATTTGCTAGCGGGCTCTCATTAATTGCATTTAATAATCTTCTGTAAGAAGCCTGTACAGAGTGTGCCAAAGGGTACAGGCTGAGGGTATAGATCCAGATAATGCAATTGACAGCAGCAGAACTGTGCTGAGTTCATGATGGCTTTGCAACTACTCATGTGTATTCACTGAGATTTTTGTATTAAAAAACATATCTGTGCATAAATACCAGCCCCAGAAACACAGCTGAGGAGATATATGCGACAAGAGACTCTCAAGCAGCATAAGTCAGGCACCTAAATCTGAAACTGGGGACTAAATCTTTCTATTCAGAAATCTCCTTCAGCTGTTAGCTGACAGGGGAGACTACTGCCACCCTGGGTGAGGTGAGCTTCCTCCAGAGCCAAAATGCTGCTTCTCTGCCACCACAGGACATCATTCTTCGGTAAAGGTACAAGTTAGCCTGATGTCAAACCCACCACAAAGCCTCATCTTCTTGTAGGAACCAGAAATATCTCCACACGCTTTCCTAACAGCCATCTGTAGTTACGCTCTATTTCCACACTGTGGCTTTTTTTTGTTTTTAAACCTGTGCAAGTGAAATTTGCCTTCTCAAATCTCAGGCCTTTCTGACTCTGTGCTGCAGCCATCAAAGTTTATTTACAGAAACGATCAGTCCTGAGTAATTTTGTGAGAGCTTGTGAGACCTGTGACATAACAAAACAAACACAGCATTGGTATTGCTGCAGCTGCTTTGAGAGACTGACTTTCTAGGATCATCTGGGGACTGGTATGGAGTGGGGAGAAGTTATTTGCAAAACAGACCTTGACCTTTTCAGCAGCAAACAAACGCTGCTGGAACAAGCAAAAAAACACCATTTCTGAGATTTTTTGCAGGAAGAATTTTTGATTGGGACTGCCTTTGCCATCTCATTTTCTACCATCACTATGACAAGAGTTTATAAACTAGATTCTCAAACTCAATCTACCTACTGATAGCTCAAGTTTCCCAATTCCCATTTCTAACCTCCATTAAAAACTCCAAATATTTAGAACTCTGGACTCTAAAATTTTAACTGCTGAAATAACACCATCTTTACACTTTAAGACTCTATTCTTGTAAAAACGAAAAATAAGAAACACTATTTCAATCAAAAGAGATGGTTCATCCAGAAGAATGGATTTGAGGTGAAATATGTTGTAAATGTGTTTGACAAACTGATTGATACTAAAAGTTTTTTATTTCCCTTGCTTTTAACTTAATAATCTCAATCCCATTTGTAAGCAAAGATAAATTAGTTTCTCAAACTAATCACAAGAGAATGAAACTCCTAGCAATACATCCATCTGCAGGTTTGTGTACATAAAATATAAAATTATATTATTTCACATGCACTTGTGATTTTTTTTTTCAAATTTTTGTCTGTGTTTTTAACCAAGTTGTTTTAGCATAATTTCAGAATGCAGATTCATTTGCTGTCAATATCATGGGAAGTTCTCAAACTACCAAAAGCATCATTCCCTCCATTTAACATCACCATCGTGAACATTGTGACAATTTGGTGATTTTGACATCTTTTTGGGATAAAAAGGGACTTGGGTTCAGGGACTTACTGACTTAATTTGCCCTTTTTCAGGTGCTTTTCTACAGAAAGAAGCCTTTTGTGGTCATACTTCTAATTTCTGTGTGTCTCTACCTGTGTGTCCTCCCTGTTCCTCAGTAGCTGAGGATATGCTGGCCAGTTTAACTTCACAGACACACACAGAAGTCTCAGAAACACTGCAGGTACTTTAAGTGTCATTATGAGGTAGAGAGACTCCAATATTTACCTTCTGACACCTCTGTGGCAGCTCATACCTTACAGTACACATGAGTTTACCTGAGAAAGCTGAGAGAAAGCAGACAGACAAAGAGCAGGACGCTCCAGTAGCAGGAAAAGCACCCAAGTCAGTCATGCATATGACAAATATGCAGGAAAACAAGTTCCTCTAGTTGTGGTGGTGCTCCTTGAGTGACCTCTAGGTGTACATGATGCTCTTCTGGTCCCAGGAACACCGTCTAGAAACCAGTGCCTATCAAACAGGATTGAACACTAGAATATCTGATCTGACTTTGCTTAGCTATTCTTTGGTGGCTATGGCCAGTGATCAGGTTTCTAGAGCAAAACTCTGCCATGGCACTTCCTTTCTATGTGATTCTGTCCTGGACTTCCCCAAGTGATTATTCGGTCTTCCACAAAACTAGTACACATACTACAAATTCCCTGGAGTAACCCAGCTGGTAACACCTGGAATTTACGTCCTTGAACTTGCTCTGATGGTGGGCTGAGGACAATAGAATGTATTATATTGTGTGTCTTTATAGGCTGTTAAATCAATAAGCTGCCGGAGGGGAATCTTCACATCATTTATAAATAATGGTGAGAGATGTGCTCTCAGCAGCAGCACGGCTGTGCATGCAAAGTGCCTCCATTGACTTCTGCACTGTTATACATTTTGCCACATGATTAATTTAACTTGTTCCCTCTCATGAACTGTCCACACCAACGATTACTGCTCTAACCAGAGACTTAGCTGTTGCAAAGAACTGCCAACCCAAACCAGCCTTTCTGATAGCTGGGAAACAAACAAAATTATCAAAATCAGGAGGAGATGATATTAACATCAGATCGGTTCTGAACAGCAGGCACCTACAGCAGACTGTCTAGGAACGTGTGCTGTCCACTGATACAAAATGTTCATTTGCACTCCTGCTGTTTCACAATACATGAGGTTTCAAATCCATCACAGGTCTCCTTCCCTAGCTTTGTTCTTGGGTGTTGAACACTCTAAATGTCAAGTCCTGTACTCCACACACACCTAGATTTCTGGCCCTGAAATTTATTATTATAACATATTATGACCTATGACCTATGGCAGAGCTTAACTCTGCTGAAAAGTCACTGTGGAGCTGATGAAAGAAATGACACATGTTAAAAGCATGGGTGTGGGCGTATATACTGCAATATTACCTTAGTAGAGAATGAGAGGAGCAAGTATAGGTCATCACAAATAGTCAAGAGATCCTACTCAGAAAAATGAGCAAATTAGTGACAAAATAATATCAGACTTGCCAAATCCAAGAAAGTCTGAAACAATAACAATATATTCATTAATTACTCAGATGTTTTGGTGAATGGAGTATATTTCAACAGACGAATGATAGAAGTATTAAACTGAAAGTTATCAAAGTAGTTAAGTTTTGTGGAACTGTTTTTCCAAGTAAGAGGATTTTTAAGTGTGTCCATTTTTTCCCAATCCCATCAGTACCAGCTGCTACTGTGCAGATTTGTCTCATGATTCTACTCAAAACCTCTCAGCCATCATCTGAATTACTAATTGCTTTTTGCCTAATAAAGATTTCTAAGTAATTGGAAACTGATAGACAAAGCTGCTGAAAAAATTTAAGAATTCCTATGGAGTGTCTTACTAATTTTTTTCTTATTGGTCACAGAATCACAGAATGTTTGGGTTCGAAGGGACCGTACGGATCACCTATTTCCAATCCCCTGCCATGGGCAGGGACACCTTTCACTAGACCAGACTGCTCAGAGCCCCAACTTGGCCTTGAACACTTCCAGGGATGGGGCATCCACAGCTTCTCTGGGAAACCTGTTTCAGTGTCTCATTACACTTAAGAATTTTTTCCTAATATCTAATCTAAACCTGCTGTCTTGCAGTTTGAAGCCATTCTCCCTTGTCCTGTACCTACATGCCCTTGTAAAAAGTCTCTCTCCTTCTTTCTTGTGGTCTCTTTTCAAGTACTGGCTGTGATTAGGTCATCGTGGTGCCTTCTTTTCTCCAGGATGAATAGCCCCGGTTCTCTCAGTCTTTCCTCATAGGAGAGGTGTTCCATCCCTCTTCTACTCATTGATAAATGAATAAACTCAACTGAAACTTGGAGAACAAGTTGTACTGTCAACTCAGTGAGACAAATTCCTTTCCTCTGCACCTGAAGTTCAGTTGTGTGTTATTCCCACTTTTCTGACATGTTACAGAAGCTACATTGGGCACGTCTAGATGTCAGTCAGGAAGTTGGTACATTTTCTTAATATGAGCTGGATTCTTACCCTTCTGCTGGGTGGGAATTATCCAGGTCCTGGAACTCATGAAAAAAATGAACAAAGATGATTTTAATTGGTGTGTAGCCAACCCGCAGTTTCAGCAATCTCTGCCCAAACACTACCTCTCATTTCCTCGTAGTAAGTCCTTTTGTAATTGAAGTTACTTCAATACAATAGAGAGCAAGGTTCCTTGTTGATCTAGTGACCAAATAAACCACAACAAACAAGGAACTGTGAAACACCACCAGCAGCAACCTCTCCTCCAGCATTTTTTCCCAACATTAAAAGACTGTTTTGTGTGAATCAAACAAGCCTGTAAGATTCTGTGTCATCTCATCACCTAATCCCTTTGCAGTCCTGCTTAAACGTGCAGAACCTGCAGACTGTAAGGTCCCCACATGTTGAATGGCTGTTTTCCAGTATTTTCAAATATACCCCACAAAGAAGTAAGATATTCCTTGCTTAATAAGATGTACTTATGCAGAGCTACCTGATCACTCAAGAGCACTCTCAATAGATAACGCCAAGGATGATGTGTTGACGCTACCCAGTAAAGATCCACATTCCTCTTGATCTGCTTTATGTTTTTTAACTTCCTCATCACAATCAGTATCTTTGGCTGGCAGGACCAGCACCAGTAGTTCAGCAGAAGAGCTGCACTTGGTTGTGTTTCATCCCCGGTTTTGACTCAGAAAGGTTGTCTGGGAAAGTTTGTAAACACGAGAAATAACCATTACCAGTCTGACAAATCAAGGAAGTTCTTGCTGGGTTAGAATGAACAACAAAGGGCATAGAGGTATATTTAGAAAGTAAGTTCATATGTATGATGAGTTACATACATTTCACAAACAGCAACACTGAGAAGTTTGTGAAAGAACCAGTTCTCATCGGACTCCACCCAGACAAAGGCAGCAAATAAGCAAACACGTATAATGAAGCAGTTAAATGAAATCCAGGTGTACACGCCCAGCCTGGGTTACTTTCAGCATTTATATGGTAATACATAACCTAAATGGGTTTATAACACTGTGAAATATGAATCTAGCTAATAAGACTACTTCATAATTATTTTTGACAGGAGTATTTTCCAGTGCAGCCGTTTACCAGACGCTGGGAGACATGGGTGCATGGAGCACGTATGCAATATATTTAAGCTTTCTAGAGAAACGCTCCATACATGAGCAACGAAGTGCAAAATTTTTATTAATTTTATTTCCTTATGGCACCTCCTCCTCTACCTCTTTCCTCTTTGTTTTCTTCCTGCACATTTTGATTGCCGACCTCTTTTTACTTTTCCACGTTTTGCTTCTTTCTGCTCTTTCTGATGTTCGGGGCAGTACCGCCACAAAGAAGAAAAAAGAAAAAAATAAGGGAGGGGGGATGGGGAAGGACAAAAACAACCCAGCCCTGGCTGTGCTCCTGTTATCTGGTGCTAATGATGCTGTAAAGAGCAAATGCCTGGAGTTCCTGTTACTGCGAGCAGCCCAGCTGCGTGGAAGAGGCTGATAGGAGCAGCCCCTCTTCTGGTGATGCTTATTTTAGCAGAATCGCGGGAACGCGTACCGGACTGGGAAAGCCAGCCCAGCTCCTACCAGTGACGGAGAGGGGCCCAAAACTGCTCTAGCAGACAAACCCTGAGTGACAGTCTGAAAAGCACGGTGATCCCCGTTAATACATGGTAAATAATGCGCGGCAGGTACTCGCGTGTTCCCCTTGGCAGCAGAAGGCGGCTGCATTTATTAACCCTCAAGTCACGGCGGCGCTGACCTCCTTTTCCCCAGGATCGGGAGGAGGGACAGAGAGCTGATGGATGGTAATTAGGTGCCGGGTTACCCCTCACGTCCTTTTTCTGGTCCGATTTACTGTGACACGTGGTTGGGGTAACCACACAACGCGTTTTTAACAGATTATTTTTAACCCACGTGTATTCATAAAAGCACACACAGCGGATACAATAATTTTCTATAAAATCAGCTAGGTCGTTAATGAATCGCTGAGGTAGGAATATCACTGTCTTCCCTGATCGGAAATCGAAATTCCCAGAAAGCCTCACATCTCATTATCAGCGCCAGAGGCAAATAGCGGCATTGTTATTCCATGGATTGCACCTTTTCAATGGCTGAATTGCCAGCCCGAGGCTGTGTCTGGGTGTGCAGGGGTGGGGGGGGGGGGGGGCGGGGGAGAAGGATTTGCCTCAAGTCCTTTGGTTTCAGGCAGTTCCATTTGTTTTCCTAGCGGATGATAGTGCTTTGGCAGGCTCTCGCAGTTTTTCGTCTGGCCAGCTCTATCTCTGTGTATTGAGCCCCGTGCAGCCACCGCACGTCGAGTTCTCAACGAGCTGGTTTTGTGAATGTGCAAAAAAACACCCAAAAATCCTGGAAAAATCTGGAAAATTGCTTAATAAATTCCTGTGGTCAACATGAATATTTTATCTTCATTCTGTTCTTCTTCTACACCAAGATGTTAGTAGCCCTTGTTGTGGTGTCTTTTGTTGTGGTGGTGATGGGTTTTCTTTTTTTTTTTTTTTTTTTTTTTTTTCCTGAACGCTGCACAATGAAATGTGATTCAGAGTTCATTTTGCTAATCAGTCCTCCTTTGACTAAAAAGTCCTTTACGGAGGCTACATCCAGCTTCGCGGTATCAGATTTCAGTGTGAAAATGCTACATTCCTGATTGCCCTGCATTCCCTTTGTGTTTGATTTTGCCTGGTAAAATAAATGGAGTACTTTGAAAGACTAATCCCACTCAGAAAAAGTGAGGGGGGAAAAGAAAAAAAAAAGACTAGTGTAAAAAATATATAAACCAAGAATTTCAGCTTTTTTTTCATGCTTGATTCCACTTTTCCATCCACTATGTTAATTTTCATTTAGCAGGTTTGATTCTCCTCCTTGGCTTCTGAATTCACAAAGGCCATATATCTCTATCTCTATCTCTATGTTACATAGAAAGACATGTAACTTTCACCTTTTACTTCTTGCTGTAGTTCATGAGAGAAGTAGCTCATGCTGGAAATGCTGCTTGAACCATTTGAGAATCTTAAAAGCACTCTGGATTTATATGTTTATTTATTTGTGTTTCTTTTACAACATCCAGCTAAGGCCTGGGTTTTTAGATATATCTTTTATTTTGAAAGCTCCTTTTCCCCTGGCTTTCTTTTTGTCTGTAATTGTCTTTTTCTGAAAGGTAATTTTTGAACGTAGGCATTTGAGGGGGAGGAGAGCCATTTGCATCACTGTAGCTTTTTGTCTGAATGTAGTTACATTGGCACAAGATAGTATAATTAGAGTGTCACTATGAAGCGACAAAAATCTTGACTAATTCCTAGAAGAAAATGGACTTTAAAACAGTATTTGCTGTGAACTTCTGACACACATTTGAAAATCTGTTTTGTTTTGCATGCAAGAGGATATTTGTGTGAGCTGTTTTGGTTTCGTTTTTTTTTTTCCCCTTGGAAGGTTGGACTTCTTTTACATTTTCAAAGGCTGTATTTTTATTATCTTCTTTTTCTTTGCTTCTGTATCTTATTTTTTTCTTAAATACCCTCACTCTCTTCAGAGTCACAATTGAGAACCTGAAGACCTTCAAAAAAGGAGCTGTTTAAATTAATTATTCTGAATATTATAATTTTTTTTTTACAGGATTGCATTTCTAAGCATCCTTCCTGGTCTTTAAAAACTGAAACTGGCATCTGTGTTGGTTTGAATTTAAATGGTCCCTGCAGGCTCTTTAACTCAAAGAGTTATTTTATTCATTTGGTTGTTTCTTATTTCTTCCCCAGGGTAACTACAAACCTAGCTCTTGTATTTGTTTACTTGCCTCACTTTGTTAAAAGATTATGTTTTCACCAGCGCTTATGAATTTATTAGTGCCTACAATGCACTCAAATTGTTGAACAGTTTGCCTTTATCTCTCTATTTTACCTGAAGCATTTTGTGCTGTGATTGTTCCCCATGTACCCCTAACAATAAGCTCCCTGAATGGAGAAATGTACCGAGTTAGCTGAGCAGAGGATGTAGGGAAGTGTCAAACATTATTTGTCGAGCTTTACTGGCTCCTATTAATATATCCTTCATTTGTATCGCCTGAGGTCAGCATTTCCAAATACAAGAGATTATAGCTGGGTACCTTAGCTCCACGTCTATTAAAATGTCACTGACACTTTGTTTAATGGGGACAAGCCCAGCTCTCAGGCTGTGTTTCCTCCTGTCCTCTCCATAGTTCCCCCTCTGCTCAGACCTGTGTCCTCCTCCTCAGAGCAATGGAAGGACACGTTTTGTTCCCAAGCTGAGCCCTGAAAACCTCCTCATTCATCTGCCCCCTTCACTCTTGCTGTTTGCTTCTCCTGCAGCTCATTGTCCCAGCAGCTTTTTTAGGGTTTGTTTTGTGGCCAAATTGCCTGAAAAGACCAGAGCTAAACAAGAGGGAGACGTGGTGCAGGGTAAGACCAGAGTGGCCTGGAGTGTTTGTCCAGCATCACTGAGCTACACCTTCAGTCCTGAGGAGAACAACCTCCAAAGAGTAAAGTCTGTCTCTTCCTGGATCCTATGCCTGTAGCAGTGGTGGCCAGAGGGGAAGAACGGGTGGGATAACCATCACTGGGAACTTTGGAAATCCTGGGACAAGGTTTTGCTGTGTTTCTTCAGTCTGCCATCTGCCAGGGCTGTCTTCAGCTCCTGGCAGGACATCCACATGGGCAGCTCTTTCCACCCAGGAAGTTTCACAGGGTCATAATGTGTTCCCAGTGAATATAAAACAAGTGTCAAAATCTCCTAGTCCCTCTTTCCAGTCTGATCAGCCTTTGATGTTTGTAACATGGCTGCTCAGCTATAAGGTACTTGATAATTGTATAACCATTAACAAATATAAGAGATGAGACAGGCAGTGGAAATATAAAGGTCAGCATCTGGCTCAACCTTTTTCCTCTCTGGCAAAAAAGAAAAGCATTTGAGGGGTTTTGTTAGGTTTGGGTTTTCTTGTAGTAAATATGTATCTCACCTGTGATATTGAAAAAAAAGAAATAACTGAAAAAGAAAAAAAAGGTTTATATTTGTGCCAGTGTGGGCAGGTCTGCAGTATTTCTGGTGGACTAGAATACTGGAAGTATTTCTTGAGCTATACCCTGAGGAAAAAAAAAATCTTTCTTCTGCATAAAGTAACAGTCCCTGTGGCAGCAACAGGTTGTTACCAGTGGCAGTAGAGGAACTGAAGGTAGGTGAGAGTAACTGCTGTGTGCTGGAACATGCAAAATATTGTAATATTCAAAACAGGACACCCAGTTTCAATTTGTATGTGAGCAAAGAGAAAGCAGAACATGATAGGAGTAAAGATACCTGAATATGAATTGGTGAGGGGAAGACTGTGTGATCTTCACTTGAAATCCATCCACATAAACCATATAAGTCCGTCTAAACACCAGGGTTGTTTTGACTGTCTGAAGAGACACTAATCACTTCTAAAATGCTCTGAGAATTATACAGCTACGGAGAAAGGCGATTTATTTTATTAGAAGAAAGTGTAAGGAGTCTGGAACGGGTCTCACAAGGCAAAGGTTGCACAAAGCCTTATTCTGGTCCTTATGGCACCATGGGAGTCTTCACAGCTCAAGACACACTTGAAGCTCAATTTATTCTTGGTCTTCACTTCAACTAATGGCAAAATGCATCTGTATTTTAAATGATTGTTGTGGAACTTCACGGTAAGGTTTTAAGTTGCAAAATGTTTGCTTCTTTGTTACAGCAAAATCTTGTAGATAAGCTGCTGCCATGGCTTTTCCCCCCAGTTCAGCAGATGCAATCTTGTTTTCTAAATTCCAGCATTAACACATCGTTCTTCCAGCCTCATCACTTTGACCATAACAATTTTTTTCTCACCGTGTCATAAATACTACTTGGTTTGGTCGCGTGCTGGTTGACACTTACTCTGTCTATATTTTCTCTCACCTTTTCAATCTGTTCATCTTCTTGGTGTCACCTGCTTTTCCAGGTGACATCACCTTTTATTGCACGTAACATCTTTCTTGTTTCTCTTTTGATCACAAGTGGTATCAAAGGACACTCCAAAAAGAAAAAAAAAAAAGAAAAGTAAAGCGACTAAGTTAATTTATTCTACATCCTTGCTTAAAGCCTCTCTCTCACAGAAAATGTGTCAGTTTGCAACCAAGTAGGTAGTTAGGTGTTATTACTCATATCATAACCATCTCCTTCTGTTTCATACTCACTTTAAAGGTACTTAGTATTTCTCCTCACTAGACATCTTTCAATTTTTTGCATACATTGTCTAAATTACAAGTCTGTGCAGCACCTTGGATTGTTTTTACGTTTGGTTGTTTTGTTTTGTTTTGTTTTAAAAAAAAAGGTCTTCTCCATTTGTAGGGAGAGGTGTATTCTCCATAGTTCTGGTCAAGACTCTAAATATTTCGGTGCAGTTCTGCTTTGTCTGTGCTGTTAAAGGATAGTGTGTATAAAATACTCAGCTTCAAGCCACTTAAAACAAATTATTAACATTTGCTTACAAAAAAATAAGGGATGGTTACAGAGCATCCTACCTTAATCACTCCGCTGAGATACCCCCTGCCCAGCTTCCAGCCACCAATAGTTTCAACAAGCAGGAACAAAAAGAAGGGTTGTTCTACTTTCTTCCCTCTTCTGGCCACTTCTGTTCACCCTGAACATGATGAGATGAAAACAGTTTGATCTTGTGGACTTCTAAAGAGGAAACTAGAGCAGCTGAGGTGTGAATACACTTGCTGGTTTTCTGTTTCTGCTACTGGAATACTAATCTCCAACAGAGGGAAAAGAAAAACAATTAGAATAGTACCATCTTAAGTGACAGATAAAGATGTACTAGAAGGCTACACTATTAAAAAGGGCCTATTATGAAATAAAACCACACTTAAAATTAATTATGTTTGACCTGGTATGAGGTTACAATGACAGGACAATTAACGTTGGAATAATGTTACTTTGTGGTAAAATAAAAATGCCGTATCTCCACACAGAATTTATCTTGAATAGTTTATCTAGCTGGGTTCATGACAAGAGTTTAATTGCACACCTTCAGGAGTACTAAAATTAAATATGAACTTCAGAGAACAGAGTAGACATTTTACTCAGGACACAGATCAACACTTTGTTATGCATACTTAGTGTACTTGGTGAAACAGAGTCACGACTCATAACTGGAGCCTTTAGACCCCACTATAGCAAAACCAGACAGTAGTGTACATCATTCTGACAGTCTTTTAATAGCAGATAATAGAATCATTAAGGTTGGAAAAGACCTCTAAGATCATCAACTCCAACCGTCAGCACCACCATGTTCACCACTAAACCACATCCTCAGGTACCATATCCACATGTTCTTTGAACATTTTCAGGGATGGTGACTCCACCACTTCCCTGGGTGTTATCCAGTTCCCATGCTTGATAACCCTTTTTGTGAAAAACTTTCCTTAATGTCCAGTCTAAACCTCCCCTTGTGAAACTTGAGGCCATTTCTTCTTGTCCTGTTGTTTGTTTTACTTGGGAGAAGAGACTGACTCTTTTCAGGGAGTTGTAGAGAGCAATAAGGTCCCCCCTGAACCTCCTTTTCTCCAGGCTAAACATCCCCAGCTCCCTCAGCTACTCCTTGTAGGACTTGTGCTCCAGACTCTTCCCCAGCTCCACTGCCCTTCTCCAGACACGCTCCAGCCCCTCAATGTCTTTCTTGCAGTGAGGGGCCCAGAACCGAACACGGGATTCGAGGTGCAGCCTCACTAGTGCTGAGCACAGGGTGACAATGACAATCATTTTAGCTGATGTAATAATTCCAGACACGGCCTTCCTCTCGAAAAGGATCGTCCTATGCTGATGCTGTTAAGAATGCACCTGTTGATCCTCACGTGCACACTCACACACATGCTCACAGCCTGTCCTCAGATGCAGTGAGTAATTCAGGCACTCATTCAGCAAATGGGCACAGACAGTGGCTGCCAGCAGCAGGGCTGTGTCGCCTGAGTCACCCCCTGCTGCTGCCTGGGGGCTGATAGGAAGCCCCACGTTGCCAGGGGAAGCTCTGACCCCTCTGAGCCCTGTGGGAGCTGGGCCCTTCATTCCAGCAGTGCCAGGACTTCTCCCGCAGCCTGTGCTTAGGTGGAGTATCAACAACCACCATCGAAACGTCCCCAGCTGATGTAAGAGTTTGCTTCTGCAGCTGAAAGAGGCAGGCCCCAACCCTCATCTGTCTGGGCTGATGATCCTTCTTCTCCTCCTAAATTGTGGGATTTGCTGGATCCCATCTCCCCAGCGGCTGCAAGGCACTGAACACTGCCCAAGCACAAAGGAGTGGCAGGGAGCAGTGAGAGTGCAGGGGAAGGGAAGGGCCAGGACTGCCGCTTTTTATGTCACTGCAGACCCAGCCTTTGCCACTCTGTACTGTAAACAGATCTCTGAACTTCCAGGGAGAAGCATAAAATGCATTAAGCTGTCCCATGAAACAGAGGTTACATCTCCTGTAATGTTCTTTGCACTTCAGTATTTCCTGTATGAGGGGGTAAGGCAAGTGTTTTGCCAAGTGCAAGTTATTGATTTTAGATTTTCATACTGTCCCTTTCAAATAAGCAAATATTTAATCATACAGTTTTTCATATGAAGCAAATGGGGAACAGACAGATGAAGCAAATTGTCCAGAGATTTCAACAAACAGTAAAACTAAGGCTCTGGCTGTCCTGCCTCCCCACTCTCCTCCCCGTGTCATGCCACTTAGCTTTGAACTCCTGAATACATTTTGCTCATCCTTCTGGAGCATTTCACTAATTGATGAAAGATTAAAATATAATTCAGGATGACATTCATCACTGAAATCTGACTTAACAAGAGGCAATAAGCTAAAAGCACGTAAAAAAGGGGAAAAATGCTTTTGGAAAAAAAGCAAAGTACATAATTTGAAAAGCAGTTTCATTTCTTGGTAGAAGACTACTTGCAGAATGTCCCCAGATACACCACAACTCTGCAGTAAGCGCCACATGCAATAAGCAGTGGGCATTGTTCTAGTTTGCCATTAGGTTAACAGTGCTAGACTTCCAGCTGGGTGCTACTTCTCCTAGGCAAACACTTTTCACAGGCTCTGGGAAGCCATTTCAAACAGGTTTCATGGTAAATAGTTATCCAAGACATTACAAAGGTCGTTATCAGTTAAAATATATATCCCTTACACAGTCAGCATTTTTTTCCTGAGCTAGTGTAATTACAAAGCACTATTGAAACCGACCCAACCTGTTTATAGAGTAGGAAGGAAAATTACATAACCGTACCTAAAAAAACCAAAACAAACCACAAAAACCTCCAAACCAAAAAAAAAAAAAAAAAATCCAAAACAAAACAAAACCCCCCACACCACACCAGAAACTAGAAATGCATTCAAGTCAATCTGGAACATAAACTGGAACTCTCCCTTTTGACAGGGTAGTTTTTAAATGCACTGCATAGGGAAGAAGAATTTAAACAAAGGACGCCTATGAGAGGGCTTCTCTTTGGGTCATCGAGCAACATCCACTGCTATCTTAAGCACCCACACCATACACTCCCTCCCAGAAACTGAAAAAAGTTCTGAACTGAAACTTGTTACATTTTTATTTTTGCCTCCATGGGGGAAGGTTCCTCCGGAACTTCCTGAACAGAGGAACAGAAACATTACCTTGGAAAAAACATGTGGATTCCCCGGGCCAAGGTCCCTGCCGTACCCAGTGGGTGTGGATGTAATGAGGGATGCAATGAAGGGCAAAGGCTGGTTTCTCTCTCATTTGCCATTGCAGCAGTCTGGGGGACCTGTTCTGAGGGTACGTGATCAGTACCCAGGGTAAGGGAAATGGGGGACAACATAATGAGAGTGTAAGAAACATGGGGCCAACAGTATGGCTAATTTACTACAACAATATTTTACTACTACAACTACTTTACTATTACAAAAGAGCCAACAGTATGACCACTTTTACTATTTTGCTGCTATTTAGGCAGTCACATCCATTCTTTTCCCTGTGCAGAATCCCCTTGACACATCGCATTATTTACAGCAGGGACATCTGTAAGTGACACACAACAGCAATTTCAGCATTCTCAAGCTCTGAGGAGCTGCTAGACAGAATCTGGGGAGTTTAGGTACTCCCACAGTATATCATGCATACACATCCACCTAGGATAAAATGGCATTTAAGAAATGGAAATTGGAGAAGCAAAGTTGAAGGTTAAGGCAGGAGAGTGTATGGAAATTAAGACAACAAGGAGGAGGTGGCATCCATCTCAGAAAGGGCTAGGAAACACAATTATGTAGTAATGCCAGCCGAAAACTTAGGAGTAAATTCTTTTTCCACACATACCTAAATACTGAGACTGCATTAAAAAACAATCTTCCTGAAAAAAATAAAGTTAAGGGTATTTATATTTGGGTAGGTTTTGTGATTTCCACATGTCTTTTTCACAGTCTATCAGATGCAAACAGGTTCTGATATTTGTTAATTTTTAATGAAAGTTCTGTTTTTCATGACAGTAGAAGCTGATGGTTTAGAAGACTGAGCAGCACAAGGCTTCAAACAAATTGGAGAATTATCAATCTTCAGCGACCTAGTGTATAGCGACAACAGATATTCAATGGAAGAACTGGTCAGAATCTCTGGGAGAAACAGAAGTTAACACTGAGATGCCTTTGAGGAGCTCGGCTGTAAGAACTGTTGCAGTTACTCTAAAACACCTAAACTCCTGTGACAAGCAGATTTTACAGTCCTGAGATAACCATCCAGGCTTCCCTGGGGAAGGGGAGTGTCAGACACCTACGCAAGAAACATGACAGAAAGCAGCCAGCTGAGCACAGAGTGTCTCACACTGGTGAAGAGTGAAAGGTGAAGTGTGGGACAAGGAGTGGAGTGTAGGCATCTAAGCTACTGACTCCACAGAATAGCTGATGGACCTGAAATGGCACCTACCTACCTGTTCTTGAGCTCTACACAGTGGTAACACTGCTGTTAGTGCAAATACTATATAGCAGGCTTGTGCCCTCCAGGACACAGACTGCCCCTTGTACCTCCCTTGTACCACTTAAAAATATGCTTCAGGCTTGGTATGAAAGGGCAGTTTCTGCAGATTATGGAGAATCTTGCCTCAGGGGTTCTGGGATTACATCTCAGGAAAGGGATTTGAGCAGCTTGTTAGTGACTGGGCATTGTCAGCAGTGGCATCCAGGAGAAACTTGGCTGCCTAGTAGGACAGTGGCAGCTGAGTAGCAGTTCAGAAAATGTCACTGGTGTCTTAAGTGGTAGATACAGATACCAGTGGGTTCTAAGTGCTAAAGTGCCATGAGTGCCTTGCACAAAGAAAATAATCTGAGAGTTCATAATGGTGTCCAAACCACCTAGTTCAGCACTATTAAAACTGACTTAATTGTGGGATTAAGTATGAAAGTCCATCGCCTTTGGCATATCTGTGATTTTCTTCCTGTTCAACTGTACTCCTTGAAGGGTTCCTTACAGTAGAAGGTGAGCTGAAAGGAAACTGGAGATGGACTCTTCATCAGGAACTGTAGAGACAGGAGAAGGAGTAATGGGTTCAAACTGAAAATCTTCAGATCAGCTGCTAAAGATGCACTTCCTCATCACATCTATTTCTCCTTTTAAGAGAAGATTTCTTCAATCGAGTTGTCACTGTGGTGAATATAAGCTCAGAAAACCATTTTGCAACAGGACATGTCTGTATTGTCTATTGTATTAATGTTCCAGCCAACAGACCTTGCACTTTTACTGTCATGAGCATATACAATGGAAGCTGGAATACAAATAAAACTCCAATATATCATTAACAAAAAATGCATAGCACCCATATTTCTATACAGATGAATCACACCATGCACTCCTCCTCTGGACTTCAAACAACCCAAATCTAGTTCATATTGCATGGATTTTTCTTCCCTTTCACCATATAAACATAAAACTCTACGTTTGGGTCAACTCTAACCACCATTGGTAGGGGACTGCTCTTCCTTCTTTCTGCTGTTTCTGCATTAAAATGATGAAAATATCCAAGTAACCCCGGAGAGAAAATTATTCAAGGTAAATTATATTTCTAAGCTTTAATATCGTAGGGATACAAAGGTGTAAATTGCTGCCCTTTAAAAACGTCTTTGCTAAAAATTGTCTCTCCAAAATGTGGAGCACGGCAAGGTGTGAATTTTACCCTGAGAGCAACTGTCACTTGATTGAGGTGCTAAATGTGAAAGCTGTTATTTTAACTCTGAACAAACCATCTCTGAAAAACATTCACCCAAATTAAAGACAATTAAACGTCAGCTGTTGTTGGATAAATTTTCCTTTACTTCTTATTTTCTCCAGTAATGGATTGTGTTTAGTTATCAGTATAAAAAGGTTGTAAGTGCATGAAAGCTTAATTGGAAGCGTCCCAAGGTTGTTAAAGAAAAGGCAGAACCCGGTCATCCCATCACCCCGGGCGTGCAGATCTGTGACTCCTCCAAGGCATCTCCGGGCTGTGCTCCGTGGGGAAGCTGAGGTGAGGAAGGGGGTGGAGACCACTCGCTGGACCTGTCCCAGTGGGGAGGCTGGAAGGCTTCTCTAGGGATTTGGACGCTGCTCCGGGCTCTGCCAGCTGCGACATAACATGAGAGCCTGCACTCCAAGTTTTATTATGAAATACTTAGCCCTCTGTAACTTTGCGTTCTAAAATCCTTTGCTGTAATCTCCCCAAGGTGATGAGACCTTAATGTGGACTATCTCTTGACTTTGGCAGCTATTTTCAGCATATCAGCCTGACTCGCCCCGGGCTAGGTTAACTAATGCTGATAGGGACAGATAGCACCAAAAGGCTTAGTACAACAAGTGCCCGTTCCTCACATCTGGGCACGGACGCCAGTATAAACATTGCCAAAATTATTTTGGGAAAAAAATGGGTGCACAAGGCTAGACCTTTCCCTTCACACCGCTCTAGATCTGGTGCCAACTTAAACCGATCCAAACTAGTCCTGCCCTTTCCCTGCCACCCAGCCCTCATTTGTTTGTGTGGGGTTTTTTTGTTTGTTTTGTTTTGTTTTTGTTTTTTTAATGCCAGCTGGCACTCAGGCAAATAAGCAGGAAAACAGTTCAGGGAGCTCAGGCGGCTGAAAACAAAAGGTCTTCATCTTCGGCCAGCCTGGCTTCCCAAACTATCTCATCTGCTAGTGTCCTGAGCTCCCGTGGCAGCATAAGTACACACGTGGGAGTTTTGGATCTGGGGGGAGCAGGACTGTGGCACCTCCAATTTAAATGACCAAACTCCAGGCGGATTCACGTGAAACACCAGCATCCTGCAACTGCTGAACAGAAATGATCCCTCCTACCCACTCCCCCTCTCCTGGCCAAATAAACCCGTGTCCTCCCTTGTACTGACTCTGGCCTGAATTACAGAGCAAGGCAATGGAGTTTGCTGATCCAGAAGAAGATGTGTCCCAGAGAAAAAAATGCAATGACTCCCTCCAAGTAGAATTCCAGACTGAAAGTAGAATTCGAGATCCAAAGCCCTAAGGATGGTGTTTACTCCTTCTCTTTATCTTCCCTATTTTTTTCTCTTGCTCGTCTTGAGGCATGTTGTTACCCATGTTAGGAACTGTAACAATCCTGTGGGGACTTTTCTCTTGGGAATTGTAGTGTCTGACAGCAGCAGCTCACTCTCGTACAGGACAGGAACTGAAACACAAAATCAGCCTGTTTTCCTTGTGTGGCACAGTCATGTCCTGTGTGATCTGTGTAACACAAGCATGGATGATTTCCATTTCATTGCCTCTGTAGGTTTAGTCCATGAGTAACTTCACTATGTCATACACTTTCACCCTTCCCCTCAAAAAACTAAATCAATAGTAATTTCACTTTGTGGAAGATTGGGCAGATAAGGAAGGATTTTCAAAGCAAGGAATGCAAATTCTTCAACAACTGAGGTTGGTAGGTAATTTCTCTTAAAAAAGTAGAGGCAAGTTGCAGAGCTATGCAAACCATTTTGTTCAGGTTCTGAAAAGTTTAAAAACAGTCCCACAACTCCATTTTGTAAATTCATTATAAAATGACTTCTGAATTTGTGCTTTTTTTGTTTAAAAAATAAGTAAAAATTTAGAAAATATTATATTGCTTTTATGTTTTATTTCAAGCTAACCTTAAGTTTAGGCTGAGACTGATGAAGGGGTAGTACCAAAGTTCTTCTTAACACTAAATATACTAAATAATTATCCATTTGCAAACCATGGGTCTGGATCGCAGTCCTCTGCTCTAGTAGATATGTTTTCTTTGTTGGCTGGATTCTGTCTTCACCCTGGAGCCTTTTTTGGGCTTGATCCAATATTCTGGCACTAGTAGAAATCAGTTCACAAAGTTTTGAGCCTGACCTTTTGTTTTGTGAGTGGTCATTTTCACAGTGATCTCTTTCCCTCATTGTGTTCAGTGTTCCAGGAAGTATAGGTCACTCAAAATCTACAGAATGTCACATCCTTTAATAAATCTGGTGGCTTTATGTCTTTTTAGCTGGACCAATGTTTGTAGTGAGGAAGAAGGTTTTTTTTTGCTTTTTATAAATAGTTATTAAACATTGTACTCTTCATTTGCAGGAGTGTGAACAATTTTCAGGAGCATGAACATGACTGCATCGGTGTTGCTTTTGATTTAAATGAGACCAGGAATAGTCTGTCTAGGCTAGACAAAATGTGGAGCTCATGTCTTCTAGATGCAGTACAGTATTACTTTTAATTACTAGCTAGGATTTGTTTCACAGGAGGGCGAGCATCTCCATTCTAATGACGAATCATTTTCTCTTTCTGTAATGACTGTGATTGCCTCATTATACTTTCCATGGTATATAATTTCTCTGTTGACACAAGTGGATGTACAGCAAAAAAACCTCACTCATCCAGTCAGCCTGGGATACTCGAGTGAGATTATTCTTAAAAACACAATTCTGCAGCAGATACAAAATAAGAGAAGCAAACGAATTCTTAATAAAAAGCAAACCTTGAGGTTCCGCTTCCTTTAGCTTCAGATTACATTATTTTTTTTTCTTCAAAGAAGGAAAAGGGAGTTCTATCATTAAACTAAATGCTTGAAATCTCCCAAATTAAAATTCTATGCTTTATATATAGTATCCAGCATCTTACTGGATGGATTTGTTTTTAAAAGGAGATATAACAGACACTGCGAATTGTCATGTCCTTACAAGATGTAAGCGCTACTTATCTGAACCTTCATGGAAAATGACAATGAATTTGCCCTACTTATCAAAAACCTAATTCTGAGCTGGCAGGTAAAAGCTGCTGCTTTACTCAGAGAAACCAACCATTTTGAAAGACGTCAGTGCACGTTCATATATTCACAATTCCAGCAGAAATGGAGACACTGCTGATGTCATCACTAGGAATCCTTTACTGAATGAAAGGTATAGAACCTCCTTTTTAGCTAAGTGTTTCGGAAAACCCCCCATGAGTATATGATATCCACTTAACTTAATATTTTCAATAAGGCGAGAAAGAAATTCTGTTTTTAAACCCTTACCTGGTACATAAGGAGCATAATCAGATAAAAATGTATTTGAACTTTTTTTATTAAGGACATCACAGAAAAATAAACAGTAACACCTTTCAGAATTTGTTTGGAATGCAAATCTGGACTGCACAGCTTTTGCATTTGTATAAATATTTGGTTGTGGGGCTTCTTAACATAGACAGAGCATGGACTTAACAAAGGACATGGTACCAACACAACTTAGCCCTTTGTAAGTGTCAGAAACACATTTATTTCAGCGAACAGCTGTGCTTTTGCAGTGTATAGTAATATATGCATGGCAATAAATTCACGGAGAATAAACCTCGGCGAGTCGTCTTTGTCTCCTGAGAGACGCGACCGATGCTTTGGCTGTGCGTGGAGCACAAACCGTGGGTTTTTTTGGGGGGATCTGCTGGGGCTGCCAAGCCCGATTTGCACACCCTTTTCCGCGAACCCGCTCGCCTCCCTTTTGTCTCCCTTTTGCCAGATTTCCGCAGTTCCAGATCTTTCAGTGGGAAGGCGTGTGCGCTGCACAAGGGCAGCACAAGGCGCTACCGCAGCGGCGTTGCCGTGGGGACCGGCACAAGTCACTTCGGCGGGGCGGCGAGGGGTGGGGGACACACACCACCGCCCTCCGACGGGAGCGGCGCGGTGCCCTCCGCAACCCCGGGGCCGCGCTCCGGACACCGCGGGCAGCGCTCGCAGGGGGAGCCCCGTCCGCTCCGGCGGGGAGCGCGGGGGCCCGGCGGGGAGCCCCGGCCGGGAGCGGGCACGGGGCGCGGGCGGCCCCGGCGCGGCCTCGGGGGCGACCCAGCGAGGGGGGCGTCGGCGCCGCGCACTGACCTGTGCGGCGGGCGAGGCGGGGAAGCGGCGCGGCGATGGGCTCCCCCCGGCGCGGAGCGCGCCACCGACGGACTCAGCCCGCGACGGGACCCGCCATCTTGGAATTTATTTTCCCCCTTCCCCGCAGACGGGGAGTCACGTGGTGCGACCATTTACACGCCGCGGCCAATCAGGCCGCTCGGGCTATTTATAGCCCGGCGGGGGGAAGGGAACCAATCCGGCCCCGCCCCGCGCGCCCGCCCGGCCCCGCCCCGCGGCGCGCGGCCCGGCGCCATGGCACCGGGG